>OX243859.2:2410000-3610000 GCA_945859575.2 Herminia tarsipennalis
TTATGGTTCAAAAACTCTCGATGTGTTAAAAAACTAACCCAACAATTATGCTGGTAACAATAATTCAATTGACCAAACAAAAAAAATCAATGAGAATTAATTTAAAACTTTGCTATAAATAACACGCAAATCTGATACTACGAGTAAATTTTCTTTTCCCGGCTATATTCATTTGTTTTACCGCAGTTCTATTTTTAAATTTAATTTTTTTTTAAGATTAAGAGCCAGTCTTTCCATATTTATATAATTTAATCTAAAAAGTTTGCATACTTATTATAAAAAAATCCTTTTAGAGTAAACCTGAACTTTGATGCAGTTTATGAGTCCGTCAGTGTATATTTGTAATCATAATCATGCAACGCAAAAATCTTAATGTTAGGAACTTTAGTTAAAAATTCGGACCGTTAATTTGACGTGTCGTATCGTAAAACAATGGAGCCGCACACAAGATGGTTCGATAGTACAATGATTGGTGTTTCGTACCGCCGTTCCGGTTATATAAGGCGCGATAAGCAAGGGTGCTGTTAGTAGTATTGCTTTGCTTAGGCACGGCAAGTCGTCTACGCAAAGCAATATCCTACTCTTTACTCCTATTAATATTAGTACCTGGATGACCGAGCTTCGCTCGTTATTTTTTTTAAACGACGTTTTCCAAAAATGAAACCTAGCTAGATCGATTTATATCCCCCGAAAGCCCCTACATACTAAATTTCATGAAAATCGCTGGAGCCATTGCCGAGATCCAGATTATATATATAGGTATATATATACAAGAATTGCTCGTTTAAAGGTATAAGATAAATTCCATCACTTTTCATTTTCATTATACAGGGTGATTTGTAATATGCCTTTTAATAACCTCCCGGTTGTGGCTTCTTTACATAACACTAAATAATTTTGTAATATCAGTTTTGGAGAATATTTAATACTAGCTTATTTGACATTGCTGCTCTGCTCCTATTAGTCGGCGCATGGTGTTATATAGCCTACTAGCTGACCCGCGCAACTTCGTCTGCGTAAATTTTCCCCGTTTTTGTAACATTTCCCATCCCTTTCACACCATTTAATGGATGTTATTATACATATAAACCTTCCTATTCAATCACTCTATCTATTAAAAAACCGCAAACCGCATCAAAATCCGTTGCGTAGTTTAAAAGATTTAAGCATGCATAGGGATATAGGGACAGAGAAAGCGACTTTGTTTTATACTATGTAGTGGTAACCTTCCTCAATAAATGGGCTATCCAACAGTAAAATAATTTTTCAATTCGGACCAGTAGAACCTGAGATTATCGCGTTCAAACAAACAAACTCTTCAGCTTTATAATATTAGTATATATATGTATGTATTTAGAAATATAAAAGTATATTTATTAGTTGTCTGGTTTCCATAGTACAAGCTCTGCTTAGTTTAGGATCAGATTGCATTGTGTGAGTTGTCCAAAGATATTATTATATTATTGAGGACGACTGGATTAGTTCACTAGGCTAGGTCAATCCTGGCTGCGACCGGGGTGAGGTCAAAGAACTGGAATATAGGTCACCCTGCACCACGCCCGGTGCATACTACCCCCTATAGGGGTGCGGAGGGGCAGAGGATACAGGTGACCCGGTTATGCAACTTCGATTGAATTTTATCATTTTGTAAAATAGACTTGTTTCCTTTGTAAATAAAACAATTCAAAAGTCTAATCACTACATAGTATAAAACAAAGTCGCTTTCTCTGTCCCTATATCCCTATGTATGCTTAAATCTTTAAAACTACGCAACGGATTTTGATGCGGTTTTTTTAATAGATAGAGTGATTGAAGAGGAAGGTTTATTGTATAATAACATCCATTAAATAGTGGAGAAATAAGGAGCGGAACAGCAATAAGAAATGTTGCAAACACGGGGAAAATTTACGCAGATTTTTAGTTAATAAATAAAGTTAGCATTCATACTACCAACGATTAATTCCTTATTAAATTTTGTGTTAAACAGGATATTTTATCATCAATCATATTATAAAAAGAAGTGATTTGATTAGAAAAAAATAGTGACGTCATAGTCCGGTATTTGTAAATCTATACTAATATTATAAAGCTGAAGAGTTTGTTTGTTTGAACGCGGTAATCTCAGGAACTACTGATCTGATTTTTTTCACTGTTAAATAGACAATTTATCGAGGAAGGCTATAGGCTATATAACATCATGCTAAGACCAATAGGAGCGGAGCAGCAATGAGAAATGTTGCAAAAACGGGGAAAATTTACGCATACGAAGTTGCGCAGGACAGCTAGTGGCTACGAGTATATAATGTGCATAAAAATGTTTAATAAGATTCCAAATTCTATAAGGACTCTACTGTTTTTCAAATTTAGACATACATATTTTAAATATTTTTTTGATAGATAAATGTTTTACAGTGTACATGCATTTTTAGATTATAAGCTGTAGGCAGGCAATATGACATACAAATACTCATTAAAATATATTTGCAATGTGTTACAATTAATTTAATTATTAAGATAATTTATAACTAATTATTATAATAGAAAAGGATTGGTGTTATGTTTTTGCTTTTTTTATATATTTTAATGCTATTTTACTAGCAACATCTGTAATTTTTTTTTTTTTATTTGCACGCCAATGTGAAGGCAGATAAAGATGTGTCATAATTTAAATAAGAACTTTCTGTATAAATATTCATGTAAATAAATGTTGGATTTTGATTTTTTTGTATGAGATCTTCACATAAAATCTGCATTCTAAAATTTCTTAAATAGTTGATGTATTGGCTAGTTGGAAACTACCCCATTATATGTATTTGTATTAAAAAAAAAAAAAAAAAACTAGCAAATCCTTGTCTTATTACTAAAATGGCAAAGTTCTACGTTAATAAATAGAAAAGAGATAGAAAGGTACAACGGAAAAAATATTAATATTTAATTAATTATCGTTCCGCGGAACTATTGGGAAAAAAATCCCACCAGTTCTGCCACTGAATTACTGGGAATAAATGAAGATTTGGAGAGTTAAGCAACGTTATTACTGTCTTGTGCAGATGAGGGTGTCCTTTTTAAAAATAAAGGTAGCGCTTAATAAATACTTGAAACTAAAATTATTTTCGGCATGATCGGATTTATCGCCATTGAATTATTGAGGCGTAAGTGCCATAAACATACGTTCTTCTGCTGTTGCAATTATTCAACTTGTTTTTTTTCTTATGTAGTACATTTATTTGTAATAACGGCTGCGGAACGCTACACTGACCATTATCCGACATGCACTATTCGCCTATAATTTTAAATATACTCAGCCTATACAACAAAACGAATCAAATTGCAAAAAGCACTTGACTGCCTCTGTGGCGCAGTGGGAGTGTGTCCGACTGCTACGCAAGAGGTCGTGGGATCGATTCCAACATGGGACACCACTTTGTGTGATCCACAAATTGTTGTTCCAAGTCTGGTTGTACTTTGTGTCCGTGACTTTTATGTTTGTAAAGCCCCCCGCGACACAGGGCTTGTACTCTACTGCGGGAGTCGAGATCAATAAAGTTTAAATTCGACTTTAAAAAAAAACAATAAGGTTTTAAAACCAAACCCCATTTTGAAATACCCCACCATAAAATGGAAGGCACCCTTGAAACCACCTCGGCTCTTGCCCACCTAACGTTACAAGGTGAAGGCAACGCCATGAATCACTCCCAAGGTTGATGGGGGTGCTTATATGCATACTGTTATGGTATTTATGGTGGAATGGCACGTGTAAGACGCCATAAAGTATAGCGGTGTGGTATACAATCTTATGGGGTGGTATCTTCACATAAATTTCTAGTGTTGCCAGCTTAGTATTCTTATTTTTTTTTTTAAACTAGCTGACCCGCGCAATTTTGTATGCGTTAATTTCCCCTTGCAACATTTTTCATTGCTGCTCCGCTTCTATTGGTCGTAGCGTGATGTTATATGCCTATAGCCTTCCTTGATAAATGGGCTATCCAACAGTGATATTATAAAGCTGAAGAGTTTGTTTGTTTGAACGCGGTAATCTCAGGAAATACTGATCCGAATTGAAAAAATCTTTCAGTGTTGGATAGTCCATTTATCGATGAAGGCTATAGGCTATATAACATCACGCTACGACCAATAGGAGCGGAGCAGCAATGAGAAATGTTGCAAAAACGGGGAAAATTTACGCAGACGATGTTGCGCTGGACAGCTGGTGTATCTATACATACTAATATTATAAAGCTGAAGAGTTTGTTAGTTTGTTTGAACGCGATAATCGCAGGAAATACTGATCCGAATTAAAAAAATCTTTCACTGTTGCATAGCCCATTTATCGAGGAAGGCTATAGGCTATATAACAACACGCTACGACCAATAGGAGTTGAGCAGCAATGAGAAATGTTGCAAGAACGGGACAGCTAGTGTATTATAAATATATAAGTCTATCAGTTGTCTGGTTGCTAAAGTACAGGCTCTACCTAGTTTAGGATCAGGCGGATGAGTTGACATATAAGCTATACTGACAATATGACTGTACCTAGAAATTATTTTACCGCGTGACAAAGAACTTTACATCTCAATAAGAAATCTTTCCAATACCCTATGGGCCTATATACTGCATAGCAACAAAGGATGGTGTCAGGAGGATAGCGCGTGTGCGATGCTCCATTGACCTGGTAACCGGTTAGAACCGGATCGTTCGGCACTAGCCGAGGACACCCGAAGTGTCCCGAACGTTGAGATCAGTGTTATTTCGTTGTTAATGTATCGGGGATGAATGTGAGTTGTGTGTATGGATGATGATGTGGTTCATGTATCCCATCGGTCGTATTAGCACGCAATACCGACTCGGAACATGCGTACCTTACATAGATATCACTTAGGGACACGGAATCTCGGAACGCCTTTCGAAAAAAGTGGTCCGAAGTAGTCTGAAATTCAAAGATAAGATGTTTTTTAGCAATGTAATTCCCATATTAGTTGTAATCCTGCTAACGCCTCCAGGTCATTGTGTTAGGAGTGGGTTCACGTCGGTAGTATATTTGGTTTCGGAGCTGTGACCTCACGATTGCAAGTCCAATGTCTTAGCCATTAGGCTAACGCCGCATGAATTACTCAAAACTTTAATTTATTTCTAATTTACACAAGAACAAAGTGTTTTCATGCTATCAGACTCTAAGAAAGTGCAACAGACATTATTCTTAGTTATATAATTAGTGTAAACGTCTAAAATTAAGTTAGAGTAACATTGCTTATTAGCCTTATGCTAGATCGTAATGAACTGTAAAGAACTCTGTTCTTTATATCAGTGGCGGAGGGTCTTTAGAATACTATCTTTTCGGTTTCCTATTTAGTTAATATTGTACGTACAAAAACCGTCTCTAACAAGATACATTTTCGTATTCGTATATACTTTATACCCAAGAATAAAAAAAATACATTATTTGAAAACGAAAATAAATGAAAACTCAATTAATATACATATAAGGACCGTGACTCAGGGGCGGCAAAGCACATCTAGAGATCAGCGAAGTGAACCAACCAACGTTACCACTGTTGGTTCATGGATTGCTGCCCATTTTCGGAACTGACCCTTCGGTGAGCAGTTGAAACCAGATCTTCTACAAACCATAATTCAAAACTATCCCAATAAAAATCGCATTAAAATCTATCCAATTTTTAAATCACAGACAAGCAGACAGACAACAAACTTACATATTAGATATATTTCGGGACTTAATCGCGTGAATTATTTAAAGGTTTTAAACCTTTTATTTACCCAGTGTTTCGTTTTTTTAAAATCCCGCGCCTCACGTAGACATCGCTAAGTTTCCGACAAAAGTCGACCCGTGATCACGATCGGTGCAATTCGATCGAAACGTCGGGTAAATAAAAGGTTCGTACCTTTAAATAATTCACCAGATTAAGTCCCGAAATATATCTAACTAGCTGTCCCGCGCAACTTCGTATGCGTAATTTTTTCCCGTTTTTGCAACATTTCTCGACGCTGCTCCGCTCCTATTAGTCGTAGCGCGATGTTATATAGCCTATAGCCTTCCTCGATAAATGGGCTATCCAATAAAAAAAAGATTTTTTCAAATCGGACCAGTAGTTCCTGAGATTAGCGCGTTTAAACAAACAAACAAACTTCTTCCGCTTTATAATATAAGTATAGGTAAGTATAGATGTAAAAAAATCGCGAATGTTTAAAAACAATAAACAAACTTACAACCAGGGATGTTACGGAGCTTCGACTCCGACTCGAAAGGTCGAAACTTCCGACTTCGGCTCCGATACTTTTAAATCGGACATTTTAATCGGAGGTACCTAGCGTGCGGCCGCCGCCTAAAATCAGGGGTTAAAAACAGGAATATATTACCTTCTTATTATGTGACAACAATGACGCACGGAGTTTTTAACAGCTGTTTTTAGAAATCTAGTTTTATACGTAGGGGATTGAGCGAGACGTATGTAGGTATAGGTAAATGCAGGGGTAGCAAACCTTTATTGATCTCCGAGCCATTTTTAAATCTCGATACCCTCGTTGAGGGTTTGTTGTATATTCATCGGTTGGTTTTGTTTATAATGGATTTAATTTTTTTTAAATAAAGACCAAATGATTAAGAAAGAAATTTAAGGTTGTCCATTAAGGAATCGAGTATTAGTGGAAATTGTTCTTTTTTTGACGTGATAACGTCTGATTTATAAGACGTTATAACGTCAAAAAAAGATGACAGGGTGCAAGCACGAAAAAGGGTCACGGTCCGTCACGTTCTGTTCTGCTGACAGGCTGAAGTAATGCCGTTGGGCGCATGCGCCCGGTTTCACTAAAGCTTGCAATTTATGTTCGTAAACTTTCGCGATTTGTACTCATTATAGAATTTTATAAGCTACGGGTCTTAATCGCGTAAATATTTTATTATAAGGCTAACTGACCCGTAGCTTATAAAATTCTATAATGTTCACTGAAGCTGTCAGGCACGGTTGTTTGTTACAATGTCATCAATGTTTTAACGATTGCAGCGACCCCTCAGTTATGACGTCATAAAAATACAATGTATTCCATACAAATTTGTACGGAACGTTTAAGATTTCTTAAAAACTAAAAAAATAATGTATAAAAATAAAAAAAAACCCGCCTACACAAAAAAGATGGAAACAAGATCCCCTACATAATTATATAATTTCATGCAGTCTAACTTTTTTAATGGTTGCAAACTAACTTTTTTAGTATTACAGTCATAATCAAGTTATACCTTTTTGAAATGCCTAAGATAAGCCCTTTAATTTAATACCTCTATTGCAGTATTCAAATCATTTTTTTTTCACACAATTTTATTTTAACTTTAAAAAATACTTTACAATTAAAACAAATCATGTAAGTAATATGCATTTTGACATCTCACAGCCGCCATGTTTGTTTTTTTCAAACGTCACTTTACTAAGAACACTTGGGCAATCAAGACGAATCTAACGACGTCTTAATTGTATAAATCCGTTCTGTGGATTTTGAGATATCAGGTAATAAAGAATATTATATACATACATACGTACATATTTACAAACACACATACATACATGATACGAGCGAAAAACATAACCCTTCTTTACAGTCGAGTAATAAAAAGACACTGATTTGACTTGACTGTCATCTAGCAATCTAGCATCTGTGACGTCTGTGGTTTTATACGTACAGTGTATTTTTGGCGTTTCTTAAAAATACACTAGCCTATTAATTACTTATACACCGTGATTTCGTAGTCGTTTTGGGAGTTGAAAATTTTGAACTATGTATCTATAAGCTAGTCCATAAAAAAATTCACATGGAGCACTTTTGGGTGGTGGAAAACTATGAATGACATCTATTTTATGATCGTAGTACCTATTCTTATTACGTGAAATAAAATAGCGCTACCACAAGTGCTTTTTTATTTTCCACATCATCAGCCTATCACAGTCCACTGCTGGATATATAGGCCTCTCCAATTGCACGCCACTTTCTTCTATATTCGGCTTCTCGCATCCAGCTCCTGTCAGTCGTTTTGCGTAAATCATCACTCCACATGACCTGAGGGCGTCCTACACTACGTTTGCCGAGCCGCGGTCTCCACAATTTCAATTTTTATTTAAAAAAAATGCCAATAGTTTCTTAAAGTGATATAATTTTTTTATAAATTAGGTTATTGATATGGAGTCGGCTCCAAAACGACTACAAGTTCACAGTTTATATCAAAGCTAGCTGTCCCGGGCAACTTCGTCTGCGTAAATTTTCCCCGTTTTTGCAACATTTTTCATTGCTGCTCCGCTCCTGTTGGTCGTAGCGTGATGTTATACAGCCTATAGCCTTCCTCGATAAATGGGCTATCCAACAGTGAAATAATTTTTCAATTTGGATCAGTAGTTCCTGAGATACACAAAAACAAACAAACTCTTCAGCTTTATAATATTAGTATGGATTATGCCGATGCCAATGGTTTACCATCTCTGGCTTAGGGGATGGCTAATAAAGCCCGCTAGTACACCGCACACTTTATTTTTAATTCCAAGGGCATCGAGCCACCATAGGGGTGAAACGCAACGATGTATAAGACAATTAGGTAAGTACATGTTATGGATGTGGCATTGCTTCTCTTACTTCTCTGTGGCGCAGTGGGAGTGTATCCGACTGTTACGCAAGAGGTCGTGGGTTCGATCCCCACCCAGGATAAAACTTTGTGTGATGAGCACGACGGTTTATTCTCTGTCTGGGTGTTATTTATCTATAATACGTATGTATTTAGAAATATATAAGTATGTTTATCAGTTGTCTGGTTTCCATAGTACAAGCTCTGCTTAGTTTGGGATCAGATAGCGTTGTGTGAGTTGTCCCAAGATGTTATATTATATTATACTTCAGAAAAGGGTCATCAATCTATTAACTTGACAGTGACGATTTTAGGTAACTTCGTATCAATCTTCTCGGCATGGGCGTATATAAAGAAGGGGGGGGGGGGTCCGTACCCTCCTTTAGCAAACGGCATAATTAAAAATTGCACAATATTGATGACGGATAATATAATCTGTGCTACAAAATATGAGTAGGTACGCGTCACAACAGTTAGTCTGGTTAAAAAGTGCTTTTTAACTCAACTTTCTTCAGCTTTAAAAATTCTATGAACTAGATGATTTCTGAAAAAAATGTTCCAATCGCAAAAATTGCAAATAATTAGCTGAAAAATAAGAAAAGGCTTTTTTGGAGTTTTTTCAATATATACTTCAAATTTTTGAATTCCATAAAGATTTTAAAAGAGATATACTTTTATAAGAAAAAGCCTGTCGCGTCGGCCGAGTCTATCCGTAACCACGGCCGTTGCAATACGGTCGAAACGTCGGGCAATAAATAAGGTATTTTACCTTAAATTATTCACGCGATTATGACCCTATGAATATATATAATATATTTTCATAATGTGTACAAATCGCGAAAGTTTTAACATTTATAAACTTCTTTGTTTAAAAAAATGAAAGCCTAAGTGCGCAGTCCTGCACATCCCTACCCTATGTGACATGGAACAATCTATACTAATATTAAAAAGCTGAAGAGTTCGTTTGTTTGAACGCCATAATCTCAGGAAATATTGGGACAAATTAAAAACTTATTTTACTGTTGGATAGCCCATTTATCAAGGAAGGCTATAGGCTAATAACATCACGCTACGATCAATAGGAGCGCAGCAGCAATGAAAAATGTTGCAAAAACAGGGCAAATTTACGCAGACGAAATTGTGAGGGTCAGCCAGTAACAATGTTGCAATTTTCGGACCGCAACAATAACTGACGTAGGTCCTATTTGTTCGGCGCAAAACTACTATTAATTAGTACTTTGTTTTCTTTCTCCTTCCTTCCACCGAAAAAGTTAGGGTCCGATTTCCACCCAGGATAAAACTTTGTGTGATAAACACGATGTTTATTCTGTGCCTGGGTGTAATATCTATCTATAATATGTATATATTTAGAAATATACAATGTTATTCTTGGTATAGTGCAAACCTAAACCAAACAAATTAGTTTGGTCAGAATCAGTAACGCAATCCATTGAGGTAGTTTTTGAACCACGTTATATTTATCAATTAATTCATAAATCAATAATTCATTCATTCATTAATCATTTTAACAGTCTAAATCCTGTTCACAATGTGATCACTTTTTTTTAAATAAGTAATAATCATGTATTACGAACTACGAGACGCAATGAACACGATAGGGCGAATAACACAAGACAACTTGAATGGCTTATAAACTATGCAAGTTTTCAAAATTTTATTTTCTTTTTTTTATGTGATTTCTCGAAGTAAAAATCTTGTTGGGGTGTCTGAGCTTTGCACTATACCAAAAATAACTTTGTATAAGTATGTTTATCGGTTGTCTGGTTACCAAAGTACAAGCTCTGCTTAGTTTGGGATCAGATGACGTTGTGCGATTTGTCCCAAGATATTATTATTATTATTAGTAAGTTTCTCTTAGGGACAAAAGCAGAAATGAGGTGATTCGGGATTAGCAAGCTGAAGTGGCGGTGGGCTGGCCATATTTTTTTTTTTTTTTTTTTGCCGAAGAACCGATAACCGTTGGGGTAAACGAGTTCTTGAGTGGAGACCGCGGCTCGGCAAACGTAGTGTAGGACGCCCTCAGGCCAGGTGGAGTGATGATCTACGCAAAACGGCTGGCAGGAGCTGGATGCGAGAAGCCGAGGATAGAACAAAGTGGCGTGCAATTGGAGAGGCCTATGTCCAGCAGTGGACTGCGATAGGTTGATGATGATGTGATGATGAACAAAATACCGCATCCTTGTTCATACGATATCAAAGACAATTTATCTAAAGGTGTACAACCCTGATTTGTATTTACTGACCCTCGGTCAGTTAATACAAATCAGGGTGTCTGCCCAGTCTCATTGTGCTAAATATTGAATATATTAATCGAATAAAGACGCTTTGTAACGGTTTTAGTGCTAATTGAAAAGGAATGAGATAAATAAAGCAAGCAAGCAAGTTTATTTGCTGAAATTGAGCTAGTTCAAATGTGGGATAAAAAGTTTATTCAATCTATAATGATAATAATAATATCTTGGGACAACTCACACAACGCTCTGCGCCCAAACTAAGCAAAGCTATGGAAACCAGACAACTGATAAACATACTTATATATTTTTAAATACATACCTATTATAGATAAATAACACCCAGACACAGAATAAACCATCGTGCTCATCACACAAAGTTTTATCCTGAGTGGGGATCGAACCCACGATCTCTTGCGTAACAGTCGGATACACTCCCACAGCGCCACAGAGGCAGTCGTATGTTCGTAAACTTTCGCGATTTGTACACTTTATAGAATTTTATAAGCTACGGTTGAAACGTCGGGCAATAAACAAAGGTATTGAGCCTTAAAATAAAATATTTACGCAATTAAGACCCGTAGCTTATAAAATTCTATAAAGTTTATTCACTCCAAAAAGGCTGTATGGATGTTTATAAAACAAATTACACTAGCTTTCTTATAAAAAATCCGCAACAAAATGGGTCCAACCATTTCAGTGCTAAGGTGCCACAGACACACATATAGAGGGTGATTCTAATAAGAAGAACCTTCCGCGGTTGACTTCTTTACATTACACCATTTTTTATTTTTTTTTATAAAAAAGATAACTAGCAATGTGGGATTGGGTCCCACATCATTAGCGATCTTGTTAACCCCTCCAGCTAAGCTCAAAGACTTGTGTTCGTAGTGGGATTCACGTCCATAGTTTAATGGGTAGGATTCGAACCTGCGCCCTTTGCGATTGCGAAACCGATGCCATGACTGCCTCTGTGGCGCGGTGGGAGTGTATCCGACTGCTACGCAAGAGGTCGTGGGTTCGATCCCCACCCAGGATAAAACTTTGTGTGATGAGCACGATGGTTTATTCTGTGTCTGGGTGTTATTTATCTATAATATGTATGTATTTAGAAATATATAAGTATGTTTATCAGTTGTCTGGTTTTCATAGTACAAGCTCTGCTTAGTTTGGGATCAGATGGCGTTGTGTGAGTTGTCCCAAGATATTATTATTATTATTAGGCTACAGACGATTCTTGAAAAAAAAAAAGAAGAGGCCGATCAAATGACTTCGTAATATAATTTTTAACACTTATTTAAAATTAAAACGCGGCAGTTATAATTACGACAAGGTTTAAAAAGCGAGTAGTTGTGAAAAAATTCATTCTTGCTATAGGAAATAACTAGCGAAAACATGAACACATCATACACTTCTTTCACCAGACAATTAAGGCTGCCTGCCGGAAAAATATTAACCAATAGGATTGATATAATAATATCAACCCATATGACATCCCACTGCTGGGCACGGGTCTCCCCAGTAAAACCTAATTATTATAGATTCTAGGGGTAATTGCCATAATCCCCACGCTTGGCGAGCGTGTTGGCGATTCCAGTAAGGCTTTAAAAATACACAGAGAACGCTGCTGCCTGTCCTCCGGTGTGAAATCCCTTACTATGCGTTTCAAATGAGTTGATAACTGTCATGATGACATTTTGATTAGCATTACGACTGCAACTTCATTGTATGACGTAAGGTCAGCAATAAAATAAAAAGGTGTCATTAGTATTACACAGAAGTACCTACCTACTCTAATGAACTATACATAAGCACTGTATTTTACTATTTATTCTTATATATATGTTTGAGTTAAAAAAATATCACATCTGAGTGAATAAGACCACAAAAGTGTAGAATATTCTTACATTTTTTTCTATTTATTTATTTCTGCTTGGTGTTTATTAAATAATACAGAATACTAATAATATTATATTAAAGAAAAATGTTAAGTACATAGTTCAAAGAAAATAAATATTACGTCTGTTTCATTGCTATAATTTTGTTAAACTAAAGTTTTTGTTCCTAGCGGTACAATTTTGACAAGTACAGAGTAGAGTTCTCGCGATCGTGATTATCTTCTCATTTGAAACGCATAGTAGTCTCTTTGACGACACCCACGGGAAGAGATAGATGGTAAATATTTCTCCGTTTCTCCACTCCGCAGCCTCGTCCGCTTCAAAGGAAATGCAGTCTAAAAATCGGAAATCAAAATCATCACCTACCCATCATTTTCCAAACCATGTATACACTACACACTGCCCAGCTATTTAAAACATGCGCGCACGCAGGAAATGCCTTCACACATACGTATCTAACACATACTAAGGTCATGAAAATATTCAAAACACTTCACACACATATACTACTAACCTACATGTATATATTATACTAGCTGTCCCGCGCAACTTCGTATGCGTACATTTTCCCCGTTTTTGCAACATTTTTCATTACTGCTCCGATCCTATTGATCGTAACGTGATGTTATATAGCCTATAGCCTTCCTCGATAAATGGGCTATCTAACAGTGAAATAATTTTTCAATTCGGACCAGTAGTTCCTGAGATTACCGCGTTCAAACAAACTCTTAAGCTTTATAATATTAGTATAGATTTGTCACACACACGTGAGAATTCAATGAGATTTTCTCATACATTCAAAGATTGAAGAGTATTGGTTGCTCAGTGACTCAGTGGTAACAATTACGACATACTCGTAGTTGGTTCGAAAACCCAAATATACGTACTTTTTGTTTATTTGTTCACTATATTTAGGTACAAGAAATATATTTAGTAATGGGTATTGTGTCGTTTAAGGAAAGGTAATATTTTCAGTTTATATATATTTGTATATTTTAAGGTGATGTTTCGAACAGTTGGACGAAACGACGAATTATTACTTTTTACCTGGGCGATTCGTACCGCTGTATGAAACACCGAAGGACTTTGACATTGTCAATTCGCCGCAAAGTGAGTCCTCTCTCAGAGAATACTAAATGCTAAGTTAATAACATAACTTCCTTAATCATAATATAGGTACTTTCGTCACAGCATTTTAACTAGTGAGTGTTTTAAGATAACCGATTGAATCAGGCGTTACATGGCGGAAATCCATCTTAAGTAGATTATAAGGGAGGGATCCCACCACCCACCCTTGATCTGTGAACCACCACGATTGAAGTAGTAAGGAAATGACACGTTCCACGAAGTGAAACTTCGACACGTGTTTCGCCTCTACACGAGGCATCCTCAGGACAGTTTGGCACCGACTGAGCGAAGCGGAATATTGCAAGTCAAGGGTCCGGAGGTGCCTACCACTCGACTTGGTAAGAGTACCTGTCACTAATTTTCTTTGTTGCAGGTCTCTCTTTTTGAGTGCGGTCTGTCAATCTATTTCGATTGTTGTATTAAGGGCATTTCCTTACTACTTCAATTGTGGTGATTCACAGATCGAGGGTGGGTGGTGGGATCCCTCCCTTATAATCTACTTTAGTGAGTGTTTTGTCTTTGTTTTCGTTATTTTTTTTTTTTTAATAATAGAAAAAGACAAAACATTACGTGAGGTGTTGAGGAAATCTTAGGGGGGTCGAAGCCGAATCTCGCGTGGGGAGGGAGCGGTCTTGGCATCTCATGTAAACTCACACTTGACCAGTGTTGAGTGACAGTGGGTCCAAAATCCGACTAAATCACCTTCACGTAATTTATGGATGTCCCTTAAGGGGTTAGACTGGAGTCGCCAATGGAAATCTGGGTCATCATATTCACGGGTGATCAAAGGACACTAAAGAGTCGCCAATGTCACCAGATGATCAAGTGAAATAGACCATATAATTATAGTCTCCTGACCGACATCAGAGACTAGCCAACAACTACTACCTTTAAGGTCATAGCACACATTTCAACTCTGAAAGGGATCGGCTTTGTACGAAACTCCCCACTGCAACGCATATTAATCGGATTCGTAACGCAACCGCCTCGATCGGACAAGCTTACGAACAGTTGACGATCCCTTTCCAACTTGATAATAATAATAATAATATAGCCTTTAGATTAAAGTGTCTAACGGGCCTCTACGTGTTGGCTTCGGCCCCACGCACGCCTCCCAAATGACCGGGACTCCATAGTCCCGTGATATGGAAACGACATACATAATAATAATAATAATAATGCTCTCTCCTCCGAATTCGGTTATGGCGTATAATCTCATCAGAGACCAGCCATCTACGCAGGAGATATTATAGTGTAAGTACAAGTGTATGCGCAGACACAAGTGCACACTCTATTGCACACTCTCATAGCCCGATGGGACGGAAATCCGACACGATCTGAGAGAGATTGGGCGCAGGACCGATGGCGTAACGTGCTTTCGGAAGGGGTGTGAAAAATTTCGAAAATTGAAGAGTATTGGTTGCTCAGTGACTCAGTGATTACCCATATATGAACCGACAGTGGACAGCAACGTTGTTTAACCTCGCAGATATCTCGATCTGCTCGTCGCCCATAACATTAAATGTGAATATCAATCGAATAGGAAGGTAATCAAAGAATTTTCATAGGAAAGATAATTCCGATCACACATTTAACGTATTTATGTTCTATATGAAAATGCACATACACTCACCAAGATTGGTCATAGTAAATGCACAATGACATACACACATACTTCAACTAATAACAAAATTGTAAGAAATATTCACGCAGAATAGATCAAAACTACTGATTCGAATTGAAAATATAATTCTTTTACTGTTGGGTAGCCCATTTAAGGAGGAAGGCTATAGGCTATATAACATCACGCTACGTCCAATAGGAGCGGAGCAGCAATGAAAAATGTTACAAAAACGGCGAAAATTGACGCATCCGAAGTTGCGCGGGACAGCTAGTGTCAAATAAACATCATTATTATTATTTATTACTAGCTGTTCCGCGCAACTTCGTCTGCGTAAATTTTCCCCTTTTTTTATAATCCTATGTTACTTCTAATACCTCCAAGAATATGTGTACAAAGTTTCATGATGATCGGTTGAGTAGTTTTCGCGTGAAAGCGTAACAAACAAACTTACATTCACATTTATATATTAGTATTGATTGATTATAACCTCGAATAGTCTTTATTTAGGTATCTTTCGAAAATATCGAAAGAGACCACAAGAAAGCCCAATTGCCTGACGCGACAACCCAAGACCGTATGTCTTGGTGTTGAAAAATGAGGAGACCCAACCCCAAATAACAGATTCAGGGAGGATGGATAAACCTTGAACATTTAAAAGAGGTATTTGCATAATAAAGAAATAAACAGCTCTTGAAACAACCCTCATCTGACTTTTTACTAAAATCAGTTTTTTTTTAAAACCGTCTCAACAATTATACACCAGGCATACCTAAATACGTCACATACCTTGCGCATACGCAATTTCAAGATCACGAAAGTGATCGTGAAACACCCACACAGACACAAAAAACACACGCTAAACTACGTCATAACGTCTGAATGAAAATCAGCACGGACATTCTGAATTTTCATAATACAACTGTATCTACGTACGTAGGGATATTTTATTTTTATTATGTAAACATTTATACAAAAACCGGGCAAAAGCATGTCGGACCATGCTCAGTGTAGGGTTCCGCAGCCTTGAATAATTGCATTAGCAGATGAGCGTTTGTTCATGGCACTTACGCCCTTTTATATATTAGATATGTTTCGGGACTTAATAGTGTGAATTATTTAAAGGTACGAACCTTTTATTTACCCGACGTTTCGATCGAATTGCACCGATCGTGGTCACGGGTCGCCCTTTTGTTGAGAAACGCAGTTTTCGGCAATAACTCAGTGACGGTATATCCGATCATCTCCAAATTAATTTTAGTTTGTGATTCATACTTTTTGGTCACACGGTTCAAAAGCTAAGGGGGGGGGGGGGCACAATTTATGCAACTTTTGGAGCGATTGTAAGTAACTGGCGATATCAGAGCCGGTGTGGAGGATGGAAAAGTTTCTGTCATGGTGTTGGTGGACTTCTCAAACGCCTTTAATACAGTTAGCCACGATATACTCCTATCAATACTCTCGTATTATAATATTTCATCAAGTGCATTGGAATGGTTTTCTTCATATCTTCAGGGGCGCCAGCAGTCGGTTCGCATCGATGATACATTCTCTAGTTGGCGTGATCTCGTTGCGGGCGTTCCTCAAGGAGGTATTCTATCTCCTCTTCTTTTCTCCTTGTTTATTAATCTTTTAACTCAGGAACTTCGATGTACGTATCATTTGTATGCCGACGATCTTCAGCTATACGTTCAGACAAAACTAGACAATTTGAATGAAGCTATCGATAATGTGAATCGAGATTTGATAGCGATAAAGAACTGGTCGGACGAGTTTGGTCTTTCGGTAAATCCTGAAAAATGTCAAGCAATCGTTGTTGGCAGTCCTCACATGGTTAGCAGAATAGATTTTGATTCATTACCACCTATTATCTTCCACGGCACTGCTATTCCTGTTAGCCATGATGTCAAGGATCTGGGTTTGCATATTGATTCCACCCTTAGCTGGCGGACTCAAATTGCTAACGTCAGTCAGAAGGTCACTGGCACTTTGCGGTGTCTTTATCGTCTCAAAAACTTTCTACCAGTTAATACTAAAGTAACGCTAGTGCAGACTTTAATATTTCCTATCATTGACTATGGTGATGTGTGCTATTTCGACCTGAATGCTGATCTGCTCCATAAACTTGACCGGCTTCTCAACAATTGCATTCGGTTCGTCTTCAACCTTCGCAAGTACGATCATGTCTCCAACTATCGCACTCAGCTTAATTGGCTTCCTATCCGGCAGCGCCGTAGTTTGCGTGCACTTACAACGCTATATTCAATCCTATTTTCTCCTCATGCCCCTACTTATCTAACACCTCACTTTCAATTTCTCTGCTCTAGTCATGATCGGAATCTACGCTCCTCTAATAATCTGTTGCTTCTCTGTCCTGCTCACAGCTCCACTCTGGTGCATTCTTCCTTCTCTATTCAATTTATTCTCCTTTGGAATGCGCTCCCTCTCGAAATAAGAATGTCTACATCTCGTGTCACCTTTAAGTTCCAAGTACGTAATTTCTATACGAAGTTATTGGCGGAATCATCACAATTATAGTAATCTATGGTTATATATGTAATAAGTATGTATTTGTATAGTTATGAGTATGTATTATGTATGTAAATGTATGTATTGGTATGTTGTGTGTGTATGTATGTGTATGTATGTGTATTTATATATTTATATGTATGATATTGTTTTTATAATTATTTATTTATTATTATTACATTTATTTTTTTTAATCACTTTCTTGCTTATTTAGCATTAGAAATATAAGTCGATTTAGCACCCACCTCAAACAGTTCTCTGCATCACCCTAAGGTTGACTGGTAGATAATGCCTAAGGCATTAAGTCCGCCTTTGTACAATTTTCTGTGTGCAAGAAGTTAAATAAATAAATAAAATAAATAAATTGTTTCCAAAGATATTTAATTAATCAAAAAAGTTTATTAGAAACCTTAATATAATAATAATAATAATAATATCTTGGGACAACTCACACAACGCTATCTGATCCCAAACTAAGCAGAGCTTGTACTATGGAAACCAGACAACTGATAAACATACTTACCTATATATTTCTAAATACATACATATTATAGATAAATAACACCCAGACACAGAATAAACCATCGTGCTCATCACACAAAGTTTTATCCTGGGTGGGGATCGAACCCACGACCTCTTGCGTAGCAGTCGGATACACTCCCACCGCGCCACAGAGGCAGTCGGCCAATATGTTTTTAAAAGACCTGTCGAATGATGTACCACATGTTGATGTTTACTGAAAAAAAAAATGTCAGCTTCTGTCACATGTGTTATCCAAAAAATATTTATTTATTATTTAACTATCAAACTAAATAGCGGCTACTATAAGACACCTTTCCACCAAATTTAATTTATATATTTATTGAGTAGTCTTTCAGTAATGCCTGTGACATATTGACAGACAGACAGACGTACATGACGAAACTATAAGGGTTCCGTTTTCGCCATTTTGGCTACGGAACCCTAAAAAAAAAAACGCTTGGTATATTTTTAACCCCTGATTCAAAAGAAATGTTATACGTGTAACGTGTTTGTCTTATGTATGGCCGTGTGGTACCGGCTGAAGAATAGTGGAACTATATCTCTTCCTGAAGGTGCCATTAAGGCGACTAAGGAATTTCACACCAGGAGACAGCAGCGTGCCCGGAGTACATTACGCGCTTTACTGCGATCGCCAACCTGCTCGTCAAGCGGATCACAGTCAGGAGAACTGAGCCCAGTCAACGGCGCGCAAGTGTTCCACGCGCGCGTCTTTGAGGTGTCAATAATTGACGGGGCCCCATTGGGTCGGCGCCCACCGCGAGTGCGGGATCGTTCGAAAGAGTTACCGTGCTCCCGGAACACCAGGGTGAAAGAAGGAACACAGATGGGTTTTTGTCAGTAGGAGTCTGACACGCCCTCCCGCTCATGCCCACAGCGGGAGAAGTCATTTGATGATTTCCCATCTATAAAAAAAAAAGGAGAACCGAGCCTAGCTATAGGACATCATGTCTCTATGAGTCTCTAATGTAATGGCCGCCGTAACCGAAATCGGTTAGGAGTCCATTATTATTATTATTATCAAGTCGGAAAGGGATCGTCGACGTATCAAGTCTCCGTCAATCGAGGCGATTACCTTACGAATCCGATTAATATGCGTTGCAGTGGGGAGGTGCGTACAAAGCCGATCCCTTTCACACTACGACCAATAGGAGCGGAGCAGTAATAAAAATTGTTGCAAAAACAGGGAAAATGTACGCATACGAAGTTGCGCGGTCTTGTTAACCCACTCCTTTTTTTTTTTTTTTTTTTTCTTTTGGCGGGAAAAATTCCTGACGAACACCCCCACCGTCCGGGGAAGACGGTAGGGGTAGTGTGGGGTTTGCACCCACTAAAAAACCCGCCGTGTATCGCTCGCCACCTTCGCGAACGGGCCGCCGGAATGTGTTATACCGTCGGCGGCCCGCCCAGTGGCAATGCCCGGACGCGATGTTGTTGCGTTCCGGGCATTTCACACCCACGCGGCCCCTGGATACACACAGGGTGCCGCGCCTCCACGGAAGGCCGCGGGCGGGGCAGATTACCCCGTACGCCCGCCCGCAGCCCCACCTAAGGCGGCATCAGGCGCAGATATGCGCGCCGACGCCGCCCGGTTCGCCGGCGACGGAGCGGATCCGCCAGGGAGCTCTCTTCCCTGACGCGCTCCGCCGCCTCCTTCTGCGAGATGATGTCCTCGCAGAAGGATGCGACCGCATTCCACGACCCCTCGCTCCGGACCATGGACAGAACCACGGCCGGCAGCGAGAGGTCACTTCCGACCACTGCGGTGAGAACTCCACGTTGCCCCTCCCAAGCTGGACAATGCTGGAGGGTGTGCTGCGCCGAGTCCTCACCGCAGTCGCAGTGGTGGCAGGCGGGACTCGGTTCCTTCCTAGCAACCGTGTGCAGGTACTTCCCGAAGCACCCGTGCCCGGAAAGGACCTGCACTAGCCGGAAGGAAAGGGTCCCGTGCTGCCGCCCCGCCCACTCCTCCAGGACCGGCTGGAGCGCCTCCACGGTTCGAACACCTGCCCGTGGAGCCTCCAGCCGGCCCTGCCACCGGGCCATGATTGCCCGGTGTGCCTCACCGCGCCAAGCGCGTAGCTCCTCGGGCAGAGGCACCGAACCCCCTGCCCGAACAGCCACCGCCCGCCGATACACTTCGGCGAGCACATCCGCCTCCAAATCCCACGGGGGTGTGCCGGCCAATGCGCACGCCGCCTCTGCAGACACCGTGCGGTATCCGCGTATGGCCCTGACCGCCATGGTCCGCTGGGGTCTCCCTAAGCGGACCCTATTCTGGGCGGTCAGGGACGCCGCCCACACGGGTGCGCCGTACAGAGCCATTGACCGCACCACCCCCGTGTACAACCATCTACTCGAGGCACTAGGCCCGCCCAGGTTCGGCAACAGCCTCCCCAGTGCGGTCGCCGTAGCCTCGAGCTTGGGCGCCAAAATGCGGAAGTGCTCGTCGAAGAGCCACCGCCCGTCTACCACTAGGCCCAGATACTTCATCTGGGCCCGGACCAGTGGGGAGGTGCGTACAAAGCCGATCCCTTTCACACTACGACCAATAGGAGCGGAGCAGTAATAAAAATTGTTGCAAAAACAGGGAAAATGTACGCATACGAAGTTGCGCGGTCTTGTTAACCCACTCCTAACACAAGCCTTTGAGCTTAGCTGGAGGGGTTATCAAGATTGCTTGTAATGTGGGACTCAATTCCACATTACTACGAGGGTGGATCGAAATATTCGCGGCCTACCACATAAATACTTGACTTATTTTAATGTAACTGACCTCATTCGATTTGTTTACTCTCTGGTTGTCACATTGTAAAATTCTGTCACAATAGCATTGTCTGTTTTTAAATTAGACTGAATTTTGTGAGCCTAAGTGCAGCGTTTTTAAAGAATGGAGAAAATTGAGCAACGTGCGGTCATCAAATACCTGTTTAAAAAAAAACTGACTCCAAAAGAGATTCACGAAGATATGTCAACAACATTGGGGGAATCTGCTCCATCGTATACGACTGTGAAAAAGTGGGTTGCAGAATTTAAACGCGGACGAGAGAGTATTGAAGATGACCCTCGCTCCGGCCGGCCTACGACGTCTACGACTGAAGAAAACATTGGGAAAATCTGTGATCTGATATTGGCAGATCGGAGATTGACCATCAGGGAGATTGCTGACACTATTGGCATCTCATATGAACGAACACAAAACATCATAGTCAATGAACTTGGATTTTCTAAGGTTTCTGCGCGGTGGGTCCCCAGATTGCTTTCAGTTGAACAAAAACGAATACGGCTCACGATTTCTCGCGACAGTTTGGAAATGTTTGAGACTGATCCACAAGATTTTTTGGACAGATTTGTTACAATGGATGAAACCTGGGTACACCACTACACCCCAGAGTCAAAACAGCAATCCAAGCAGTGGAAAAAACCTGATGAACCGACTCCAAAAAAAGCCAAAACAATTTTGTCAGCTGGCAAGGTGATGGCGTCAGTTTTTTGGGATGCTAAGGGTGTCATCATGGTGGACTACCTTGCAAAAGGTGAGACTATAAACACTGCTTATTACTGCACCCTTTTACGTCATTTGCGTGAAACGATCAAAGAGAAAAGGCCAGGACTACTCAGCAAGAAAGTGTTGTTCCATCAGGATAATGCACGCGTTCACACGTCTGTTGAATCAATGGCTCAAATTCGTGATTGTGGCTTTGAATTACTGCCCCATCCCGCCTATTCCCCTGATTTGGCACCTTCGGACTTTCATTTATTCCCAAACCTTAAAAAACACCTTGGAGGTCAAAAATTTTCATCAAATGAGGAGGTTGAAACCGCGGTGGGTGACTTTTTTGAAGGCCTTGAAGAAACTTTTTTTATGACCGGCATACAGGCGTTGTGCCGTGTGGTGCCGGCTTAAGAATAGTACCACCCCATCTCTTCCCGTGGGTGTCGTCAAGGCGACTAAGGGATTTCACTCCACTTAAAGCCTTACTGCGATCGCCAACCCGCTCGCCAAGCGTGGCGATTATGGCAATTACCCCCTGGATCTACATACCAGTAGGTTCTACTGGGGAGACCCGTGCCCAGCAGTGGGCCATCATATGGGTTGATATGTATACAGGCGTTGGAAACCAGATGGGAGAAGTGCATTGAGTTAAGTGGAGATTACGTGGAAAAATAAAATTACTTTTGTTTATATTTTATATTGTTTTCTTGCTGAGGCCGCGAACTTTTCAATCCACCCTCGTAGTTATCTTTAAAAAAAATCAATCGTGCAGTCATTGTGCAGCGACTAACGTGCTCAAAACTAAATACTCCTTCGTTAGACTCCACGTCGAGAAACTACCATATAAAATTTAATGCCAACAATGCTTCCTGTCGAAACCCAAAGAAGAAATTATATATAACACGTCAAGTGTTGAAAACAAACAACTAAACGAGCGTTTAAGTCAGACATTATAAACTGATTGACGTGGTCAAAATGCTCCCTCGTCAGGGAAAAGAATCGTATGGTTACATACGCAAGTTACCGGTCGAATTGTGACGTAAAGAGGTAGTTTAATGTTGGCACATGTCAACGTGTTGTATGGTTTATAGTTATGGGACTTGCGTCATTAGGTTAACGACAACTTCGATTATAGTGATTGTTAAGTGCACGTCAAGGCGTGCGAGTTTCTTGGGCATTTCGTGGTCATTGCAAAATTATATATACTACTGGTCTTAATCGCGTGAATAATTTAAG
Source organism: Herminia tarsipennalis (assembly GCA_945859575.2). NCBI lineage: Eukaryota > Metazoa > Arthropoda > Insecta > Lepidoptera > Erebidae > Herminia > Herminia tarsipennalis. The sequence goes on from OX243859.2 coordinate 2,433,322, forward strand.
GTAAAATACCTTGTTTATTGCCCGACGTTTCGACCGTATTGCAACGGCCTTGGTCACAGGTAGAGTCTACCCGTGCCCACGGACCCGTAATATACTCGTATATAACTAGCTGTCCCGCGCAACTTCGTCTGCGTAAATTTTCCCCGTTTTTGAAACATTTCTCATTGCTGCTCTTCTCCTATTAGTCGTAGCGCGATGTTATATAGCCTATAGCCTTCCTCGATAAATGGGCTATCCAACAAAAAAAGGATTTTTCAAATGGGACCAGTAGTTCCTGAGATTGGCGCGTTTAAACAAACAAAGTAAACAAACAAACAAACTCTTCCGCTTTATAATATTAGTATAGATGTGTACAAATCGCGAAAGTTTATCAAAATTTCGTGGTCATGAAAGGGGTAGGTAGTAAATTTCTTCGTTCAATTTGACTTATCGAGGACCAGCTTGGGTGGAGTAAGAAGAGCAGTCAGTCTAGATAGCAAGTATCAAATGGTACAAAAAATAACCAGAGGTTACCAAAAACTTTATACCCACACTTAAACTTTCGCGTTGCATGATTATAACTATTTATTATACAGGAATTAACGCGCATTGTTTACCTTATAATTGCTTGACGTTTCGACCAGGTTGCACCGGCCGTGGTCACAAACGGACCACCGTCAAACAATGCACGTTAATTCCGGTATAATAAATAGTTATAACTTTATACCCGACTACGACATCATTTTAGACCATTTTAAAGCCCAAAGAATCACAAAGAGATCAGAATTTTTCAATGAATGTTTACATAGTTGTCATAGAGATTTTACTGTCAACAAAAACGTCAAAATTACTTTGACGTCTCTACTATTTCATTGTGTTTTATGGAGATATACGGAGATACTAAGCAATATCAGTTCATAGGTACGGCTGACAACGTTTAAACATATCAGTTGAACACATACTATGTATATTTCTAAGTACTTGTAATATATCTATAATATATCGGATTGTAACTATAATCTGATATGTAATTTGTTAAAGTGTTTTTGGTTAATAAATATTATTATTATTATTATTAATTATAGAGTTATTGCAAACGAAACTAGCAATATGTTTAGTATCAAAGGAATGTGCTAATGAAGCCCTTTCATTAAATACCAAACATAGCATACCTATTTGAAAACAATAAGTAACAATACCCTATTTGTATGTATATACATACGCTATGTGATCATTATAATGGAAGAAAATATGACCTATGTCACCCGCACCATTTTAACCAATCGATGGACACCTCTCACACCAATCAAACGAGTAATTTAGGCGCTACGGTGGAACATACGTAAATACAAATATACAAACATATACAGGGTGTAACAGAAAGGATTTTTTTTGTTCGTATTATTGCAATCTATCACTCAGCGATATTCAGCAATTGATGTGTAATTCGTGTATGTCTTGAACGGAGGTCGTCTGTTAACTACTGGACAATGGTCCAGAGACTGTGGGGAACTGTCGCAAAATCAAAAATTGAAATATTACAAAGATTCCAGTTCAAAACGCTAAGAATGATAGCTAATGCGCCTTGGTACATAACAAATAATAGACTACATCATGAACTCGGAATCAACTCTGTCATAGAGGAAACAGTAGCGTGAACTAAGATCTACAAAGATCGAATTTTAAATCACCCAAATCCACTAGCTACAAATCTTATGAATCCACTGACAGCAACAAGGAGACTAAAGAGAAAGTTTCCTCAAGACCTCATATGATGATATCATTATTAAAACTTTACATACAATATTGTAACAATATACTAGGTATGAAAGAGACTGGATCTCACGACACAGGGAATCCTAGTGTGAGATCCAGGGCTTTATTACTATCTATTTGTAACTTTTTGAACAATAAATCATTTTTTTTTTATTATAAATAACATAAAGGTGTGGTTAAATTTCAGCAGCGGATTGTAGCGGCAATACTGATAACATGCCCTATGTTATCAGTATTGCACCTACCATGGTGCCATAGCTGGTCCTTTTTGGCTTCGCCGTAGTCGGGTAAAAAACCAAATGCTAATTACAAATGTCATAAATTATGTAGCTATAGGAACTCTAAGCAAGGGTGTACGCAAAAATACAATCAAACTCTACCATGAAAACCAGTGCTGATGTTGAATACCTCCGTGTTACTTCAGACAGTGAAACGATCGAACGACTTAAATCACAAATTACTTAGATATATTTCGGGACTATTATAATAATTATTAGACTATTATATAATAATTTCTTATTTAAAGGTACGAACCTTGAATTGCATATCGTGGTCACGGGTCGACTCGTGACCACGATCGGTGCAATCTCGATCGAAACGTCGGGTAAATAAAAGTTACCTTTAAATAATTCACGCGAATAAGTCCCGAAATATATCTAATACTTATGTATAAAAATCGCGAAACGGTAAAGTTTAAAACCAATAATTAAATCGCAAAATCCGTAGGCAGGAAACATTTAAACCCGCGTTATAGATAACGGCCCATACCCTCTTTCAGAACGGAGATTTGGCCTCAACAGTGCAAGCTCAGCAACTTTAAAAGTCAATCTATACTTACCTTTATACTAAAAGAGTAAAGATTTGTATTTTTGTGTGTAACGAATAAACTTAAAAACTAATGGACCGATTTCAAAAATTCTTTCACGGCTGGGAAGCTACACTATCCCCAGGTGAGGCAGGGGGGGGGGCCACTTGACACTAACAAAGCTTAATGTTTCACGAACGGTTCCCTTAATCGAAAAATGGTCTTTACAACCCCTTAGTGTTTTTAAAAGACCTATCTAATCCCTACTTTACATATAGGGGAGGTACCCTAAAAAAAAATATTTTCAAAATTGTATTATTTCATTCATTTTGTTAGCATAAGTAATATGTCTGTATGTATCCATACAATTACAGCCTTCTAGCACTAACAGTCTCTGAGTTAAGCTACGGACGGACGGACATGGCGAAACTATAAGAGCTCCATTTTGCCATTTTGGCTACGGAATCCTAAAAAGGTAGCTTTAGGGATCTGGTCACTCTGTCCTTCACTTTCAGAGTCAAATTATGGACACGAACTACTTTGCCTTTGGGCGAATCTGTACCCCCTAAATAATACCAGCTACATAGAAACAAAATTGAACAACAACCAAACTCGCACATAACAAAATCTCTTTACATATACAAATAACCAAACATACATAGTTGGCAGCTGCTCGGGCGCCGGTAAACGGCACGTATTAATAGATCGACGAAATGTGGCGTGACGTCACCGGTCGTGTTGTTCCTTACACTCGATCAATGCACGCTATGAGCAAATACTTCAGTGATTGCAGATGGAAAAAAATGGTATTTACTTTACAATTACAATAATCTCATTTTTGAAAGATTTGAAAATTTGAAGTCCAGACCAAGGAATTGAACCCGAGACTTCCGTAGCCATGGTATTTACTGTTGGTGCTTTAATTGAGCAGCCCTCGTGTGTAACTATTTTTTAAAGACGTTTCCCGCATAAAGCGCAGGCCACACCGCCAGCTGACGGACGGAGCGGGCGAAGCGGGCGGGTGAAACTACGCGAAATATTGGCGAGCCAAACTTAGGGTTCACACCGAAAACTGGCAGGCTGAGCTGACGAAGGGGGCGGAGCGAACGGAACGGACGGAGCGGGCGGGGATGCGGAAGGGAGAGCGAAAGGATAGCGTTCTGTCCTGTCAGTGCACTGCGCAGTTGCATAGTGCACGTCATTGTTGTAAGCATCATGGAAGAATTTATCGCGAGTGTCCAACAATTTCCTTGTTTGTATAATGTAAAAAAGCTAGCGAAGCTAACAAATCTAGCGGAGCAGGCGAAACGAGGTGAACGAGGAGCTTCGCTGGACTTTCGTTGGCTTCGCTCACGTCGCTCGCATCACTGACCTAGCTTAGCTCGTTAGTTGGCGGTGTAAACCCAAGTATGAAAAGAGGTGAAACGATGTCGTCCGCTCCACCCGCTCCGTCCGTCAGCTGGCGGTGTGGCCTGCGCTTTAGGGTACAAGCCCTGTGTTGCAGGGGACTTTACAAACATACAAGTCACGGACACAAAGTACACCCAGACCCGGAACAACAATTTGTGGATCACACAAAGTGGTGGCCCGTGTGGGACTCGAACCCACGACCTTTTGCGTAGGAGTCGGACGCACTCCCACCGCGTCACAGAGGCAGTCTATCTCGACATAATATTTGACCAACAGTAAAACTTGATGTAATGTGGGACTCACAATCCCACATTGCTAGTTATATTATATAGCGGACGCCTTGCGGTTTCACCCGCGTAGTTCCCGTTCCCGTGGGAATACAGGGATAAAAAAAATAGCCTATGTCACCCGGGGTTAGTGTAGCTTCACAACGATAAAAGAATTTCAAATCCGTTCAGTAGTTTCGGAGCCTATTCAATACAAACAAACAATCAAATCTTTCCTCTTTATAATATCTTATATATAAAATTCTCGTGTCACAATGTTAGTTACCATACTCCTCCAAAACGGCTTGACCGATTTTTATGAAATTTTATATGCATTTTCAGTAGGCTTGAGAATCGTCTACTATCCATGTTCCCCACCCCTAACATTTATACCTGTACTATAATATTTTATAGCTGAAGAGTTTGTTTGTGTGTTTGAACGCGATAATCTCAGGAACTACGGGTCCTAATTGAAAAATTCTTTTACTGTTAGATAGTCCATTTATCGAGGAAGGTTATAGTTTTATAACATCACGCTACGACTAATAGGAGCGTAGCAGCAAGGTAAAATGTTGCAAAAACGGGGAAAATGTACGCATACGAAGTTGCGCGTGACAGGTAGTTAGTATAGAAAAACGTGTTTTTTTTTATCTCCAACTTCAATTGGATAGTATAGAAAAACGTGCCTTCAGATGGAGATCAAAATCTTGGTTTCTACAACGGAAACAAGCCCCCCATTCCAAAACTATATCCTAGTTCCGTCAGAAAACAGTGTAATAGCTAAATTATTAATCTCAGCCACAAGATTGAGTGGGTAACGTCACAAACGTAAATACACGAAACTGTTACGACACAAATTAGTCACATGGCGTATATCCAATATGCTGTTGGTTATATACAACATTTTTATGTACATATCCGCACAACACGTGTCTTTTAAAGAAACACGGGGAAATGAAAACTTAATAATTTATATAAGCAGTATTTTTTTTAAATAATATCTTAGGTCAATTCACACGGGGTCATCTAATCCCAAATTAGGCTGTACCTGTACTATGGCAACCAGACAACTGATAAACATACTTCTAGGCACATGCATATATCTATACTTATGTTATAAAGCTGAAGAGTTTGTTTGTTTGAACGCAGTATTTTTTTTTTCTTTTAAAAAAGACATCTCCCGCAGTAGGGTACAAGCCCTGTGTCACGGGGGACTTTATACATACAAGTCACGGACACAAATTACAACCAGACCCGGAACAACAATTTGTGGATCCCAAAAAGTGGTGTCCCGTATGGGAATCGAACCCACGACCTCTTGCGTAGCAGTCGGACACACTCCCACGGCGCCACAAAGGCAGTCTGGAACTACTGATCCGAATTAAAAAAATATTTTACTGATGGATAGCCCGTTTATCGAGGAAGCCTATAGGCTATATAACACCGCGCTACGATCAATAGGAGCGGAGCAGCAATGAAAAATGTTGCAAAAACGAGAAAAAAGGAAGCAGACGAAGTTGCGCGGGACAGCTAATTGTTTATACCGAGACGAGCATGTCATGATCCTGATGGTAAACCTTGCTAACCTATAACAGCAACAGGGAGACCCAAATGCCTGTTTGGCAAAGATTTGATTGTCTAACTGACCACCTATCTATACAGGGTGTAACAGAAAGGTGTGGTCTAATTTCAGCAGCGGATAGGGTATGTTATCAGTATTGCACCTACGAGGGTGCCATAGCTGGTTGCATTATTACATAGTTATAGCATATTCTTTTTGTCAAAATTCAGTAGTGAAATGCGTATGGCATAAGAATTATACCTCCCCTAGTACAAAATTCGATTGGATTATTATGGCATAGAACTTTTTAAGTCATACTTACTTTTCTTAATTAATAACTTTTTCATTCATAAATAAACGAATGAAAAAATAATAAATATTTTTTTAGGGTACTCCGATTTTGATACTACCATATTAGCAACCCTTGAATTTGACCACACCTTTCTGTTACATCCTGTATTATATAAAAATCAATGTTTGTCTGTATGTCCTCTATGCATTCCGAAACCATAGATCAGATTGTGATGAAACTTTAGCAGAATGTTCTGGGAAGCCCGGCGAATGTCCCTGGCTTTAAAAGCCACAGCGAAGCGTGGCCGAGTTCAGCTAGTTAGGTATAAAAAGGAAAGATTTGTAATTTTGTATGTAACGAATAAACTTAAAAACTACTGGTCCAATTTTAAAAATTCTTTCACCGTTAAAAAGCTACATTATCGGGGAGTAACATAGGCTATATTTATATGTCAAAAAAATTTGAGATCCCTACTAAAATTACAATAGTGGTTAGTGACCCTGACCGCTAAGCCGGTGGTCGTGGGTTCGATCCCCACCCAGGATAAAACTTTGTGTGATAAACACGATGGTTTATTCTGTGTCTGGGTGTTATTTATCTACAATATGTATGTATTTAGAAATATTTAAGTATGTTTATAAGTTGTCTGGTTTCCATAGTACAAGCTCTGCTTAGTTTGGGATCAGATGGCGTTGTGTGAGTTGTCCCATGATATTATTATTATTATATATAATGGGTATAAAAAAACTACTATATGACACCCGTGCGAAGTAAAAGTATTTAAAAAAAACTACTAATATCAATTTATTCAGACTTTAATTTTCACAAAAGTTCCTTAAATTATAAAATTCAATTTGTTAACAGTTATCTGCCTACCTACTATAGCTGCAACTTTAAATATAAGCACACCAGTTGTCCATTAGCAAGTAATATAGTTAGTATTACATCACTAACGGATGTGAGCATCGACGGTCAATGTCGAACGTGTGCTAGTGAGGGGAAAGTATCGATAAAGTTGTCATCTGGCACGTTGTTTGACAAATATGTTTGATGGTTTGTTTGATCGATGAAAACGTGAAGTTTGACAAACACGTTTGTCAAATATATTTGATCGTTGTCGTTGTCGTTTACAGGGCCTTTAGATTTACCATCTAATCTCTGTACAGTCGTGTCGGATTTCCGTCCGCGACGGAATAGAGTGCACCTGTTTCAATATTATAGTGCCCTCTTGCGTATTATAATATTCCCTAAGAACTGATGAAATTGGGGCCTCATTCCTCGAAATATCGATAAAACGATGATTGTCAGAGTTACAACACTAGGTCATAACTACGGAAATACCACGTAAAAGCAGACCATCGACAGATGCCAGTCATTCATTGCCTAATCACACGAAAGTTATTATTGATGTTTTGTAAACATTTGTAGAAAAAGCGATTTTATAAAAATATATATACATATATATCTAATAATATCTTGGGACAACTCGTTATGTAAGTTATATATATATATATATATATATATATATTTGTAAAATCGCTTTTTCTACAAATGTTATTTGCTATTTCTCTATCTGATCCCAAACAAAGCAGAGCTTGTACTATGGAAACCAGACAACTGATAAACATACTGTCCCGCACAAATTCGTCTGCGTAAATTTTCCCCGTTTTTGCAACATTTCTCATTGCTACTCCGCTCCTAATGGTCGTAGCCCATTTGTCGAGGAAGGCTATAGGCTATATAACATCGCGCTACGACTAATAGGAGCGGAGTAGCGACGAGAAATGTTGCAAAAACAGGGAAAATTTACACATACGAAGTTGCGCGGGACAGCTAGTATAATATAATTTACCACCAGCAGTTGTACTCTTGTATAACAAATTAAAAATAAATGTACAAAATAAATCCTTACAAATTAGATATTATCAAAATCTTGAAAAAGTTCCCTCGTAATACTTTCATGGGCTTCGCTAACTCTGAAAATGTAAAGGTTTCGTAAAGAAAATTTTACGTTATATAAAATTTGGCTCTACGTTAAAAAAATGTACTTGCCCTATTATGTAAATTTCGTTGCGACTGTGTTTATTCCCTACTACGGAAACAACGTTTTTATCAATACTAATGTTATAAACAAGAAATATTTTTGTTTTGTTACGACACTAGCGGACGCCTCGCGGTTTCACCCGCGTAGTTCCCGTTCCCGTGGGAATACAGGGATAAAAAATAGCCTATGTCACCCGGGGTTAGTGTAGCTTCACAACATTGAAAGAATTTTTCAAATCCGTCCAGTAGTTTCGGAGCCTATTCAATACAAACAAACAATCAAATCTGTCCTCTTTATAATATTAGTATAGAAGTATAGATATAGATTATTCAACAATATTTACACCTAGATGATTTCATACAAAATTAATTCGTCAATAATAAACTAAACACAATGAAATAATTTTTCAATTCGGACCAGTAGTTCCTGAGATTATCGCGTTCAAACAAACTTTTCAGCTTTATAATATTAGTATAGATGTAAAAATAATGCGTGTTAATTCCCGTATAATAAATAGTTATATTCAAGCAACGCGAAAGTTTAAATGTTAGTATGAACCAAATAGTTTTTTAATTGCATCAGTGGCGAAGTGGAAGTGTTTATGACTGCTGCACAAATTGTTGTTCCGAGTCAGGTTGTACTTTACGTCAGGGTTACGTAAAGTTCCCGAGACACAAGGCTTGTATTACTAAGGTCAAACCACACTGATCAACTCGGAAAGGAATCAGAATCAGAATCGTTTATTTGTAAACATAGGTTAGTATGTTAGGTGTTACAAACAGAAAGGTAACATTTTTGCCTTATGGCATACAAATATTATTTCAAAATATCTTTACATCATTATAGTTACTTACAATTATTCTTATAATAATCTAATTCATGGTAATACAAACGCGGGTGAAACCGCGAGACTTCCGCTAGTATATACTAATATTATACAGCTGAAGAGTTATTTTACTGTTGGATAGCCCATTTATCGAGGAAGGCTACAGGTTATATAACATCACGCTAAGACCAATAGAAGCGGAGCAGCAATGAAAAATGTTGCGAAAACGGGGAAAATTAACGCATACGAAGTTGCGCGGGTCAGCAAGTTACATATATATATACATATATATATATATATATATATACATAGAGAGCTAGCTCAAACCTTGATACAAGCTCAAACACCAGCCGTTATTTATAAAAGAAACACTAGTCTATTTATCTCTTGAATAACTCAGAACTCCTTTGATTGTTCAAAAATATAAAAATATGTTTCATGTCAGTAATAAAAACCGATTATATCCGTTTAATGACTCCCAACATTGTTTACTCTATTTTTGCAACAAGCGTCAGGATAGAAATATGTAAATTAAAAAAAATACTGGCAGGGGTGTGCCTTGTGACCTATGATTATAAATAGGGTCATGTTGACATGCTAGATGCAAAGCTACGCTGGAAAGAGCACGTCATCAAAAAAGAGCTAAGCTAGACTAAATTTCATGCAGTCGGAGGCATTATTGGATCTCGATGAACTTAGTGAAGTGCCTGCGACTGCATGAAATTATATAACTATGTAGGGGATCTTGTTTCCATCTTTTTTGTGCAGGCGAGTTTTTTTTTTTATTTTTATATATATTTTTTATATAATACTTTTTAGTAGTTGTAGGATGTAACCTATGCAATGAAACAATTAACTTTTATCACAGCTATTGTCAAGTATTGAAAATTTTAAATATAATGGTTGCTAACTTATTTTTTCAGTATTACAGACATAATCGTGTTATACATTTTTGAAATGCTTAAGATGAGCCCTTTCATTTGATACCCATATGGCAGTATTCAAAATAACTTTTTTTTCAAAATTCTTTATTTTGACATCCCACAGCCGCCATGTTTGTTTTTTTCAAACGTCACATATCTAAGAACACTTGGGCGATCAAGACAAATCTAACGACGTCTTAATTCTAGAAATCCGTTCAGTGGATTGTGAGATATCAGGTAATAAAGAATATTACATACATACATACAAGTTACGCGGGAAAAACATAACCCTTCCTTACAATCGGGTCAAAACGCGCGTGTGTTACCCCTAGTGTTGCTACCGTAAATATTCAACAGTAACTGTTTACCAGCCAGTCGTGTTGCCTGTTTGCCAACTTAGTAAAATAAAAAAAACGAACATAATTTCTCCCAAACTACCAACATGTGTAACACAAACAAACATACAATCGCTATAAACATAACACCATTAAAGATTGTACACTTGTGAGCAAAATAATCGACTCATGGCTGTATAGTTACTCAAACGTTTTTTTTATTTAATTGTTGGCAATCCAGCCTATTTTTTTCAGCCAGTGTCAAGTATTCATTTATGACTGCCTCTGTGGCGCGGTGGGAGTGTATCCGACTGCTACGCAAGAGGTCGTGGGTTCGATCCCCACCCAGGATAAAACTTTGTGTGATGAGCACGATGGTTTATTCTGTGTCTGTGTGTTATTTATCTATAACTAGCTGTGCCCCGCAGTGTTACCTGCGTTTATTAGCCTATGTGTTAATCCAGGGTGTCAGCTAACTCCATACCAAATTATATTAAAATCGCTCCAGCCGTTTAGACGTGAAAAAGTAACAAACATACACTCACAAACTTTCGCTTTTATAATATTAGTGTGATAGATATATATTTAGAAATATATAAGTACGTTTATCAGTTGTCTGGTTTCCATAGTACAAGCTCTGCTTAGTTTGGGATCAGATAGCGTTGTGTGAGTTGTCCCAAGACATTATTCAATGCAACAACACACTTTATCTGCATGTACAAAGTATTTTTACATGATGGTGCTGTAACAATAACGACAGTTTAGCCGCCATTTTTACAACTCTCGTCACTGAGTTTTAAGACACCGATAACTACAGTTGGATCAACGTGACTTACGGCCGGTCTCAATAATCTTTATATCGATGGTTTTGGCTACTAGAGGTAGAATTTTGACATATTTTGTATGGAGCTTATGTCAAATATAGACCTCTAGTAGCCAAATCCGTCGATAGTTAGATTATTGAGACCGGCCGTTAACCGGATTGACCGCGACAAGTGGTTGCGCAGATGCATTTTTTTTGGAAGCAAATGGTGACAGGAAGCGGGGACGGGGGTGGTAACTAAACCAAGAGAATTAGGGATGCGATTATGCATTACATTGTCATAATTAGTATTACTAACTCATGTTTTTGTGATTATTTTCAATAAGAAATTGTTTTTCAAACTTTCTTTAGTATTTAATGTAACTGTTCTAAATTTAAACTTTTATGAACTCGTATATATAGTATTTTTATATTGTTTAATTAAAATATTGTTAGTATTTTTAATCGATTGAACATAATTAATCGTTTTAGTAAGTAATTTTAGGGTCGCATCCCTATGACATGCGCGAAACTGATATGAACCTTACTTCAATCCGGCCGAGTTACGTTGATCCAACTGTATCATGCCGTCATTGCCAGTTTAAGGTAGTAGCGACAAAAATACTTTTGACCCGACGTATCACAAGAGTTGTTTTGCATCCTAAGTGAATAGAGATTTATTTTGACCAATAATGCACCACTCAAAGTACCTATAGTTTGCGTAAAAAGTTTTCTGGGTTTTTTCAAACATCGGTGACTGAAAACATCCAACCGATATGCTCAAAAACCAGAAATTCGAGGAATTTACTGAGAAGAGTTCGTCGTAGTTTACTTTTAGGGTTCCGTAGCCAAAATGGCAAAACGGAACCCTTATAGTTTCACCATGTCCGTCCGTACGACTGTTTGTGCTTGAAGCTTGTAATTTTGTATGGATACACATATTACCTATTTATGCCGACAAAGTGAACGGATGAAATTTGAAAAAAAAAATTGTTGTTCGTCCCCTAATGTTAAGTAGGGATGTGATTTTTTTTTTCTCACTTATCCCATCGTGTGTATCATTAGATAGGTCTTTTTAAAACACTTAGGGGTTGTAAAGACTATTTTTCGATTCATTGATCCGTTGAAATATTAAGCTTTAAAGTGCAATTTTTTGTTAGAGTCAAGTGTGCCCCCCCCCCCCACACCCGCTAGCTAATAATAATAATAATATTTTGGGACTACTCACATAAAGCTATCTGATCCCAAACTAGGCAGAGCTTGTACTATGGCAACCAGACAACCGATAAACATACTTATATCTTTCTAAATACATACATATTATAGATAAATAACACCCAGACACAGAATAAACCATCATGCTCATCACACAAAGTTTTATCCTGGGTGGGGATGGAACCCACAACCTCTTGCGTAGCAGTCGGATACACTCCCACCGCGCCACAGAGGCAGTCAGCTAAATGTTAGGTATGTGAAAAAAATCACGGTAGTAGTATGTTAGTCAAATTAAAAGGAAAACTATCACAGCTAAGTAGACTTTATAACTTAACGAGTAACAGCAGACCAAGTGACAAGTAACAAAATTTTTTTGTACAGATTCCTTTGAAAAATACTTATATAACTTATTAAGAGTAAGAAACAAAAACAACAGAAAACCCACAAGAAGTAACAAAATTTTCGTACAGATTCCATTGAAAAATACTTATATAACGTTGTTAAGAGTAGGAAACAAAAACAACAGAAAACCCACTCTTAAAGCCGCATTATTCGGATGGGGAATTTGATTAGTTAAATAATGTAATCGACTGAAGACGTTTTAGATATAATCAACCCATTTGATGTCCTACTTCGGGGCACGAATCACCCCAGTAGAACCTACTTGGGTGACTACGATCCTGGGATTTGCCATAATCGCCACGCTTGGCAAGCGGGTTGGCGATCGCAGTATGGCTTTAAAGTACGCAAAGGACGCTGCTGCTCTTCCTCCGGTGTAACATCCCTTAGTCGCCTTGACAACACCCACGGGAAAATCGGGAAGCCGTTTTGTTTAATGTAAAACTAATAAATAATTAGCTACAATAATTGCATTTTTTAATTCGGTCTGCGACATCATAATTTGTTAAAATGCTCTCTGTAACGAAGTAACAACAAAAGCCGTGTTAGTTCTTTAACTATCGGCTAGATGGCGCATGCGAGGGGCCCAACTCGCGAGCGTGAAAGGGTAGACAAATTTGAAGTCTAATAACATAGTCCAGATAGGTGGTTCGATTCCGACCACGTTTGGCTTACGGAAGTCTCGGGTTCGACTCCTAGGTCTGGACTTCAAATTTTTCCATCTTCGAAAAATGCAATTATTGTATTTATAAAGTAATTGGCAAGAAATGCCTATAAAATTACTATAAAATAATCAGCTGGTGGATACCTCAAGTATTAACATAGTTCAGATAGGTGGTTCGATTGCGGCCCCGGTTTGGCTTACGGAAGTCTCGGGTTCGATTCCTGGTTCTGGACTTAAATTTTTTCTATCTTCCAAACGTGCAATTATTGTATTTATAAAGTAAATGGCTGATAAATACCACAAGTAAAAACTAACAAGAGAAAGATGTGAGTCAATTTTTTCTCTTCCAACTGTAAAAAACCTAGCATTGAAGTCCGGTCTGACGTAGTATCTATATCCAGAGAGGAGTTATAGCCGTGAGGTAAATGCACCTCTGTAACGCTAACTCAATGGGTTTGCGTAAATCGATCGAGATATTTATGACTTTTAAATTATGCCTGTACCGCACAGGCATAATTTCGAAAGCACTTCTTACTACAAAACGTCGATAGAATAGTAGCTTCATTCAAACGTACATATGTCTGTTCGGTTCTAAATAACTTTTTTAAGACAACTGAACTACCTTCAAATGTATAGTATATCAAGGAAAAAAAACCGGGCAAAAGCATTGCAGACTATGCTCAATGTAGGGTTCCGCATCCTTGAATAATTGCATCAGCAGAAGAGCGTATGTTCATGACACTTACGCCCTTTTGTTGAGAAACGCAGTCATTCAGAAATAACTCAATAACGGTATATCCGATCATGTCCAAAGTAATTTTAGTTTGAGGTGCTTATTAAGCGCTACCTTTGTGATTTTTTTCATATTTTTTGGTCACACGGTTCAAAAGTTAAGGGGGAGGGGTCACGATTTATGCAACTTTCGGAGCGATTATTTGCAAAAATATTGACTAAATCAAAAAAAGTTTTTGTGGAAACCTTAAAATGTTTTCAAAAGACCTGTCGAATGATGTGCCACACGTTAATGTTTCTGTTACATGCCCCCCCCCCCCTAAAAACATTTATTTTAACTATTTAGCTATCAAACTAAGCAACGGCTACTACAAGACACCTTTTCACCAATATTCATTGAGTAGTCTTTGAGTAATGCCTGTGACATACGGACAGACAACCAGACAGACAGACGGACATGACGAACCTGTAAGACAGACATCACCAGGTGGAAATATCGCTGACTCACTCCTGTGTTTTAGTCTATATCTCTGGTGGTTTATATGTTAAGACAACATTTTATACATTAAAACCTTCCCAGTAAAATATGCAGTCGAATTGTGGAAACCCCATCTAAATCGGATCACTAGCTTTCGAGAAAACCGCGAACATACATACATATGGATCATCTTTTTTGAAGTCTGTTAAAAAAATTCCTCGAGATATAACAAACAAGTACCACATGAAGTCTAGGTAGCCTAACTCGGTTCTAAGTCAAGTCGAACCTAGTTTACTACATTATGTTTTGATACCAATCTAGAAAACATAATTTGGCCTATTATTTTGCTCATAATGAACATTTACCAAGTCGTCGTGGTGTACGTTAACAGACACCGGTGACAGTGAATGACCAAAATCATCATTTTCGGACATTCACCAACAATTTTGGTGATTGTCAACATACACCTGTGTATCTTAACACTAGCTGTCCCGCGCAACTTAAAACGTAACGTAAATTTTCCCCGTTTTTGCAACATTTCTCGTCGCTGCTCCGCTCCTATTAGTCGTAGAGCAATGTTATATAGTCTATAGCCTTCCTCGATAAATGGGCTAACCAACAAAAAAATAATTTTTCAAATCAGACCAGTAGTTCCTGAGATTACCGCGTTCAAACAAACAAACAAACTCTTCCTCTTTATAATATTAGTATAGATACACTACACTTCGGAAATTCACGGGAATGTATACGAATTTCAGACCAATCTGTTCCGAAGATGTTCGAGATTCCGTGTCCCGTTCCGTTCCGAACTAGGAACTTTTTTTACTCCCGGAATTTTAAGTCCCTACTTTATGATTTTTAACCGTCTTCGAAAAGGAGGAGGTTCTCAATCCGGATGTTTTTTTTTTATGTATGTTCGGGCATAACTCCGTCATAGATAGAAAGACTTTTAAAATTATTTTGTTCCAAAGAGGTTTAGTTTATTATGAAATTATAATAAAAAAAAGTATTCATGTTTTGGGTTTTCAACCCTCTCTCGTTTAACCGTTTAGGGGGCTAAACGGTTTAGGTTGCGTTTCTGGTAGAAAAGGACCATCAATTGATCAATCACAATGCCTTTTTTGACTACCTCCGTGGCGCGGTGGGAATGTATCCGACTGCTACGCAAGAGGTCGTGGTTTCGATCCCCACCCAGGATAAAACTTTGTGTGATGAGCACGATGGTTTATTCTGTGTCTGGGTGTTATTTATCTATAATATGTATGTATTTAGAAATATATAAGTATGTTTATCAGTTGTCTGGTTTCCATAGTACAAGCTCTGCTTAGTTTGGGATCAGATAGCGTTGTGTGAGTTGTCCCAAGATATTATTATTATTGCTCGAAATCGTACACAGTATTATTTCGAGTACATCAATTTGTCAATTCACAGTGCACTCTGTTCCACTCTGCCTCGCTAAGCGGCGGTAGCCTAATGGCTAAGGCATCAGACTCGCAATCGTGAGGTCGCGGGTTTAAATCCTACCCTTTATACTGCCGTGAACCCACTCCTAACACAAGCCATTGAGTTAAGCTTCAGGGGTTAACAAGATTGCTAGTAATGTGGGACCCACAATACCACATTGCTAGTTATCTTAAAAAAAAGTTAGTAGAAACGCCCCCCCCCCCCCTTGCCTTTTACACCTAGATAGATCCCCTTGAAAGATACTTCCAGGTATTGGTTCCTTATCAGATCAGACGCACACTAGGAGCTGAAAAGCTGGCTCGGTGATTTTATCACGACCAAAAAAGTTAGACATTGAAATTCTCCAGCGATCTCAGAATGCAATTCTTAAAACTATTCTCAAGGCGCCATGGTTCATCACCAATGCCGAAACTCACAAGTACTCCAATTTCCCCACCATTAAAGAGGAGATTACAAAATAATGCACACATTACAAGCTTCGCCTCAATAATCACCCAAATAAACTTGACCAGAAGCTGTTGCAGGGTGACGTTCCTAAACGTCTGAAACGGGCACATATTTTGGACCTGGACAGCAGATTCTCCAGCTAACCACCCATATGAAGTTACTGTTATAACTCCCTCTTTCCAGGAGTTACGGCCTCAGTGGAGACCGTACTCCCATGCTATTGACCATCATCACATCCGATTATAGTATTCTACTGATTGCGGATTACAAAAGAAAAAAAAAAGTTAGAATCGCAGACAAGTACCAAAGGACTTAAAGTAGACATTAGAGAGGGACGGGAGGCCTCAAGCCCCTATTCTCCCTCCCACCCTGGTTCCACAACGAGGTGGTACCACCATCCACTACCACCCTCAATGAATCAGCTACATACAATGACTCAATGACCGTGACTTTACATCACAAGTACAACTTTACTGGGGATAGATTCGTATCTCGATTAATAGTGCTTTCAATTGTGATTCCATGAATTATTAGATATCACAAAATACCAAGGGTGCCTAAAGTAACCTTTGTAGAACTCCCTCGAGCAATGTCCACATAACTGATTGACTGAGATCTATGAGCTAGGGAAAACTTGATAAAGAACATGATCAAGAATGTCCAGACCGTTGAAATTGGGCTTAACGCAAAATTAGCATAATCCTAAATGGTTATGTCTAAAGACAACTCAGGAGATGTTTTTAAAGACAAGGGTGGTCCCTCACCGCTAGCATTCGCTTGTTAAGTATGTCACATTACAGATCCGAGCATTACAGCAGTGAAAGAGGAGAATCGAGCATTATTGCGCATCCTGCAATGTAACAGATTCAAGCATTACATCGACGAGGGAGGAGAAACAAGCATTACAGAGCAAACAAACTGTAATTATACAATCTATACTAATATTATAAAGCTGAAGAGTTTTTTTGTTTGAACGCGATGATCTCAAGAACTACTGGTCCAAATTGAAAAAAACATTATTTTACTGTTGGATAGCCCATTTATCGAGGTAGACTTCACGTTATATAACATCACGTCAAATGTTGCAAAAACGGGGAAAATTTACACAGGAGGAGGAGTGTACGATGTTAGTGAATGTTAATATATACCGGTGAATGTCGACAATCACCAATTTCAATGGTGTAGCGCGTGTGTGTGACTCGCAATTTCGTCTGCATAAATTTTCCCCATTTTTGCAACATTTTTCATTGCTGCTCCGCTCCTATTGGTCGTAGCGTGATGTTATATAGCCTATAGCCTTCTTAGATAAATGGACTATCCAATAGTAAAACATTGTTTCAATTCGGACCAGTAGTTCCTGAGATTATCGCGTTCAAAAAAACAAACAAACAAACTCTTCAGCTTTATAATATAACTAGCTGTCCCGCGCAACTTCGTCTGCGTAAATTTTCCCCCTTTTTTTTATAATCCTGTTACTTCTAATACCTCCAAGAATATGTGTACAAAGTTTCATGATGATCGGTTGAGTAGTTTTCGCGTGAACGCGTAACAATCAACCTTACATTCACATTTATATATTAAGTATAGATTATAGATTTACAGTAACATATCACAAGTTAAACTTAAATTTCTCAAAATCGGTTGATTTTCTGTAATATGCGAGCACCTTAATAATCCAAAATTCTCGAAAATTATTACCCTATTTTTAAACCAATCGAATAAAACAACCCCATTACCGAATGCCCCCAAAAACCATTTACTCCGAAATTCTTACTAAACCAAACTCCTAATAAATCGTACTAATTGAGCTTACAGTTTACTAATAACATAGGCTGTATCAAAACGCGATCTTTGCCTACACAGCTACACTGTATTTCGAAGAAATGGGGGGGGTGGTAGGAGGTATACCTCCCATCGTGAATCAGGTGCTATGAGTCAGCCGACCCTGACATTAACTGGGTCACAGGTGCGAGGCGATCGATGCGTGAAGGAAAGCAACGATGACGCGGCTTGGAAATTGATGAGTTGGAAGGTGGAATAGTGGGCATTTTTTCCAGATAATTCCCATATTAGAGTAACAAGCCCTGTGTCGCGAGGGACTTTATAACAGACATAGAGTAGACGCAGACTAGAAAACCACATTTATGAACCTTTGAAAGCTTTGTCCTTTGCGGGAATGAAGTAACAGATTTTCATAAACATTGTATGTAAAAAAAAAAAAACACTTTACATAATTTTTTTTTTCGGCTTAAACTTTTCATAAACAAGGTACAATCTTGATGGACCCTACAAATCTTGCCATTAAATGGATCACAGGTGCAAGGAGAGCGATGCGTGAAGGAAGGAAAGCAACGAGGCTACGGTTTGGAAATAGACGGGTAAAACGGTGGAAGGTGGATAAGATTGACTCCTTTTTAGGGCTCCGTACCCAAAGGGTAAAAACAGGACCCTATTACTTTGACTCTAAAGTCCACTTCTCTGTCACCAGGCTGTATCTCATCAACTGTGATAGCTAGACAGTTTAAATTTTCACTGATTATGTATTTTTGTTGCCTCCATAACAACAAATACTAAGAACAGAATAAAATATATATATTACTAGCTGTCCCGCGCAACTTCGTATGCGTAATTTTTCCCTGTTTTTGAAACATTTCTCGTCGCTTCTCCGCTCCTATTAGTCGTAGCGCGATGTTATATAGCCTATAGCCTTCCTCGATAAATGGGCTATCCAACAAAAAAAGAATTTTTCAAATCGGACCAGTAGTTCCTGAGATTAGCGCGCTTAAACAAACAAAGCAAACAAACAAACTCTTCCGCTTTATAATCTAATAATACATATATAAAATTCTCGTGTCACAGTTTTCGTTGCCATACTCCTCCGAAACGGCTTGACCGATTTTGATGAAATTTTGTGTGCATATTGGGTAGGTCTGAGAATCGGACAACATCTATTTTTCATCCCCCTAAGAGTTTGTTTGTTTGTTTGAACGCGATAATCTCAGGAACTACTGGGCCGCATTGAAAAAATATTTTATTGTTGGATAGCCCATTTATCGAGGAAGGCTATAGGTTATAACATCACGCTACGACCAATAGGAGCGGAGCAGCAATGAAAAATGTTGTAAAAAAAAAAGGAAGAAAAAAGGGAAAATTTACGCAGACGAAGTTGCGCGGGTCAGCTAGTATTAGTATAGATATGTATTTATTTAGGTGTAGGTATATATTTTACTAGCTGTCCTGCGCACCTTCGTGTGCCTAAATTTTTCCCGTTTTTGCAACATTTCTCATTGCTGCTCCACTCCTGTTGGTCGTAGCATGATGTTATATAGCCAATAGCCTTCCTCGATAAATGGGCTATCCAACAGTGAAATAAATTTTCAATTCTGACCAGTACTTCCTGAGATTACCGCATTCAAACAAACAAACAAATAAACAAACAAACAAACTCTTCAGCTTTATAATATTAGTATAGATAATGTAAGTCTACATGTTTAAATATGTGTTAAGTATTTATTATGTTAGTTTTTTTTTTTATTCTAACACTTGCAAATAATTTACAGTAACATCCTACTCTGAAACTCAAAGGTTTGCTGGTAGAAACATCAATATTGAGTTAAGCTCGCCTTTGTACATAATCACTATGTATTTTGCACTATTGTTTGTATTTTTGTATTGTGTATTGTACACAAGTAGGTACAAAATAATTTAATTTGATTTGAAATATCTATTTAAGTGGACTCTTAAACAAAAAACGGGATTTTCATGCCAATTTTTTGCTCAATATTATAATATAGACTGTATCTCATGAACCTTGATAGCTTGACAGTTAAAATTTTCAGATGATGCATTTGTTTGCCACTATAACAACAAATAATATGTATATGTATATAATTTAAGTGGGGGCTCCCATACAAGAAATGGCCTTTTTATGCCGATATAATATAGTGTTTAATGTTGTATCATAGATAATGGTACAGAACCCTTCGTGTTCGAGTCCTACTCACACTTAGCTGGTTTTTCAGTAGCTCCCATATTAGAGTACTTAACAATATTATAAATAAATAAAAATAGCCTCTATTTCTCTGAAAATGTACAGTAATAAAACCATGATTTCAATTACAAAAATGCAACTAAATTGCCTATTGGCAAAGGTCTCCTCTAACTCTCTCTAGTGTGCTTGATCAAGAGCCACCCTTGTCCAGTATGTACCAAGAGTATAGCAATATTATAGTCTGTACAAATATATTAAGAGCATGGCAGATATATGATCCAATTTTGTGTAAGACAAACTTGAAGTTGCTCCCTCCGATGTTGCAGTAGTAGAGATATAACTTTGATCTTCAGATAGGTCGATATATTCTGTATCAACCTATCTGAAGATCTAATGTGTGTGCTAATTTATAGTTAGGAGGTTCATTAACAAAATTACCAGCAGCTAAGATATTTTGGTACATTGATTATCTTTGTAATTAATGCTAAAAAGGCTAAGGAATAATGAAAGGAAGTGGTTTCCGTATAGTCATAATAAAACAGTATAAAAGAAGTGGTTACAGAGCTGTATTTTTGGAGGGTAATCAGAAGTACCCCCCTTTTATTAAAATACAACACCGAAGACGAAGGGGCTATTAGCAAGGTCTTAGCTCTGCCTCATCATCAAAATTGTTATAACCATATGGAAATGTATGAATATATACATAGTGTTTATATCTGTACATCCTTGCAATTTTTTTTTGCAAGGTTAAGCAAGGTAAGTACCGTTGTACCACTTTTGGGCCTTAGATGGGTGTAGAGGCGGATCCAGGATCATGTTCTGGTGTGTGGGGGCACTTTGTCTCAACATCCGCCAAGCGTGAGTAGTTTTGCTCGTAAACAAGAAACAAAGGTATTATAAAAACTTCAAAATTATATGAGTCCAGGGTGGGGGGGATAGATGGACCTGGATGGGTGACCATTTTCGAAAAATGTCACAGACATCCATGCCTCAGAGAGTAAATTTATTGTGACAGTGCACATAAATTGTGCACTATAAAGTTATGTATACATAAGTTGCATAACAAAGCAATATTTCAAATCAACATAGTTTCTTTAAGCTATTCTTAATTATTTAAATTTTTTATGATAAGTGTTAGGAGAACAATTTGTGATGAGTTGCTATAAATAATGAAATGAATAGCTACAGACATTATCTATTACTGCTTAGCTCCTATGGGAAAAAGCATAATAATTTATAGCCATTTAGGCTTAATTCGCATCTATGAGATTGCACATGCAAAATTTCAAACGAATCTGTTTCGTATTTTTGTGTGATGCATGTTCAAACAAACGGACAGACAGACAGATATTTCTAAAATTGCAGAAAAGCTCTTGTTGCTCCTTTGTATATCCGGGATAAATTTATTAGCTATTGTTTATGATTTTATAATTAAATATGCAGCGCAATTAATAGTTCCTTTGTTGGTATAATAAAAAAAATGGCAGAATAATAGTTTGGTAATTGCACATTGCAATTTCTATATTTTAATGATTTAGTGTTCAAACAAAAGATGTTTATTTGATGTAACCACTGATTTTTAGTGTAAATGTAATAAAATCAAATACCAGATAAAAAACAACCTTGTCTATGCTAAAAAAATATGTTTTAGGAGAATTTTATAAAACTAAAATACCATTTTTTATAATTGTATGTTTATTGTAAACATGACAATAATAATAATGGAATTTATATATTTTTTGTAATCTACTAAACGCAGTATTGGCATAGTTAGTAGCTAAATACTAAATTAACTGAAATAAATCTAACACTTACGCAATTTGCTCGTGTTCAGTTGTCTGTAATTCATTAAAACAGATTTTCCTGGCGATAAATATAGACAGAAAATGTAGTCGAAAATAGACAATAAGTTATCCACGATACACCAGCGAAGAACACAGTCACATCATGTTCGGAATGTTAAACAAAACACAGGATTTTGTGCTAACCACGGCAAGACGGAAAATCAGGGGGAAAATGAGAAAATCCAAGACTTCCCTACGAGTCTTTGATCACTATGTTACACCACCGTTTTTCAGTCCACTATTATATTATCCTACTTATGTTATTAACACAATGGTCCGTTTATATATGGCACTCATGCCAGGAGACACTGCGTCCGTATATTTTCACAAATTCAACTCGTTTTAACGATATCACTAAATAAAATGATGTGTGAATGACATGAAATTTTGACATGCGCACTCCATTTATGTTTCACTAGCGACATCTAGCTATCTAGTTTTATGTGTAACATTTGGTTTGTTGGCAATTGAAGTTTCAACTTTGTGTTGCTGTAATATAATAGATGTCGCTGTTTTTATGTTAGTTTTACTTTTCATCAACAGATGGCGCTGAGGCTTTTTATATAATTTTCGGATTAGATTCTCAACGACGGATGTTTTTTTAATTTATGTTTTTGATTAATTTGTCTGCAGCAATATTCGCACACTTCTATCTCGTAGAAGGCACTACAACAAACCGATTATTTACCTACCTACTTTCATCTTAATATAAGTAGAAAAGTTTTTTTATGGTACAGGGAGAAAATAAACAAGAGGATGTTCCGATGCTAAGCGATTACAGCTGCCCATGGACATCTACATGGACATCTTCCGTAGTATTGGTTTACTCTTTGGACATCTACAACAGCAGAAAAATAGCAGAACTAGCAGGTGTATTGCCGGCCTTCAGATATTTAAAAAATATTAAAATCTGACAACTCTGATAAATGTTATGTGAGGTTTCTCTGTCTACGGATAAGTGTGATCAGATCATACATAAAGACAAACATAGAACCTCCCCCTTTTTTGAAATTGGTTAATTACAGGTCGACTACCAAGAAGAGTACCTACGCTGTTTTTTTTGTAGGATCATAAAGACTTTACAAAAACTGATTTAACAACAAATTAACGATAGACTGTAAAAAAACTAGAAGTTTTGCTTAGATATATATAATCTTTTGTAAGCAAAAACTTAAAATACAAAATCAAAATTCCTTATTCACTTAGGATGCAAACCAACATCGTAGCGTGATGTTATATAGCCTATACCCTTCCTCGATAAATCTCGACTATCCAACAGTAAACGATTTATTTAAATTCGAGCCCGTAGTTCCTGAGATTATCGCGTATATACTAGTATAGTATTGTATCTGTGGTACAGACTAGCTGTCCGCGCAACTTCGTTTGCGTAAATTTTCCCGTTTTTGCAACATTTTTCATTACTGCTCTGCTCCTATTGGTCGTAGCGGGATGTTATATAGCCTATAGCCTTCCTCAATAAATGGGCTATCCAACAGTAAATATTTCTTTCAATTCGAGTCAGTAGTTCCTGAGATTATCGCGTTCAAACAAACAAACTCTTCAGCTTTATTTCGAAGTTGCGAAATACCAGCTCTCTAACACATAATTGGCATTAAAAACCTACCATATATTCATACAAGACGGCTATGGACCTCGTGAACACATCCGGGTCAAGATATACGTCTCATAAATTATGTATGAGCGCTCTGAGCTCAGCTGATAGTTCTAAAACCAGCCGAGAGCCGTTAGCATACCGATGTAGTTGTAGGTATGTGACGAGAGGTGAGTAGGGGGGGGGGGGGGGGGTATAGGCATGTCTGAGTCTATTTCAGCTTTGAATAAAAAACTATTTATTGCAGCAATAAGACACAGTTTTTTTTTTAAAAGATAACTAGCAATTTGGGATTGTGATCGTCAATGTTTTGGCGATTGCATACGATACAATCCATACTTCCATACTAATATTATAAATGTGAAAGTAACTCTGTCTGTCTGTCTGTCTGTTACGCTTTCACGCTCAAACTACTGAACCGATTTAGATGAAATTTGGTATAGAGATAGTTTGAGTCCCGGGGAAGGACATAGGATAGTTTTTATCGCGATAACCGACATCCACGCGGGCGGAGCCGCGGGCGAAAGCTAGTTGGAAATAAAAATCACAGGCATGGTTTTTTTTTCAATGTCTTTAATGTTTCTTTATGACATTGTCACGTAAAATGAACGTCCGTAAACCGACTTTACAGACAAACCAATTATTTTAAGTTCTATTTTGAAAAAAAAAAAACGTTACCTGTTTAAGGCGCAGATACAGCAACTTTAATAAAATATCAATGCTTAATATTATAAATATGAAAGTAACTCTGTCTGTATGTCTGTCTGTTACGCTTTCACGCTCAAACAGCTAAACCGATTTAGATGAAATTTGGTATGGAGATAGTTTGAGTCCCGAGGAAGGACATAGGATATTTTTTATCGCGATAACCGACATCCACGCGGGCGGAGCCGCGGGCGAAAGCTACTAATATTATAAATATGAAAGTAACTCTGTCTGTATGTCTGTCTGTTACGCTTTCACGCTCAAACAGCTAAACCGATTTAGATGAAATTTGGTATGGAGATAGTTTGAGTCTCGGGAAAAAACATAGAATAGATATTAACGCGATTACCGATATCCACGCGGGTGGAGCCACGGGCGAAAGCTAGTAATTATATAATCATAAAATTACAGCTAACGTAATTGCTGTATTTTTTGGCAAACTGTGCAAAATGAAATTTTACAATTTCAATAGGTATATATGGGCACACAGTCATCAACGATTTTTTTTTTATATTTATTGGTTTACTTACAATTGTTACACTTGAGTTGTAAAAATGGCGGCAAACTGACCGGCCATTATTTTTACAGCTCCGAGTTTAACTTGTAAAAAATGATTTGAATACGTGATAATTGACTTAGAACCAGACTATGTGCATGTAATAAGTGCATAAATACTTGACACCGGCAGAAATTAGCCGTTAAAACGGCTAGATTGCCATAAACTCAAATAAGAAGAAGAGAAGAATTGGGTATTTGAATGTCAAGTCAACACAGTATCTTTTTTATAAAATGTCAAAACGATTCGTTCTGTAGAGATTTGTAATTTAACATTGTGACGTCATTATGTTCTGGTTTCTAATCATTTACTTTTAGTATTTATTTTGATGATTATAAATACTAAAACATATTAAATTATGCACGAATATATATTTTAAAGATCATTTAAAGACATATTATTACTTGGTAAGTGTAAAATAATTTATTGTTATTGATTGATTTAACATTCAAATACCTAATTGTTACACTTATTGAAATACACTTTAGTACAATCCCAAAGAACTTAATCTAGTGTACAATATTAATCAGTAACACAACATGCACAATAAAACTAACTAACTAACCCTTGAATTGTATCACACCTTTTTATGACGTTGTAGATATAGGTAGACATATACCTAG
Organism: Herminia tarsipennalis; assembly: GCA_945859575.2. Lineage (NCBI taxonomy): Eukaryota > Metazoa > Arthropoda > Insecta > Lepidoptera > Erebidae > Herminia > Herminia tarsipennalis. Next base: position 2,459,071 of record OX243859.2, read on the forward strand.
GCCAGGTAACCGAACCGAAATGAATAATAACACCAACTTGGGGTCCAAAATTGTGTAGTTTTATTTTAGCCGAATATAGAATAAGGTAGGCCCATTAAAATACTTGCAAGTTTTGAGGAGAACCAAAAAAACCGGGCAAGAGCATGTCGGACCATGCTCAGGGTAGGGTTCCGCAGCCTCGAACAATTGTATCAGCACAAAAGCGTATGTTCATAGCAATTACGCCCTTTTGTTGAGAAACGCAGTTTTTTGGCAATAATTCAATGACGGTATATCCGATCTTATCCGAAATAATTTTAGTTTCGAGTATTTATTAAGCGCTATCTTTGTGATTTTTTCCATATTTTTTGGTCACATGGTTCAAAGTTAAGGTGGGGGGACACGATTTATGCAACTTTAGGGGCGATTATTTCCAAAAATATTAACTCAATCAAAAAAGTTTGAAAGACCTGTCGAATGATCGACGAAACTATAAGGGTTCCGTTTTTGCCATTTTGGCTACGGAACCCTAAAAACCCTCTTGCCGTGTGGTGCCGGCTTAAGAATAGTACCACCCCATCTCTACCCGTGGGTGTCGTCAAGGCGACTAAGGGATTTCACCCCGGAGGACGGGCAGCAGCGTCCTCTGCGTACTTAAAGCCTTACTGCGATCGCCAACCCGCTCGCCAAGCGTGGCGATTATGGCAATTACCCCCAGGATCTACATACTAGTAGGTTCTACTGGGGAGACCCGTGCCCAGCAGTGGGCCATCTTATGGGTTGATATGTATGTAGGTATGTATGTAACCCTAAAAATATGGTAAGTGTGAGCGTCGCTTCTCGTCACGTAGTTTCATTCTTAAAAATCCTTAGGTTAGATATAATAGAGATTTTAGTAAGAATAAAATTATTTTCTAAATCATTTTACCCTCAACACTGTACAAAATTCTCATTCTTCAGCGCCGTAGTTTGCGCGTTGTTTCTACTTTTAATTTTTCTACTCCCTTCTCTCTTACTTATCTTCTAACTTTCAATATTTGTGCTCCAGCCATTGTAGGGAGCTTCGTTCTTCTAACAATATGCTTCTTTTAATGTCCTGTAGGTCTACTATCTTTCTTTATAACGGAATTCATGAATTTTCGTTTACTTACCATATCTTATATCATCTTGGGATGTAAGGGGGCGCATCACCATCTTTCGCTCCAAGCCAACCTCACCTGCACGCGGTACATCCTGCTGTACAACGAACGAGGCTCTGGCGACCGGCTGGTGACGTTATAACTATCCCAATTTAAGGCGTAGCTAAAGTAATAGGTCAGTGACGGGCAGCAGCGTCACTGATGCGAGAGCTACGCCCTGCGATCGCTAACCCGCCTGCCCAGCGTGGCGATTATGGGCATTACCCCCAAATGCACGAAGCAGAAAAGCCATGGCCCCCAGTTCCCGGCAGTCACGCTATTCCTGGACATGGTGGCGTCCATGGTAACGGCGTGGCGGGGAGTGCTAAGAATCTCCGGGCTACGGAAGGCCACCACAACCGACTGACCCTGGCGACGTATAATGGGCGCACGCTACGGCTAGACTCGCATCTGGCACAACTTGAGGTGGAACTTAGGAAGATTAGGTGGCATATTCTCGGGTTAAGTGAAGTCCGAAGAAAGGGAGAGGACACCATAACCCTCGAGTCAGGCTACCTTATGTACTTCCGCGAGGGAGACCAACAATCCCAAGGTGGTGTTGGGTTTCTGGTAAATAAGTCCCTTTCTGACAACGTTGTGGAAATGTCTAGCGTGTCGAACAGGGTAGCGTACCTCATTATCAAGCTCACCGAGAGGTATATCCTCAAGGTGGTGCAAGTGTACGCACCGACCTCGGCACATCCAGACGACGAAGTGGAGGATATGTTCGATGACATATCGAGGGCCCTCCACTCCACTACTAAGACACACTACAGCGTTGTTATGGGGGACTTCAACGCTAAAGTGGGAGTACAAAATTGCAGCGAATTGGTAGTAGGATCCCATGGATTTGGAAGCAGAAATCATAGGGGGCAAATGCTAGTCAACTTCCTCGAACGGGAGGGGCTCTTCTTGATGAACTCCTTTTTCAAGAAACGGCCCCAAAGGAAGTGGACGTGGCAAAGCCCCGACACTGTGACGAAAATCGACTTCATCATGACGGACAAAAGGCATATATTCAGAGACGTCAACGTGATCAACAGGTTTAATACCGGTAGTGATCACCGATTTGTTCGAGGCTCTCTGAATATAGACTTCAAGGCGGAACGTGCCTGTCTGATGAGGACGGATGAGGAGGATGAACGTGCCTGTTCGACCTACTTTGCTCCAAACCGTGATAGGATCCGAAGCGTTCCAGTCAAACCTGGATAACCGATTTGCTGCCATGGAAACCACAACAGACGTAAACCAGAAGCTCGTAAATGTGGTTCGGACACTCAGGAAAGAAGGTACGAGATTTTGTAAAATGCAGCGTAAGGGCAAGAAGTCAAAGCTTTCGGAAAAGACTTTAGGGCTAATGAAAAAACGACGTGAAAACCCACCCGTCACTTCGTCGGAAAAGCGCGCTCTAAACCAAGAGATCAACAAGCTTATACGACACGACCTGCGGCACTCCAACACTCTTTTGATTAAAAGAGCGATCGAGCAGAACCGGGAGTCAAAAGTGTTTGTAAAATCTCTTGGAAGAAGCCACCTGACGAAATTGACCACAGCAAGTGGAGATGTCGTTTCTTCGAAGCCGGCAGTCCTCTCTGAAGTGGAAGGCTTCTATGGCCGGTTATACGCTTCGCATGCATCTCGACCTGATCCTGAAAATGAGGGTCCTAGAGCCACTCTAACACGCCACTACACCGAAGACCTGCCAGAAGTCAACATTGACGAAATCGTGCTGGCTCTTAGACAGCTAAAAAATGGAAAAGCCCCTGGAGAGGATGGCGTTACAACAGAGCTGTTAAAGGCTGGAGGTAAACCCGTACTGAAGGAGCTTCAATAGCTCTTCAATGCTGTCCTGTTGGAGGGAGAACTTCAAAAAAGGAGATAAGACCCGGCTGAAGAACTACCGACCTATTTCTCTTCTAAGCCATGTCTATAAGCTGTTTTCAAGAGTCATCACGAACCGCCTTGCGCGAAAACTTGACGAATTCCAACCACCGGAACAGGCTGGATTTCGGAGCGGATATGGCACCATAGACCACATCCACACAGTACGGCAGATTATACAAAAGACCCAGGAGTATAATCAGCCCCCGTGTCTAGCATTCGTGGACTATGAGAAGGCCTTTGACTCGATTGAAATCTGGTCCGTTCTGGAGTCTCTGCAGCGATGCCAAGTGATGAGATGTCTCTACGAAGCCGCCACCATGTCCGTCTTAGTACAGAATCAGGAAACAAAACCTATACCATTGCATCGAGGAGTGAGGCAAGGGGATGTTATTTCCCCGAAACTGTTCACAAATGCAATGGAGGATATGTTCAAGACGCTGCACTGGAAATGGCGGGGCATCAACGTCAATGGTGAATACATCTCTCACTTGCGATTTGCAGATGACATTGTCATTATGGCGGAAACGCTGCAGGACCTGCAACGGATGCTGAATGACCTGGCTGACTCCTCTGTACGCATCGGCCTACGGATGAACTTGGATAAAACCAAGGTCATGTTCAAGGAACCTGTACTACCGGAACCGATAGCGGTGCACAGCGCCGTTCTCGAAGTTGTTCAAAAATATGTGTAGGTACCTCGGGCAGTCATTGCAGTTAGGTAGAAACAACTTCGAGGACGAGGTGAACAGGAGAATTCGGTTGGGTTGGGCAGCGTTTGGTAAGCTAGGTCAAGTCTTCTCATCGTCGATCCCACAATGTCTAACGACTAAAGTCTTTAATCAGTGCGTCCTACCCGTCATATACGGAGCCGAAACGTGAACATTGACGGTACGGCTGGACCACAAGTTCAAAGTCGCTCAGCGGGCTATGGAAAGGGCTATGCTCGGAGTTTCTCTTAGAAACAAAATCAGAAATGAGGTGATCCAGCAGAGAACCAAAGTTATCGACATAGCCCACCGGATTAGCAAGTTGAAGTGGCAGTGGGCTGGCCATATTAGCCGAAGAACCGACAACCGGTGGGGTAAACGAGTTCTTGAATGGAGACCGCGGCTCGGTAAACGTAGTGTAGGACGCCCTCAGGCCAGTTGGAGTGATGATTTACGCAAAATGACTGGCAGGAGCTGGATGCGAGAAGCCGAAGATAGAACAAAGTGGCGTGCAATTGGAGAGGCCTATGTCCAGCAGTGGACTGCGATAGGCTGATGATTATGATGACCATATCTTAAATTCACGAGAACTATTTTAATTGTTTTTTGGTTAAGCACAAGAGGTCCGAACCCAGGGACAATTTACAGGAACGAGTGGATTAAATAGATGTTCCTGGCTCTGTATATCACCATCTCATTTTTGATCGAAACTTAGTTTTCATTGTAGGCCTCCTGCTCATTCTTCTGGATTCGTCGGATCCTCCTTCCTTGTACGGTCTGTTTTACTTAAGAATCCGCTGCTCCCCGAAATCAGAATGGCTTCTAATCGCTTCATTTTCAAGTTAAAAGTTCGTGCTCTGTTACTTGATGGATTAGCTGAATCTCAACGTTAGCCACATAAATGACTGTAACGTATGTCTGTATGTTAGGAATTTAAGTAGCTATATGTTGATGTGTATGTAGGTTACGTGTTTAAGTATACTTATGTGTGTATATTTTATTTTTTTAATCGATTGTATTTATCTATACTAATATTATAAAGCTGAAGTGTTTGTTTGTTTGAACGCGGTAATCTCAATAACTACTGTACTGTAACCAGAATTACATTAAAACTTAAGTAAGTACATAAATATAATGTGTATGTGTATGTAATATGTATGTATTTAGAAATATATAAGCATGTTTATCAGTTATCTGGTTTCCAACTAAGCTCTACGTAGTTTCGGAGCAGGTTTTGTGAGTTGCCTCAAGATATTATTGTTATTAATTTTTTTTTAAGAGTTTCACTATAATCCTGCGGATCCCCAGAGCTGTGCAGACGTTGGCATTCGACCACATCCGGCACACGTTGAATATCAAATGAGATAACACTGCCAAACTACAATCACTGTATAAAGTATAAACCAATAGTTTTAATAGCATCGAGCTGAAAAGGTCAAGAAATAGTACCTACTTGGTGTCTTCAATTAGGCTGGTATGTCGTTGAACAGGTGGCTCCAAGGGGGGGGGGGGGGCAACAGGGCCAAGTCCCCCAACCCCCTAAACTCGATTGAAAAAATTGAAAAATCTTTTTTTTTTTTTTTTGAGAATTTGAGAATTTTTACAGGCAGCGTAGGAGTACCGGTGTTGTATCAAATGCACACCCCCACGTCATGCGAACAACAATACAACAAGTATATTGGGTAGGATTCGAACCCGCAATCTTGTTGTGAGACCGATGCCTTAGCGATTAAGCAACCGCCGCTTCTTTAATCGAAACTTATCTGCAATAGCAGATAAGTTTGTAACATACATACATACATACATAAAAACATAACCCTTCTTTACAGTCGAGTAATAAAAAAATGGTACCTTATTGGTAAAATTGTTAAAATTATTATTCGAATCCGAAGACATCGCGCGAATTCAATGTGCTAACAACAGGTTTTTAAAAAAATAGTTGCTATTTTTATTGATTTCGGTAGAGTATCATAGTGTGATCCCACGGGGTTTTAACTAACTAAATCAGCATTCAGTACATAGGCTAAATACTATTTGATCTAGTATATAGAGACCATGTCGAGGGTGTTTTATCTATAATATGTATGTATTTAGAAATTATAAGTAAGTTTATGAGTTGTCTGGTTTCAATAGTACAAGCTCTGCTTAGTTTGGGATCAGATAGCGTTTTGTAAGTTGTCCCAAGATATTATTATTATTATTATGACTGCCGTTTTGTAATTTAACAATTTATAGAGTAAAAACCTTCCCAGAAAAATATGCCGTCGAATAGCCAAAACTCCATCTAAATCAGATCACTAGCTTTCGAGAAAATCGCGAACATATACATACACATACTTACATACACACATACGATTCAAAGAGAGAATCACCTTTTTTAAGGGCGGTTAAAAATGTATATCAAGGATTAAATGATGAATCACATCACCGAAACCAAATTTTGATGACTTATTTCTATGTTATGTTAAATAATTCACGCGATTAAGTCCCGAAATATAACTAATATGTATAAAAATCGCGAAAGTTTAAAAACAATTATTTCTATGTTTTACGGCCGGTATTAATAATCTATTTAATGATGGATTAGGCTACACTAGATACACCATATTTGACATAAGCTCCATACAAAATATGTCAAAATCGTACCTCTTGAAGCCAAATCCATCGATAGTTAGAGACCGGTCGTTAGAGTCTAAAAATATAACTTATAAAACACCAGAGATAAAGTCTAAAATTTATATTTTATCTTTGGTGGTTTATAAGTTAGAATAACGTTTATTATTCTAAAACCTTCCCAGAAAAAATATGCAGTCAAAAAGCGAAAGTCCCATCACCATCTTTTTAGGGTTTCGTACCCAAAAGGGCAGAAAACGGAACCCTAAATATAGTTTCGTCATGTCCGTCTGTCTGCCTGTCTGTTCGTCCGTATGTCACAGGCATTTCACTCAAAGACTACTCAATGAATATTGATGTACTTTAGTGAAAATGTGGCTTATGGCCGCTACTTAGTTTGATAGCTAAATAATAAAAATAAATATTTTAGGGGGGGGCACTCTAAGCATGTAACAGAAGCTGAAATCACAAAGGTAGCGCTTAACAAAACTTAAAATTTCGGACATGATCGGATATACCGTCATTGAGTTATAGCCGAAAAACTACTTTTCTTAACAAAAGGGCGTAAGTGCCATGAACACTCTTCTTCTGATGCAATTATTTAAGGCTGCGGAACCCTACACTAAGCATGGTCCGACATGCTCTTGCCCGGTTTTTTTCGTTATCGCGGCAAGCCCGGGTGAACTGTCAAAATCTTGTCATAATGGTAACTATAAACTATAGAGCTCCGCTTAGAAATTCATCAACGCGCAGAATTCCTGATTAGGAAACCTAATCAGGAAATCAGCTATAAATTGATCTTTTGTTTCTGAAGATTAAAATACATGTCAAATGTCAATTATGTAACTGACATTTGTATATGTCATTTTGAAAATGTTAATCGTCTTGTGTTATTACTTTAATAGCATTACGAATGCAATATGTGATCAATTTAAATTTTTAAATGAAATTGACCTAATATAGCAATGGCAGATATCTTGAAGAAACCAGGATGATATCAAAACAAAATTCTTATATTTGCTAGTACTGGCACTCGCAAGCTACAAGCAAGAAGTAGGTAGGTTTTCTCATTGTTTTATTTCTACAACCAACGTCATTTGCTCTACAGATAAAGCCTATACATAAGCCCAAAAAAATAACATTTACCTAAGTAAGTATATTAAAAACCGGGCAACAGCATATCGGACTATGCCCAGTGTAGGGTTCGGGAACCGTTGCCGTATAGCGTATGTTCATGGCACTTACGCCCTTTTGTTGAGAAACGCAGTTTTTCGGCAATAACTATCCGTTAATTGATATAAAACTAAGTAGCGGCTACTACAAGACACCTTTTCTCTAAATTTAATCCAAATTAATTGGGTAGTTTTTGAGTAATATGCCTATGACAAACGGACGGACAGACAGACAGATGGACATGACGAAACTATAAGGGTACCATTTTTACCATTTTGGCTACGGAAACCTAAAAATTGTAGCGTATATACAGGGTGAGTTTTAATAAACTAATAAGCTTGTGGCTTATTTACTTAACACCTAATCGGTTTGTAATATCAGGTTTTGAAATATATAATAATAATAATAATACCTTGGGACAACGTCATCTGATCCCAAACTAAGCGAATCTTCTACTATGGCAACCAGACAACTGACAAAGAAACAAGCTTATTTGTAAATACATACATATCTTAGATAAATTACATCAAGATACAAAATAAACCATTGTGTTAGTCACACAAAGTTTTAGCCTGGGAGGGGATCGAACCTACAACCTCTGGCTTAGTAGTCAGGGTCACTAACCACTAGACCAACAGGCCAGCCAAATGGCCAGGCCAGCCTGTAGATAGGCTGACAAACAGACAGAAGCGGAAAGAATAGATTATATGATTTAAGCAATTTATAATTAACTTAATAAATTATGTAGATAGACAGGTTAAGCGTGACAGACATAATCTTGCATTCCTCTGCCGTTTTATTAAAAAAAAGCACATTCAACATGGCCGACTACTAACAGCTGATCTGTTCAAAAAGAAGGCGCGAGTTTTTCACAGCACTGAGTATGTTGTTTATAATACTAGTTGAAGAGAACAAATATATCTGCGGTTATAAAAAGAGCAATAAACACGAGACAATCTTTATATTTATGAGTGTGCCGTCTTTGCCAAAAGTAATATTAATAATTACGAAAACTGCAATAATAGGAGGCATCCACATAAACTACGAAGCGTCCTCAGTATGGCCCCGAAAATTTATAATAAGTTGCCCCATTCAGTAAACATATTGACAAATTAAAAAAAACTTTAAAACTTCATTTAGTAGATAAAACTTACTATTCAGTATTAGAGTTTTAGAGTGTAACATTTTATTGTTTAACTAGCTGACCCGCGCAACTTCGTCTGCGTAAATTTTCCCCGTTTTTGCAACATTTCTTATTGCTGCTCCACTTCTTATTTCTCTACTATTTAGTGGATGTTATTATACATATAAATCTTTCTCTTCAATCACCCCGTCTAATAAAAAAAAACGCATCAAAATCCGTTGCGTAGTTTTAAAGATTTAAGCATACATAGGGATATAGGGACAGAGAAAGCGACTTTGTTTTATACTATGTAGTGATTAAAACTATAAACTTTCTAATAGTTGTTAAACTTATAGATATTATTGTTACTAGTTTTATATTCAAATTGATTAATGATGTTATGTACTGAAATAATAAATTTGCACGCCTGATGTATGGCAGGGCATAGCGAAACCTACACTGTATAATAAACAACTAATTGTAACCTATGTTCCACGAATAAAGATGATTTAATTTGACATTGGTAGAAATCAGCTGAAGTTTCAATCTGACGCAACTGGGGGAGTAGACAAAGTCACATTCAAATAGCGATGTTCATAGATGATTGTAGCGATGTTCATAGATGATTGTAGCATAAAATTTGGTGTCTTTGCAAAAGATTAGAACGAACGGAGTTAGCGAATTCAATACGAAAATATATATATTACGGGTCTTAATCGCGTGAATAATTTAAGGTACCTAAGATACCTTGTTTATAGCCCGACGTTAATAATTCTCATAATGTGTACAAATCGCCAAAGTTTATCAACATTTGTTAGCGAATTCGCCACGGAACGAATGTACCTTGTCGAAGCCTGCTGGTCGCACGTTGAGACGTCCGTCAATATAACCTCCAAATCATAATGATGAGATGGAATGAGATGGCATTCTTAAATAGGTCTCCATTGAGATATCTATTTTTTTTATTTGTGTGCATAGGTACAGCACAGTTCTTGTTAGTGTTATAAGGATTATCTATATTCTGCCAGAGATTGCCGTACAAAATTGAAGTTTGTAGTAGGTCTATAATAAATTATAAAATACTAATATTATAAAGCGGAAGAGTTTTGTTTGTTTGTTTAAACGCGCTAATCTCAGGAACTACTGCTCCGATTTGAAAAAATCTTTTTTTGTTGGATAGCCCATTTATCGAGGAAGGCTAATAACACCGCGCAACGACTAATAGGAGCGGAGCAGCGACGAGAAATGTTGCAAAAACGGGGAAAATTTACGCATACGAAGTTGCGCGGGACAGCTAGTAAATTATAAAATTAAAACAATCACAAAATAGCTTGATATACCAAATTACATTCATAAGTCAAAATAACCAATTACACATGTCAAAGTTAATTAATACAATTACGAACGAATAAAAATATAAGTGTCAAAGCAATTAAATAAAAAATAAAACAAAAAAAAAATGTCCATAACAAAACCAGATAAATAAAACAATGATGAAAATAATAATGTCACAAAATCAAATTATAATATCACTAACATTTTAATTATAATGTAAAACCATCCAAAATTTATCACTAAAAAAATCCGATACAGAATAGTATGCCTTTTTAATTAATAATATAAGAAGCTCTCTTTTAAAAAAAATATCATTTTTTTACGGGTCTCATCGATTTTGGTATCCATACTATAATATATACTGCCTCTGTGGCGCGGTGGGAGTGTGTCCGACTGCTACGCAAGAGGTCATGGGTTCGATTCCCACACGGGACACCACTTTGTGTGATCCACAAATTGTTGTTCCGGGTCTGGGTGTAATTTGAGTCCGTGACTTGTATGTTTGTAAAGTCCCCCGTGACACAGGGCTTGTACCCTACTGCGAGAGTTGTCTTTTTTAAAAAATAAAAAAAATACTATTTAAACTATATTACTATACTATATAACTATATATAATATTATAAATATGAAACTAACTCTGTCTGTCTGTCTGTTACGCTTTCACGCTCAAACAGCTAAACCGAATTAGATGCACTTTGGTATGGAGATAGTTTGAGTCACGGGGAAGGACATAGGATAGTTTTTATCGCGATAACCGACATCCACGCGGGCGGAGCCGCGGGCGAAAGCTAGTATGATTATAAATCTTAGGAGCCAGGAGGTTAAGATACTACTATGATGCATCGTGGTTCGGCATCTAACCAAGTGGAGTTTATCCATTCTTTGGGTGGAAGTTATTTGAGAAATCTTATTCATATTACCCCTTACAAACAATGCTGTCTCAAATATATATAAAAATGGCATTGTTAAAATTATTAAATTCTTAAAATGTTGTTTGCAGCTATCTGTCTTTCGTAAATTTGCAATTGCCCTTATACATCGCTTTTGTGCTATAAATACTCTTTCTTTGCCTGTCGCGTTTCCCCAAAAATGATACCATATCTTAGCAAAGAGGATACCAATCCGTGATATGCAGTAAGTAAGACTGCTTGGTTTACCCTCTTGCTGAGCATGTATAAAGCATAAGAATGTTGATGTAATTTGTTGCACACTTTGGCGATTTGATCTACTATCTTAATAACTGATTTCCTATTGAAAGGGAATACAAGACACATGGCTAGACTACACTATGGACAGTCGTTGTGATTAAAATCAATTTAAAACTATTTATACCAGTATCGTTTTAAACTTTGAGAGGCGCCGGCGCCGGTTTTACATACAGACTGGTTATTATAACTGGTTTTTTTGCTGATGTCATTGTCCAAACAGTTTTAGTGTGTGAATTAACTGGCATGTAGCATGTGACCGACTAGTGACCGCTAGTCACCCACGCCCTGCCGGCCATAAACGATTTCAAAATTCATTATTCCCGAGTATATTAATTGTTCATTTGTTTTTCCCGTTTATTAGTTGTCTGGTTTAAGAGACTGCCTAGATTGCGATAAGATGACTGTGTATTTGTTGATCCAAGTTATTGGAACGAAGTACCTTATCGCGCGTTGTGAAAGGGGGCTAGACGGAAAAATTCATACGAAAAGTTGTAACGACACTTTTTGCTATAGTAAGCTAAACTTATTATAAACTAGTTGTACCGCGCAACTTCGTCTGCGTAAATTTCCCCCTTTTTATAATCCTATGTTACTTCTAATACCTACAAGAATATGTGCACAAAGTTTCATGATGATCGCTTGAGTAGTTTTCGCGTGAAAGCGTAACAAACAAACTTACATTCACATTTATATACATACTAGCTGTACCCCGCGATTTTACCCGCGGTTTATTAGCCTATGTGTTAATCCAGGGCGTCAGCTAACTCCATACCAAATTTTATTAAAATCGCTCCAGCCGTTTAGACGTGAAGAAGTAACAAACATACACACTCACATACTCACAAACTTTCGCCTTTATAATATTAGTGTGACTAACTGTACCCCCCTCTCAAGTTTTTATCATGTGTCTCTTTCCATATATCGGGACTATGGAGTCCTAGACCCACAGCAGGCATGCGTGGAGCCAAAGTCAACATGTAGAGGCCTGTTAGACAACTTAATCTTGAGGTTATGTGGCACCAACCAACGATTAACGCTATACGCTATAGGAGTGTATCCATCGATATATATATTTTTTTATTATAGTTGGGGAAATCATTAAATGACTTCTCCCGCTGTGGGCACGAGCGGGAGGGCGTATCAGACTATTACTTACTAAAACCCATATGTGTTCCTTCTTTCGTCCTGGTATTCCAATCCAACGATAATCTCAGGTTAGAGTTTTTTTTTTTTTTTTTTTTTTTGTAATGTTGAACCGTGATGTTCCCCATTGTAATTACAATCTAGTCTACAGAGACTAATAAGTAATTTGAGTTTGACGTAAACTACTAAAAATATTATTTTAAGATCATGTCCATTAACACCATTCTTATTGTTTCTAATAACATGAAGACACTTTGTTTTTGTGTTCTTTAACTACACTGCACTGCACTGTTACACTATATTATGGTCACTACACTAACTCAAAAGGTTTTGTCCTTTTCAGTCTTCTCACTATGTCCGTGTTGTCGAGGAGCTGGATAGCCTCAATGTTCACATGGTGATGAAGTCGTTGTTCATGAGCTTCGGCTATTTTTTTTATAGTATTGGTGACGAGGTCCAATTTAAGGTCCCGATGGAGATCGTCCATTCTAATATACCAGGGCGCGTTTACGATGCCTCTGAGTACTTTATTTTGAAAGCGTTGAATCATCTGCGAGTTGCTCTGTTTGGTACATCCCCACAACTGGATACCATAGGTCCATACTGGCATAAGGACTTGTTTGTACAAAAGTATTTTGTTGTGTACTGATAAGGCTGAGTGTTTTCCCAGTAACCAGTACATCTTTTTGTAACGAAGTTCTAATTCATCCCGTTTCTTTTTGACATGAGCCTTCCAGCGGAGCTTTGTGTCTAGTGTCATGCCCAAATATTTGGCAGTATTTACATAGGGTACAGTCAGGTTATTTATAAGTACCGGGTGATAATTTGTCTTTTTGTTAGTAAAATCTATGTGCATTGATTTAGATTCATTGAGCTTTATCCGCCATTTCGTCGTCCATTTCGTGATGGTATTGACTGCAGTTTGTAGTTTCTCTGAAGCTTCCTTGTGAGTTGCCCCTACAGCCATAATGGCTGTGTCATCAGCAAAGGTTGCAAGAGTATTGTTTTCTATTTCTGGAATATCACAAGTGTATAATAAGTACAGGACCGGACCTAATACACTTCCCTGTGGAACTCCAGCTTTAATGGGTTTAAGCTCTGAATATGCATCTATTTGTCTTATTCTGAACATTCTGTTAGATATATATGACTTCAGAATATCTGTGAACTGTTTCGGCAGCATTTTGTTTAGTTTATACATCAGGCCTTTATGCCAAACTTTATCAAAAGCTTGAGCTACATCAAGGAAAACAGTAGAGCAAACTTGCTGGTTCTCCAGTGCTTTTTCTATGATATTTGTTATTCTGTGGACTTGGTCTATGGTCGAATGTTTTTCTCTGAAACCGAACTGGTAATCAGGAATTAGGTTTCTGTTTTCAATGATTGGCTTCAGTCTTTTAAGAAGTAATTTTTCGAACAGCTTAGATATTATTGGCAAAAGCGAAATTGGTCTATATGATGCTACTTCATGAGGAGGTTTTCCTGGCTTTAGTATCATTATCACTTCAGCTATTTTCCACACGTCAGGTACGTATTTTAATCTAAGTGTTGCATTAATAAGGGTAGTCAGTTTCACTACTGCTTTACGTGGGAGATTTTGTAGGACTACTCCAGTAATGAGATCATAACCAGGAGACTTTTTTTTATGTAAGAGTTTTATCTCTTTACTGATTTCTTTTGGGGTTGTCAATTTTATTTCTGTATTATCGTTTTGTATAGGTGAGGTGAGGTCAAATGTTGCATCATCACTGTCAGCGTCATTTGGTTGAAATATTTGTTCTAGGTGCTGCGCAAATCTAATAGCTTTTTGTTCATTACTTACGGCCCAATGCCCAGTCTCTTCCTTAATTGGTGAGATTTGAGTGATAGGTTTTTTATAGCTTTTAGTAGCTTTCCATAATGAGTAATCTGTGGTACGATCACCAGATAACTGACTTAAGTAGGTGCACATAGATTCGTCGTGATATTTTTTAATTTGTCTACTGAGTCTTTTTGAAAGGTTATTTAAGAGTGTTTTGTCAGCGGGAAATCTGCTTTGCTGCCATTTTTGCCTCTGTTTTCTTTTTTCAGCTATTAGATTCCGAATTTCGAGTGGGTAGTTGATACTTCTAACTTTTTTTTTCATTTCGGGTGTATTATTCCAGGCGCATTGTTGAATATCTGTGATGAATTTTCTCACTTCCATATCCAGTTGTTCAGGGTGCTTTAAAGCTACCTTTAGGTTTATGAGCGACTCTAAATCATGTCTAAAGCTTATCCAGTCAGTAAAAGTATTAAATAAGGTGGGATAATTCTCTTTTTGCAATATTTGCTCACTTAAGGTCAATGTTATCGGTGAATGATCGGAATTCATATCAAAATTGCCATCTATGTTAAGAAGATCTAATGGCAAGTTTTTGTATATAAAAAAATCTATTAAATCAGGAATTTTGTGTGGATCAGTAGGCCAGTATGTAGGCTTGCCTGTTGATATAACGTCACATTTGATTTCTCTGATTGCGTTTAACAATTCTTTTCCTTTTGTAGTGGTTAGTCTCGACCCCCAGTATGCGTTCTTAGCGTTAAAGTCCCCTCCAAGAATAAATCTATTTCCGAGTTGCTTTAGAAATTTTTTGTAGTATGTAGCTTTCAATGAGTACCTTGGCGGACTGTAAATTGAAGACAGCGTGACAGTATAACGATTGGTTTTAACACATATAGCGACAGCTTGTATTTCGACCTCTTCATGTTTAAATTTCTCGTAATGGCAGATGTTATCTTTTATTATAATTGCACTACCTCCCCTAGCTTTATTATGTGGGTGCAATGCATGGTAAATTGTATAACCTTTCATTTGGATGTAAGATTCGTTGGTAAAATGTGTTTCGGATATAAGGCACACATCTATGTTTTTTATATTTAGGACAGCTTGTAACTCACATTGATGTCGAAGAAGTCCATTAGCATTCCATGCCATAATTTGTAAAGAATTATTCATTGTGCTTTTTGGATATAGCTGTTTTATTGCTATTTTCTAATTTTCTTATACGTTCGTCAAATGATGTAATTATGCTTAATATTTTATTCAATTTTGCATCTACAGTCGATGTTGTTTCCTCACCTGGTTGAGGTTTTGTTTGCGCTTGTGTACCTTTGGTTATTTGTGCGAAAGACTGGGTTTTAGTGACCATTTGATTGCCTATTGTTTTCTTTGCAGGGTTGCCCTTCAGTGTCTGGTTGGAAGAGGCTGATTGTACCTTTTTAGTAGCTTTATTTTTAATGTTTTGCAACTCTTTGGCTACCATACACCCTCGGTAGCTAGCAGGGTGCGGTTCTCCACAGTGAACACATTTAGGTTTAACGTCTGCAGGTTTTTTGCAGTCTTTACTTAAATGTTTACCTGTACATTTGACACAACGCGGCTCTTTGGCGCAATACTTTTGTGTGTGCCCATAAGCTTGACACCTTTTGCACTGCGGGATTAATCTAGAGGTTTTTAATGGTTCGATCTCTACTTTGCATCCAAGAATAGCCTTGATGCTGTAAATTTTATTGATATCTTCATTTTTGTCGAATGAAAGCATGAACATGTTCAGAGGTTCCTTGGTCCTCCAGTTCAGCTTGTTAACGGCGTCTTGGATGTTATAACCTTTAGACTTTAAATTTTCTACTATTCTATCAGAGGTGCATGAAGAATGCAGATTTTTAGCCATCACTCTGATTGGCCTTTCTTGCTTATTTTCATAAGAATGCCAAATACAGTTATTTTCTAGTAATATCTTAGAAATCTGCCTGTAGGACTCACCATTACTTGCATTTATTTTTACGCTATCTCCGGCCCCCATTTTAATTAAAAAGGACTCACCAGAAACATTTGCCAACAGAAAGTCGTAGAATTTTTGGTAGTTTTTTATGTTTTCCACGATTATAGGTGGTGGTTGAGGAGCCTTTTTAGTTTTCGGCGCCTTATCAATGTCATCATCGGAGCACTCTCCTTGTTGTTTGTGTGGGGTCGTTAGGTTTGGGCTCAGGTTAGAGTTAAACTAAAATTAATAAATGAATGGTAACTAAATGACAGGGTTATAGAGGTAAAGTAGTTTCTTGGATTGGGTGACTGAGTCTATGAAAGAACTATGGTACTGTCCATGTTTTTTAAAATGAAAACCTCTTTAGCGGCGTTGTGCACTTCTTTTGGTATGGGTAAAAAATGTTGAACTCGCGTCAGCATCATGTGACCCTGTTCGAAAATTCGTAGATCATGTGAGCCTGATCAAAACTTAGAAAAACTCTCTGGCTCGTCACACAAGTTTTTAATAACAATAATAATAATATCTTGGAACAACTCACACAACGTCATCTGATTCCAAACTAAGCCGAGCTTGTGCTATGGCAACCAGACAACTTATAAACATACTTATATATTTCTAAATACATAAATATATTAAAACCAACCATCATGCTCATCACACAAAGTTTTATCTTGGGTTTTATTTTATATTTAAGTTTTTTAAATAAATTGTGGTAAGAGCCGAACCCGGTTTCGCGTAATCTAATATGTAATGTGGGACGAAACATGTGAGATAGGACGAAGCATGATTTTTTTTTGACGTGGGACGACGCATAAATCTGCCCTTAATGCTACTTCCACAACTTATATTTCCTACGCATTGATGTTATTAAAACTAAAGGTCATGACATAGTTTTCCTTATTTCCACAGTTATCGTGACTTCATAATTACAACTAGCAACATAGCATTGATAAAAACTAACAAGGTTGCTATTAATTGATCAACTATTAAATCTTTATTATTGTCTACAACTTGGGTAGCCTTTGCAGGAAAAAAAAGTTGTAAGTGCTAGTCATTGACGCATAGACCTGGGCTAAGCCATTACCTCACAAAGTTGACCACTCTCTAGAAAGAGGACAATACCTGTCAAAGAGACAGGCCACACGAGTTTTTTTCTTTCTCACGCTTTGCAATCGATATTTACTTTTTGATTGAAAGGGATCGCGCGGTCTAGGTCTATACGTCAATGGGCAAACCGAACTGTCATTATTTGAGAAAATCATAGAGTAGGGAAGACATGGGAGTAAAAATGGCGGCAAACTGACCTGACATTATTTTTACAGTTCTGAGTATAACGAGTATAACTTGTGCAAAATGAATTTATTGATTACGTGATAATTGGATAAAAAGAAAACTAAATGCAACTAAAGTGTACAATAATTGACTGCCTCTGTGGCGCGGTGGGCGTGTGCTTGACTGCTCCGCAAGAGGTCGTGGGTTCGATTCCCACACGTGACACCACTTTATGTAATTCACAAATTGTTGTTCCGAGTCTGGGTGTACTTTGTGACCGTGACTTGTATGCTTGTAAAGTCCCTGTGACACAGGGCTGCTACAATACTGCGGGAATCAACTTAAAAAAAAAAAAACTTGACGCGGGCAGAAATTAGCCGTTAAAACGGCTACATTGCCATAAATTCGAAGTAGAAGAAGAAGGTAAGACATGACTGTATGTAAGTGGAAAGGTCATATGAATAGAAAGAGGGAGAAAAGTGTGCCTGCATCTCTATCTCAGCGCATTCGCAATAAAGTATTGTTCGTAATAAAATCAAACTGCCTTTAAGGCGCGGTGGGATTGTGTCCGACTGCTACGCAAGAGGTCGTGGGTTCGATACCCACATGGGACACCACTTTGTGTGATCCACAAATTGTTGTTTTGAGTCTGGGTGTACTTTGTGTCCGTGACTTAAATGTTTGTAAAGTCCCCCGCGACACAGGGCTAGTACACTACATGTTAGGGTGCTTAAATTGAACCCCTTAAATCATTCCCGATTCCCCCTACCATGTACATACAGGTATGCCTATAGTACAGACTCTGTTTAGTTTGGGATCAGGAGGCATACATTTGAAAGCGAAGTTTCGATTAAAAATGAAGTGGTGATTTATAAAGTCAGCAACATTAATTCAATCCACGCGTATCTGAAAATAGTCTATGGGTTCAAACTTGTTGTGCTTTTCCAGAAAATGATTAAAATAGTCCCCGTAAACTCAAGAAAATTAAGAATATGAAAACTCACGAATTTGATGTTAAAAGTCTTTCGACGGAGCTGCGTTAATATGGCTCCCCTAATGGGGATGTTGACTGTCAAGTCAAATCAGTTCCTTTTTATGAAATGTCAAAACGACAAGCTCTATAGAAATGTGTATGGAATAGCAACCTATGACGTCATAAGTTCCTATCGTCAAATCATTACTTTTAGTATTCGTTTTCATGCTTTTAAATTCAAAAATATGGTAAATTGTAAAAGAACACTTATTTTCAGAGCAATTTTTAGATCTACTATTACCTGATTAGTATAAAATAATTTACTTTTATTGTAGGCAACTACCCAATTTATAATTATTTGCCTAAAGTTATTACCCAACTACCATTCAAAAAGTTTTCTCTAGAATTAAAAAAATGGTTGTTAAAATAATGCTTTTATTCTATTGATGAGTTTTAAAAAAAATATCCTGGTAAGTTTTATAGGCATAGATGACTAGAATAAAGTAAAGGACTACAAATAATAAACTTGTTCCAGATCGGTGCCCATGGGCATTGTGCCTTCTGGGCATTTCTGGGCTGGTCGCATTTCATCTTTGTATGGCCAGGCTTATTCGCTGGCCGAGGAACATGCCGGCCCTCTGGTCACCAGAGCCAACACGTAGAGGCCCGTTAGACACTTTAATCTAAAGGCTATGTGACACAAATTATTATTATTATTAAAATGATTAAAATAGTCCCCGTAAACTCAAGAAAATTAATAAAATGAAAATTCATGTATTTCGTTTTAGAGGAAGAGTGTAGGCTTACAGATCAGTAGGCCAATTCTTTTTCTCTAAAATGAAATTCATAAATTTTCATAGTCTTAATTTTGTAACTTTACGGGGACTATGTATCTAATTAATTTTAAATAAGTACAAAAAGTCTACAAAGATTTTGGGCATGAGTGGCATTGAGTTAACGTTCTAATAATTAACTTCATTTTTAGGCGTTTTCCGTAGCCGAAATGACAAAAACGGAACCCTTATAGTTTCGTCTGTCTGTCTGTCCGTCCGTCCGGATGCCACAGGCATTTTACTCAAAGACTACTCAACGAATATTGAGGAAATTTGATGAAGAGGTGTCTTGTTGTAGCCGCTACTTAGTTTGATAGCTAATGATAAAAAAAATATTTTTAAGGGGGCCGTCCCTACATGTAACAGAAACTGATTGTTTTAATCATTCGACAGGTCTTTCAAAAACATTTTAAGGTTTTTAATAAACTTTTTGATTTGGTGAATAGTTTTGAAAATAATCCCTCCAAAAGTTGCATAAATTATGTCCCCCATAACTTTTGGACCGTGTGACCAAAAAATATGATAAAAATCACAAAGTTAGTGCTTAATACATACTTCAAACTAAAATTATTTTCAACATGATCGTATAAACAGAAAAACTGCGTTTCTCAACAAAAAGGCCTAAGTGCCATGCACATACGCTCTTCTGCTGATTCAATTATTCAAGGCTGCGGAACCCTACACTGAGCATGGTCCGACATGCTCTTGCCCGGTTTTTGAAGAATTAAAGTGGGTCTCCAGGTTGTGTGTGAGTTGTCTCAACTGATTAACACAAAAACAAGAAATACGACATTCAACATAAATATAGATAAAGAATGTCAATTCAATTAGATTTATAACAAAACGTTGTGTGGGTATATCACTATGACCACAAAGTAGCTCTAGTAGAGAAGGTAGCCTTCATACAAAAACGAACAAATAAACGTTGCTGAGATTTGCTACACAAATAAGCGAGACACAGAACGGGCGACAAAATCATATGTAATACTAGCTTTCGCTCACTGCTCCGCCCGCGTTTATGTCGGTTATCTCGATAAAAACTATCCTATGTCCTTCCCCGGGACTCAAACTATCCCCATACCAAATTTTATCTAAATCGGTTTAGCAGTTTGAGCGTGAAAGCGTAACACCTAACTTCAATCCGGATAAAAACCTAACTTCAATCCGGATAGGTTACGTTGATCGTACTGTAACTGTCTAATGCGATGATTTGCTGGCGCCAATTTGATGCTCTCAATTTACCTCAAAACCTCTATTTATCTCTTTCGTACAATAGGTACCTCCTATATTGCGTCGATATTCCTTCCCTTTCATTTCGTAGTATGTAATTCTGTGTACACATGGCTATAGATATGTTATTTTACGTAACCATTTTTTCTTGCAGTTTTGTTAGTCTTTAACGTCGGTATAGTAAGTATTAGTAACGCTAAGTTGGGTACCTGGATACCGTGGTATAGCAGGAAATGAGTTAGCCGACGAGCTAGCCAGAATGGAGGCAGAGGGGATGGCGTGGGGACCTGAACCCTTTTGCGGTATACCCAAATGCTCCATTACTAAATCGCTCAAAGGATGGGGGCTAACCCAAAGCATAAAGCTCTGGTCAAATTCACCAGGCCAAGAGGTTCACTAAAGAGGCACTCTCTATGAGTAAGAATCAAATTAGAATTGTTCACCGATACTCATGTTTGCAGGTTCTGCCACAAGGAACTGTGGCTGCGATGCAACTCATTACACCAGAAGCTAGTACCTCGGAGGACACTTAATCACACCTGACGACGTTAAGGCCACTCCACCAAGATACATAGTCGACTTCATGGTCAGACTAAAACTTGGAGATATCCTTTAAGGAAGAAAGAGGCGTCACAATAGATCATTTGGATTCTATCTTTCGAGGCTATATATCCCGCCTCTATCCAGATACAATACAATACAAACGTCAGTATGTAAAACCTCATTGGTGGACCCCATAATACTTCTGCTGCCTATCAGCAGGCGGAAAGTGAGCTTGCGTTTTCTTGAGTGCAGAAGGTCATCGATATATAAGATGTTATCACGTCAAAAGCCTTCTGTACTCTTGGTGTTTTGTGATATGACCTTATGAATCTGCAAGCCCACGATCTGTCACTCGGCGAAGGTGGAATATTTGTGAAGAGGTCGCCAAGGTATTAACAGATGATACAATTTTCTGTTGGTTTAAATGGCTAGTGACACTGACTGCTAAGCCGTGAATTCAATTCCCACACGGGAAATTATATGTTTGCAAAGTCCGCCTTGATACAGGTATTGAACATTGTGCAGAGTTATCATTAAAAAAAAACTTACGCTTCCCAACTCGACTGGCCTGTTGGTCTAGTGGTTAGTGACCCTCAGGGTCGGATCCAGGATTTGGCACGGTAGTGCCGGATCTAACATGCTTATGGAATGCATGACAGAGGGGGAATTCGTTTCACCTACCCGAAATAGGTCAAGTGTGGGTTTTAGGCACGACGGGGGGCAGAGAGTCCCAAAATAATCGTTAGGGGGGTGGAGTGAAATGGACAAAGAAATTCAATACAATAAAAGAGTTATAAATTTGCCGAAAGACAACCGTCTGGGATAGGGGGCATGTGCTCCCGTGAAATCTGGATCCACCTATGGTGACCTGGTGGTGGTTATTTATTTATAATATGTATGTATTTAAAAATATTTAAGTATCTTAATCTATACTAATATTATAAAGCTGAAGAGTTGTTTGTTTGAATCGGTAACTCAGGAACTACTGATTCGTATTGAAAAATTCTTCCACTGTTGGATAGCGCATTTATCGAGGAAAGCTATATAACATCACGTTACGACCAATAGGAGCGGAGCATCAATGAGAAATGTTGAAAAAACGGGGAAAAATTACGCAGAGGAAGTTGCGCGGGACAGCTAGTTAAATATGTCCTCTATTTAAATATACCCCTTACCGCGTATTTAATATAAATAATTCTAGCTGACCCATGCATCTTCATCTGCATTAATTTTCTCCGTTTCACCCGACTGTGCAATAAGGAGGGCTATCTTTTTCGAGTTTATACGTTTTTAAAGACCTATCTAATGATACCCCACACGAGAGGGTAGTTGAGGAAAAAAAACACCCCTGCTTTACATATAGGTTTTATTCTTTCACTTTGTCGGCATAAGTAATATGTGTAGCCATGCAAAATTACAGCCTCCTAGCACTAACAGTCTCTCAGACGGACGGACATGGCGAAACTATAAGGGTTCTGTGTTGCCATTTTGGCTACGGAACCCTAAAAATGAGGCATGTTAAGTTGTACAATGCCGGTAGTTTGTGTGTGTGTGTGCTTGTACTCAGGCTGGTATAAGTGCTATGAGAGGGCTTTGAGAAAAGACATTTGTCTCTTTATTGATTTTATTTTAAAGGTTTCTTCCTAGAAATAGCCTTACTTATTAAATGGGCTATCTAAGACAAACAATTTTTTTCAATTTGCACCGTTAGTTCCTGAGATTATTGCGTTTAACTAAACTAACAAACTCTTCAGCTTTATAATATTAATATAGATATGTTTGACATTTCGTTGTATCACCTTCGGAACTGACATTTTGGAGAAGGGGCCACGGCATCCTTGAGCCGATACTTAAAACTATAATAATACACAGGGATTTTGAACCATTTGTGCCATGAAATAGTAGTCTTTATGTTTTATTAGGCACCAATTATTTTATGCTTAAATTAATTATTTTTTGCTATTTAAATAACATTTTTTTTAAATATTTTCTTAATCTGAATTTTTTTATGGACTAGGTTATTGATATGAAGTTCAAAATTTTCGGCTCCAAAAAGACTGCACGTTCACAATGTATAGTTCTGATAATTATGTTATTTGTGTGTAAAGTATTTTGAGCATTTTTTTTATTATATTATTTATCTATTTATACTATCATTATAATAATGTTGATAAACTTTCGCGATTTGTACACATTATAAAATTATATATACTACGGGTCTTAATCGCGTGAATAATTTAAGCTGAAATACCTTGTTTATTGCCCGGCGTTTTGACACCAACGGCCGTGATCATGGGCAATAAATAAGGTATTTTCCTTAAATCATTATATTTATAAAAAGGGGCTTGTTGGAAACCAGCGTCAGATATTTCGCCAGGCATATGCTGAACTACGTAGTTCCTATTTTTCGGCTTTAACACTATTTATAACTTTCCTTACATATACCGTTGTCAAATTGTTTTTAATTACTTTGTTTTTTCATGTCCATGTACAAATTTTTTCTTTGTATTTTTGTCGAAAATATTTTATTTTCTTTTTCTTAAAAAAGTCACACGCGGTTATCTGATCCCAAACTAGCCAGAGCCTGTACTATGGCAATCAGACAACTGACAATGCTTATATGTATTTGTCAATATTCGAATTAACATTATGGTAAATGGTAATCGATCATATGAACCGCCAACTGTTATAATCATTTCGATTACACAAATGCCACTGCATCACTGACACAGACGCTATAACCACACTAACACTTTGCACACACAACTATAAAAATAGTCCTTTCGGACCGTTACCTTAACGACCCAAAATGTTGAATTCCTGTAATGTTAAATTCTTGTGGAGTTGAATGTAAGAATCACATTCTTAAGATGTTGATTTTCCGTAATGTTTAACCTCTTGAATAGAAGTTCTTTGTTGAAAGTTTCATCAACATTGTGCGATTCAACGAATCTAGAATTCAACATACTTATACTTATTAATAAACGAAATTAAACATTGTAGGACTCAAAAATCAACATTACAGGGTTTCAACATATTGGGATTCAGCTAACAGATAATTCAACATTTTGAGATTTCAACCTAACGGTCCGAAAGGAAAATAGTGACGTCTATCGGTAGACGTGTTGATTATACGACCGCTCGATTAAAACCATAGAGTAGTCTAAGTATAGTAGGTAATTAAAACTGCCAAATTCGACTCACTGCCCCACTACCGGCACTTCAAATGTAAACGTCAAACTAAAGACATGCCATCTTGCGGCGGCCATGTCTAATGAGTCAATAGCCTTGCTTTTTATTCAAAATAGATACCTAGGTAAACAGAAATAATAATAATATATAGGTCCCAATTACATAATAAATCATACCTATGATAACCCCACTAGGCGGAGCCTGTGTCGAGGCTATAATGTTTACAATAAGTTAAGCTTAGGACTATTTCTTTAACATTAAATTAATTGTTATTTATGAGTAGAACAAATAATAATAATTAAAAGATTTAAAAAAGTGATTGAAATTTAAAACAATAACACCAAAGTCTATATAATCAAAATCAATAAAATATATAATAGAAACATTAAAATTAATTAAATAAAAAATAATTAAATACATTCATAATAATTAAATCTTAATTGATGACCTTAAAACTAATAAAACAGATAAAATAAAAATTAATAGTATTAAAATTATTAGCGTTTTAATAATTATCCGATATATTGTTATTATTTTTACTTCATGTACTATTATTTAAGTTGATTACTTCTACTTAAATTATAAAGCTGAAGAGTTTGTTTGTTTAAACGCGGTAATCTCAGGAACTACTGCTCAATTTTTTTACACTGTTGGATAGCCCATTTATCGAGGAAGGATATAGGCTGTATAACATCACGCTACGACCAATAGGAGCGGAGCAGCAATGAGAAATGTTGCAAAAACGGGGAAAAAACAATTTTTATTTTTTGTCTGTCTATTTAATCTGCTTAACCTCCGAAACGGCTGGGCGGATTTTGAAAGAACTTTCACTGTCAGACAGCATCTTGTTTCCATTTTTTTGTGCAGGCGGGTTATTTTAATTTCAAAATTTATTTTTCTATTTCTTGATTTATCGGGAACAAAAATAAATTACAGTTAAATCAGTTACGGTGGATGGGGCAATGTTTCAACACCGGATTCCTCAAGAAACGGCTTTGTTCTGAAAGACGTATGTGACGAAGCGTAGTCGTGATGCAGCATGACTCCCCGAAGCCCAGTCTATGGTCCACTCTCTCGTAGAGCTTGGAAAACTTTCGGCATTCATTCAGAGTTAAATGATCTATGATTTTTCGGCGCTGGTGTCGACACATGCCCGCTGTGAGAAAAAAAATCGGTTGTCTGTAAAGTCGGTTCACTGACGATAGTTGAACGTGACAACATCATAAGAAAATACTGATGCAATGGTTTCCTGCCGAACGCGGAGGCCGATTGTGCCTCTTTGTCGCTCGTTCCACGCTCTCGCTTGCACTTTGCAAGAGCGCGGAACGAGCGACATGAATGGAACGCCTCAGAGCGAGGTAACGCCTCATGAGTTAGGTTTTTTCGTGCGTTGAGCCGGCTCCATCGAATTATAAGACGTTGTCACGTCAAAAATAGCCATAATTTCTTATCCAACGTTACGAGGTCTTAGCAGATTAGTCAGCAAATTTCCTTCTGAAAAGACCCATACTGATGACTATCTCTTATTTTTCGGATCAAATTGATAAATCCACGAAGATTGTCAGAGAATGCTTTTAGCATTAACACTTTCGTGATTTTAAGTCATTATTTAAAATTTTACAATCTTGTTTAAAACAGAATATTAATTAAAATTCGTTTCAAATAGGTTAAGCGGTTTAGCGTAAAAGCGTAACAAACAAACTAACATTCGCATTTATAATATTTGTTTGGATTTTTATCAATTACGACAATTTAAACTAGGGACACAAGGTGTTGAAGTTACTAAAATATGATATTACTAGCATTCGCCCGCGGCTCCGCCCGCGTGCATGTCGGGAACCGCTAGATGGCGTTGAAGAAGCTAGATTTTTTAATTTTTCGATTTTTTTGCTTAATAAAAAGTATCCTATGTTACTTCTAATACCTCCAAGAATATGTGTACAAAGTTTCATGATGATCGGTTGCGTAGTTTTCGCGTGAAAGCGTAACAAACAAACTTACATTCACATTTATATATTACTAGCTGTGCCCCGCGGTGTTACCCGCGGTTTATTAGCCTATGTGTTAATCCAGGGTGTCAGCTAACTCCATACCAAATTTTATTAAAATCGCTCCAGCCGTTTAGACGTGAAGAAGTAACAAACATACACACTCACATACTCACAAACTTGTACCTTTATAATATTAGTGTGATTAGTAGGGATAAGTCTGATAAAGACAGCAGCAGTAACTGTCAGAATATTATTGCAAGCGGAAATCAACCTTATTGTTTTAGTGTTAGACCATATTTTTGGCCTACTGTACCTTGTTAACACTCTAAAGGTTCATTTCCGAGCATCGCGGCCGATCGCGAGCCGCTCGCGGCTTACGACAAGCGCCTGACGCTCGCGGCCGATGCGACAATATTTACAGTGCGCGCGCAGGCCTACGACAGTCGTCGGCCGCGCGCGTCTGTCACTTACCTCAGCCGCTTGTCGTAAGCCGCGAGCGGCTCGCGATCGATCGCGATGCTCGGAAATGAACCTTAAACCTTACTGTCACATAGACTTACTTTTTTACCATTTTAAAAATTAGTTCAACTACACACATTAAAAGTGTCTAGGGATCAACATATATTTTTGCAATAACTTTTCTCCTGATTGTTTTTTTTTTTTTTATTTCTTTAAGGATTCATCAAATAAAGTGTTTTCGTTTGTCACAGTAACGATAAACCAAGTTACCTTTGCATTAATAAAGAAATTTGCCATTTTCCTAATAAAGGGATTTTTGACATTTGAACCACTAACATTAAAGTTCGAAAAAAAGACTGAAATAACAGTTTTCTTTAAAATTTTATTGGGTAACTTAAACAATTAATAATCCGTGTTTCTACCGCGAACACTAACAACACAAGAACATCGGTTTGGCATACTCAAAATGAGTTCATCCAAATCACGCTGTGGAATGGCCGCCCATGTTCGTTGCAACAACAAAAAAAGGTCTTCTTGCGACTGGATACCCTCCATATTCGGCAGAGCTCTTCTCTGTAGCATATCCCATGCATGCTCAATCGGGTTCAAGTCTGGCGACTGAGCAGGCCAGGGCAGGACATTGATGTTAGCTGCGGCGAGAGTCTGTCTTACAACTCTTGCGGTGTGCGGTCGTGCATTATCATGCATTAACTGAAATAAGGGACCGATTTGCACTTGTAGAGGAACGATGACGTCTGATACAATCGTCTCAGCATAAATTTGAGCGTTGAGGTTGCCTCTGATCCAAATCAACTCAGCTCTTCCGCCGATCCAAATACCCGCCCATACCATGATGGTTCCACCACTATAAGGATGGACTTCCTGGCAGGATTTTAATCGCTGTTGGCGTCCAGGGGTTCTCCAGTGTCGTATACGTCTTGTATCCGGTCTCATACCAAAACGAGACTCATCAGAAAAGCACACGAAACGCCATTGTTCTTCTGCCCAATTTCTGTGTTCAAGAGCCCATTGATATCGAATCCTACGATTGTGCATTGCTATAGGTGGTACCCGTAGCGGTCTTCGGGAATGAAGGTTCACTTCATGCAAGCGGTTTCTGACTGTTTGGTCGCTAATTAAGTTCCCTGAAGAGTGATGAAGCCTCACGGCTAACATCATGGCGGTTATTGTTGGACCTCTTCGAGTTAAGATTTGAATGTATCGGTCTTGTCTCCGTGTGGTGCAGCGATACCGTCCTCCATGGCGCTCAGCCACGGTACCAGTGCTTCGGTAACGTGTCCAAAGTCGACTGATAACACTCTGACTTGTATTCAGAGCTAAAGCCACAGTACGTTGCCGGGAACCAGCTTCTATCATTCCCACGGCTCTGAGCATTTCTTCCCTGCTTAAATGACGTCGCCGCTCCATAATAACGTTGGTTTTAATCAGTAGTAGGGAAACAGTAGCACTAATAATGTCTTCAATGCGTTGTATGTTTTTACAGGGAAAATATTGACAGCTGATTTTCATCTTTTACTCGAATTTGATTCACAGTTCCTGATTCAAATTATGAAATGCACCAAAAAGGATCCATATAAATTTATAAAATCATAAATTTATTACAAAGCCACATCTCAATCTCAAGAAATCCGCATAAAAATGCTCGATCCCTAGACACTTTTGATGTGTGTATTAGTGACAAAACGTATGCAGACAAACGTATGACGTGATAAAAAGTTTACGTCATATTGATTTTTTTTAATGATAGCAATGTGGGATTGTGGTATTTATCTAATAATCTAATATAATTTAACAAAACGAATCGGTACGTGTATATAAATTTATTGTCATTTTTTTTAAAGACGACTCCCGCGTTAGAGTACAAGCCCTGTGTCGCGGGGGACTTTACAAACATTCAATTCACGGACACAAAATACACTCAGACTCGAAACAACAATTTGTGGATCACACAAAGCGGTGTCCCGTGTGGGAATCGAACCCATTCAATTAGATTTATAACAAAACGTTGTGTGGGTATATCACTATGACCACAAAGTAGCTCTAGTAGAGAAGGTAGCCTTCATACAGACACACTTGAGTTACGTACACATAAACATTGCTGAGAGTTAAATAAATAATTAATAAATCTTGGGACAGATCCCAAACTAAGCACTTGTACTATAAAAACCAGACAACCGATAAATATACATATATATTTATAAATACATACATAATATAGATAAATAACACCCAGACGCAGAATAAACCATTGTGCTCATCACACAAAGTTTTATTCTGGGTGGGAATCGAACCCACGACCTCTTGCGTAGCAGTCGGACACACTCCCACCGCGCCACAGAGGCCGTCATTCTAGAACACAATTTAAATTGAGACTGTTCGCAAACGTGTTTCCCGCCATCACACGTGTTTCGGAAATGATTTGACACTATTGTACACTATTTGTACATTAAGTGTTAAATAAATAAATGATTTCCGAAACACGTCTTGACGTTCCGTTTTGAAATCGTAGACGCATTTCGCGTCACCAATCCACATGGGCCTGCCTTTCAGTGTTTGATAGCAAACTCGGGATTCAAAGACAACAAAGCTTCCTCAATTCAAAATAATGTTAACGTTCCACGAACTTACGCCAAGAATCTTCTCGATGTCCAAGTAAGTAATTCGTGGCTCTTTTCGCGCCATCATTTCAGTACTCCACACATGTTCTGCAGTTACTGCCGCTTGTGGGCGACCACTTCTATGGTTATCTTCGTTTTTTTTTAATTCACTGAACCATCTAAAATCTTGTTCGAGATGGGGCAGATTCCTTTAACGTTGATTAAAATCGTTGAAGGCAAAATTTTTCAGTTAAACTAAATTTAAAATAAAAAAATATCATAGCACGCACGTGTTCTAAGCTCCATAGTTGCAAAGAAAAAGGCGGGAACCGTCGTCGTAGTAAAATTACTGGAACATCATTATTTTTTTTAAACCAGTAACCGTACCATGGCTACATGCGTTCTATTTATAAATTTGCTTTTTAAAAATATATAATACAGATGCGTTCCATTTTTAAATTACGAGCATTATCTAGGTAGTCTTTAAGTAAGTATGTTTATAATGTAACTGGCGATTAACCATTAAAAAGGAATAAGTGCAAAAATCTTAAGACTTTATTTTTCCACACATCGCGAATCGAGTAACATCAAATTCCAATATCCAAATTTAAACCCAAACCTTAAATTCATTCAAGACCGTTCCATCACTAAACCCTAAAAAATAAAAAAATAACTACTGAACCCCGCCTGCCTGACATTCCCGCCAAAAAAATGTGGCCGTCTCCAAATCCGCGCCATATTTTTTTGAAGATCGTTTTAAAATCCGCCAACAGTCTAACGTCTCATCATAATTGAAGTAACAACCTGTTTTTAGATATTTTTAATCGATTCTTATGAGGACATATCGATATCTCGCTCTTAGGCTATCGTTCAGTTTGCTTTGTGTGACTGTGTGAACGGACGTGCCCACCACTAATATTTATTTTTTAAATATTTTTTTTTTATTTGTGTTCTTTAATTGAAATTATTTTACACGGGTGAGTTGTAGATATTATTTTTCTGTTCTAAATTTTAATGTTTTTTTTAAATCTGTGTTGATATGTAAGCGCGGGAAATTGTTTATTTTTCTTTTAGTTAATTACTGTGGTCAAAAGATTTTGTGCCTATATTAGTTTTATATGTCAGTATTTTATATTTCTATTTAAAATCGAATTCTTTAACCTTGTATTTTATTATTTTGAAACTGAATGAAATTTAGGCATTATAATTGCTAAATAGTAACATTGAGAAACAAGTACTTATTGACAAATCCATAAAAAAAAACTGAATGTAGGATTTTTAAAGATGATAATAGAATTGTAAAAATAGTGTGAAGCTGACCTGTTGGTCTAGTGGTTAGTGACCCAGACTGCTAAGCCGGAGGTCGTGGGTTTGATCCCCACCCAGGATAAAACTTCATGAGATGAGCACGATGGTTTATTCTGTGTCTGGGTGTAATTTATCTATATTTTTTTTATAAACGTAACTACTAGCAATGTGGGATTGAGTCCCACATTACTAGCAATCTTGTTAACCCTTCCAGCTAAGCTCAAAGGCTTGTGTTAGTAGTGGGTTCACGTCGGTAGTATAATGAGTAAGATTCAAACCCGCGACCTCACGATTGCGAAATCAATGCCTTAGCCATTAGGCTAGCGTATGTATTTAGTAATATATAAGTATGTTTATCAGTTGTCTAGTTCCCATAGTACAAGCTCTGCTTAGTTTGGGATCAGATCACGTTGCGTTGTTGTCCCATGATTTTATAAATATTTCCTTAAAAAAAAACAGAAAATAGGTACAATTTTACCAGAGTCTTGGCTCTGTGCTATAATAAACTTTTTATGGATGTTAATAGAATTGTAAAAATAGCGGGAATCTGAACTGTCATTATTTTTACAACGTTCTAATTTAAGTGCAAAATATTTATTTATAGCCTTTATTCAGAAATATTCATAGTATTACATTATTGTAGTTTTTAAGTTTTATAACTCTGTCTGTCGGTCTGTCTGTTACGCTTTCACGCTCAAACAGATTTAGATGAAATTTGGTATGGATATAGTTTAAGTCCCGTGGAAGGACATAGGATAGTTTTTATCGCGATAACCGACATCCACGTGGGAAAGCAAAGGACTCATATAGTCTTTTCCATCTTTCTCTATCTTGGGCGGTTCTTAATTGTCTATAGATTACCTACCAATTTTGTAATTTCATCTTTCCACCTATGGTGTTCCTTGCGTACAAAATCGGTAGTAAGTTAATCTTTCTTCAAACAAACTGCAAAAAAAAAATACTTAGAAATCGGCTTAAATTGCCCATCAACTTAAAAATTAGTAGAACTACTATCTAATAAAATCTTTATCACACATAATTAAATCACCTTTCTTAAAAAAACTACTTATATGTTTCGTCTCATTCCATCCAATTATACGACTCTTAAGAGCGAACGAGACAGAACATTAATTTACAATTTTTTGTACAAGGTAATTACGCTCAGACACTGTATTAAATAATAGTAATAATGTTGTAATATGTAAATATTAATGACATATTTATGTAAATTGTAAATTTTTGTAAGTTTAAGAGTCGTGTATATTTAAGGATGTACCTAATTAACCAAGAAAATTAGCATAAACTGGTCAAGTGTGATCCTAAGTTGTTTTATGAAGGGTTTGAAGTATGGCCATATATAAATATATTAGTAATAAGCATTGCATGTGATTTGATTCGAATAGCATGTACCTACTAATCTAGCTGTCACTTGCGGCTTCACCCATATAGATGATTTCACCCTGTTTTACTCCCTTAAGGGGTTGATTTTCCGCTTTTGATCAAACCACGTGTTTATTTATTTACAACCACAAAGTCAAATACAAATTTTCTCAGATCTTACTTCAAACCTGTAGTAGTTTCATACCATCTTACAACCCCTATTTTACCCCCTTAGGGGACAAATTTACAAAAATGCCTAAAATATGTGTTATCTATAGGTGCTATAGCGGACTATAGGGCTTTGCTTAGCTAGAAATAACTAATTTTAAAATAAATTTTCAATCAACCCGATGGGGTAAAATTAGGATATTTTACCCCCTAGGGATTGATTTTACAAGTTTTTGTCTCATTTGTAAGAACATTTTAATGCACACATTCTTCTTGAATGGACCTAAAGAACTTTTACAAGGGAGTTTATGTGAGGTAGCCAGGGATAAATAAGTACATATAATATGATTTCAAGATACTCAAGCTCTATAGAAACAAAATGGAAAAACAAACCCAAGTGAAGCCGCAGGCATAAGCTACATAGTAAAATACACTCATTCAAAGCCGGGGCGAGTCACTAGTTAAACAAAGTTCTCAACATTTAGATGTTCGTTGAAAGGAATAATAAGTTGTCTCGTCCTTGACAACCAGTTGTGTAGACCGTTACTGAGTTTGATGTTAAAATACAGACTAAAATAGCTGTGTCGACTTTGAATAACTTTGAAATGTGTACACGGGCTTATATTAATTCATTTACAACGTGTTACAAAAAGGAACGCAAGCGGTGGTAGCCTAAAGGTTAAGGCTTCGGACTCGCAATCGTGAGATCGCGGTTTCGAATCCTACCCATTATACTACCGACGTTAACCCGCTCTTAACACAAGCCTTTGAGCTTAGCTGGAGGGGTTAACAAGATTGCTAGTAATGTGGAACTCAATCCCACATTGCTAGTTATCATAAAAAATATATATATATATTAAATCAGACTCGCAATCGAGAGGTCGCGGTTTCAAATCCTACCCATTATACTACTGACGTGAACCCACTCCTAACACAAGCCTTTGAGCTTAGCTGGAGGGGTAACAAGATTGCTAGTAATGTGGAACTCAATCCCATATCATAAAAAAAAATATATACATATATATTTAATCGGAGTCGCAATCGAGAGGCCGCGGTTTCGAATCCTACCCATTATACTACCGACGTGAACCCACTCCAATTTTGTTTAGCTAGAGGGGTTAATAGTATTGCTAGTGATGTGGGATTCATGATTTCACATTGCTATGCTCTAAAGACTATCGATGGTTTCTTTATAAAAGTTGCTGAGCTTGATTGTTAATTAAGAAATAGGTATCTACTCAATAGTAGTACCTACTCAGTAGGATCTATTTCTCAATTTCAAAAGTTCAATAACTTACTACGAGTTTGACTTTTACTACCTTGCGCATCGAAACGGAATTCACAGTTTAAGGGACCGTCTCCACTGCTGAGAGAATCGCGGCGTGTTATTACTGGGCAAATGAGACTTATGAACCAACAAGCGGCGGTAGCTTAATGGCTAAGGCATCGGTCTCGCAATCGTGAGGTCGCGGGTTCGAATCACTCCTAACACAAGACTTTGAGCTTAGCTGGAGGGGTTAACATGATTGCTAGTAATGTGGGACTCAATCCTACATCCACATTGCTAGTTATCTTAAAAAAAAGAAAAAAAAAGTCTTAAATTAGGAGTGAGGACTGCCTCCATAGCGCGGTGTTAGTGTACCCGACTGCTACGCAAGAGGTCGTGGGTTCGTTCCTCACCCGGGATAAAATTTTGTGTGATGAGCACGGTGGTTTATTCTTTGTCTGGGTGTTATTTATCTATATGTATGTATTTAGAAATATATAAGTACTAGCTGTGCCCCGCGATGTTACCCGCGGTTAATGCCTATGTGTTACTCCAGGGTGTCAGCTAATTCCATACCAAATTTTATTAAAATCGCTCCAGCCGATTAAACATGAAGAAGTAACAAACATACACACTCACAAACTCACACCTTTATATTAGTGTGATGTTTATCAATTGTCTGGTTTCTATAGTACAAGCTCTGCTTAGTTTGGGATCAGATAGCGTTGTGTGAGTTGTCCCAAGATATTATTATTATTATATAACAAAGTTACTTGGTGTAATGTAAAGAAGTAATGAACGGAAGGATAATAGTGTTTTAAAAATAACTCTGTATAAACTTAAATGATTTCACAAAATTAAAGATTTCAACGTCTTAATAGCCTAAGAATTTGTGCAAATATCCTTGTGAATGTCCTCTGTGGTTTTAAAATAAAAAGGTTTGTAATGTCCGACCTAACACCGCGGTGACTTTGTGTCATACGTCCTACGTGCCTTGTTTATGATGTCATGGAGATCCGAGTTCGAATCAAGATGTCGTTTTATAGCTTTTGTGTGTGTTTTTGCCCGTGTGTGTGAAATACTAATCTGTGTTGGACCTTGATATAAGACCTATGTCAGCAGTGGATCGATATCGGCTGATGATCATGTTTGTTTTCTATTACGAAATGAAGAGACGAGTATGTCGTGTACCTGATGGTAAGAGCCAAGCTAGCCCATAACAGTATCAGTACCACCCAAATCCTTGTTTGACATTAAATAAATAAATAATATCTTGGGACAACTCACACAACGCTATCTGATCCCAAACTAAGCAGAGCTTGTGCTATGGAAATCAGACAACTGATAAACATACTTATATATTTCTAAATACATATTATAGATAAACTAGCTGACCCGCCCAACTTCGTCTGCGTAAATTTTCTCCGTTTTTGCAACATTTCTTATTGCTGCTCCGCTCCGTATTTCTCCACTATATAATGGATGTTATTATACATACAAACCTTCCTCTTCAATCACTCTATCTATTAAAAAAATCGCATCAAAATCCGGTGCGTAGTTTTAAAGATTTAAGCATACATAGGGATATAGGGACTATGTAGTGATAACACCAAGACATTAGTTCGTTTGTCTCATTGTTCCTTGTTGCTGTTATTCTCTCACAGCGCCCTTCAATGTTTGTGCATTTTGTTAAAGTTCTTCGCTACTCTTTGACTACGTTGCAGAAATTGGTTAGGGTATATGATGTTATATGATATATATGAGGTCCCACTGCTGGGCACGGGTCTCTCCAATAGAATCTACTTATTGTAGATCCTGGGGGTAAATGCCATAATCGTCACGCATGGCTAGCAGGTTACCGATCGCAGTTAGATTTGAAAGTACGCAAAGGACGCTGCTGCCCGTCCTGTGGTGTGAAATCCCTTAGTCGCCTTGACGATACCCATTGGAAGAGATGGGTTGATACTATTCTTAGGCCGGTACCACACGGCAATAACATTTATTCACCAAAAAATACAAAATATCAACCTAAAATAATTAAATCAATTCAAGATTTCCCTGTATCTAAATTTGCTCATTATCATATATTAATATTAACCATTTATAGTTGACATTTATGTTCGTACCTTGCCCCCTTTGAGGCCCCACTACTCTTTGAATTGAGGGGGGGAGGAAGCTCTAGGTAAACTGGATGCTAACTGTGATACGAAGACTCAAGGTTCCTTAGTATTTTTCCATTCTAAGCATGTTTTTTCTCTGTTACACACGTTTCTTTGATGTGTAGCAATGACGTAAAGAATTTTAAAAGGTCTTCGGATATTACAAACTTTATAATCCAACGCGGTTCCAACTCTAATTTAGTTATACAACCAGGCGCGGATGGGAATTAAGTTCATCAAGTTCATAACTTGAAACACCACCAATTAGGTGTTCAGTAATTTCAGGATCGGGATTTAGGTGGTAAAACTGTTTACACATCGCCCAAATATGTATTGTGCACCTACCATTTTGTATCGGCATCCCTCCCCCCCCCCCCCATTAGGAACGGCCATGATAGGTTATAAAATCTAACTTAACGCAAACAAAGCCGCAGAAACAAGAGTTACGAATAATGTCTACTTAGTTTTCTTATAAGAAAATATATATATTACGGGTCTTAATCGCGTGAATAATTTAAGGTAATATACCTTTTGATAAATTTTCGCGATTTGTACACATTATAAAATTATATATACTACGGGTCTTAATCACGTGAATAATTTTAGGTAAAATACCTTGTTTATTGCATGTCCCGTGACTTCGACCCTTTTGCAACGGCCGTGGTCACGGGTAGAAGCGATTAAAACCCATAGTATATATAATTTTATAATGTAAAATACCTTGTTTATTGCCCGACGTTTCGACCGTATTGCAACGGCAGTGGTCACGGGTAGAATCTAGTTTTCGTTTGTAGTTCGTGTTTTAAAGCGTTATGTTATGTACAAGTATCTATGTATAAGTAATCGCTTATTTACTTGTCAGTAACATGATAATTGGTTATTTTATCGAATAGCTGTTTGTTCACGACAAAAAAGGGTTTCATTTTTAAGGCTTTATTATTTAGTAGAAATCCACTTCAAATGGTGGAGGAAAATCCTTAATTTATCCTTAAAGACCTTAAGTGTTAATGTCAAAAATGTATGTACTAAGATTTAAACTTTCGCGTTGCATGTTTATAACTATTTATTATACGGGATTTAACGCGCATTGTTTACTTTATTGTTTGACGTTTCGACCAGGTTGCACCGGCCGTGGTCACAAACGGAGTCCGCTATGTTCACGTATAATAAATAGTGGATTCGCCTGCGTTTATGGTTAGTTTTACTTGCCATTTAGTCTGAAAATGAAAGTCATTTGAGTATCTAATTTCAAGTACCTAGATGACCGAGCTTTGCCCAGTATTTTTTTTAAACGACGCTTTCTAAAAATGAAACTTAGTTAGATTGATTTATCGCCTCCGAAACCCCCAGCATACTAAATTTCCTGAAAATCATTGGAGCCGTTGTTAAGATTCAGATTATATATAACTAGCGGACGCCTCGCGGTTTCAACCGTAACAACAATTAGTTGATTACATAAAGTGGTGTCCCGTGTGGGAATCCAACCCACGACTTCTTGCGTAGCAGTCGGACACACTCCCACCACGCCACAGAGGCAGACGATGAGCGAGAAGCGAGTAGCGATTTATCGCTTAAGAAACGTACAACAGATGTATTTTGTAGATCCCGTCTGTGTAAACAAAAGAGATGCAGTATAGAGCGACTACTCGCCGGCAGTGTGAACACTCAGTAATCAACTATTAATATCTGTATCTCTTTTGTTTACACAGGATCTACATAAGTATGTACGTGTCTTGAGCGGTAAAATCGCTACTCGCTACTCTTTTTGTCACCGTTGGTCGGACAGGTGCCTAAAACGTTCCGTAACAACGTCCACAGATATACATTTATTTATATCTGTATGCCACAGGTTTACATCGAAAACTATGGACAGGTAAATCGATGGAGCATCGGTTTACCTTTTTTTATACTGTAAAGAAAACGAACAGCTTCACAGTAATTGTCGGACATTTCGTTCGCATCCTTTGAAGCGCTGACATACCTTATTTCTGTACTAACATTTAACCATTCTCGTTGCATGATTATAACTATTTATTATACGGGAATTAACACGCATAATTTACCTTAAAATTGTTTAACGTTTCGACCAATTTGCGATAGATTATGTGGCCACGGCCGGCGCAACTTGGTCGAAACGTCAAGCAATTTTAAGGTAAATAATGCGCGTCTATAGTGCCTCTGTGGCGCGGTTGAAGTGTATCCGAATGCTACACAAGAGGTCGTGGGTTCGATCCCCAAGATAAAACTTTGTGTGATGAGCACGATGGTTTATTCTGTGTCTGGGTGTTATTTATCTATGTATGTTTTTAGAAATATATAAGTAAGTTTATCAGTTGTCTGGTTTTAGTTGTTTAGTTTGGGATCAGATAGCGTTGTGCGAGTTGTCCCAAGATATAATAAAATAAATAAAATAGTACGCGGTTTGAACCGAAATATGGAAAGAGGTGATACGCTGCTCGCCCGGCTCGCTCGCTCTCTCGTCCGCTAGCAGTGTGGCCTGTACTTAAGGCACTTGACTATATTTCCACACTTACTAAATTTGAATGAAATATCTCACTATGCCCTACCTATGTTTTCTTACAATGACACCCGATCAGGTGGAATGGAGTGATTTGCATATCTATAAATAAAAAAAAACCCAAGGTCAATGACCTACATCCAATATGTCACCTCCACGTTGAACCAACAATATATTTATACAAGTGTTATTGAATATAACATGCTAATTTTGAAATCAGTTTGTTTGTAGATACGTAGCTGACAATGTTTAGGTATACAGTATGTGTATTTAATCCCTGTTCGACCCGTTAATGTGTTGTTAGTTGTCATGTTCCCATTCGATTTATGTATTTCTTTTATAAATTTAATGACAAAAAAAAGATTTTTTTTTTGTGTAGAAGTCATATGGGAAAACATGTGATGGCGAAGATTGTTTTGACTGTAAAGAGGTTTTATGCAAACAATGTTGATAAAAAATGTTTTTGACGAAATTGGGTACTTAAATCGTGAATTTTAATCTATACTATACCTATATTTATAATATAATATTCTAAAGCGGAAGAGTTTGTTTGTTTGTTTGTTTAAACGCGCTAATCTCAGGATCTACTGGTCCGATTTGAAAAAATCTTCTTTTGTTGGATAGCCCATTTATCGAGGAAGGCTATAGGCTATATAACATCGCGCTACGACTAATAGGAGCGGAGTAGCGACGTGAAATGTTGCAAAAACGGGGAAAATTTACGCATACGAAGTTGCGCGGGACAGCTAGTATGAATTATAAAGCTGAAGAGTTTGTTTGTTTGTTTGAACGCGGTAATCTCAGGAACTACTGATCTGAATTAAAAAAATATATTTTACTGTTGGATAGTCCAATAATCGAGGAAGGCTATAGGTTATATAACATCAAGCTACGACCAATAGGAGCGGAACAGCAATGAAAAATATTGCAAAAACGGGGGAAATTTACGTATAAGAAGTTGCGCGGGTCAGCTATAGCCTTCCTCGATAAATTGGCTATCCAACAGTAACAGATTTTTTTATTAAGATGAGTAGTTCCTTAGATTCAAACAAACAAACAAACAAACTCTTCAGCTTTATGATATTAGTATCATATCAACCCATATGATGGCCCACTGCTGGGCACGGGTCTCCCCAGTAGATCCTGGGGGTAATTGCCATAATCGCCACGCTTGGCGAGCGGGTTGGCGATCGCAGTAAGGCTTTAAGTACGCAGAGGACGCTGCTGCCCGTCCTCCGGAGTGAAATCCCTTAGTCGCCTTGACGACACCCACGGGAAGAGATGGGGTGGTACTATTCTTAAGCCGGCACCACACGGCATATTAGTATAGATAAAAAAAATATCGTTTGAGTATTCCGTCAAGTTTATTGCATTGTTTGAGTATTCGACAAGTATTTTTATTGTCTGCCTCTATTGTTATAATTATAGTAATAACCTCCCACTCGTGGCTTCCTTACATAATACTAAATAACTTTATAATATCAGTTTTGGAAAATCTATACTAATATTATAAAGCTGAAGAGTTTGTTTGTTTGAACGCGATAATATCAGGAACTACTGGTCCAAATTGAAAAAATATTTTACTGTTAGATAGCCTATTCATCGAGGAAGGCTATAGGATATATAACATCTCGCTGTGACCAATAGGAGCGGAGCAGCAATAAATGTAATGTATACAGTCAGCTTGTATTTAATATATTAACCCTTAATCACCTACCATTTGTTTTTGGAGTTATGACCTTAACTACCTACAGACTATTTTACTGCAGTAAAATCGTTGTTTATTGTGAGGTTTAGGTAACCTGACAAAAAACAGTGATTTTAATCCGGGGTCTCACAGACGTGTTGTTAGGTCGTTGTGTGACAAAAGTAGGATTGGTGGTTCTGGGTTAATAAGTTTTTTTAAACTGATATTACAAAGTTATTTAGTGTTATATAAAGAAGCCGAGAGGTTATAAGTATATTACAAATCATTCTGTATAATTATACTTCTATGTCATAATCGCATGAATTTAAGATTAAATTCCTACTGTAATGTATTCTGTGAGTTGTTCCCGTTTGTGCTACATTTTCTATTGATGCTCAGCTCTTGTTAGTCGTAGCGTGATGTTATATAGCCTATAGCCTTCCCCGATAAATGGGCTACCCAACACTAAAATATTTTTTTCAATACAAATTAGTCGTTCCTGAGATTATCGATAACCAAACAAAGATACTCTTCAGCTTTATATAAATAGTACAGATTTCGTCTTGCATTTCGGCCTTGCAATTAACGGAGGCGCCCTATGATAGTGAAAAGCTTAGTAATCACTATGCTTTTCACTATCATAGGGCGCCTCCTACACCCGAAATAAGTGCGCGCGTTGATATCTTTTGTACTAAGTTTGTATAGTAGTTTTTTTTTGAAAAATATATAAGTATTAATGTCATCGTTACCGAGTTTTTATCAATTACTAGCTGAACTCGGTCACGCTTCACTGTGTATTATAAAGCCATGAACACTTAGTAACGGTGTTACTGAGTTTAATGTTAAAATACAGACTAAAAGAGCTGTGTTGACTTTGCATGTCTAATGACAGACTAAAATAGCTGTATCGACTTTGCATGACTTTGAAATGTGTACACGGGCTTATATGAATTCATATCTACGTGTTACAAAAAGAAACGCAAGCGACGGTAGCCTAATAGCTAAGGCATCGGTCTCGCGATCGTGAGGTCGCGGTTTCGAATCCTACCCATTATACTACCGACGTGAACCCACTCCTAACACAAGCCATTGAACTTAGCTGGAGGGGTTAACAGGATTGCTAGTAATGTTGGAATCTTATTTTAAATGTGAAAATAATTTCTGCCTTTCTGCCTGTCTAAAAAATAAAGTCTTACAATTTAAAAAATGGTTTATGCTGTGTCTGGGTGTTATTTATCTATAGTATGTATGTATTTAGAAATAAATAAGTATGTTTATCAGTTGTCTGGTTTCCATAATACAAGCTCTGCCTAGTTTGGGATTAGATAGCGTTGTATGAGTTGAATCAAGATATTTTATTTTTTTAACTTTCACAAATATTTCTAAAAACCATTATAAAAAATTCAATATATTTGTAACACCGTGTTACGAAACAACTAGGCGTTTCTGTAATATTGATTGGATAATAGCACTCTGCAATCTGTAGGCTAACGATTTTAGATTAACATCGTTATAGTTTCAAAACTTGAATTTTAATTGAATTTTTAAGCTAGGATGTAGAATTTTAGCATTTAAAGAAATACTTTTATTAAAATTTCAATTTGAATGACTATTTCATTTATTTTATTGATTTCAGTTATTATGCCTAGACGCAAAGACAGAAGTTTTATGAGTTTTATAAGTTTTTTGACATGAATACGTCCTTAAATCTCTAAAATCGATGACGGCACGCACAAAAAAGTGTCTAAAAAAAGTCATTTTACTGATTGGTTGCTTAGCAACGGCAAATGGCAATTGCAGCGACATGACATGCGATACAATTGAAACTAACGTTATTGATTAGTACCTGTCAAAGTCAAAATACTTACGGTTAAGGTTACAAATGCAACGGCATGACATGCGATACAATTGAAACTAATGTTATTGATTGGTTGCTAAGCAACGTGAATGGTTATATGTCATTAATGTTTTCTTATGACGTTATCACGTAAAATTATCAGCATAACCGACTTTATAGACAACTATTTTTATAAGATAACTAGTTATCTTTAAAAAAAACAATGTAGGATTATGGGTCCCTCATTACTAGCAATCCTGTTAACCCCTCCAACAAAGAATATACATATTTGTTTTTAAAACGACTCCCGCAGTAGGTTACAAGCCCTGTGTCGCGGGGGACTTTACAAACATACAAGTCACGGATACAAAGTACACCCAGACCAACAATTTATGGATCACACAAAGTGGTATCCCGCGTGGGAATCGAACCCACGATGTTTGCGCAGCAGTCGGACACACTCCCACCGCGCCAAGAGTGGGTTCACGTCAATATTGAGTCGTTGAATATATCGAACCCACAACTTCTCGATTGCAAGCCGATGCCTTAACGTTACCTTACTATTGTAACAATTTAATAAAACCAAGATTATCTTTGAAATTGTATTTCATTGTTACACTTAAATAATATATTTATAACTATTCTATAATACAAAAGATGTGAAAGAGACTGTCTTCTGAGGTATTAATACAGTCAAAGACTAGTACATGGGAGTCAGGTTACCGATATATATGTATATTGCTAGCTGTCCCGCGCATTTACGTCTCCGTAAATTTTCCCCGATATTGCAACATTTCTCATTGCTGCTCCGCTCCTATTGGTCCTAGCGGGATGTTATATAGCCTATAGCCTTCCTCGATAAATGGGCTATCTAACAGTGAAAGATTTTTTCAATTCGGATCATTAGTTCCTGAGATTACCGCGACCAATCAAACAAACTTTTTAGCTTTATAATATTAGTATAGATTTTATAGCAAGCTGAAGTGGCAGTGGGCTGGCCATATTAGCCGAAGAACTAACAACCGTTGTGTTAACGAGTTCTTGAGTGGAGACCGCGGCTTGGCAAAAGTAGTGTAGGACGCCCTCAGGCCAGGTGGAGTGATGATTTACGCAAAACGGCTGGCAGGAGCTGGATGCGATAAGCCGAAGATAGAATAAAGTGGCGTGCAATTGGAGAGGCCTATGTCCAGCAGTGGACTGCGATAGGCAGATGACGATAGATTTTATCTAGAGAGTAAAAAACAACTGATTTGACTTGACATTCTAATACCCTATTGTTGACTCATTAAATCAAGTGTAATTAGTTTCTAATGAATTCAAACGTAAAAACTAATTACAGTTTTAATTACGTGAATATCTCAGCTTTGTATTGTCTTTGGTATCATTATTATCTTTGGCCAAGGAAGGACGTAAACTATTGTTTGTGGTTCAAACGATTTGGTATTTCATAGTTCAAAAATAAGATTCCGTATTATCTATACTTCTAAACTAACTATTATTATAAAGAGAAAAGATTTGATTGTTTGTTTGTATTGAATAGGATCTGAAACTACTGGACGGATTTGAAAAATTCTTTTATCGTTGTGAGCTACACTAACCCCGGGTGACATAGGCTATTTTTTATCCCTATATTCCTACGGGAACTAAATTTTCTAAATTTTTCAGCTTATAAAGAATTTTGCAGTTATTTCATTTCGAAAAATAAATTGAAAAAAGATTATGTTTACAATCGTATTTTTTACTTGGACATTTCTCTGAACCACTAGTGATCGTAGATAAGTTCCATTTTCTTTAAAACTTGTGAATTACATAGAATGATGTATCATGTGGGTATCAAAGAATATACAGCCAATGCGTGTGACTCCGTGTTCTTAAACTC
This sequence comes from Herminia tarsipennalis, assembly GCA_945859575.2. Taxonomy (NCBI): domain Eukaryota; kingdom Metazoa; phylum Arthropoda; class Insecta; order Lepidoptera; family Erebidae; genus Herminia; species Herminia tarsipennalis. The sequence goes on from OX243859.2 coordinate 2,502,516, forward strand.
TTACTGAAACTTGAAGACCAAAAAGATCGGAAGACCAAAAGACCAGAAGACTGAAGAATTGGGATGTTGACCTAGCCTCTCCTTGGCTTTGTCTGTATCTTAAAGATGTCTCAGACATAGCCTGATAGAGGTTACGTTTTATCCCTTACTTCTGCGATGGAACAGAAGAATACAGAAAACAGAAGATTGAGAAGAAATTTGTTCATTTAATCGTTATTTTTGTTATGTTTAAGTTCTTTTGTGTGTGTAAATGTGTGTCTACAGGTTTGGTTTTAATATACTAATAACATTTTAGATATATTTCGGGACTTAATCGTGTGAATTATTTAAAGGTACGAACCTTTATTTACCCGACGTTTCGATCGAATTGCACCGATCGTGGTCACGGGTCACTCTATAATTTAATTAGATTAAGTCCCGAAATATATCTAATACTAGCTGTACCCCGCGGTGTTACCCGCGGTTTATTAGCCTATGTGTTAATTAAGGGTGTCAGCTAACTCCATACCAAATTTTATTAAAATCGCTCCAGCCGTTTAGACGTGAAGAAGTAATAAACATACACACTGACATACTCACAAACTTTCGCCTTTATAATATTAGTGTGATGTACAAAAATCGCGAAAGTTTAAAAACAATAATATACTAATAACCTCCCGCTCTTGGCTTCTTTACATTACACTAAATAACTTCATAAAATATTAACCCTTAACCACCTACGAACTACTTTTGTCACACAACCATTTACCACTCATCTGAGAGGCCCTGGAGTAGAATCGATGTTTCTTTATCAGGCTTAGGGCCTAAACCTCACAATAAACAACGATTTTACTCTAGTACAATAGTCTGTAGGTAGTTAAGGTCATAACTCCAAAAACAAGTGGTAGGTGATTAAGGGTTAATATATTAAATATTTTCCAAAACTGATATTACAAAGTTATTTAGTGTTATGTAAAGAAGCCACGAGCGGGTTATTAATATATTAAAAATCACCCTATATTATTATTTTTTTTAAAAAAGTATTACTAGCAATGTGCGATAGTGGTCCCACATTACTGTTAACCCCTCCAGCTAAGCTCATTGGCTTGTCTTAGAAGTGGGTTCACGTCGGTAGTATAATGGGTAGCAAACGAACCCGCGAGCTCACGATTGCGAGACCGATGCCTTAGCCATTAGATTACCGCCAGGTAAAGGTAGGCAAAATTCATTGTTTATTGCCCGACATTTCGACCGTATTGCAACGGCCGTGGTCACGGGTCTACCAGTGACCACGGTAGTTGCAATACGGTCGATTATTCACGCGGTTAAGACCCGTAGTATATATAATTTTGCAGTTATTGTTGCAATTATTTACGCGATTAAGACCCGTAGTATTTATAATTTTATGTGTACAAATCGCAAAAGTTTATCAAAGTTGTTGATTGGTTGCTAAGCAACAGCAAATGGCGACAGCAGCGACATAACATGCGATACAATTGGAACTAACGTTATCGATTGGTTGCTAAGCAACGCGAATGGCGATATGTCATCAATGTTTTCTTTGAACATTATCACGTAAAATTATCGTCCGTAAAACGACTTTACAGACTACCATTTTTTTTATTAAGTCTAAGGTTTAAGATTTTTAATCATTTTCAAATACATTTATGTGCTTACTTTACATGCTTTTCTTGAATAGAATATTCTAGGATTTAAGAAATATTGTTAAGGTTCCTAAAACTAAGATGTTGTAACTTGCTAACATTTTGGGTCATCAGTGTACCAAATTAGGCGATTTTGCAATACTCACTTGCTCGATTTAAGTGTTTGCAAGTATATTTCTATATTTTCATCACATAATATTATGCAATAGAATCTAGTTATCGAACTGACATTTGAATTAATTGAGTACATTGATGATCTATTCAATTATAATAATATTACTTGCACTATTCAAATAATAATCTAGTTGAAGGTTAATGTTATTAATTCTTTGAAACTTGATCGATTTTTGACTTAAATAAAACTTTCATAATTTAGATCATACAAGATATACTTCTTAATATATTACCTAATGATATTAAAGTCAGGTTTAATATTTCAAATAATAAATGGAAGTTTATTAGTCTATTGTTTGATAGGCGCGTCGGGAGTGTGTACGACTGCTTCGATTCCCACACAGGACACCACTTTGTGTTATCCACAAAAAAAATCTCTGATCCCAGTCTGGAATTTAAACAAGAAACGAGTTGGTCAGAAATCGCCAAGAGTAGAGGGGATAGTATGCTGCCTTGTGGAACGCCATGGGATATTTTGCAATAGGAAGATACGAGATCCTCAATTCACGTTTCTACAACAATATGGTAGACGGGTAAGTAAAACTAGTTAATAGCTTATGAAGTCAATATAAGAGAGCACAATATTCAAAGTAAAACTATGATATTATCTGTGTCGAATTCTTTGCTAAAGACTAGTCGAACATAGTATTAAAATATTACTTTCTATTCATTAAATATTTTAACAACGTTATCAAAATTTAGTTCACTTAAGTATATTTTTTTGTAAATTTTGGGACGGTTTTTTACTGACTAATTTATAAGTAAAGACGAGAGTTCAAATAAATTAAATCCCAAACTAGGCAGAGCCTATAGTATAACAACCAGACAACTTCTTATATTATTCTAATCAGATAGATTTATCCTAGGTGGTAACACACAACCTGTGGATTATCAGTTAGATAATAACTTTTTCAAGAAAAGGGAACTGTATGTGTGAATGCAAATTTCGCTGACTCACTCCTATGTTTTAGTCTATATCTCTAATCTATACTAACATTATAAATCTGAATAGTTTGTTGGTTTGAACAAAATCTCAGGAACTACAAGTCCAAATTATTTTACTGTTAGATAGTCCATTTATCGAGGAAGGCTATAGGCTATATAACATCGCACTATGTCTAATAGGAACGGAGCAGCAATGAAAAATGTTGCAAAAGCGGGGAAAATTGACGCAGACGAAGTTACGCGGGTCAGCTAGTGTTTTATAAGCTAGGACAACGTTTTATACATTAAAGCCTTCCCAGAAAAATAAACAGTCGAATAGCGAAAACCCCATCTTAATCGGAACTCTAGCTTTCGAGAAAATACATATACATTTGTACTTGACTGCCTCTGTGGCGCGGTGGGAGTGTGTCCGACTGCTACGCAAGAGGTCGTGGGTTCGATTACCACATAGGACACCACTTTGTGTGAACTACAAATTGTTGTCTCGAATCTGGGTGTACTTTGTGTCCGTGATTTGTATGTTTGTAAAGTTCCCCGCGACACAGGGCTTGTACCCTACTGCGGGAGTCGTCTTTTTTAAAGCAAAAAATAAAATATGGGTCAAACAGAAAACTATATCTTTGATGGCGGTTAAAAATACGTGAGATAAATCGAAATTAAGATTAGAATTATCATCGCATTACCAAAACAGATAGACTCTTTAATAACAATATGAAATTCTCGCAAGGTTGTATCTCACATTTTAAATGTTAACTTAATACTAATATTGTATAATTATGCAAGATCGCCAAATGTTTAAAAACCTGTTTTATTTTGTTGTCTAGAAGGTCAAACAGGACTTGAAAGTCTGATCGGTTGAAGTTGTTTAAATCGTGACTGAATTTTATATTAATATTACTTAGTATTAAATCCGCGGCTTTGAATGCTTGGAATTCTGTTCCCGCTAACTCGTACAATTCTTTGTGGCTATATCTGAATGGTAAATCATTGAAATCTGTTGAAAGATAATTATTATTAGGATGATGTCTTAATATTTTTGGACAACTCGCATAACGGCAACTGCTTCCAAAATACTAAGGCAACCAGACAACTGATAAACGCGCTAATATATTTCTGAATACATACATATCTGTATTAATATTATAAAACTGAATAGTTAGTCTATCAAGGAAGGCTATATAACATCACGCTACGACCAATACGAGTGGAGGATCAATGAAAAATGTTGCAAAAACGGAGAAAAAATAGGCAAAAAATTAGACGAAGTTGCGCAGGTAAATAAATTACACCCAGACACAGAACATGTGATTTATGGGGGGATCGAACCCACGACCTTCGGCTTAGCAGTCAATGTCACTAATCACTAGATTAACAGGCCAGTCAGCCAGCATTGTGGCGACTGACTTCCTCTGTGGCGCGGTGGGAGTGTATCCGACTGCTACGCAAGAGGTCGTGGATTCGACCCCCACCCAGGACAAGACTTTGTGTGACGAGCACGATGTTTTATTCTGTGTCTGAGTGTTATTTATCTATAAAATGTATGTATTTTGAAATATTTAAGTACCTATGTTTATCAGTTGTCTGGTTTCCATAGTAAAAGCTCTGCTTAATTTGGGATCAGATAGCGTTGTGTGAGTTGTGCCAAGATATTATTATATTATTATTGTTTGATGTAGAGTCCTCAAAATCTGTCATTGTGCAAGTTGACATTTTCAGGCTGATGATGATGATTTATGATCGCCTTATCAACACTGGTGTTTAATATTTTCTCCGGTTTTAATACTTTAATAATTCGTTACCAGTACTTTGGCCAATATTTAAGTACATATACTTTTTTACCCTTGTTGTAAGCAGATGCTCTTACTAAATTGTACTGCCAAGGCTGATTTTATTTTATCTTAAGTTCCAACTTTTTAATAATATAATTTGCATCAGTATTTTAACATGGTATAGTATATTAGTCGCAGCACCTTACCCCCATATCAAGTTTATAAACATTAAAACATTGTAAAATTGGCAATTTGAAGAGATGCCGCGAGTTTTTATTACCAGATTCTTTTCTCCGGCTTTTCCTATTGTTTGCGAACTTGACATAACATATACATGTAGAATCCCGACGTATCACAAGTGTTGTTTTGCATCCTAAGTGAATAAAGGCTAATTTTTTTTAAATCTATTTTTTCGTTGACTATCTTTAGACCCTTGAGTTAGATATAAAACCTTTCGGATTTTTTATCTATCGATGGTTATAGAATCGCACAAATGTTAGTTTCACTACTAGTAGTAACGCCGACTCAGCACGTTGGCCCCAACGTTGCCCCAACGCCATTCGTCAAACGTGTGAATCTAAAATAAAACTGGGCAAGAGCATGACGGACCATGCTCAGTGTAGGGTTCCGCAGCCTCAAACAATAGCATCTGCAGAAGGGCGCATGTTCATGGCACTTACGCCCATTTGTTGAGAAACGCAATTTTTTGGCAATAACTCAATGACGGTATATCCGATCTTATTCGAAATAATTTTATTTTAAAGTATTTATTAAGCGATTATTTCCAAAGATATTCACTCAAGCAAAAAAGTTTCAATCAAACTAAGTAGCGGCTACTACAAGACACCTTTTTACTAATTTTCATCAAGATTCACAGGGTATTCTTTGAGTAAAATGCCTGTGACATACGGACGGTCAGACAGACAGACAGACAGACGGACATGACGAAACTATAATGGTTCTTAAAACGCTCGTTCCAATATTGACGCAATGCTATTGTCTAGATCCACACGTTGGACGAATGACATTGGGACCGACGTTGGGCCAACATGTGGAGCCCGACGCAAAAGTAGTGTTATAAGTTTTAAAATGTGTATCTATGTGTCTTTTTGTAACATCGTAGTTCCCAAAGAGGTAAACGGATCTGGATGCGTCTTTTTTAATAGAAATGATGCACAAATTAAAGCCTTTTTGTGTTTGTTATTTTCCGCATCACAAATAGATGTTTTTTTGTTTCTGTTCAGTCTATGCTCGCTGCAAGCAAAATGTTAATGTCAGTAATTTTTAGGTACTTTGTATAATTATAAAATATCATAAATACCAATTTGTACCACGAATGGAAGGCGCTGACAGCTGTAATACAGTTCATACTAGTACGGCTGTCAACGTTTAACAAATCATAAAGCCTTAATAAAAAAAATCTGTGTAATTATTGTGATATGTAAAATGTTTAATGATTTTTAAAACAATAATTATTGTTATTTAAAAAAAAAAAATTAATTTTGTATAAGATATGGGTAGAAGGAAGGAAGAACAACGGAAACTCTTCGTGGTGACGGAGTAAGAATATAAAGAATCAGCACCCCATCTCATCCTAAGGGTATCGTAAGAGTCGACTAAGGGAAATACACCGCAAACATAAACAGTGCGAAGAGTCTCGAAACTCGAAACAAAACCCGGTATGGTGCCTCCCGTAAGACACGATCAGGTCCTGCAACCGATCTGGTGGGTGCCGCACGTATTGACTAGTCATTGTTGTGGGTTCTGTCAGTTAGGTCGAGAGGGTGACGCAAGTTCTGGCCATACTTGCGTCACCTACAGCGTTCGCGGAGAGGGTAGTCACCAGCGAAAATGCTAAGGCTCTTGTGGCGTTGTTTTAATCATCTGATCATGATGGTATGGGCCGATGATGATACTAAGTAACAAACATCTTCACTGATTCCTCTGCTGTCACTTTAATTATCTTAAATATACCAATAAATATATATCAATAAAGGATTATTTCGAAAAAATGATCTGATTCATTCATTCACCCTTCAACGCCCAGTCTAAGTCCTTGAACCTAAAAAGCTGAAATGGATAAGATGATATTTGAAGAAATTGAAACTAGAACTAACAAACTAAATTGCCATTACAAAACAATGCCATTTCTAAGCGTTAACAGAATTGCAAGTAATGCTGGACCCAAAATGCCACATTGCTATGATCTCTAAAAAAAACCCGACTGCTTAAAATTATTAACCGAAATATTTTGGCACCAGAAATCCGCCAATTATTTTATCATTATTTGATGTACCAGTGTCATTGTCACAACTGAGAGAATCTAACGACATCTCTCATGCTAAAATCCATCAAGCTATTTCGGCTCTAGACAGTCTAAATGGGTTGATAGGGTGTCAAAGAAGTATACATACTATATATACAAACAAACTAACATACATATATACAATCGAAAAACATAACCCTCCTTCTTGCGCAGTTGCGTAGTGAATCTTTATTTTACTCATCGCAAAGGTTAATACTCAAGCAGACTTGACAGTATAGTAACTGTACATTTAAGTTAACATGTCTATGATAGCTTGTGAGAGACTATTATAGCTACTAGGGATACTCTAGTAGATAGACAGATCTCCAAGTTCTCATCCTGTATTCCCTAAGTATGGTTTGATGCCATTTCAATACGCCATGTAAAAAATAGAAGTAAAAAATGTTCTTTTAATAAGCAAATAGGCGGAGCCAGTTGCAACTAGTCTATTATATTTCTTAGAGGAAAACTGGTTGACTTTGATGGACCTTAACATCATCCTCGACCTTTAAGGCTTTAAAGGACATCGTGGCATTTGTCTCTAGGTCATAATGACTATTGAAAATTAAATCTAGATTGTAATCTTTATTGAAATTAGCATCAGCAACGCGATGGTGATGCTCCTTGTAACCGTTTTCAAACGTATTTTAAGGGCCATTTACTCCATTTCTTGCATTAAATTTAAGTAATAAATTACTTGCATTATCTAAATTGGCATAGTAAAGCATTCATTCTATTCAATTACTTTAATTATTGACTGCCTCAGTGGCGCATTGGGAGTGTGTACGACTGCTGCGCAAGAGGTTCCATTCCCACACGGGACAACACTTTGTGTGGTTCAAAAATTGTTGTTTCGAGTCTGGGTGTACTTTGTGTCCGTGACTTGTATGTTTGTAAAGTCCTACGCGACATAGGGCTTGTGCCCTACTGCGGGAGTTGTCTTTAATAACATAAAAAAAATAAAAAAAATTGAAAAAAAAAATATTGCTATGGTGCGATATAGCGATGAAAATATTCGAAAAGCAACACTCAAGCTTCAGTATTGTTAAAGAGTATTTTTGGAACATTTTCTGTCTGTCTTTCAACAATGACATACTCGTAGATCTAAAATTTAACTTTGTCAAATATGCAACCAGTTTGTCAATGTTAATAATTGAATTCTCAACATCTATCTCACCAGGAAGAATTTTTTTTTGATTGATTGATTAATGTTCACTCCGTGTGGTGCCGGCTTAAGAATAGTACCACCCCATCTCTACCCGTGGGTGTCGTCAAGGCGACTAAGGGATTTCACCTCGGAGGACGGGCAGCAGCGTCCTCTGCGTACTTAAAGCCTTACTGCGATCGCCAACCCGCTCGCCAAGCGTGGCGATTATGGCAATTACCCCCAGGATCTACATACTAGTAGGTTCTACTGGGGAGACCCGTGCCCAGCAGTGGGCCATCTTATGGGTTGATATGTATGTATGTATGTATGTATGTTCACTCCACTAAAACCAAGTGTTACATTTTCTTGGGGACTCACTCTGGATCTCCACTTTTATACTCCCAGAATTCGTGGTTCGAGGACACATGTTCTAAGAATTCCAAGAGTCAAGACGTCGTCGGTTTGGTATGAACTTTTCCATGGATAATTTTAATGTTGCGAAATAGTTTTTTTAAATAAAATGATAGCGGGTTTCGCCATAAAGGTATTTTATGAGTCAAGTTTAGAGAACGTGTTTAGAAATCTTTATTATTTTCCTTAATCTATGTACATATCACATATGTATCTATACTAATATTATAAAGCTGAAGAGTTTGTTTGTTTGAACGCGGCAATCTCAGGAACAACTCGACTGATTTGAAAAGTTTTTTCACTGTTGGATAGCTCATTTATCGAGGAAGGCTCTAGGCTATATAACACCACGCTACGACCAATAGGAGCGGAGCAGTAATGAAAAATGTTGCAAAAACGGGGAAAAGGTACGCATACGAAGTTGCGCGAGACAGCTAATACAACATAATAGTAAACCAGTAGTAGACTGTTAGTTTGTTCACGTATCATGTAAAACAAAACTGTGATGAAATGTGCGAAATTCTAGTAAACTGTAAGCGTTCCATCCATACTAATATTACAAATGTGAAAGTAACTCTTTCTATCCGCCTGTAACCTTTTTACGCTTAAACCGTTTAACCAATTTAGATAAAATTTGGTATGAAGATAGTTTGAGTCCTGGGGAAGGACATAGTATAGTGTTTATGGCGATAACCGACATCCTCGCGGGCGGAGCCGCGATCGAAAGATAGTATGTTTATTAATAAAATTCTAGCGTACCAACTTCTTTTTAAACTTTCGCGATTTTTATACATATTAGATATATTTCGGGACTTAATCGCGTGAATTATTTAAAGGTACGAACCTTTTATTTACCCGATGTTTCGATCGAATTGCACCGATCGTGGTGACGGGTTGACCCGTGACCACGATCAATACAATAATTCACGCGATTAAGTCCCGAAATATATCTAATATGTACCAACAAACAAAATTAAATAAATACAAACAGAACACTTAAAAGCATAAAAAGCTTAGTAAAATAAAGTAATGTCAATTTGAGTAACTCTACATTTCGAAAATTCATAACTTATCGAATTCCTCATTCCTCAAATGCGTAATTTTAAATATGATCAAAAAGTGCTCATTTTAATCAAAAACAGATGTTTAAAGTCTGGATCTAAGTCCATTCTAGTAATTTTACTTTTTGACGAAACTTTTTGTCCACAAATAAAGTAGTGTATATGTCCATGGTGTTGTATGCATAGGTATTAATTCTGGTAGTGACATGTTTATATGATTATTATTTTTATACTTTTTGATTATTGTTAAACTAATTTTATATTTAATCTTTTATCAAATTATAATCTTATATAATCTACCATATGGCATTATTATATTTTATAAGAAAGAATATATATTATAATGATAACTAGCAATGTGGGATTTTGGTCCCACTTTAGGTACTTGTAATTAGGCTTGTGTTTGGTGTGGGTTCACGTCGGTAGTATAATGGGTAGGATTCGAACCCGCGACCTCACGATTGCGAGACCGATGCCTTAGTTATTAGGCTACCGCCGCTTCACACGCATATTCACTTTCTTGTTAACTTTTATCACGTCAAATTATGACAAAGTGGTTTATAGTTCTGGAAATTAATTATTCTTGTATGTTACCACACGTTATGACTAATAAAGATTCTATTATATTCTTGAAATCCTCATAATATCAAAAACATTCGTCTACCTGATCAAAAGACTAACATAAAAAATATCAAGTTGAAAATTGTCTAAATCATAAAATCAATCGGTGAGTGCGCGGGCGTCTAATCTTGAGACGGTGACGTCAGAGCCGTCGCCCTTGGCTCGCACTTTTGTACACACACATACACACACTAAGCACATGTCGGTGACTAGATCTTGGTTCACAACTTCGCTCACAACTTAGGAATTTCCGAAAAATATTTTTCGATGACATATTACTTAGATGTAGTTTTTGGAAATTGATTACTTAACTTGAGTCCTATTCGTATGGATATTGAGCTAGAAAATTAACGCCAATAAATTATATTAAATAAATTATATAATAATATTTATTAATCTTTCAAGTAATAAATTAATTCAGAAAATAAAATAAATTTATGTTAAGTAGGTACTGTAAATTGGGACACATAGACAGCAAATGATATCCAAATACCTTAATATCTTAAGAACGTCATGTATCTAAATTATTCAGACAAATAAAAAAATTGAATTTGATAAGGGATCCTATATCAGATTTGTTTAGCCATGAAGACGGTAGACATTCCACTGACATTGTATTACGCATCTTCTCCTTACAAACAGGACTCCCATTATCAGCATCCGTAGGCTACAGATACGACTCACTGCTAAGCAGATCGTATGATAGTACTTGGTATCCTTTGAGGATATTAGCATTAGAGAATGGGTCCAAAGTTTTACCCTGCGGCACGCCTGTTTCTCCTCGTGACGGATAGATGTTGCTGCTACATGCGTAAGTATGACTTTAGTCAAAATTAAGTTTCACGAAACAACCTTTAATATTATTATGTAAATGGCAATTTCTAGCGAACTACCTACATTTAATATACTTAGTTTTTTTTTCCTTATTACAATCTACGGAATCGAAAACCTTTGTGAAATCCAATTTTAAATGCAGTAGATATTGTATATTTCTACCTTGTTTTTCTAAGTTTTTCTGAAGACATTTCTAATATCTGAAAGTATATAAGCACTTAGCATTTAAATAAATGCTAAGTGCTTATATACTTTCAGATACAACAAAATCTAGATGTTTAGCAAATGCTAAACATCTAGATTTTGTAAAGTACGAAAAGACGTGTGACATTTGTAACTCAATTTTTTGTAAAGTTACTTGTTGATACGGTATGTTTATTCGACATTCTCTTGCTCTGGTAGCATGAGTCAAACATCATCATCATCATCATCAGCCTATCGCAGTCCACTGCTGGACATAGGCCTCTCCAATTGCACGCCACTTTGTTCTATCTTCGGCTTCTCGCATCCAGCTCCTGCCAGCCGTTTTGCGTAAATCATCACTCCACCTGGCCTGAGGGCGTCCTACACTACGTTTGCCGTGCCGTGGTCTCCACTCAAGAACTCGTTTACCCCAACGGTTGTCGGTTCTTCGGCAAATATGGCCAGCCCACTGCCACTTCAGCTTGCTAATCCGGTGGGCTATGTCGATAACTTTGGTTCTCTGCCGGATCACCTCATTTCTGATTTTGTCCCTAAGAGAAACTCCGAGCATAGCCCTTTCCATAGCCCGCTGAGCGACTTTGAACTTGTGGACTAGCCGTACCGTCAGTGTCCACGTCATGACGGGTAGGACGCACTGATTAAAGACTTTAGTCTTTAGACATTGTGGGATCGACGATGAGAAGACTTGACGTAGCTTACCAAACGCTGCCCAACCCAACCGAATTCTCCTGTTCACCTCGTCCTCGAAGTTGTTTCTACCTAACTGCAATGACTGCCCGAGGTACACATATTTTTGAACAACTTCGAGAACGGCGCCGTGCACCGCTATCGGTTCCGGTGGTACATGTTCATTGAACATGACCTTGGTTTTATCCAAGTTCATCCGTAGGCCGATGCGTACAGAGGAGTCAGCCAGGTCATTCAGCATCAGTTGCAGGTCCTGCAGCGTTTCCGCCATAATGACAATGTCATCTGCAAATCGCAAGTGAGAGATGTATTCACCATTGATGTTGATGCCCCGCCCTTTCCAGTGCAGCGTCTTGAACATATCCTCCATTGCATTTGTGAACAGTTTCGGGGAGATAACGTCCCCTTGCCTCACTCCTCGATGCAATGGTATAGGTTTTGTTTCCTGATTCTGTACTTGGACGGACATTGTTGCGGCTTCGTAGAGACATCTCATCACTTGGATATATCGCCAATCTACTTGGCATCGCTGCAGAGACTCCAGAACGGACCAGATTTCAATCGAGTCAAAGGCCTTCTCATAGTCCACGAATGCTAGACACAGGGGCTGATTATACTCTTGGGTCTTTTGTATAATCTGCCGCACTGTGTGGATGTGGTCTATGGTGCCATATCCGCTCCGAAATCCAGCCTGTTCCGGTGGTTGGAATTCGTCAAGTCTTCGCGCAAGGCGGTTCGTGATGACTCTTGAGAACAGCTTATAGACGTGGCTCAGAAGAGAAATAGGTCGGTAGTTCTTCAGCCGGGTCTTATCTCCTTTTTTGAAGAACAAGACGACTACGCTTCTACTCCACGCCTCCGGAGTTCTCCCTTCGAACAGGACAGCATTAAAGAGCTTTTGGAGCTCCCTCAGTACGGGTTTACCTCCAGCTTTTAACAGCTCTGTTGTAACGCCATCCTCTCCAGGGGCTTTTCCATTTTTTAGCTGTCTAAGAGCCAGCACGATTTCGTCAATGTTGACTTCTGGCAGGTCTTCGGTGTAGTGGCGTGTTAGAGTGGCTCTAGGACCCTCATCTTCTGGATCAGGTCGAGATGCATGCGAAGCGTATAGCCGGCCATAGAAGCCTTCCACTTCGGAGAGGACTGCCGGCTTCGAGGAAACGACTTCTCCACTTGTTGTGGTCAACTTCGTCAGGTGGCTTCTTCCAAGAGATTGTACGAACACTTTTGACCCCCGGTTCTGCTCGATCGCTCTTTTAATCAAAAGAGTGTTGGAGCACCGAAGGTCGTGTCGTATAAGTTTATTGATCTCTTGGTTTAGAGCGCGCTTTTCCGACGAAATGACGGGTGGGTTTTCACGTCGTTCCTTCATTAGCCCTAAAGTCCTTTCCGAAAGCTTTGACTTCTTGCCCTTACGCTGCATTTCACAAAATCTTGTACCTTCTTCCCTGAGTAAGTCAAACATAAATACTAAATTAAATACTCACAACAATAGTGACGCAGTGGTAGTACCTACAGTGATTAAAAAGATCGTCTGTTCCATTTCCACATAGCACAAAACTAATTCTAATCCACAAATATTTACACGAGTTGTCTTTTAAAAGAAGAAACCTCAAGGTCACAAGGATTGGCTCCGAGTAGCTACAAAACTGGCATTTCATCATTATTGTTGCCAAGTCCATTAGTCTTAGCAACAAACCAACAATCTACTTTATTATATCAATAGAAATACATATATACACACACATACATATACACAACTTGTTTATTTAAAAGTCAAATCGCAACCAGTTTTAAAATAACGTTAATAATGATATTTTTATTTAAAATTCTTCGACCGTTTCCTTTTTATTACGTTTTTTGAGACTTGGTGTTTTCTGCTGAGCGGATTTACTTCACTAAGACTAATTACTTTAATTAATAATAAAGCGGCAGTAGCCTAATGGCTAAGGCATTGGTCTCGCAATCGTGAGGTCGCGGGTTCGATTCCTACCCATTATACTACCGACGTGAACCCACTCCTAACACAAGCCTTTGAGCTTATTTGGAGGGATTAACAAGATTGCTAGTAATGTGGGACTCAATCCTACATTGCTAGTTATCTTTAAAAAAAGAAAAAGAAAAAAAAAACCTTTAAACTTGCAAATGTTGTTTATTAGCAACTAGCTGTGTCCCGTGCAACTTCGTATGTGTCAATTTTCCCCGTTTTTGCAACATTTTTCATTGCTGTTCCGCTCCTATTGGTTGTAGCGTGATGGTATATAGCTTATAGGCTTCCTCAATAAATGGGCTATCCAACAGTATTTTCAATTCGGACCAGTTGTTCCTGAGATTACCGCGTTCAAACAAACAAACAAAACAAACTCTTCAGCTTTATAATATTAAAATACATAGTATAGATACATATGCATTATGTTAAGCTTACACCAAAAATGGAATAACGACCAGCGCCGCGTGCACTTAAAAGAGCTTTTAGTCAAACAGTCCGAAGCCCATGTCCACGTCATCAGACTCTTCTTTCTTGGCCTCCTCATCTTTCTACACATCAGCGGCGGCTCAGGCAGCGGCGACCGGCGCTACGCCTCCCACTGGCATGGATGACAGCTTCTCATGACCTTGCTCAATCAGCTCCTCAACGCTCTTGCCGTTGAGCTCAGAGATGGCTTTCTTGAGCTTCTCGGCATCAACATCAATACCCACGGAGCTGAAGATCTTGGCAGTCAGAAAATACGCGGTCAGGTAACGCATTTTTAAGTCGTTTGACACGAAACGTGTAATGCCAAAAAATATATCTTTATATACAAGAATATATTTAAATATACATATAGAGCGAGATATAAAGGATGTAACAGAAATGTGTGGTCATATTCCAGGGTTGGTATGTGCCCATGATACTGAGTGCACATTACTAATTTTATCTAAATCGGAGTACCCTAAAAAAATATTTATTATTTTTTCAATTGTTTATTTACGAATGAAAAAGTTATTATTAAAAAAAAGTATGACTTAAAAAGTTCTAAGCCATAATAATCCAATTGAATTTTGTACCACGGGAGACATAATTCTTATGCCATACGCCTTTCACTACTAAATTTTGGCAAATAGAATATGCTATAACTATGTAATAATAATGCAACCAGCTATGGCACCATGGTAGGTGCAATACTGATAACATACCCTATCCACTGCTTAAATTTGACCACACCTTTCTGTTACACCCTGTATATATCAAGAAAAATATATAAAAGAGTAACTGCCATAAACTTTAGACGATTCCATGATTTTCATGCATAAAAAGAGAAACTGATAACTGATATTAAAGACAATTCAATTCAATATTAAGAAAAAAACGTGTGATGAGGAACTACGTTCCAATAATTAGTCATTGTTTAAGACTAGCTTTCGCTTGTGCGAATATTGGTTATCGCATTATAAAGTACCATAAGATGTTCACCAGGATATCATCTATCTCCTCCTCTCCCATCTATCTATTTTAAGTTTGATCTCCAGTTTTCACTATTAGCGTATTGCTAACAAATATGCAGCACTGTAATTGCAATGAGCATGCCACGTGAAGTGATGTCATAGTAAGTAGTCAACAATCAGCACACGAATAGTTTACAGAGATCGTGATCAAGCAGTAAGTATATATATGTCTATAGTCATCTATGCATGACCCTACCTGTGAATAGGGTCATACGATATTAAAGCGCGTCCAAGAAAATAAAAAACCTCGCCATGTGGCGGAAAATTAATAGCCGTAATTTCTTCAACTGGCAATTGTAATGTCGTGTCAAAGGATGTAGTTCGTTGCTCCCTATTAATGTATTTTGTTGTAAAGTCTTATTGCATTTTACTAGGTGAATATTGTTGTCACAGTTTGATAATATTACTTAGGTACTAGTTAAGAAAACGATTTACTTTTGTAAGTAAAGATTCTGCGTGATAAATTACGGACATTCTTTTATTTCTTTTGCAAAACATGTATACTTATTCATTAAGGAGCAGTAAATTGGCCAATATTTAAGCACATAAAATTTTTACGTCGTAATTGGGTGCTCCTACAATGTTGTGCCCATTGAGGCTGATGTATCCGATCTCGTGTACTCTTCTGATATTATTGACCTCCTTTTTTGCATCAGTCCTCTAATATGGTGTATAATATAATGGTGGCAGCACCTTACCTGCATATACAGTTTATAAACAGAGAAACATTGTAAACATTGGCAATTTGAAAAGAGCGGCCACGAGTTTTTATTGCCTGTTCTTTTCTCGGGCTTTACCTATCGCTTGCGAACAGGCATTACAAGTAAATGTAGAATCGACTTTTCACAATTGTAGTATTTTGCTTCCTAAGTAAATAAATCATTTTTATTATTATTATTCTCTTTATTAAAATTAAATACATATAAATTACATTTTTAAATATAGCTAACAAAAATTAAATATATTTAAAAATATAAAAAATAGTGCCCCACCGGCATCGGGTACAGGGACCAAGCTACCGGTGGTTACGGTTCCAAAGAAAGGAACCTCCTCACTATGCGAGCCGTGTCCAGAAGTACTGCCTTCTGTATCAAGCGCTTGATATTATTATCATTAAAACGTCACTTTAGGTGTCTAATCGTACATGAAACATAGTGCATACAATACCTTGTTTATTGCCCGACGTTTCGACCGTATTACAACGGTCGTGGTGACGGGTAGACTCTATTCTAGACTCTAGTCGACCCGTTTACCTTAAATTATTCACGCGATTAAGACCCTTAATATATATTCATAATATGTACATATCGCGAAAGTTTATCAACATTTATGCAGGATGATTTTTAATATACAAACAATTGACTGCCTCTGTGGCGCGGTGGGAGTGTGTCCGACTGCTACGCAAGAGGGTTCGATTCCCACACTGGACACCACTTTGTGTGATCCACAAATTGTTGTTCCGAGTCTGGGTGTACTTTGTGTCCGTTACTTGTATGTTTGTAAAGTCCCCCGCGACACAGGGCACCCTAATGCGGGAGTCGCCTATATAAAAAAAAAACGAAAACTAATAGACGTAATTTCTTCAAGTGGCAACTGTAATGTCAAAACGTCACTTAAGGTGTCTAATCGTAGAGCATACACACATAGACTTATTATACATGATGATTTTTAATATACTAGAAATTATATTACGAAGTTAATTGGTGTAATGTAAAGAAGTCAAGATCTTTATGTTGCACCAAATACCTTCGTAATATAATTCTTGAAAAAAAAAAAACTAATAGATAAGATCCCTTCACTACCTACCACCGACCATTATACAACTATTTACCATACAACCGAGAGACCCTGGAGTTAAATCGATCTTTCTTTCTCTTTCTTTCTTTTAGTACCTTAATCTCACTATAAACAAAAATTTCTAGTGAGAGAGTTGAAATAATATAGCGGTCCTTATTCACTCACTTTATTTCATTGCCCTGACAAGCCCGCGCGGTGCGCTCAAATATGTCCACCGCGCATTGATTTTTGAGCGCAACGCGCATGCATCAGTTCGCACGGGCTTGTCATGACAACGAAATAAAGTAAGTGTATAAGGACTAGCTAGAACCATTTTTGTTTTTCACTAATATGCATACATTTTACTTCTTAGAATTTATTTTCTTTCATAAATAATAAAAATATCCTCCTAAAGTTTAGAATACATCTCGAAAATTAAAAATGGCGTTGAGTTATGTTTGATTTTCAACTGAGACGATTGCCTGTTTTGCATTTAAGTTTTACCGGGGTCATGTTGAAGCCACAGGCCGTCTTACGGCCGGTCTCAATAACCTACCTATCGGTGGATTTGGCTACTAGAGGTAGAATTTTGGCATATTTTGTATGGAGGTTATGTCAAATATATACCTCTAGTAGCCAAATCCATCGATAGTTACATTATTGAGACCGGCCGTTAGTCGATAGGTAACTAGCAGTTATTCTTCGATTGCCTCGGTGGCGCGGTGGGAGTGTGTCCGACTGCTACGCAAGAGGTCGTAGGTTCGATCCCCACCCAGGATAAAACTTTGTGTGATGAGCACGATGGTTTATTCTGTGTCTGGGTGTTATTTATCTATAATATGTATGTATTTAGAAAAATATAAGTATGTTTATCAGTTGTCTGGTTTCCATAGTACAAGCTCTGCTTAGTTTGGGATCAGATAGCGTTGTGTGAGTTGTCCCAAGATATTATTATTATTATTATTATTTCGTCGTATATAAAAAAAAGCGGCAATTTGCTTTTGTACTTAGGACTCAAAACGTTAGTCATAAGAATATTCCACTAGCCCTTTTTATCACTTAAAGTAAAACTTATAATTCTAGCCTTTGGTTTTTAATTATACGAATATACGTCTTCGTGAGGCATTAATTGAGTTTTATTTAAATTAAAATTACAAATACAATCACACAGTATGAAATGACTACAGCACCTACAGTTGATGGTATTGAGACGTAGAGACTTAGCTACGTTTGAGCTAGTCCAAGTATGCAGCGGACTACGGAGTAACCTACGGTGCTTCTTAATAGGTATCATTGGCAACATGGTCATCAGACAAAGAACTAAATTTACCGGCATAGCCCGCAGGTTAAACACGATGGTGTGACAGTGGGCTCGCTATATCTGCCGAAGGTAGGATAGCCGCTGGAGCATACGATAGGATAGAAAAAATTGAGGTCCAGATAGGTGGTTCGATTCCGGCCCCGGCTTGGCTACGGAAGTCTCGGGTACGATTCCTGGGCAGACTTAGGAATCGAAACCGAGATTACCGTAGCCAATAGATAATAGACTTCAAAGTTTTCTATCTTTTAAAATGCAATTATTGTATACGAGTTCTAGTCTGGAGACTGCGACTAGGTAATCGTAAGATAGGACCCCCAGCTAGATAGGTCGAGGACTTAATGAACGTCACTGGGATGTAGCGGAGCAGCGAGTGTTGTGTTGTAAATTAGGAGACGCCTATGTCCAGCTGTGGACCGATACACACCGATGATAATAAACATTTAAACGCATGATCACATCTATTATCATGGCATGGCATTTCTTACCAATTACTTTATTAATACAATAATTCAATTTTTGAAAGATATAAAATGTTTAAAGTCCAGACCTAGGAATTGATTCGAATGCCAAACCGGGGCTGGAATCGATTCGAATGCAATCATTGTATTAATAAAGTAATTGGCAAGACATGCCTATAAAAATTACTATAATATTCGCTTGCGACGTCATAATTTGTTGAAAATGCTTTCTGTAACGAAGCAATAACAAAGGCCGTAATAGTTCCCAAATATCGGCTAGATAGTGCAAGCGAGGGCCTGACTCGCGTGCAGTGCAGCGTATAATAATAATAACATTTATTAATTCTTTACTATCTATTTACAGATATTTTAATGTATTCTAAAAACTACTCTAAGTTACATCAATTTATACAAGATATTTACAGAATTAAAATAAAAAAAAGGAGGGCAAAACCATTTAGGCATCAAAGAATTCCTCCCCATCGATGACAACAGGTAACGTTCCCAGAAGGCTGGCAGCATTGCCACGTTGGATGGCAATGCTAATTTGTTGTGCAAAGAAAAGGCCAGCCTTCTGGTCACGGGAGGCACTGATAAGACGTTGGGAAATTTCCTTATATAATAGGTGCGCAAGAGTCTCAACCCCAAACGGCTCAAATACATAATCCCCAACCAGATTACTGTATTTACGCTGTTTACATTTATTGTGTTTAATAAATTGTTTTCATAAGTTTGGGATTGGAGTCTCATTTTAAGCAAAAAGAATGCCTGTATTAGGGGAGCCCGCTCTGCCATATCTGGCTTATATAAATAACACAATAATGAACCTAAAACACATAACAAAATATGGTTAAATTTAATTGTGTGTGTGTGTGTATGGTTTAGTAACATAGTCCGGTTTGATGGTTTGATTCCGGCCCCGGTTTGGCATACGGAAGTCTCGGGTTCGAGTCTTGGGTCTGTACTTAAAATTTTTGTATCTTTAAAAATGCTGTATTAATGGTCATATCTATCTTTTATACAAGCTGTATAAGATTGTGATTGTGAGCAGACACAGGTATCTACACCATGCATTTTAAAACTGTAATTAGGCATTTTACAATAAAACGTTACGATATTCCCAGCGGTTTCATTCAGTTATCTAGACGTGTACAAAAAAACATGGCTGCCTTTTTTGTGTTCGCAAAAAATCACGTAAGAATGCAGACTCGTTCGGCCGTGTTATACCTTACCTAGATGTGTGTGAGTATTAGTGTTGTTTCTCAGAAACTATGACCTCAAAATGATGACGACATTACTGTGCAATCTTTGAATATTCTGTTAGCGATCGGCCTAACATGATATGTCGTTTTACTATGTGTGAATAGACAAATGTGTTTAGTTATTTGCTTTTATACTTGAAGAATCATTATTCAACTTATAACAACAGTATAAGAAGGGTTAATAAAAATTTTAGAAGAATTTATGGACTAAAAATACGTAGGTAATTACGTTTTCTTATAAATTATTTGAGTGTAACCTTAGGTGATGTCAACCATATTGCTTTTAAAAGATGTTTGGAATTCATTCATTCAACAATCAATACTTAGTACAGGCTCTGCCTAGTTTGGGATCAGATGACCGTGTGTGTTGGCCTAAGATATTATTAGAATAGAATAGAATAATTTTATATTAATAGACGTTATTATGTATTTGCTACCTAATTTTATATATAATTATGTTTGTATAAAAAATATTTTCGTAATAATAATTTTATCTTATCTTATCTTATCTTATTCACTGAACCAACGAATCTATTCTGGCCGAGCTAAGTTCAGCACCACTTACCTGTAGGGGAGTCAAATTAAAACTCAATTAAATTTATTTCGTAAAACCAAACCAATGATTATTTGAAAATGTTAAATTAATACATACTAAAAGAATAATAAAATTATGATATATGTTTGAAAAATAAACAAAATTAAGTTAGGCGGCAGTTCCAAGTGTAAAACTCATGAGAAGAAGCTGCCAAGAAACTCAAGCCTTAAGTTCTTTAGCGACATTGCCAGAAAGAGGTATAACAAGCTAGAAAAGATAGTAACGGGCAAGTTGAGTGGAAAGAGGGCCAGACGCAGAATCCCAATGCATTGGACAGACCAGATTCGCTCTGACTTATACACCTCGGTCAGCGATGGCATCCTCGCTGCCAAGGACTAGGTGAGCTGGTGAGAAGAAGGTTGTTCGCAGAGTCTACGATCCTCAGCATTGAGGATAAACGACACGCACAATAGCCCAATTAAGAGGATAAGTGCGATATTGGAGCCCCATTTAACAAGCAACACAGAGTATAAACCACGCGAGGAGAAACGATGTTGCTTTTAAAAAATATATGTTATGTTACTCAAATAAATAATCTAAAATTTAAAAGTAACGTGGAATAAAGAAAGTCAGGCGTAAAAAAAACCATTTTTTTTATTGTATCTCATCGTGCTATTTATAGAACAGTGGGGCTACCTCTGAAAAAATTTAACCCCTAGGGTTACATTTTTTCAGAGGTAGCCCTATACAAAAATATATCTTGTTGGACTTGGTTCTTTGTACCTATAATACTAAGTAACTACAAGCCAAAGGAAAGCCGAAAGTAATAGTGTTATAAGGACCCTCTGTCACTGTTATAGAAAAAAGCACAGAAACAAAATAATAGAAAAGAATTTAACTATCACAGGAAGAAAAAAAAACCCGCCTGTCCGCCTATTTTTATTTAATACTTTTTAGTGGTTGTAGGATGTAACCAATGTAAAAAACTATTATCGCAGCTTTTGGCAAGATTTGAAAAATAAAAAAAAATGATTGCTAATTGACTTTTTTAGTATTACAGTCATAATCATGTTATACCTTTTTGTAATGATTACAATGAGCCCTTTAATTTAATACCCATATTCCGGTATTCAAAAAAACTTTTTTTAACACCTCTTGTTTTTGACATCTCACAGCCGCCATGTTTGTTTTGTTTAAGCGTCACATAGGCGAGCTAAGAACACTTTGGCGGTCAAGACAAATCTAATGACGTCTTAATTGTTTAAATCCGTCTTGTGGTTTGAAAGATATGAGTTAATAAAACATATTAGACACTTACATACAAACATACATATATACAAGATACGCGCGAATCACTTCCTTGCAGTCGGGTAATTAGGACACCTTGGTAAGTTTTTTTTTTTTTTATAAAAAGACGACTCCCGCAGTAGGTAGGGTACAAGCCTTGTGTCGCGGGGGACTTTGCAACATACAAGTCACGGACACAAAGTACATCCAGACTCGGTCTAACAATTTATAGATCACACATAGTGGTGTCCCGTGTGGGAATCGAACCCACGACCTCTTGCGTAGCAGTCGGATACACTCCCACCGCGCCACACAGGCAGTCAAAGTTATAAAGATTATTTTGTGTTTAAGTTGCCTCGATTTGATCAAAAACGCAGTACCTATTAATTTTTAGGGGCATTCGGATAAAAACCTAGCTCCTAACTACTAGTAGGTATAGTATTTTATATGTTATTATATTATCTGTGCTAACGAACAAACTAATTGGCAACGAAACATACCACAAACAGACGGAGGCATCAATCAGTGCCTTCATAATAATCGGCTGGACATAAAAGGAAAAAATCGTACCTACAGATATTATGATACACCTAGTCCACAAAATAGGGAGAGTACAGAAGGATAGCTATAACTAGTGGCGTAGCTTGCTTTAGAACCTCTAAGGCTCGGGTGGACGGCATTCTTTTTTTTTTTTATGGCCGTTAAAAATGCCTAACGCAACCGCCTCCCCCCACGGGATAAAGTCCCCGCAGGAGGATGCGACCGCGTCCTGGACCCCCTACTACGCTACACATCCGGTACCCCTATAACCGACGACAGGGGCGAGGAGCGAGCAGGGCTAAGGGAGTCCGTTAGGTGGAGGGTGGAGAGGCCTGAGAAGGTGCCTCATCTTCACCCTCCTCCTTCAATAGGCACCGGAGCCTGGGTGCGAGGAGCTGGGCCCGTCCCCGCGGGCGGCTTGGGAGGCTTACATCCCGCCCTCCCCAGCATGTGGTTGGCGGGCAGATTACCCGCCGCACACACGGGGCAGTGGGGAGCGGCAGAACACGCCGCTGCCGTTTGCCCCGGTTGACCACAGCGGAAACAAAGTCCGCTGCAGTCAAAGCTACTGGTGCATTGCGGGCGCAAGTGCCCCGCGCCCATGCACCGGTAGCACCTCGTGGGCCTCGCCTCGAGGATTGTGATCCTCGCGGCGGAGAAGCCCACGAGGAGCCGGCCTGCCTCTGCCAAAGTTTTGGCCGCAGCGACGGGGCAACGCGCCCACGCCGCACCAACTCCGCCGGGGCCGGGGCGAATCGCACCGACCCTCACGGCTCCGGGAGAGCACTGAGTCTTCAGCTCAATTGCCTCCCGGACAGCCTCGGGCGTAACTGAGTCGTCCTGGCCGGAGACGCGCAACTCCGCGCACTTTGTCGGCCTGGCGACCCTTACACCCTCCTCGCCCCCCGCAAGACGCCTCAGCGTCTCCGCTACTACGTCAGCCTTGCTAGGGCCCTCCGTCCCCTGAAACTCGAGGAGCCGGGCCCCGGTCTGTGAGCTGCCAGAAGTGCGGCCCTCGCCCCGCTAAATAGGCTGGCGTATGATACGCCCCTACTCTCCGCCTCCGGCGATACCGTCACAAGGACGGCGGCCGTTTTCGGCGGAGACAGCTTTGGTTTTTGCCTAGCTTTCTTTGCCGGGGCAACCTCCTGCACAGGAACGGCGGGAGGGGCCTTCTTATTCTGCCGGCGCCGCGATTTCTTACTCTCCGCCGTTCGCCATTCCTCATTAGAGGGGGCAGAGGTGGGGGCAGACGCTGGCGCCGGGGGACGGATTTGAGCAGTTTGGGCGCTTGAGGTGCCCGCTGCTTTAAGAGACCCAGCGCGTCCCCCTGTTCGGGGTGGTGGCGCCGGGCGTGCCAACAGTGGCCCTTTAGGGTGCTTAGGCGCCGCGAGCGGCGGCCGACAGCTCGGTTCCGGGGGCAGACGCGCCTTGATGCCCTCAAGGTGAGCGTCGAAGAGGAGTGAGCTGCCTCATCTGTGCCTCCGTAAAAGTGTCATCAGATAGCCTCTCTCCGCGATGGGCCGGGACAGAACCGGCCGGCATAGCACTGACTACGGCCGGGGTGGAACCGGCTCTAGTCGATCCAACATCAGCTCGCAGTTGCAATAACTCGGCCCGGAGCGCCTTCAGTTTCTCCTTCAGTCGGGTGTTGTCCGCCCGCAAACTCTGGGTCTCCGCCTCGTTGGCAGTGGACCGCTGAAATAACGCCTCTACCACCTCCTTCAGGCCCTTGGCGAAGGTGCCCTTGAGGTTTTTTCTTTTTACGGCCACGTTTGTGATGACCGCCACGGAGGTGGTTGCCGAGCGCATGAGCTCTACCGTGGTTTTCGGGGAGCTAACCCCTCCCGACGGGCAGAGCCCACCCAACAGCTGCTGCACCCGTTCCTCAGCAACTATTTCCCCCTCCGAGCGGCCCCTGTTGTAGGCCTCCCGCCTAGAAAATATGCCAGACGTTTTGTTGACTGCCTTAGTAGAGCAAACCTCGCCACAGATCCCCCCCTTTGGGATGTATGTATCTTCCTGGGGGCCTCAAGGTCAAGCCCAGGAAGGTTCTCGTCGTCTCTGGGAGAGACGCCGCGCTTTTGATGTTGAGCACGGCGTTCGCCAGCCGTCGAGCTCTCTGGAGCGTTTCCTAACCCAGCCACCATCTGGTCCAGGTCGCTATCCACTGAGCTAATGGATGAATCAGAGCCGAACTGGCCCGAGCGCAGCAAACTCTCCAGTGACGCAGAGGTCACCGAAGTCCTGGAACGGCTCAGCCGGCCGGAAGCGGCCGCTTCTAAGGGCAGACTGCCCGCACTCCTTTGCCGTACGTCCTCTGCCTCTCTCTCCTTCTCCTTCTCCTTCTCCTTCTCCGATAGCGTTGTGCTCCTCTTGTTAAAAATATTACGAAGTTTGTTACTGTCCATACTTGATCCCACGAGTATGGGGGAAATAAAAGTCCACCCGGGCAGTGCCCCCTGTACCCGGGTAAGCGTAAATTTGTATCCCAACTGGGGGGTCCGCAGGTGCCCCAGCTGGGGGTAGCGCTTGGAACCGAACATCTCATCGGCCATGCATCCTCTGGTCACGCTCCGCAACACAGGATTCGGGGATTTTTTATAGAGGTTGTCATCCTCGCAGCCCAGGCGACCAAGCCAAGACCCTCGCCCCCGCTCGGAGCCGTGAGACGTGGCCACGACACTCCTAATCGGGATTACGATATCCGACGGTGGCAGAAAGAAGATCTCCCCGCCCGCTCGACGGCAGTGTGAGTGCACGTCAAGCCCGTCCTCCGGGCAGCCCAAGAATGGGCCACCCCCTACTCTGCCAGAACATTAGCCGTGTGACGGTGGTTTCGCGAAACGCCACGAATCCACAGGCCCACGTTGCCCAGGGTGCACCACGAGGAGGTTTACCGGCACTTAGCACCCCTGGGTGGACGGACCTGACTCAACGACCGCGAGTCGGGGGATCTAGACGATGACGTTAATGGAATAGTATTATGGTATACAATTTGACGTTTGTGGTGGAGACCATAGACATTTTTTAATTTTTTTGCAAACGATTAGTACGGCATTATCGAATTCGCCACGGAACGAATGTACCTTGTCTTACCCTACAGGTCCGTGCACTCGCCGCATCCCACCCCGCAAACCCCGCACGATTACCTGATGACTGGGTCCTTATTCACTACTAGCTGTCCCGCGCAACTTCGTATGCGTGCATTTTCCCCGTTTTTGCAACATTTCTCGTTGCTACTCCGCTCCTATTAGTCGTAGCGCGATGTTATATAGCCTATAGCCTTCCTTGATAAATGGGCTATCCAACAAAAAAAGAATTTTTCAAATCGGACCAGTAGTTCCTGAGATTAGCGCGTTTAAACAAACAAACAAACTCTTCCGCTTTATAATATTAGTATAGATGTTTTTTTGGCGCATGCGCGGTACGCTCAAAGATGTCCGCGCGCATGCGCGATGAATTCCTAAGTGCAGCTCTCTTAATACCATTATGACAAGATTTTGACAGTTAAAAGCGCGGGCTTGACGCGAAAACAAAAGAAAAGATAGTAAATAAGGACCCTGTACTACGATAAACGACTGTATTAGTTGTTTTATTAGACTGTGGTTATACTAAAGACTGCTGTCAACACTGTAAATTTGTTTTAGAAGAAATAAAGAGGACAAATATATATTTTTCGAGACCGTCTTTCTTTTGCGTGACTATGGTAACAATGATTTGACACTATGCTAAGAAAGAGAAGGTAGATCTCTTTCTAAGCGAGAGGAAAGGATAAACAATAGACACAATTACTATAAGCTTATTGATTTGCCTACTCACTGACAATACGCCTGTTTGGACTGGACGAATGTCAGTTTGAAATTCCAAAAATGGTGGGAGTGTGTTCGACTGCTACGCAAGAGGGTTCGATCCCCACCCAAGATAAAACTTTGTGTGATGAGCACGGTGGTTTATTCTGTGTCTGGGTGTTATTTATCTACAAACTAATATTGTAAAGCTGAAGAGTTTGTTTGTTAGTTTGAACGCCATAATCGCAGGAACTACTGGTCCAAATTATAAAAATATTTTACTGTTAGATAGCCCATGTATATAATTGCAGCTCCGCTACTATTGGTCGTAGTGTGATGTTATATAGCTTATAGCCTTACTCGATAAATGGGCTATCCAACGGTAAAAGATTTTTTCAATTCAGACAAGTAGTTCCTGAGATTACCGCGTTCAAACAAACAAACATACAAACAAACTCTTCAGCTTTATAATATTAGTATAGACTAGGAAAAAGCGGTGCTTTAGAAAGGCTCCCGAAGTTTTCTACCAAGTAATAATATTTAAGACAGTTGTTTAAAGAGAATTAGCGTTTAGCCGCATTATTTTTGATGTGTATAAAATAATATTTCTTTAATAGATAACACATTTAGACATAAACTTACATAACTATTATTGTTTTTAAACTTAATTTGATTTTTATACATATTAGATATATTTCGGGACTTAATCGCGTGAATTATTTAAAGGTACGAACCTTTTATTTACCCGACCGACATTTAGTCGACCCGTGACCACGATCGGTGCAATTCGATCGAAACGTCGGGTAAATAAAAGGTTCGTACCTTTAAATAATTCACGCGATTAAGTCCCGAAATAAATCTAATTAAATTACTATATCAAAGCCCAAACCTGAAAGTGTGATAGTTTCCCAGTAAATGGTACCACAAAAGAGACGTTGTGGAATAGTGTTAGGGCTCGCTTCGCCCTGTTTATTTGTTTCGGACCGCTTAGTTAAAATATGTTCCAAGATTCCATGTTTTGATCGAAGTCTATGTTTTTTTTGCTTTTTTTATTTATCTATACTAATATTTTTAAGCTGAAGAGTTTGTTTATTTGAACGCGGTAATCTCAGGAACTACTGGTCCGAATTGAAAAAATGGTTTATTATTAGATAGCCCATTTATCGAGGAAGGCTATAGGCTGTATAACATCATGCTGCGACTAATAGGAGCGGAGCTTTATAATATTAGTATAGATTTCTCTAAAAAATAACTATTTATAGTTACCTACTTATTTTTTTGTACGTCCTAAATATGGCAATAAATACATTTTTCTTCTTCTTATTCTTGTGTCCGAAGTTCACCTTCTGTTTGTACAATGTTATGTGGCTAGTTACTATGTATCAAAGTCTAACATTCATTCGGTACCAGTTAACAAGGTTATATGTCAAGGGTAGCGAGTTCGGTCGCCAGTTAAAGCTTTTCTACGTTCACGCGTGTTAGAATTATGTGGACACCAGACGAAGTTATGTTACGTTATTTTTTTTTATTTTTGGACAACTCACACAAGGTCATTTGATCCCAAAGTAGGCAGCAAGTGTACTTTGATAACTAGGTAACTAAATATTTCAATTTTGAATGAAGAATTTTTGATGAATCTGAATGAAGGCTGAGTATATGATTTTGGTACCTATTGGTTTTTATTTACTATTTTTTTGACCTAATTAATATAAATCTATATATATACATATATATTTGACTACCTCTGTGGCGCAGTGGGAGTGTATCCGACTGCTACGCAAGAGGTCGTGGGTTCGATCCCCACCCAGGATAAAACTTTGTGTGAAGAGCACGATGGTTTATTCTGTGTCTGGGTGTAATTTATCTATAATATGTATGTATTTAGAAATATATAAGTATGTTTATCAGTTGTCTGGTTTCCATAGTACAAGCTCTGCTTAGTTTGGGATCAGATAGCGTTGTGTGAGTTGTCCCAAGATATTATATTATTATTATTATTATATATTAATTACGGGGTGCACGCACGAAAAAGTGTCACGTAGCAACGGTCATCGTTATTGATTGGTTGCTAAGGCAACGCGAATGTTTTCTTATGACAACCATTTTCTATAAAATTAAATGTTGATAAACTTTCGCGATTTGTACACATTATGAAAACATATATATTACGGGTCTACCCGTGACCACGGCCGTTGCAATACGGTCGAAAGTTCGGGCAATAAACAAGGTATTTATTTTACCTTAAATTTTCACGCGATTAAGACTATAAGTTTTTTTTTTCTGTATATTTTTTTTAGATAAGGTTATATATTATATATATTCTAGCTGTCCCGGCGAACTTCGTCTCGACTCTTTTTTTTTGTAAATCGGGTTCAATTGTGAATCTGAACCATCCTCGAATCCCCTTCAACTCACACAAAAAAAAACATCAAAATCTGTCCAGCCGTCTAGGAGGAGTTCAGTGACATACACACGCACACAAGAAATATATATATATATATAAAGATTTTCATAAACCATTCTCTAATTTTTTAAATATGAGTTATCACAGATCTGGTGATACAAAACACTTTTTTACAATGTTTTAAACTAGTAGTAGCCAGAAAAATGCGTACACTCCTTCATAAACATTGATTTGTCTGATCTTCTAAACAAGATAGAGCTATATGTCCCTAGAAAGCATTTGAGAAATGCTCAATGTTTAGCCTCCGCTGACACTAACTATAATATCGACGTAATGCTTAATTCCCTCGCGTTAATATAAAAGCAAATGAATTCGCAAGAAGCAACCAACTAGACCTATATAGTGGTATACCTCATGAATTTCGAGACTGTCGTGAATGGTTTTTTCGGCTCATGATGTCAAATAGTTTCTAATTAGTTTATACTTTTTACCCTTTTGATTAAACTATTGTTTTAATGTTAAAGTTAAAACTTTGAATGTTATGCTTTATTCTTATGCTACTTTGTTGCATGCTAACAACTAAATACGTATTGTATCTATAGGTTGAAACTTTAAGAGGCTTAGGTTGTAAATACTGTAATTTTGCTTAACAACGTACAAGCTGTTTGTTCTAAACATAGAAATAAATAAATAAACTGGTATTCCATAGACCTATGTAAAAAAAATGTTGTTTATGTCGATTACATTGACGTATAGACTAGGACTGCGCCATAACCTCACAAAATTGACCACTGTCTAGAAAGAGACAACGCTACTTTGTGGACAATACCTGTCAAAGGCCGCACGAGTTTTTCTCTCTTTCACGAATTGCAGTCATTGACGTATAGACCAGGACCGTGCCATCCCTTTCAATTGGGTAGTTGACTACATTAATTTATACTAATCAGGTAATACTAGACCTTAAAATGCTCTGAATATAAGTGTTTTTTTTTACAATTTAACATGTTTTTAAATTTAAAGGCATGAAAACGAATGCTAAAAGTAATGATTTGACGATAGGAACTTATGACGTCATAGGTTGCTATTCCATACACATTTGTATAAAGCATGTCGTTTTGACATTTCATAAAAAGAGACTGATTTGACTTGATAGTCATCCCCATTAAAAAGTAAAATTCAATTTAAAAAACATTTTTTTTTATTCACTTAGGATGCAAAACAACTCTTGTGGTATGTCGGGATAGAAATATTGACTGCAAAGCGTGAAAGAGAGAAAGAACTCGTGCGCCCTTTGACAGGTATTGTACACAAAGTAGCGTTGTGTCTTTCTAGAGAGTGGGCAATTTTGTGAGGTTATAGCGCAGTCCAGATCTCTACGTCAACGGTTGCAGCCAATATCTACTTTTTATTTGAAAGGGATGGCGCGGTCCAAGTCTATACGTCAATGATCGATTAGGACCATAGATTAAATAGATATAATTGGTAATTATGACCTACGGAATAAAGAAATGTCAGAAATTCAAAACAAACAAAACGATTGTTGCTATTTCTGATCTTTAGTCAGTCAGAATAAGAATAATATTTAAATAGTAATATATACTTATATAGTAATTATATATATATAGTAATGATATACTTATTCAAAAAATAACTTAATTGTTAATCAGCACGATTCACTTTGTCTAGATTACTGAGCGGTTAAACAAATATTGTCCAAAAAAAACCCTTCTTTGCAGACAGGTAAAAATGGACACGCTTGGTTTCTACTGAAGCGGTGGGGGGTTCATTTGATTTTTAAATAAACAAACATTGAATCTTAAAACATATTTATTGCAATTACAAAAATAAATAAATAGCTTAATGTTTACAATGTAATAAATAAGTTTTATATTGGTAACAATCATAATATAATTAAATATTATTAGATTTACCCCTAAATACTTAAACGACACTCAACTTGAGAGTCGTAGGTACCTACTCAAAATTATTTATTTTATTATATTCATCTTTAACTGACATTGTTTTATTTCAGTCCTACTTACTGTGCCGGCCAGTTTTAAGTAGGAACGAATGAAATTGGCGCCCCAATATTGTGAGTAGATAAGTCGTAAGGAGGGGGGGGGGAGCAAATCATTTCATTTGACATATCAATTTAGCTATTTTCTGATAACATTTAGCGCCGGAGGACGCTTGCTTGCCCGCATAACAGGCCGGCCCTAACTACATAGTACCTAATATTTAAAAAATAAATACTTATTACATATGTACTTATTCTAATTTACAAAAACTACTTTTAATAAAACAAAAGTATTTCTAAAATCAAGCGTAAAAGATTGACAATAGAAATAACTAAAGTGCAATGTTTTTTTATTACACTACATAAGTGAACCCCGATGGAAAATATTTAAAATAAATACTATTTTAACATTTTTTTTTGCTTTATTTACATAAAAAATACAATAAAATATTTACTAATTAAATAAGCTACTACTTTTTGACAAAATGACCTAACCGACTTTGTAAAAAGTGATGTTTCAATGACGTAAACAAACCTTCTTTATTTTCCTACTTATTTGTTAAGTATTATTTGACTCTATGACAAATCCATTGATTGTTAGACATTATTTAAACAAACTCTATGATTAATGTGCTCATAAAAACCACCGACATGTAAGACAAAAACTTGATTATTTCCAAAACGGCTGAACAGTTTTTCATCAAACAAAAATAGGAACCATCCTAATTAAACCAGCTTTCTAATGCAGTAATTTGCATCAGAATGCACCAAACCATTTAGGCGCTAAAATTATACATATAGACACACAAAAACACACGCGACAACACAGTTGGTTTAGGAGTTATAAAGTTGAATGTCATAAAAACGGCTAAACAGATTTCCATCAAACAAAGCTTATAACATACACAATTGAACCAGCTTTACAACAAAATAAATTAAATCAAAATCCGTCTAACCGTTTAGTCACTACGATGTCTCAAACACACTTATGACATATCTCTTTTTCGTATTACATTTTCTCATTCAATATTACCTAATGCCTGTGTATAAGTTGCTGGTGAATCTATCCTAACATAATTCCCATAAGGAGTACTTATAGTTTGAGGACCATGGGCTGCATAAGGATTGATCGCCAAATTAACGTTTTTGCTGTCCGTTGAAGCAGTGGCGCCATCTCTGTTCCATTGTGCTGTAATAAAACAATATTGAGATTAGCGCCATCTGTTAAAAAACTGTAGAACTAATAGGGTAGGAAAGTGAACGGCATCTAGCGGATTGGTGTTGAACTACGAAGTCTGTTGATAGTTTGTGTTTGAAGTTTTAAAGAGTTTGTAGATGGTGTGCAAGAATCATGCGCAACTGTGAATAAGAAACTAAATAATACAATAAATAAAAAAAATAAAACACCGATTGCCATTTTAAGGCCTTTTAACTTAAACCCACTAAGTGTTTTATAAATTTCAAATCGAATGAATAAGGCTTTAATTATTTTGATATTATATGTATATCAAAATAATTAAAGCCTACATATATTATAGATTAATGGTTTGTTCGTTAGTTTGTTTGTTTGTTCGCGGTAATCTCAGAAACTTGACTCCTGAAACTAAAAACTGATCCGAATTGAAAAATTATTTCACTGTGTTGGATATCCCATTTATCAAGGAAGATAAATGGGCTAGGCCAGCCAGACAAAGTAACATTGAAACCATTCAAAGGATTCAGAACAAAGTACTTCGGGGTATTGTAAACGCTCCCTGGTACATTAGAAATGAGGATCTCCATCGTGACCTTAAGGTTGACCTTGTTGTAAATGTTATAAAAAAGTATGCCGAAGCTCATGAACAACGACTTTTTCAACATGTGAACGTCGAGGCTATCCAACTCCTCGACACCACAAACATAGTGCCAAGGCTTAGGAGGACTAAACCTTTTGAATTAACTTAGTGACTACTAACGTTTAAACTTTCGCGTTGCATGATTATAAATATTTATTAAACGGGAAATAACGCGTATTGTTTACCTTAAAATTGCTTAACGTTTCGACCAGGTGGCACCGGCCGTGGTCACAGTCCGCTTGTGACCACGGCCGGTGCAACCTGGTCGAAACGTCAAGCAATTTTAAGGTAAACAATGCGCGTTAATTCCCGTATAATAAATAGTTATAACTTAGTGACATTAGTGTCAAGTAGTATAGTGAGTGCTACTCGTAAAGAACACAAGAACATAGTGTCTTGCCTTTACTAGAGACAATAAGAAAAGTGACAATATACACATTCTTATCTAATACTAGCTGACGTGCGCAAGTTCGTTTGCGTAAATTTTCCCTGTTCTTGCAACATTTATCATTGCTGCTCCGCTCCTATTGGTCGTAGCGTGATGTTATATAGCCTATAGCCTTCCTCAATAAATGGGCTATCCAACAGTAAAATATTTTTTCAATTCGGACCAGTAGTTCCTGAGATTACCGCGTTCAAACAAACTCTTCAGCTTTATAATATTAGTTTCTAATATATAAAATTCTCGTGTCACAGTTTTCGTTGCCATACTCCTCCGAAACGGCTTGACCGATTTTGATGAAATTTTGTGTGCATATTGGGTAGGTCTGAGAATCGGACAACATCTATTTTTCATCCCCCTAAGAGTTTGTTTGTTTGTTTGAACGCGATAATCTCAGGAACTACTGGGCCGCATTGAAAAAATATTTTATTGTTGGATAGCCCATTTATCGAGGAAGGCTAAAGGTTATAACATCACGCTACGACCAATAGGAGCGGAGCAGCAATGAAAAATGTTGTAAAAAAAAGGCAGAAAAAGAAAAAAGGGAAAGTTTACACAGACGAAGTTGCGCGGGTCAGCTAGTAGATTATAAAATATTCATCCTAGCAGTTTAAATTACAACAAAATTACTTACTAGTCTATGGAAACCTAAATAATATTACAAAAGGGCAAATAGACGCTAAGGGTTTCATAAAAGTCGAAAAGAAGCAGAGGAAGCCGCAACCAGTGTGGTACCGGCGTGACGGGACCCAATATGTTGCGGCGTCCGGCAACACCTACGACGCAGCTATACCTATATATATCTCGTCTGCATCACACTACAAAGACTGGGGAACTTGTGGAGTACCTCAGAATAAAGACCAAGTGAACCTTGAGGGTGGAGAAATTGGAGTCACGCCATAACGTTAATTTTAAGTCGTTTATGGTGCGAGTGCCTGCGGAACATCTGTCAACCTTTATGAAGGAAGACCTTTGGCCGAAGGGTGTCGCATACCGACGATTTCGTGGCAGGTTACGTGACACCTCGCAGCGAAACACGACGCCGTCGCCGTAGTCTCGTGCTCAACTTTGTGTTTAGTTTTTATTAAATATGTACCTATTAGTCTAATAAGTTTTCTATTTATGTATTTGTTTAATATGGGCCTTAGTAGCATGAAATAAATGGTTATTATTATTATTATTATAAATAGGGTCATCATCATTCACAAAAAAAATAGCTTTTATCAGAAAATTGTTTCCGTGGGAAGAAATGTTTTACGAAATGTTCACGCGTACGAAGTCACAGGCAACAGCTCGTATTCTTCAGATACTGCATCAAATTGGTAATTCTTTATTGCGTTAATTACAGCCGTGCGAAGTAGGCGGGCAACTAGCAGCAAATAAAATAACTAATGGCCCTATCAAGAGAGTATATACATACAATTTTTGACTGCCTCTGTGGCGCGGTGGGTATGTATCCGACTGCTACGCACGAGGTCGTGGGTTCGATCCCCACCCAGGATAAAACTTTGTGTGATGAGCTCGATGGTTTATTCTGTCTGGGTGTTATTTATCTATAATATGCATGTATTTAGAAATATATAAGTATGTTTATCAGTTGTCTGGTTTCCATAGTACAAGCTCTACTTAGTTTGGGATCAGATAGCGTTGTGTGAGTTGTCCCAAGATATTATTATTATTATTATTATACAATTGGCTGTACGTACCTACGTCATAAAAACTAACTTATTTCGGTTGCTCTTGCTATAGGTATGGATTTAGTGTTATATCGAGGCGGGGCAAAAATTTTATGATAGCGCTAGTTTAGGAACCCCAATCCCCTAAAGCGCATTTCAGCAAGTAAAATCTTTAGAACATTCGATGTCAACTCAGCACTTTATCTAGGACACGCGTCACTACTCAAAAGTGCCGCATTAGCAACTAATCTACATAAACTAGTATTATAAAGCTGGAGAGTTTGTTTGATGTTTGAACGCGGTAATCTCAGGAACTACTGATCCTAATTGAAAAAATCTTTCACTGTTGGGTAGCCCATTTATTGAGAAAGGCTATAGACTATATGACATCACGCTACGACTAATAGGAGCGGAGCAGCAATGAGAAATGTTGCAAAAACGGGGAAAATTTACGCATAAGAACTTGCGCGGGACAGCTAGTTAGTTTATAAGATGTTAATTTTGTCATATAAATCAATTACTGTTACGCTGTAAGTCTGCAAATAAAGTGATTTCTCTTTCGAATCTGCCTTTTAATTTGCTCCTCACCACCTCGGAGAACGTACTTACGAATGTTATGCAAATCATTTCACCCCATTCGGCGCCCCTTAAGCGTGGCGCCGGGCCAAGTGCCCCGGTTTGCCCCTTGCTTGCTCCCTAGATCCGGCACTGCATAAACATTCGTGCCAAATTTGCGGTTAGATGCCTACCAGTGCGATGTGGTTGGCTGGTAACTCGTATCAGGTACTAAACCTCAAACAAGGTCATTAGGAAATACACAAATAACTTTGAATGCACCTTTAATCTATACTAATATTATAAAGCTAAAGAGTTTGTTTGTTTAAACACTTTAATTTCAGGAAATACTGGTCTGAATTTAAAAAATATTTAACTGTTAGATAGCCCATTTATCGAGGAAGGCTATAGGCTATATAACATCACGCTACGACCAATAGGAGCAGAGCAGCAATGAAATATGTAACAAAAACGGGTAAAATTTTCGCAGACGAAGTTACGCGGGTCAGCTAGTAAAATATATTCGGTTACGAGGAGATTGGCAGGTTCTTGTTAAAGCAGAAATGGGACAATTGCGAACACAAATGAAAACTGTACTACACCTTACCGATGGGTTAGCATTCAGGGTCACTAACCACTAGCTAGACCAACAGGCCCAGACGCAGGATCCAGAACTATATTCTGGGAGGGGGGTCAAACATTTGACTCAACCGTTCAAGTGTGAACGCTCGCATGACGGGGGTGGTGCATTTAATTCAACACCGGAACCGATTGGGGCGGCATTGTCTGCCTAAACACCCAGTTTCAAAATTCTTAAATTCCTCAAAAAAAGGTAATTCAGTCAAGTTTGGGGGGGGGGGGGCAATTGCCCCTGTTGCCCTTCCCCCCTCCCCTTGTATCCACCTGAAAAGGCCAGTCATCATTAGGCATACAAAACCGCAAATAAAATTATTACGAAATACACAAATAATAACTTTCACTGCGCCTATATTTTGATTTATCAAAAGTATAATGATATGCGTCATCAAAAAAACCAAAACTGTGAGCGTTACTTTCACATAAGTAACGCTGTGACACTTAAGAACTCTATTTACGGAACTCATGCGCATATTATGGCTATCGGATGACCGTACAGTGAAATAAAAGGAAATTGTGATGTAGGCTAAGTCTAACTGTCAGCGGTCAAGCAACAAGCGATGAGAGTTGGTTTTTGTTTTTACTTGTCTGTAAAAATATAGGTGTTTTCAATTTATTCGTCTTTTGAAGTATTGTTATCTAAGCGACGATATTGAAAACATCTCTCAAATTGATTTCCTTTTTCTTTTTAGCGTGACGTTAACTTTTAATCATTGGAAGTTGTCTAGAAGTCTGTTTTGTATCTATTATATAATAATACCTTTAAACGAGTAATTCTTGTATAGAAATGTCCGACCCGAAAAGGGTGTGTGGTTTTTTTACAGAATATTAAAATTCATGATATAAGTAAATACCTAATTTCGTCGAAACGTGTAAATTTTTAACATTTTTTACAACATCGTTTACATAAAACCTCTTTACAATCAAAACAATATTTTCCGTCTCTACATGTTTTCCATAATGACTTCTACCGAGAAAACAAAAAGCTTTTTTTTCGTCATTAAATTTTATAAAAAAATCCATAACTCTGGCAACATGAACACGTTACCTAACAACACAAATACATACTGTATGTATATGTACATATGTACATATGTATATAAACCTGAATCTCGCCAAATAATCCAATGATTTTCATGAAATTTAGTGTGCAGGTTTCGGGGGCGATAAATAGATCTAGCTAGTTAGTAAATACGAGCAAAGCTCGATCATTCAGGCACATCAATTTATGACAGCAGCACAATAAAATTGACGTTTCTTTTGTTCAAACTATTAATTCGCTATTCGCTGTCAGTGGGGCCTTCTCATTTAGCTAAACGTAACTAATAGCTAATTATGGTTATTTGAGAAGACAGTTTCGAAAGAAGGAAGGAAGTACCATAAATAATTATCTTACATTCAATCTAGTTTGTGTTAAGTATAGACAATTTCCTAGAATGTTGAGACGGGCGAATATGTTGGCCTTTTTCTTGTCATTGCTCAAATCACATATTCAAAA
This sequence comes from Herminia tarsipennalis, assembly GCA_945859575.2. Taxonomy (NCBI): domain Eukaryota; kingdom Metazoa; phylum Arthropoda; class Insecta; order Lepidoptera; family Erebidae; genus Herminia; species Herminia tarsipennalis. The sequence goes on from OX243859.2 coordinate 2,539,836, forward strand.
GAAGAGTGAAAGAAAGTGCTTTATAGCTATTAAGTGGCAAACTACGCCCGTACTTACTCAGAAAAGAAAAACCTGACGAAAACATTATCTTCCTTTAAATAGACGCAGTCGAGTAAAAAACTAAAAATACTCAAAATCCCAAAAAGAAATAGTTGATAGGTTTAAGTTATAGTACTTTAGTGATATTCTATAGATTGATAGCAATTACAAATCCATGCTTAAATATGGTGGGATAGTCATTCGTAAGTGCGACTGCTACGCAAGAGGTTGTGGGTTCGATTCCCAAACGGGACAACACTTTATGTGATCCAGAAATTTTTGTTCCTAATCTGGGTGTACTTTGTCTCCGTGGCATGTATGTTTGTGAAGTAGGTACGTGTGTGTCCAGGCTTGTACCTTACTGTGGAAGTCGTCTATTATAACAAAAAAGGAAAAAAAAACTGTGGTACTCGGGGACTGGCACGGTAAAGCTATTGCATAGCATTTTTTATCAACTAAAAATATTTCATTTTTTTTTATTAAAAAAATAATAAAAAAAAACTAAAAAGTATCACCGCTGTGCCGGTCGGAGTGGGGGGTGTTAGGTTATTTTCGTTACGGAATTTCAGGATTCGGTCTCTACGCTCAAGCCCCGCGATAGAAGCTATGCAATAGCTTAAAAGGCGTTTGCTCGCCAGTCAGGAAGGCAGTATTGTAACGTATCTAATGCTTGAAATCGAATCATAAATGTTACATTACAGGAACATACTCGCGGTGCTGGCATCAATAGGTACAAGAATTGCTTTTAGCAGACTTTAACATTGCTGTGGTCAGAATGAATCTTCATGCTCATGCTTATTGTCAAATAGCAAAACTATAGTCCATTCTAGTAATCAATAACCTTTACCTAGTGTAATACAAAGTCGTGTCCGCTGTCTGTAAGCTTAGATCTTTTAAACTACGCAACGAATTTATTTATTTTTATAATATTTTATTCATGTAATACTGTAGGTACTACTTACTATATTTGATGTATTTATTTAAGTATTTATAATTATATATTTTTGTTGATAAACTTTCGCGATTTGTACACATTATTAAAATATATATATTACGGGTCTTAATCGCGTGAATAATTTAAGGTAAAATACCTTGTTTATTGCCCGACGTTTCGACCGTATTGCAACGGCCGTGGTCACGGGAAGACAGTCTTCCCGTGACCACGGCCGTTGCAATACGGTTTACGGTTTTGTTTAAAAGTATAGAGACACGTTTAAGTTTCTATTACGCCTGCGCTGCTGCTGCATCCGCTGAGATCCTCAAACAGCGTATATACAGAAATCTGGTTGGGGATTATGTATTTGAGCCGTTTGGGGTTGAGACTCTAGGGCCATGGGGCCCAAGTGCGAGCCTATTAATTAAGGAAATTTCCCGACGTCTTATCAGTGCCTCCCGTGACCAGAAGGCTGGCCTTTTCTTTGCACAAAGAATTAGCAATGCTATCCAACGTGGCAATGCTGCCAGCCTGTTGACATCGATGGGGAGGAATTCTTTGACGCCTAAACCGTTTTGCCCTTTTTTTTAATTCTGTAAATATCTATACTAATATTATAAAGCGGAAGAGTTTGTTTGTTTGTTTTCTTTGTTTGTTTGTTTGTTTGTTTAAACGCGCTAATCTCAGGAACTACTGGTCCGATTTGAAAAATTCTTTTTTTGTTGGATAGCCCATTTATCGAGGAAGGCTATAGGCTATATAACATCGCGCTACGACTAATAGGAGCGGAGTAGCGACGAGAAATGTTTCAAAAACGGGGAGAAATTACGCATACGAAGTTGCGCGGGACAGCTAGTCTTGTATAAATTGATGTAACTTAGAGTAGTATTTAAAATAAAGTAGGTATCTAATAAGTAGGGTTATATTTGTTTATTTTTAATCGTATCTATTAGTACTTATAAGAACTACTCTTCTAAATTATAACATTCTCCTCTACAATTCAAAGGTTTGCTGGGAGAACACGCAATTTTGAGTTAAGCTCGCCTTTGTACATATTATTTTTTGTTTATGATAAATTATTGTTTGTAATTTTTTTTTCGTGTGTACAATAAAGAATTAGAATTAGAGTTTTGATGTAGTTTTCACTTATTAAAAGATCCGGCCTAAAAAACTTTTTATGAGACCTAACCATACAGACAGCTGGAAGCGACTATGTTTTATACTAAGTATTTTTATGTTACTAAAACAGGCGTATAGTTCGTCACTTACTATATATACCAGTAATATTAATTATTGCGGTTGTTTATCCATTGCAACAAATCCAGTATTGGTTCCGTATGTGTATGGTTGAGGCACGTAAACCTGTTGTTTCGTTGAAGATTGCACTGTACAAACAAATGTTTGTATCAATTTTGACAATTAATAAAAAAAAAAACAAAAGTCTCATTTGGTTGGCGATGGATATGTAAGGTTGTTGCTAGACTTGAGTGTAAAGATTAGTAAGGCGTCCATAAATTACGTGAGGTGATTCTGGCGATTTTTTGAAAAAACTAATAATATTTGACTGCCTCTGTGGCGCGGTGAGAGTGTATCTGACTGCTACGCAAGAGGTCGTGCGTTCGATTTCCACACGGGACACCACTTTGTGTGATCTACAAATTATTGTTCCGAGTCAGGGTGTACTTTGTGTCAGTGATTTGTATGTTTGTAAAGTCCCCCGCGACACAACCCTACTGCGGGAGTCGTCTTTAAAAAAAAATATGACTAAATTTTCCAAATTTTAGATTTTCCAATACCCACCTCTCCCTCACGTGAGAATGAACTCCCCCCCCCCTCCCTACCTTATAAACGCCTTCCGTAATTAATGGACATCCAATAATTTAAGGTAGAGCATTACCTCCCAATGCCTACCATGCTAGTTTAAGCCAAAAAATACATTCCTAAGACATATGACTGCACTCATTTGAGACTTTATAGTCTATAAACGGACTATAGTAAAATAGTTACCAATTTTTGTATTTACGCTTGTTTCATAGCAGTATATTTCTACAAAACGGCACTAGAAATTAACAGAAGGTAGCTCATCACCACACGCTGCCTAGTTTGTGGTGATGAGCTCGCTGCACGATGAGCCAACATTAGCAAATCTTGGTGCAACACGTATAGATCGTTAAGCATTCATTATCACTAATGAATCCTCCTTATTCTCTATCTTTTGTTTCGTTTTCGCGTCAAGTCCGCGTTTCTAACTGTCAAAATCTTGTCATAATGGTATGGTATATAGAGAGCTGCGCTTACAAATGCATCGCGCAAACGCGCGGCATCTTTGAGTGTACCGCGTTTGCCCCAGTTCGCGCGGGCTTACCGCGAAAACGAAAATAATCATAGTGAATAAGGACCTGTTTATAGTTTTGCGCCAAATGCTTACACACCCTATCTACAACTTCTCCTGTTACGTCTTCTTAAAGGTCTTCCAGAAAGCCAGCATTTCCTAGTTCTTGTCAACATGTCTTTTAATGATTTTCGAAATGAGGCATTTAACTGAATTGAGGCAGCGTATGAATTTGGAAAATAAAAACTAGATTGTTCTTACATATATGTTCCTCATGGGGTCCTCCTTGACCGTGTATGTGTAGGTGTATCTCCTTTTGATGTGGGGGCTCCCAGCCATGACCCCCATGTCCCCCGTGGGTCTTTTGCGCGAAGAGTGCACCCACCTGGAAATTAAAAATGTCATTTTTGAATACCACAAATGATCGAATCAGGCGTCTCATTACGGAAATCCATCTTAAATTATTCCATCTCTCACGTCAAGCAGGGCCGGTCCTATGGGAGGTGGGGGGGGAGGGCAAGCAGGGGCGCCACATTTAAATGGCATGTTAAAGTGGTAAAAACTGGTATGTTGAAGGGGGCACCAAACGCTATCAAGAAGAGGCCAACCCTCCCCCTTCGTGCGAGTTACTCTCAATGGCAGTATTGGGTGAAACGAAATGTACCCCCCTTCCCCCTTCCATCGTGAACACGTTCTCCGAAGATGCAAATTTTTTAAAAATAATAAATAAATGATCCAGCACTAACAAGTTTAAAGCGGTGGTAGCCTAATGGCTCGTTCGATCGTGAGGTCGCGGGTTCAAATCCTACCGATTATACTACCAACGTGAACCCACTAAGCTGGAGGGGTTAACAAGATTGCTAGTAATGTGGGACTCAATCCCACATTACTAGTTATCTTTAAAAAAAAAAAGGAGTCTAAAAATACCAATGACGTTTTTTGTAAAACCTCATTGGCAAATACCCTTAAAACAAAAGATTTTTTACCTCTGCCCGGTATTATTCGGTATTATGGCCCGTATCTGTGCATACGCCAGTTTCAAGTATATTTTCTTCTTTGAATCACAAAGTCTCGTTTTTATCCAGTTATCACGTATTTCAAGTATATTTTACACTGTTTTACAAGTTAAAAGCGGAGCTGTAAAAATAGCGACATGTTAGTTTGCTGCTATTATTACAAATCGTGAATCTTTTTCTTGGGATTCACTAATCGAGGGTTAGGGAATGGGTTGCCTCCTTTTCAATCAATTTAATACCTCAAAAACTTAATATTATAAATGTCAGAGTAACTCTGTCGGTTTGTCTGTTACCTTTTCACCATCCCACTAAAAACCACTGAACCGTATGGAGTAATTTTTGTATGGAGATAGTTTAAGACCCGGAAGGACATTACTCACAAAGGGGCGTCCATAAATTACGCGAGGTGATTTTGGTTAATTTTGGAACCCCTACCTCCCCCTGGTAAGATATCGTGGGAGAAGGACAAAAGAAGTACTGCTCTAATTCAATTAAAAATGATGTCCCCCCACTACACAGGGCTTATACAACACCCCATTAGGGGAAATTATCTTTTATACCTTGCAAAAAAATGATGGTAAAATTTAGAACAAGCAACATTCATTAGCGAAAATTGTCTATGGATTCAAATTTTTAGCGCTTCTGTAGTGATTATGAATACTTCGAAAACGAACGGAATTTGAAACTTCGAAAGTTTACGAAGCATGGTTTTATAAACAGAAAGTAGGCCTTATTATAGGGGGTATTATCACTCACCGCTTTTACCTTAACCTGGCTTTAAATTTAACCTTGACTTTGATCTTCAATTCAAGATCACCAATAAACAAATAGGTTTCAAGCCAGACTAAGTGAAAGTCTGCGATTAAAACCGGCTCTCGAGTAAAAGGGACAGTTATATCACTACACGTCTAGTTAAAAAGAGATAGCATGATATATTACGGTTTTAAAATAACAATTAACTTTGTCTTTTTTATTTTTTTTATGGTAATCAGGTCATGTTCATTACAAAATTGAAAAGAGGTTATTGTCACGCAATCGAGGTAACTATGTATTCTTTTTGGTATTTAGTGTTTTTTTTTAAAAGCTAAGTGTTATTAAAGTGGGTCATTAACATTTGTATTTTTTTAATGACTCTAAATAAGAATGTGTCTTAAAAACGGTACTTAATGATAGGAAACTGCTAGAACAATTAATAATAAATGACTGACTGGCCTGTTGGTCAAGTGGTTAGTGACCCTGATTGCTAAGCCAGAGGTCGTGGGTTCGATCCCTACCCAGGATAAAACTTTGTGTGAAGAATACGATGGTTTATTCTGTGTCTGAGTGTTATTTATACCGTCCCGTGCAACTTCATCTGCGTAAATTTTCCCCGTATTTGCAACATTTCTCATTGCTGCTCCGCTCCTATTGGTCGTAGCGTGATGTTATATAACCTTCCTCGATAAATGGGCTATCCAACAGTGAAAGTATTTTTTTATTCGGACCTGTAGTTGCTGAGATTACCGCGTTCAAACAAACAACTCTTCAGCTTTATAACATTAGTATAGTTTAGAAATATATAAGTATATTTATCAGTTGTCTGGTTTCCATAGTACAAGCTCAGCTTGAGATCAGATGGAGTTGTGTGAGTTGTCCCAAGATATTATTATTATAATAAATGAAGTTCTGAAAATGGCGGCAAACTGAGCTGTCATAATTTTCATAGCTACGCATTATATCCATTATAAAATCATCAGTCACCTTTAAATCTTTTGATTTCACGCCAGATTGATAATCATCAGTCTATTGTGCTCGTCGTATCTTCGTCTGCGTCAATTTTCCCCGTTTTTTTGCAAATCACAAAAATACTAAAATTGCGATTAAAAAAATATAATATAAAAATACCTTACGACCTTTGATTATATAATGTCTAGATTCCTAATCTAAAATTCATCTAAAATTAGTTTTTTCTAAAATTAGGCATCTAAAATTGAAGCAAAGAACTGTCAAAAAGTAAGGTCAAATGGACGTACTTTTTGTCAGGTAAGAGGAGGAGGTAGAGGAAGACTCCTATCAGATGTTTTAGCCATAGTTATTCTTGCCAAAATAGTAGCGTCATATTTTTTTTATTCTTACTTTCGGCTTCCCTCTGGATTCTAGTTATTTAGTATTGTAGGTACAAAGAACCATATCCAGCAATATATTTATGTATCTTATGTAAAGGGTTACCTCAGAAAAAATGTAACCCTTCGCCTCTGCTTGGCAGTGACATATTTTTTTTTTCTCTTAAGAAGATAACTAGCAATGTGGGAGTTTCTTCCCACATTACTAGCAATCCTTTTAACCCCTCCAGCTTAGCTCAAAGGCTTGTGTTAGGAGTGGGTTCACGCCGGTAGTATAATGGGTAGGATTCGAAACTGCGACCTCACGATTGCGAGACCGAAGCCTTAGCCACTAGGCTACCGCCGCTTCAACTTGGCTGAAATATCGGAGTAGCTAACCAGGGAGTAGTTTTTATTTAAGCAGTAAAGCAAAGTTAGGTAATGAAAAATGTAAATCGAAAAATAAAGACACTCTTCGTGCCTCGGAAAGCACGTTAAGCCGGCTGTCTTGCACCCAGGGCCGGCCCGTCCATAGCAGGGATGTTTAGACTTCACTTCGACTTACAAAGGTCGGAACTTCCTATAGATTTTACACCTCCCACTCCGACTTCGGCTCCAACACTTTTAAATCAGAGGTTTTAGATTTCCGACTAAAACCTCTGATTTAAAACTACCCACTGTTTTCAGCTTAGGTAGGACCCAAGCTGAAAACAGTGTAGGCGTCAAATGCATATATGGCAGTGGATTGATTACCTTAGCAGCTCCAGCAATGAGCAGCAGTTTCAAGATAACCAGAGCGACCAGTAGTGTCTTGACTCCAACCACGGCAGCTACGACCATCCAAGTGGACGCTGCTCCAATTTGGAAGGCCAGTGGGATGAGAGCTTGGGCCATCTTCTTGAGTGGTCTACCAAAGGTCCTACCTGGAAAACAAGAGTGTTAAGTTATTTATTGGTGAAATATTGTGATATTTTTGGAATAAATTGAAAAGCTGTCTCCGCTCCTCGTCTTTTGTTGCATTGCTAGATTATCTATTACTAGGTGACCCGCGCAACGTCGTATGCGTCAATTTATCCCGTTTTTCAAACATTTTTCATGGCTGCTCCGCTCCTATTGGTCGTGTGATGGTATATAGCCTATAGCCTTCCTCAATAAATGGGCTACCAAAAAAAAATAGTTTTTCAAATCGGACTAGTAGTTCCTGAGATTACCGCGTTCAAACAAACAAACAAACTCTTCAGCTTTATAATTTAAATATAGATTAAAGTATTAACTTAATTTTAAGAGCGCCGCATTTAGTATTGCCAGATGGTTTTTTAGCTTTGAGGGGAAATTTAAAACTATTCCTTTTTTTTTTGAGATAACTAGCAATGTGGGATTGAGTCTGTTACTGTTTAACCCCTCCAGCTAAGCTTAAAGGCTTGTGTTAGAAGACAGATCAGTCGGTCGTCAGTAGTATAATGGGCTACTGCCGCTTCCGATTAGCATTGATTTGAGATTTGGCCAATGTAATTGGATTGCACGTCATCCTCTTTCCCATACCGTCGTGAAAAGTTCGAGTGACATTTGATCTCATTTTGGGGAAGATTTAATAAAAGTTGGGGAAAATACACATGGTCGTCTGGCAACACTAGCCGTACCCGTGACCTGCCCTTGCCTAACATCCTTTCCGTCCAGTTTACACCTTGAATAACCAGTGAATGTTGTCAGTTTTTCACTTTACGTTGTCTGTACATAACTTCGTCAATAAAGACTACAGTACGATCAACGTAACTAGGCCGGACTGAAGTAGGCGGCAAGTGGTTGCGCAGATGCATTTTTTGGAAGTAAATGGTGATAGGAAGCGGGGGGCGGGGGTGGTAACTAAACCGAGAATTAGAGATGCGATTACGCATCACATTGTCATAATTAGTATTACTAACTCATGTTTTTTCTGATTAATTTCGTAAAGAAATTGTTTTTCAAAGTTTCTTTAGTATTTACAGTAACTGTTCTAAATTTAAACTTTTATGAACTCATTTAAATAGTGTTTTTATTTTTGAATTAAAATGTGGTTAGTATTTTTTATCGATTAAACATAATTTAATCGTTTTCGTTAGTAATTTTAGGGCCGCATCTCTATGACATGCGCGAAAGTGATAAAAATCTAACTTCAATCCGGTCAAGTTACGTTGATCGTACTGTATGCATGAAAACCACCACTCCGTAACAAGATGCAACCACCGTGCAATCAAAATGAATTACTTAACCTATATTTCATATGACTTAATATGAAATGGTCAGTGAGAGTTTTGACGGTAATTAAATAACTTCGTTTCACTTTCATTTGCGTTTTAATTGTCTAATGGTACGTATTCATAGAGGTCCGTCTAGGCGTGGAACCGGAATCTTTTATAAATGTTAGGGCCGCACTCGCCCAAATACAATTTTACAACTGGGCCAGTTATACCTCTGAATATTCACTAGGAGTCAAGTGGCCCATTGAAGTAAAATGTTATACATTTGGTAGTTTTATTTTCTTTGTCATTTTTGTCTAAGTGGAGGCTCCTTCTATTCTATCCCACCATAGAGACTTTGTTTTGATTTGATAAATTTAAATAAAATTGTTTTGTTTTATTTGTAATATTGTATCAGTGTTGCATACTTTTGTCCGTTATATGAACCCAGAATTATACCTCCCCTGGTACAAAATTCGATTGGATTATTATGGCATAGAACTTTTTAAGTCATACTTTTTTTAATTAATTACTTTTTCATTCATAATTACTACTACTCCGGTACTCCGATTTTGATAAAATTTAGTATGTGCACTCAGTATCATGGGCACATACCAACTCTTGAATATGACCACACCTTTCTGTTACACCCTGTATAATGTTAGAGAAATGTACCTTAGTGTAAAACATTCCTAATCTGATGTAGTCAACTAATAAGCATACGGGCTTCCCTCATCAAAACATAAAGATATAAGCAATCAGGTGTGGATTCAAAACCATGTTCAGGGGGGGCACCATGTGACCACCCGGTCAAGTGTGAGTAGTTTGCATGACAGGAAGGGGGTTCATTTGATTTAATCCAGTACACCAGCCACCACTGCCGAAATTCAATTGCTTGTCAAAACACACCGGTACAGCGTCAAATTGCCCCCCCCCCCTCCCGAACCGCGCCGGTAACCAATGCACGAAGGAGAAGAAGAAGAAAATAGTTTTATTGGTACCACGATGCGAAAAAGAAAACATTACTAAATAAGGACGGACGTCAGCTGTTGTTGTAGTATGTGGACCACAACGCTAAAATTCTTGTAGGCCCTTTTTAGGGTCCGTAGCCAAAATGGCAAAACAACGGAATCCTTGTAGTTTGGTCATGTCCGTCTGTCTGTCTGTCTGTCTGTCTGTCCGTCCGTATGTCATAGGTATTTTACTCAGAGACTACTCAATGAATATTAACATCAACGGGTGGCATCATTCGACAGGTCTTTTAAAAACATTATAAAGTTTCTAATAAACTTTTTTTTCTTTTTCATTTATTGTTCACTAAACTGGATATAATACTAGGCAATGCATGATAATTCTTGCTAAATAACATATTTTTGTGTATACCCTTCTCGAAGTGAACACCGCATTCTAAATAAAATCTTTTCTATTAAAAAACTTTTAATAATGAGTGAATATTTTTGGAAATAATCGATCCGAAAGTTGCATAAATTGTGTGTCCCCCTTAACTTTTGAACCGTGTAACCAAAAAATATGAAAAAAATCACAAACGTAGAGCTCAATAAACACTTCTTATTTTGGACATGATCGGATATACCATCATTAAGTTATAGCCGAAAAACTGCTTTTCTCAACAAAAGGGCGTAAGTGCCATTAACATACGCTTTTCTGCTGATGCAATTATTTAAGGCTGCGGAACCCTACACTGAGCATGGTCCGACATGCTCTTGCCCGGTTTTTTCTTTTGCTGCCGCTGTCACATATAGCAACACGTATAATAAGTTACTTCTCATACTTAAAACTTAAATTTAAAAACGAACGCCATTGGTCGATTTCATCGGTCGTTTACTACTAACAAAGCGCTCAGTGATACAGTAGATAGGTATGTGACGAAAGTAGTAAGTCGTGTTTAACAGATTTGGACCGGTTTTCTCTTGGAACGTCACACGTGGTCCGGAGTATGACGAATGGCGATAGTGAGTTAGTACTTGAATGCAAATAGAGGTTACCAAACGACCTTCAGTGTCAAGTTGAAAAGATAATAATAATAATATCTTGGGACAACTCACACAACGCTATCTGATCCCAAACTAAGCAGAGCTTGTACTATGGAAACCAGACAACTGATAAACATACTTATATATTTTCTAAATACATACATATTATAGATAAATTACACCCAGACACAATAAACCATCGTGCTCATCACACAAAGTTTTATCCTGGGTGGGGATCGAACCCACGACCTCTTGCGTAGCAGTCGGATACACTCCCACTGCGCCACAGAAGCAGTCAAATGCGCTTATATACAGGGGAAAAGATGCTTATATACAGGGTGTCTCACGGCCATGCCATGGAGAGAAAGTACCTTAAATTATATATACTACGGGTCTTAATCGCGTGAATAATTTAAGGTAAAATACCTTGTTTATTGCTCGTTGTTCCTGAGATTAGCGCGTTCGCGTTCGCGTTTAAACAAACAAACAAACTCTTCCGCTTTATAATATTAGTATAGATTTTTAAATAATTGCCTGTCTGGGCTAGGGTTGACAAATTTTATTAGAACAAATAGAGTTTAACTGATTTCGAAGGAGGTAAACTAAGCTCGGTTTCGCCCGCGGCTCCGCCCGCGTGGATGTCGGTTGTTGCAATAAAAACTATCTTATGTCCTTCTCCGGGACTCAAATATCATCTAAATCGGTTTAGCTGTTTGAGCGTGAAAGCGTAGGTAACAGACAGCTACACAAGAGGTCGTGGGTTCGATCCCCACCCAGGATAAAACTTCGTGTGATGAGCACGATGGTGTCATTCTGTTATTCTGTGTCTGGGTGTTATTTATTTTTAATATGTATTTATTAATGTATTTTAGTTTAACAGTTGTCTGGTTTCCATAGTAGAAGCTATGCTTAGTTTTTTTTTTAAGATAAGTAGCAATGTGGGATTGAGTCCCACATTACTAGCAATCTTGTTAACCCCTCCAGCTAAGCTCAAAGGCTTGTGTTAGAAGTGGGTTCACGTCGATAGTATCGCTAGGAGGGAACCGAGTCCCGCCTGCCACCACTGCGACTGCGGTGAGGACTCGGCGCAGCACACCCTCCAGCATTGTCCAGCTTGGGAGGGGCAACGTCGAGTTCTCACCGCAGTGGTCGGAAGTGACCTCTCGCTGCCGGCCGTGGTTACAGAACCGTTCACCAGTTCGCTCCGGACCATGGACAGCCATGGTCCGGAGCGAGGGGTCGTGGAATGCGGTCGCATCCTTCTGCGAGGACATCATCTCGCAGGAGGCGGCGGAGCGCGTCAGGGAAGAGAGCTCCCTGGCGGATCCGCTCCGTCGCCGGCGAACCGGGCGGCGTCGGCGCGCATATCTGCGCCTGATGCCGCCTTAGGTGGGGCTGCGGGCGGGTGTACGGGGTAATCGCCTCGCCCGCGGCCTTCTGTGGAGGCGCGGCACCCTGTGTGTATCCAGGGGCCGCGTAGGTGTGAAATGCCCGGAACGCAACAACATCGCGTCCGGGCATTGCCACTGGGCGGGCCGCCGACGGCATAACAAATTCCGGCGGCCCGTTCGCGAAGGTGGCGGGAGATACACGGCGGGTTTTTTAGTGGGTACAAACCCCACACTACCTCCACCGTCTTCCCCGGATGGTGGAGGTGTTCGTCAGGATTTTTTCCCGCCAAAACAAAAAAAAAAAAAAAAATTAAAGGTGTGGGTTCACGTTGGTAGTATAGTGGGTAGGATTCGAAACCACGGCCTCACGATTGCGAGACCGATGCCTTAGCCATTAGGCTACCGCCGCTTTAAAGTTTGGGATCAGATAGCGTTGTGTGAGTTCTCCCAATATATTATTATTATTATATTAGTCTTACTTATTCATCCAAACCATCTCTAATAATAACTACGTATTGACAAAGCGCAATTAATGTATGATGACATTGGTGATCACAACGATCTATAAACATAAACAATAGGTGATTGAACGAACCGGTAGTTGGGTGACCTTTCTGGAAGTTTGCGTCTTTCAATTGAAGAGGTTCGACGTATAAGTATGAAAGTAAATAGTAGGTAGTTACCTACGAAAATACAAGGCTACAGCTTATTAAAAACTAATTTGAGCTGCCATTACTTATGCCTATATTTGTTTTCAATGCTTGACTGACCTTGCCTGTATATAAATAAATAAAAATAAAAAAGCCTTTTATTTCCTACTAGGTACACAATTAGGTTTACAATAGGGTATTTGACTAAAGTCAAATCAGTCTCTTTTTAAGAAACGTCAAAAACGAGCCGCTCTGTACAAATTTGTATGGAATGCTAGCATATGACGTCACGTTTTATATGGTCAAATTATTTACTTTCAGTGTTTCTCTTTATGATTATAAATTAAGTAACACATTAAATTAATAAATGAGCATATTTTTAAGAATACTTGATGACATATTTTTAGCTGGTTATTTTAAAATATTTTATTTTGATAGTAGTCAAATACCCAATTAAAGAAAAGAAAGAAGAGTGTGTACACCAAGTCAGTTTAAAGAAATTTAAAGAAATTGTTGATAAGTACTTAGTTAAGTAAGTTGTAAGATTGTAGTAGGTACATTAATTAAATATAGTAGAAGGCGTTTACCTGCATATACAATTTATAAATACTTTTTTTTACAAAAAAACATCTAAATAACTGAATTCATTATAAAATGTTATAAGCTACGGGTCCTAATCGCGTGAATATTTTGTTTTAAGGCCAAATAGCTTTGTTTATTGCCCCACGTTTCGACCGTATTGCAACGGCCGTGGTCACGGGTAGACTAGATAGAGTCTACCCGTGACCACGGCCGTTGCAATACGGTCGAAACGTGACCGAAAGCCGTTGCGAAAGTTTACGAACATATAACTAAATTAAAGCACAGTTGATTCTTGAGCTTTGAGTTTCGTTGTTTTGAAACTCATCATCAGATCTTTACAAAATTTATATACGACTCCTAAGATACTGGTTCCTACCTAGTTAAGGAGTCGGTAGTATGACCTCACAAACTAATTTCCAGTGTACCTAATTATAATCTACTGAGACACTTTAACCTTGTCTGTACAAATAAAAATTATTATTATTTTTATTATTTATTTATATGGGATCATTTCGGGATTAACTTCTTTCGAAAAAGTCCGTCATATATATGACGAAGTTATTTAAAGGGGGAGATACGAGTAGTAGCCCGAACAAACATTTCAAAAAAAATCGAATTGAGACCCTCTTGCTTTTTGAAGTCGGTAAGAAACATTTAGCACGGTGAATTTCGGAACATTTCGACTGCCTCTGTAGCGCGGTGGGAGTGTATCCGACTGCTACGCAAGAGGTCGTGGGTTCGATTCCCACACGGGACACCACTTTGTGTGATCCACAAATTATTTTTCCGAGTCTGGGTGTACTTTGTGTCCGTGAATTGTATGTTTGTAAAGTCCGCCGCGACACAGTGCTTGTACCCTACTGCGACAGTCGTCTTAAAAAAAAAAGAACAAAGAAAATTAATTTTTCGAAAAATTTAGAAGTAGTTCTAAACCAAAATCCTAAAGTTAATCCTAAAAAAATAAAAAGAATTGCCGCGAGTTTTTATTGCCCTGTTCTTTGCCCTGGCTTTAGCTATTGTTTGCGAACTTGACATTAAATGTAGAATCATGAGCATGACTTATCCCTAAAGTAGTACACATTTTGCTTCCTAATTTTAATTGATATTCAGTGGCGTAACTATCTAATGACTAGGAGGTGTAGTGCACCAGTTACCCAAACCCACGGAGCCCTTCGGGCCAAAGCAGCAAATTGCTCTTTGTACCAGTGTCATCCATAATATTATGTAAAGGAAAGACAAAGGTTACAGTAACTATTTGACTACCTCTATCCTTGTATTTCGGATGGACGGACAGAGAGGGAGGTAGGTTAGGTAGGAGGTGGCTTAGTTAAAATTGGCACACTTTGAGTTCGTGAACCTATATAATAATAACACCTAATCAGTTAGAATAGGAAATGTGCATGTATTTTTTTTAATTCTTATGCAATGGTATACATCGATATATCATTGAAAAAAAAAACAGCGCCATCAAACTACAAACTTAAAAAATAAAAAATGATAAAAGCATTTTCAAAAGCATGTCATTTTAGCGCGTAAAAGTCATGGCCTGTGACGACACGGCAATCGTGACAGCCAATGAACGCAAAGCATGTCTTTACATAATTTGAACTGTTACATTCGTTTCAACTATCTTGAATTTTCGGCTCAATTTTTGGTCTATTTAATAATTATTTTTATAATTTTATATGCATCTAATTTTTTACATCAATATATTTTATATTGATGTATACACTAAACCAATTAAGTAAATATAAAAAAAATGTTTAACCTTCATTTGCGTCAAATGCATATTCCTTACTGGCCCCAATTGTTGATTTGCATCGGGCGCGTTGGTTACCTAACTACGCCACTGTGTGTGTGTGTGTGTGTGTGTGTGTGTAGAGATGTGATAAATGGCTTAAAAAACGCTTTTTTGCTGTCTTTAAAAATAAAGCAAAAAGGTTACTTTTCAATCGTGCTGCTCTGACAACAATGTTGGCTTTACCTAAGCTATAAGTAGGTATATGAAATACATTTACTTTTTTTAAAAGTTTGATGTCAAAATCATTTTGTGATTTATATACCTATAACTAGCTACACGCGCAACTT
Organism: Herminia tarsipennalis; assembly: GCA_945859575.2. NCBI lineage: Eukaryota > Metazoa > Arthropoda > Insecta > Lepidoptera > Erebidae > Herminia > Herminia tarsipennalis. Next base: position 2,555,159 of record OX243859.2, read on the forward strand.
CGTCTGCGTAAATTTTCCCCGTTTTTGCAACATTTCTTATTGCTGCTCAGCTCCTTATTTCTCCACCATTTATTGGATGTTATTATACATATAAACCTTCCTCTTCAATCACTCTATCTATTAAAAAAAACCGCATCAAAATCCGTTGCGTAGTTTTAAAGATTTAAGCATACATAGGGATATAGGGACAGCGAAAGCGACTTTGATTTATACTATGTAGTGAAGAAATAAGATTGTTCAAACATAAGTGTAGGCAATAAGTAAAAAACGAATTTGTTTGTATTTTAAAGTGTACTTGTTGTTTTTTATTGAAAAGCTTTTTTATAGAGCTTTTCGTTTAAACGCTCATCTCTGGTCTCATGTGTAATATGTTTGAAGTTTTAATGTGTATGTTTTTTTTTTAAGTAGGTACATATTACAAAGTGTTTATTAGTGATGTATTTGTTTTCCTTCAACTCGCCAATTATTATAGTTAAGAGTTAGCCTTGACGAGTTATTGACAAAGTGCAAACTCAAATATAGAGTTAAGTAAGTACTAAATTCAATGATATTGTACGTAATGTATATAAGATACATTTTTTGGAAGTAAATGGTGACAGGAAGCGGGGGGCGGGGGCGGTAACTAAACCAAGAGAATTAGAGATGCGATTACGCATCACATTGTCATTATTAGTATTACTAACTCATGTTTTTTGTGATTATTTTCGTAAAGAAATTGTTTTCAAAGTTTCTTAAGTATTTACTGTAACTGTTCTAAATTTAAACTTTTATGAACTTATTTAAATAGTGTTTTGATATTGTTGAAGTAAAATTTTATCAGTATTTTTAATCGATTAAACATAAATAATCGTTTTCGTAAGTAATTTTAGAGTCTCATCTCTATGACATGCGCGAAAGTGCTACGAACCTAACTTCAATCCGGTCAAGTAACGTTGATCCTACTGTATCTTGGGATAACTCACACAACGCTATCTGATCCCAAACTAAGTAGAGCTTGTACTATGGATACCAGACAACTGATAAACATACTTAAATATTTCTAAATACATACATATTATAGATTTGTATGCATTATATATATTTAAGTGTACGTTTGTGAGTATATTTTATTTTATATATGGATTGTACGAGTATCTAATACCTTCTTGTATATAGACTGGCCTGTTGGTCTAGTGGTTAGTGACCTTGATTGCAAAGCCAGCGGTCGTGGGTTCGATCCTCACTCAGGATAAAACTTTGTGTGATGAGTATTATTTCACTGTTGGATGGGCCTTATCGCTAAGAGCGATCTCTTCCAGGCAACCTTTGGATGGATAGAGACATAAATACACGAATTAGGTAGGGGTAGTGTACAGCGTGATATTAATTTATAGGTATCAATAACAAGAAGAGATTATGTTTCTTTTTAAGATTAAAAATTAATAAAAACGTTAAATTAATAAATGTACATGATTTTTCAAAACATTTTTTGACATATTTTTACATGGTCAGTATAAAATATTTCATTTTGATAGTAGTCAAATACCAAATTGCGCGAGTCAACTAGTCGATTTATAAGACGTTGTCACGTCAAAAAGTATAAATCTCAATGCTTAAGCAAGGAAGTAAAAGAAGTAAACGTTTGGGTCTTTATAGCGTTTATTTATTTGAAAACCCACCAACTTTCTAAGACAAAGTTCCTCATATTTCCGCGACTTCCTGATTTAACACCGAGTTTGCGCTAATGATGGAAAGTGTTCCACTTTATACCATCGGGGTATTGGGAGCGATCATTGCGTACTGCACTAATGGTGCAACGAATGTGGGTGCATATCTACGAACTGTCAAATCAGCATCGTATTAATAGGCTGTTTGAATTTGACGGAGTAAAATAATAACTCTTTTTACAAAAAAAATCTTATCGACTTTAATCACGGCTGTTTTACTGGGATTTATTGATGAGTTTCGTTGTTTCGTTGAAAAAAAAAACGCTTTTTTTTCATTTTTTTGTTTTTTTTTTTTTGCGAAATCTGCGATCAGTTCCAATACTTTTAGCAGGTGTGTTGATTCGGATTCGTTGGCAAAAGAGCGTGGCTCCAGTGAGACATCTACTCATTATGTATTATTATGCATGTAATAAATAACATACCTGCTAAAAGTATTGGAACTGATCGCAGATTTCGCAAAAAAAAAGCCTTTATTTATTTAAAAACCCACCAACTTTCTAAGACAAAGTTCCTCATATTTCCACGACTTCCTGATTTAACACGGAGTCTGCGCTAATGATGGAAAGTGTTCCACTTTATACCATCGGGGTATTGGGAGCAATCATTGCGTACTGCACTAATGGTGCAACGAATGTGGGTGCATATCTACGAACTGTCAAATCAGCATCGTATTAATAGGCTATTTGAATTTGACGGAGTAGAATAATATTTTTTTTTTATAAAAAAAAATCTAAACGACTTCAATCACGGTTGTTTTACTGGGATTTTTGATGAGTTACGTTGTCTGTTTTTGAAACACATCATCAGATCTTTACGACGGGACGATTTTGGAATAAATCACTTTGTAAAAAAATACAAATCCGTCTGTATATATAATACTAGCGGACGCCTCGCGGTTTCAACCGCATCCAGTAGTTTCGTAGCCTATTCAATACAAACAAGCAATCAAATATTTCCTCTTTTTAATATGTTTTATAGTATAGAAGTATAGATATAGATAACTAGCTGTCCCGCTCAACTTCGTCTGCTTAAATTTTCCCCGTTTTTACAACATTTATTGCTGTTCCGCTCCTATTGGTCGTAGCGTGATCTTATATAGCCTATAGCCTTTCTAGATAAATGGGCTATCTAACAGTGAAATAATTTTTCAAACCTGTAGTTCCTAAGATTACCGCGTTCAAACAAACAAACTAACTCTTTAGCTTTATAATATTAGTATAGATAATATATATTTTTTTTTATTACGTACCTATTAAAACGGATTTACATCAAACAAAGCAAAGAAGTCTTTTTACACAGCTGCCCCAAAATGAGGAATGTTGTTACCCGACTGTAAGGAAAGGTTATGTTTTGGCGCGTATATTGTATGTATGTATGTAATATTCTTTATTACCTGAAATCTCACAATCTACTAAACAATAAGTTCGTCAGGTTAGGTTGCGTTAGGTTCGTCTTGATCGCCCAAGTGTTCTTAGATATGTAACGTTTCAAAAAAACAAACATGGCGGCTCTAAGATGTCAAAATTAATAGGTGTATGAAAAGTTGTTTTGAATATTACAATATGGGTATCAAATTAAAGGGCTCATCTTAAGCATTTCAAAAAGGTATAACATGATTACGACTGTACTGAAATAGTTAGTTAGCAACCATTCTTTTTTTAATTTTCAATACTTGACAATAGCTGTGATAAAAGTTAGTTGTTACATCGATTACATACTACAACTACTAAAAGTATTAAATAAAAAAATATATAAAAATAAAAAAACCCGCCTGCACAAAAAAGATGAAAACAAGATCCCCTACATAAAATTATATAATTATGTAGGGGATCTTGTTTTCATCATTTTTGTGCAGGCGGGTTTTTTTATACATCAATGGTCGTGCACAAGTAAAGACTTCTATCTGATTTGATTGACTGTCCAAATTTCAAAATCAAAGGGATGTCTTGCTGTTGTCAGCGGTAGCCCGTTCAGACCACCACTACAGGTATTGCTGAAACGGTTTCTGTGTAACGAATGTCGTCATCGCCCGGCGTCGCTTAACACGGCCCTCCTTTAAGTCAGTCGTTGTGTAGAGCTCGTTTCCCTACTATCCCATGTGTAATCACTACATAGTATAAAACAAAGTCGCTTTCTCTGTCCCTATATCCCTATGTATGCTTATATCTTTAAAACTACGCAACGGATTTTGATGCGGTTATTTTTAATAGATAGAGTGATTGAAGAGGAAGGTTTATATGTATAATAACATCCATTAAATAGTGGAGAAATAAGGAGCGGAGCAGCAATAAAAATGTTGCAAAAACGGGGAAAATTTACGCAGATGAAGTTGCGCGGGTCAGCTAGTTGGTTAATATAAAGTACACACATCAAAAGTGTCTAGGGATCAAGCATTTTTATGCGGATTTCTTGAGATTGAGATGTGGCTTTGTAATAAATTTATGATTTTATAAATTTATATGGATCCTTTTTGGTGCATTTCATAATTTGAATCAGGAACTGTGAATCAAATTCGAGTAAAAGATGAAAATCAGCTGTCAATATTTTCCCTATAAAAACATACAACGCATTGAAGACATTATTAGTGCTACTGTTTCCCTACTACTGATTAAAACCAACGTTATTATGGAGCGGCGACGTCATTTAAGCAGGGAAGAAATGCTCAGAGCCGTGGGAATGATAGAAGCTGGTTCCCGGCAACGTACTGTGGCTTTAGCTCTGAATACAAGTCAGAGTGTTATCAGTCGACTTTGGACACGTTACCGAAGCACTGGTACCGTGGCTGAGCGCCATGGAGGACGGTATCGCTGCACCACACGGAGACAAGACCGATACATTCAAATCTTAACTCGAAGAGGTCCAACAATAACCGCCATGATGTTAGCCGTGAGGCTTCATCACTCTTCAGGGAACTTAATTAGCGACCAAACAGTCAGAAACCGCTTGCATGAAGTGAACATTCATTCCCGAAGACCGCTACGGGTACCACCTATAGCAATGCACAATCGTAGGATTCGATATCAATGGGCTCTTGAACACAGAAATTGGGCAGAAGAACAATGGCGTTTCGTGTGCTTTTCTGATGAGTCTCGTTTTGGTATGAGACCGGATACAAGACGTATACGACACTGGAGAACCCCTGGACGCCAACAGCGATTAAAATCCTGCCAGGAAGTCCATCCTTATAGTGGTGGAACCATCATGGTATGGGCGGGTATTTGGATCGGCGGAAGAACTGAGTTGATTTGGATCAGAGGCAACCTCAACGCTCAAATTTATGCTGAGACGATTGTATCAGACGTCATCGTTCCTCTACAAGTGCAAATCGGTCCCTTATTTCAGTTAATGCATGATAATGCACGACCGCACACCGCAAGAGTTGTAAGACAGACTCTCGCCGCAACTAACATCAATGTCCTGCCCTGGCCTGCTCAGTCGCCAGACTTGAACCCGATTGAGCATGCATGGGATATGCTACAGAGAAGAGCTCTGCCGAATATGGAGGGTATCCAGTCGCAAGAAGACCTTTTTTTGTTGTTGCAACGAACATGGGCGGCCATTCCACAGCGTGATTTGGATGAACTCATTTTGAGTATGCCAAACCGATGTTCTTGTGTTGTTAGTGTTCGCGGTAGAAACACGGATTATTAATTGTTTAAGTTACCCAATAAAATTTTAAAGAAAACTGTTATTTCAGTCTTTTTTTCGAACTTTAATGTTAGTGGTTCAAATGTCAAAAATCCCTTTATTAGGAAAATGGCAAATTTCTTTATTAATGCAAAGGTGACTTGGTTTATCGTTACTGTGACAAACGAAAACACTTTATTTGATGAATCCTTAAAGAAATAAAAGAAATAAAATCAATCAGGAGAAAAGTTATTGCAAAAATATATGTTGATCCCTAGACACTTTTGATGTGTGTATATCTTATTTCGGACTATTATTAAGCTATTGCATAGCTTCTATCGCGGGCCTTGAGCGTGGAGACCGAATCCAGAAATTTCGGAACGAAAATAACCTAACACCCCCCACTCCGACCGGCACAGCGGTGATACTCTTTATGATTTGCCATCTATCGATGAATAGCAGAACTTTTAATGACTTTTTTTTTAAATTTCAAAAAACTTTTTTTTTTTAATTGCTTATGTTGATAAAATGCTATGCTTTACCGCGGCAGTCCCCGAGTACCACACATTTTATATCTCTGCACATCAACCCCGAATACATACCTCAGTGATCGAATACACACAATAACTCTAAAAGACTATACCTCTGCACGTACTATAGGTACTATACTATACATCCAACTATAGAGGTTAGTGGTATCTATCTACTTACATATTAAAAGAGAAAGTGTCACAAAGTCATTATATTGCGGTTTATTTAAATGAGGTAAGTATCTACTTAGAAATAAAAAAAAAAACAAATGAACCTTTCCCTATACAAATAATGAAGGTTCATTTGTCTTTTTTTTCATCATCATGAATGATACCAATACTTTCGCTTCACGTTGAAGCCCGTTATTGTGATAAATAAAATTGTATGTTCTCTCCAAAGCAGTCAGTATCGGAGGCCTCGGTGCCTTTTGCAGGCGGTTGGAGCGTTTTTGAGTCAGTAAGTTTAGAGTTGTATGAGCCATTTTAAGTCGGTTGGATTCTTTTTGAGGCGTTTACAGTGTTTTAAAGTCTTTTGAACTATTTGGACCCTTTTTGAGCCGTCTGGAGTTGGTTAGAACCATTTTAAATCGGTTGGATTGTTTTTGAGCCACTTAGAGTAGGTTAGAGCCATTTTGAATCAGTTTTATCTTTTTTGAGGCGTTTAAAATGTTTTCGAGCCTTTTGAGCTATTTGGATCCTTTTTAAGCCGTCTGAAGTTGGTTAGAGCCATTTTAAGTCGGTTGGATCATTTTTGAGGCGTTTAGAATGTTTTAGAGCCTTTTTAAACCGTTTGGAGTTGAAATGCTAGAGGTCGAGGGGTCGTTGTATAAAACAAGATTTACTAAGCTGGTCGACGCTTCAAGAGACCAGAACTCTGGCCTGTACTTTGCGTGTTTAAATGTGAACACGTTTAAACAGGAACGAATGTCTACCTAGGACCAGAAAAGGGTGATCTGAAAACCCAAACTAAATATTATAAAGCTAAAGAGTTGGTTTGATTGGTTGAACGATTTTCGATTGATCTAACTACCTTAATGGAACTAAAGTTTCAAATAAGTATTTTTGTGTTGGATAGCCCATTTATCGAGGCAGACTGCAGGCTATATAACATCACGCTACGACCAATAGGAGTGGAGCATCAATGAAAATTGTTGCAAAAACGGGGTGAATTGACGCAGACGAAATTGCGCAGGTCAACTAATAACTTATAATTCGCACGAATGTGCTAACGTGTCTACTATGTAAGCTTACATTAATTGCAAAGATATAGTACGCAAGTCACTAGAGAGCATACCAAAGAGCTGAAAAACAGAGTTCTCCATTTTAGCAGGAGTTTTGAAGCTGTCGCTATAGCCGGGCACGGCTTTGAGGCTATTAAATTACACCAGGTGACCCGCGCAACTTCGTCTGCGTAATTTTTCCCCGTTTTTGCAACATTTTTCATTGATGCTCCGCTCCTGTTGGTCGTAACGTGATGTTATATAGCCTATACCCTTCCTCGATAAATGGGCTATCCAACAGTAAACGAATTTTTCCATTCGAACCAACCATTTCAGTTCCTGAGATTATCGCGTTCAAACAAATAAAGAAACAAACTCTTCAGCTTTATAGTATTAATATAGATTTCTACTAATTACTTTATTGTGATTTCTATCAATTAAAAAGTAAAATTAAAAAGCGTAAAGATGAAATGCACAACTTTTTCCCAATGCAATTAGAATTGAAAATGAAAACACTTTCTATGTGGTGGCGATTGTAATTTTTTTAATTGGTATTTAACATGCTATGTCTTCTTGATCTAATATACAATGTCTTGATTTTATGTCTGTCATCTTTTTCACAGTTTTTTTAATCGAGATTACTTCTAGTTTTGATTTTTTTTTTTAAATCCGCATTTTTTAAAGATGTATTTAGATTATAATTGCATTTGAAAGAAATATTTGAAGTTCAGACCTAGGAATCGAACCCGAGACTTCCGATCACTTTACCGGAGCGCAAAAGCCGAACCAGCTAACCTCAACCATGTCACTAAATTTGAAATTTCTCTTCCCTTGTTGCATACGAGTTGGGCCCTCGCAAGCGCCATCTAGCCATGTCCTTAAGAACTATTATGGCTTTTGTTATTGCTTCGTTACAGAGAGCATTTTTAACAAATTATGATGTCGCTGGCCGAATATTATATTTTTTTTCTTCTAAATGCAATTATTATTTTTATAAAGTAACTAACTAGCTGTCCCGCGCAACTTCGTATGCGTAAATTTTACCCGTTTTTGAAACATTTCTCGTCGCTTCTCCGCCCCTATTAGTCGTAGCGCGATGTTATATAGCCTATAGCCTTCCTCGATAAATGGGCTATCCAACAATAAAAGAATTTTTCAAATCGGACCAGTAGTTCCTGAGATTAGCGCGTTTAAACAAACAAACTCTTCCGCTTTATAATATTAGTATAGATTGGCAAGAAATGCGAATAAAAATTACTAGGATGAGATTAGGTTTTTTAAAGATGAGTAATGTGGGAGTGGGTATCACATTACTAGCTATCTTGTTTACCGCTCCAACTAAGCTCAAAGGCTTGTGTTAGGAGTGGGTCCACGTTGTTTATCCAGGTGTCGCGTAGGTGTAAAATGCCCGGAATGCAATAACATCGTTTCCGGACATTGCCACTGGGCGGGCCGCCGCCCGACGATATAACAAATTCCGGCAGACCGAGGTTGCGGACGATAAACGGCGGGTTTTTTAGTGGGTGCAAACCCCACACTACCTCCACCGTCTTCCCCGGATGGTGGGGGTGTTCGTAAGGAATTTTTCCCGCCACATAAAATAAAAAAAAAAGAAGTGGGTTCACGTCGGCAGTATAATGGGTAGGATTAGAATCCTCGACCTCACGATTGCGAGTTCGATGCCGTAACCATTAGGATACAGCCGCTTTGTTGGATAAAAAATCGTTTAGCTATTTTGAAGATATCATACGCCCTAAATTTTCACAATTTAAAAATATTTTATTTTATTAAAAATTTAAATCAGGCCCTAAATTGTGAAAATTTGTTAGAGAATTAGGGCACTAACTCTTATTACACCTTTCTTTTAAAGGGTTTAGGGTAGTGATTACCCTGATTTACTGTAGTGTAGCTCACGAGTCGGCAGTTTTTAGGGTTCAGTAGACAAAATGGCAAAAACGGAACCCTTATAGTACGTCACATTATGGGCCATTCCTTAATTACGTTAGGATGATTTTGACGATTTTCGCCCCCTTACCTCCCTGTAAGGGACATAAGATTTCTCGAATTTCCTCTTCTAATTTAAGATTTTATATCGTTTTTCATACGCGGAAAGAATATACATACTTTAATCCACAATTTCAATCACCAACTCCTTCCTCCCTGGGTACGCTTATGGGTTTAAATATCCGTTAACGATGTCATTATTATTCTTGGGACAACTCACACAAAGCTATCTGATCCCAAACTAAACAAAGCTTGTACTATGGAAACCAGACAACTGATATACATAGGACTGCTCTGTGGCGCGGTGGGAGTGTGTCCGACTGCTGCGCAAGAGATCGTGGGTTCGATGACCACACGGGACACCACTTTGTGTGATCCACAAATTGTTGTTCCGAGTCTGGGTGTACTTTGTGTCCGTGACTTGTATGTTTATAAAGACCCCGCGACACAGGGCTTAAATCTACTGCGGAAGTCGTTTTTCTATTATAGATAAATAACACCCAGATACAGAATAAACCATCGTGCTCATCACACAAAGTTTTATCCTGGATGGGGATCGAACCCACGACCTCTTGCGTAGCAGTCGGATACACTCCCACCGCGCCATAATATAACTGTATGTTTGTTTGCTACCTTAGTGATACAAAAAGTGAAACACTCTGAAATTACTCGTCGTTATTATGATAACATCTGTTTTGTAACGTTTTTAATTGTTTAATAATGAGAAGATGTAAAGAGAGAGTTGTTAAAACGCAAGATGAAGATAATGATAAAGTACTGACTTTCATTTTTATTTTGTTCTTGTAATAATTAGTAGGCAGGTACATCATGAATAGAACATTATCTTGTTATCTATTACTAGCTGTCCCGCGCAACTTCGTATGCGTAATTTTTCCCCGTTTTTGCAACATTTCTCGTCGCTGCTGTGCTCCTATTAGTTGTAGCGCGATGTTATATAGCCTATAGGAACTACGGGTCCGAATTGAAAAAATATTTTTCTGTTGGGTAGTCCATTTATCAATGAAGGATATAGGTTATATAACATCACGCTACGACCATTAGGAGCGGAGCACCAATCAAAAATGTGACAAAAACGTTGCGCGGGTCATAACAACATAAAAATCAACGAAACAGCCTTCGCCTTGTTTATTTTAGCCTTCTGTAGGCAAACATTTGACCTGGGATGAATCGATCTCATTAAAGTTAGTAATTTTGAATTAAGATGGTTTTACTATTGTTACTTAAGCAGTTTTTGTGTCCGTTGTTGTACGCCTCAGTACTATTTTTGTATTAAACTCTCGATATTATAACGGATCCGGCGTCTAGTGCTGACACAGAACTTTTTAAGGGACGTCATTCATCGCATCGATTTCATTTATTCTACGAAATGATAATAATATCTTAATATCTTGGGACAACTCACACAACGCTATCTGATCCTAAAATAAGCAGCGCTTGTAGGTACTATGGAAACCGGATAACTGATAAACATACTTATATATTTCTAAATACATACATATTTTAGATAAATAACACCCAGACACAGAATAAACCATCGTGCTCGTCACACAAAGTTTTATCCTGGGTGGGGATCGAACCCACGACCTCCGGCTTAGCAGTCAGGGTCACTAACCACTAAACCAACAGGCCAGACATGAAGAGACGAGCAGTAGGTAGGCCTACCCCCTTATTTAAAAGAAAATTCATGAATTTTCGTTTGCTCAAATTTCTTAAGCTTACAGGGACTATTCTAATTATTTTTAAATGAGCACAAGAAGTTCGAACCCATACACGATTTTAAATTAAATAGATGTTCCTGGCTCTGTATATTACTTACCACCTCATTGTTATCAAAACTTTTTTTTCATTGAATTAGGTCAATTCACATATTTAAAGCAGTGCAGTTGCAGTTAAGTTTCGATAAAAACGATCATTTTTGTATTCTTGTAACTTTGGGATCGATCTTAAAAACGCTTGCGCACCGTACTAGAATGTCGTTATTGCGCTCTCGAGACGCATACTTGACGCAAGCGTATTTGAGATCGATCCCAAAGTTACTAGAATACAAAAATGGCCGTTTTAATTGAAACTTATCTGCAACTTTGACTGCCTCTGTGGCGCGGTTGGAATGGATCCGACTGCTACGCAACAGGTCGTGGGTTCGATCCCCAGAAAGGATAAAACTTTGTGTGATGAGCACGATGGTTTATTCTGTATCTGGGTGTTATTTATCTATAATATGTATGTATTTAGAAATATACATATAATTATGTTTATCAGTTGACTGGTTTCCATAGTACAAGCTCTGCTTAGTTTGGGATCAGATAGGGTTGTGTGAGTTGTCCCAATATATATATAATATATATTTCGTTGTGTGAATGCGACTTATGTAGCCAAACGTATCTACTAAACGCACAATGGGTGTGACCAAGACCGGGGCCACTATGCTGTGCTACATTACACTTTATTCTAACAATGTAACTTATTTATGTCGAAATACCTCAACAAGTGAGACAAAAAGTTGTCTATCTCTAAAATCCAATACCTTTTAACAAAAAATCTAACCGACTTCAATAACGGTTGGTTTGCTGGCATTTATTGTTTCGTTGTCTGTCTCTATCATCATCATCAGATCTATAGATCTATAGATATGGCAATTAGACAACTGATAAACATACTTATATATTTCTCTATAAATACATATTATAGATAAATAACACCCAGACACAGAATAAACCATCGTGCTCATCACACAAAGTTTTATCCTGGGTGGGGATCGAACCCACGACCTCTTGCGTAGCAGTCGGATACACTCCCACCGCGCCACAGAGGCAGTCAAAAATATGATCCCAAATTAGGTAGAGCCATGGTAACCAGACAACTGCAAAACATACTTACATTTTTCTAAATACATACAGAATATTATAGACTAGCTGTCCCGCGCAACTTCGTATGCGTAGATTTTCCCCGTTTTTGCAACATTTCTCGTCGCTACTCCGCTCCTATTAGTCGTAGCGCGATGTTATATAGCCTATAGCCTTCCTCGATAAATGGGCTATGCAACAAAAAAAAATTTTTCAAATCGGACCAGTAATTCCTGAGATTAGCGCGTTTAAACAAACAAACAAACTCTTCCGCTTTATAATATTAGTATAGATAAATTACTCTGACCCACTATGGTTTATTCTGGCACACAACGTTTTATTCTGGGTACGGATAGAATTGGGTAGATGACAACACTAACAATAAATTATTTAACACTATAAAGGAAATAGCATAAATTTGCGAAAATATTCTGGAAAACAATGTTTCTCTACAATTCTACGTTGTCATGAATTTATAAACATCAAAACAAACATTGAAACTAGATTATTTGACCGTACAAAAGAATGACGTCATTGTTTTGTATTTCATATAAATTAGTACGAGGCGCATCGTTTTGTCGTTTCTTAAAAAGATACCGATTTGACTTGACAGTCATCTACCCTATTCACGACTGCCGGCTTAGTCAGGATCACTAACCATTAGACTAACAGGCCATGAGGCTAGTTATTTTCAAAACACAATAACTCATAAATTAAATAAGGATACCACGGTGTTTAAACTTTTCTTAAAGTATACTAAATCATTATAATTATAACCGCTTAAGGGGGCATTACATTGAGAGAATTATTTATTTAGCGCTACGTACACAGCGACACGATCGACGGCCTCGCTCTTCCGCACACAACCATTACTTCACAGTGCGCGTGAGTGCAGCTCAAAATAAAGTAGAATATTCGTTCGTACATAATGTTAACGAAAATGCTCGTTTTTGCATTTTTCCGCAACTTCAAGATTTATTTGCGGAATCATATTAAGACATATCCTTAAATTTCTTTATATCATCTACTAGAAAAACTTCTTGACTGGTGACACAATTTTTTTCGTGTCCTAATATTTAGGTTTTCTATATAATTTTTTGTGAGAGCCGAACCCTGTTTCGCGTAATCTACCCTTAACAATCGGTTAAGTTCGACAATAGTAGCAAAAGTACTCCAAAATCATTCATCTTCAAATAATAAAAAAATATGTGAATACTGTTGCCTCCAATTCTAATATTCAGTAATAAAGCAGGTAATGCTTTCAAGAATGCTAAAATGGTAACCGGACTTCGCACAAATTCGACCTCCTTTTCAATTCAATAAGCCATTTATCTACGCTCAGGTAACACGGCTTACCTGATGGTCAAAACAATGTAGTAAAGTAACTATTACAGAAGTATATGACGTCATTTTTGTATTATAAAAGAAACAAAACATCTAAGCTTTTACAAACGTGGCATTTTATCAAACAATTTTATTTGGCTATGAATTACAGGCGATCACTATTAAAAGAGTTCTATTAAATGTATCAATTGATTTAGAAAGTAATAGATATCAAAAATAACGGTCCTGAGATGTTGCCTTGAAGTACTCCAATTACATTGTTTTGCAATGTGTAATGTAATGTGTATTACTTTAAGCAATAGTAATTCCATGATGCTTTGATCACGAATAGAATATAATTATAGTGTACAGCACATACCTACCTAAGAAAATATTGCTTAATCCTGATCATAACTAGGTCAAAAGGCTTACTGCGTTCGCTTAGTATGCCAAACGAGACGAGTTGAATACTCTAGTGATTTGCAATCCGGTTTTTAATGTTTTAGCAGAATATCTTCAAGTCTAAAACCTATACCTATTCAATCTGATCGCAGTAACAAATTCTAATCAAACTCCTAACCCTCGACATCTTATTTGGTTGTACAGCATATATGTAGTCTTTGTGGTATCATCTCATATCGTGGGTTTCGTCAAGGCGACTAAGAGATTTCACACCAGAGGACGGGCAGCAGCGTCCTCTGTGTACTTTAAAGCCGCTAACCTGCTCACCAAACGTGGCGATTGTGGAAATTATCTCCCGAATCTATAATAAGTAGGTTTTACAGAAAAGAGGCCCGTGCCCAGCAGTGGGACATCATATGAGTTGATATATAAACAGTTACGTACTTACATTCTAAACTGATAGTTGATTCAATCTAAAGCGACAATTGACCGGGATTTTTAGATCTTGACTGACATTTACAGTAGGTCGATGGCTTTTGTCAAGTCTTGCTACAAAAGTGAATTAAAAAAATCAAAATTCTTATTCACTTAGGATGAAAAACAACACTTGTGATACGTCGGAATTCTATATATAGCATATTATGTGTACCTGGATGATTTTTTCAAACGACGAATTATAAAAAATAAACCTAGCTTAACAAAACCCCCTGTATACTAAATTTCATGAAAATCGGTGGAGCCATTGCAATAACAAAAACAATAATAATAATATCATAAAGAGGAAAGATTTGATTGTTTGTTTGAATTGAATAGGCTCCGAAACTACTGGACCGATTTTAAAAGTTCTTTTACCATTAGAAAGCTATATTATCGGGGAGTAACATAGGCTATATTTTATTGTCAAAAAATTTGAGATCCCTACGAAAATTACAATAATGTAACTCAAGGTGTAAACATCTACGATATGACACCCGTGAGCAGGCAGCTAGTTGTATATACACATACTAGCTGCCTGTTCACGGGTTTACGACGAGACGAGCAATTCTTATATATGTATATATATATGTATATATATATATATATATATATATATATATATATATATAAGAATTGCTAAAGCTCTTAGATAGATATACCTAGCCTTCCTTGATAAATGGGTTATCCAAAACAAAAGTAATATTTTGACTTAAACAAGTGGTTCCTCAGATGTGATAATCTCAGGAACTACTAGTTCAATCAAACAAATAAACTCTTATAATCATCATCATCATAAAATAACTCTTAATAATCGTTATCTCGTTAGATCATCTAGTCTTTAGAGTTTTCTAGTCTTTTAAATTATATTTTTATTTTAAAACATATTTTACTTTCATTAATTTACTTGGATTAAGTTTTTTTTCACCGTAAGTAAGAATTTTTTTTATTTTTATTTTATTTATTGACTTTATGCACAAAAATATCGTACAAAGGCGGACTTAATGCTAAAAGCATTCTCTACCAGCCAACCTTTGGGTGATGTGACATAAAATTATATAGGTGCAGATTGTTGACAGCCAATGTTAGATAAATAAGATAATTACAATTGATTATAATATATATATATATATATATATATATATATATATATATACACATACGTATACTTAAAAACTTCAACGTAGAATTTCCAAGAAATTTATATCCTTCTAAGAGTATTTCTTACGTTAGAATGTACACCATTGTTTTGTAGAATAATTTACATTTCCATACATGATATGATAGGTTATAAAATTACGTTTAACATTTCTTTTCTATATATTTTAAATACAAAACAGGATTCCAGATATTATTCAATGGAACTCATAGCCGCATCGTCAAAAACAGGTATTAAAGTGTGTTTTATTTAAATTACTGTTTAATTTATAAAACAACTTTCTTTTACTATGTTTTCTAGTTGATATAATTTGATAGATATCGAAAAAAAAATTCAAAAATCTTTAAAAATAATTATATCTAGGCAGAACTATAAATGTTGTTAAACTTTCGCGATTTGTACACATAATAAAATTATCTTCTAAATAAATTGTATCTAATAGATACAATTAACTACGGGTCATAATGGCCGCCGAAATAGATGTGAAATATTTACTAACAAAATTGCTTAGCAACTATTGACAAAAGTATTAAATATCTATTGAATAATGTTAATAATGATAATTCATTATTTTCCTCACTATTTAGGATTAATATTTAAGAAATTGTTATTAATCCTAAATAGTGTGTTTATCTTTTAATATATATTCAATACGGCAGCCATAATGTATATGTATATTATAACTGCGTGTGCAGTAGTGCTTTAAAATTTGTAAAAATAATATATCGTAATATGGCTTGCTATGATTAATATTAACATATATTATAGTTATGTCTGTGACAGGCTTAAAATATATGTGACATTCAAACTTTTTTAAAAACTCTTACATCTAAACGGAACTTACCAACTGAGGTATCCATATCCAAAATTCTTGCTTCATCCTTCTGCTTATTATTAACTTCAAAATAATCACTTTGGTTATTAACATCTAAATAATTAAAATTAACTACATTTTTGGTATTAGCCTCACTGACACCAGTTTCATTTGCACCGGAACTGGGACGCGCGAAAAAAAGTAAAAACAAACATAAAATGTATACTAATTTACACATTTTAACTTTTTTATATAGCAATATATGAAAACACGGAATAAACCATTTAATTATCTCTTTTAAATCCATCGTTTTATTCATAAATTAATTTTAAATGGTTATTTTTTTAACACAACGCGCGCTAGTTCGGACTGCAATATGGCCGTCATTTCGCGCCAAACGCCATTTTAAAACTGATGCGTTCACGAGCCCGTTCGCCCGCCATTTCTTCTTTCACTAAAGCCGTGAACATACTGACTGTTAAGTTAAGAAATAAACAATTCGTCACGACTTTCGCTTACCCATTAAAATTCAAGTCCTGTCCGATTTAAGTACAAATGCGCAGTTTTATGAAAATGCGAGAAAATAGTAGAAAATATAGAAAGTTTTTTTAACTTTTAGGTCGCGTTTTGTAACAATTGTCTATGGCAAATGTACTTCCGTCAAGTTCTTTGTTTTTTTTTTTGTTATATAATTAGTGACAAAAAAGTTACATTGTCTTTACTTGCGTTTGAGTTTTAAAATTGTCTATTAACAAAATGTATCTATTTCGAAAGTGGTGAAACCAATCACATAATAGGTACGCTAATTACAGCAATTAGCGTGAATAAGTTGATGTTACTTAACATTTAAATAAATTCCGAGAAACAAAAAGTTGATATCTTTTCAAAACGGTTAAGCGGATTTTCCTCAAACAAAGCTAAGAACTATTTTTATTATAGACTAGCTTTCTAATTTAAAAAAAAAACACTTCTTAATTCGTTAAGGATATAATAAGATCTTATAGCTTTGACTATTGCTATGCTTAGTTTTTATTACCAGGTTCTTTTCTCCGGCTTTACCTACTGTTTGCGAACTTGGCATTACATGTACATCTAGAATCCCGACGTATCACAAGAGTTGTTTTGCATCCCAAGTGAATAAAGAATCTTCCGATATAGATATTTACAAAGTTGCTTAGCAGAAATTGAAAAAAGTATTAATGATTGAATGGTTGCTAAGTAACTTTGTTTTAAACATTTCACATCTATTTTGACGGTAGTGTAGATAACTTTTTTAGTAAGTAAATATTGAAGTCCTGACTTATTCTTCATTCATTCATCAACACTTAGCCCAAACCCTAGGATCTACCTAGCTGCAGAGCGGTTTCTTGCCTTTAAAGGCTTTCACACTGCCACGGACAACGCTGCGGGGTGCGTGGTGACAACGGAGATACGTGCGTGGTTGCGGGAGTGCAGATCTATCTCTATCTCTCTCTCTCTCTCTCTCTCTCTCTCTGAATTACAATTAAACGTGAGAGGACGCGTGTATATGTGGAAGGAGACGCGCCTACATGCGAGGAACATGCGCCCTCTAGTGCAATTAGTTTAAATGGTTTCAAAAAGAAGGATGGAGCAGGTGTTATGTCCGTTTTTCTTAGGGTTCCGTAGCCAAAACGGCAAAAATGGAACCCTTATATTTTCGTCATGTCCTTCTGTCTGACCGTCCGTATGTCACAGGCATTTTACTCAAAGACTATTCAATGAATCTTGATGAAATTAGATGAAAAGGTGTCTTGTATTCTAGTAGCCGCTACTTAGTTTGATAGCTAAATAATAATAATAATAATAAATATTTTTAGGGGGGGCACTCCATACATGTACCAAACATTTTTCTTTCAGCAAATATCAACGTGTGAAACAACATTAGACAGGTCTTTCAAAAACATTTTGAGGTTTCTAATAAACTTTTTTTTATTGAGTAAATATTTTTGGAAATAATCGCTACGAAAGTAATTGTCCAAAAGGTTAACACGGTTCAAAAGTTAAGGAGGGGGGGGGGGCCTCCTTAACTTTTGAACCGTGTAACCAAAAAATATGGCGACTAAAGGGCGTATCTGCAATGAAAATACGCTCTTCTGCTGATGCAATTGTTCAAGGCTGCGGAACCCTACACTGAGCATGGTCCGACATGGTCTTGCCTGGTTTTTGTATATATCAATATTTGAAAATGGCTAGATCGATTGATTTCAGCTGTCAAAATGTTTTTTTTTTAAAACATTTTGACAGCAGATGTAGGTTTCTAGTAGTTTAAAGTTTTTTTTAAAAAAAAGTAAACAATAGTATAAAAAAGTAATAAAAGTTAGTTCAAATAGTAATAAAAGTTTAGTTTAAGTTAAAAAAATATTACAATTAATTTTGATTTCTTGATAGTTTATTAGAATAATTGATATAACAATCAATTAACATATTGTGAACGTAGCCTATGAGTAGTTTCGCGACTTTTTCATTAGGAACTAACACAGTAAAACATTGCATGAATTAATTCAATAAGTCTCACATTTCCTAACCTGTTGCAAAATTACTTCCGTGGGTATTAACATCAATCATCTATACTTATATTATAAAGCTGAAGAGTTTGTTTGTTTGTTTGAACGCGATAATTTCAGAACAGTAACTCTATCCCAGTGTTATTTAATTTAATAAAATATTTTATAAGTATAACACTGCTAACATTGATTACCGTAATGATAATTGGTAATCATAGGTTTTTTGTTACCTTATCGGTAAACTAGCTGACCCGCGCAACTTCGTCTGCGTAAATTTCCCCCGTTTTTGCAACATTTCTCATTGCCGCTCCGCTCCTATTGGTCGTGCGTGATGTTATGTAGCCTATGGCCTTCCTCGATAAATGGGTTATCTAACACTGAAAGAATTTTTCAATTCGGATCAGTAGTTACTGAGATTACCGCGTTCAAACAAACAACTCTTCACCTTTAAAATATTACTAGCTGTCCCGCGCAACTTCGTATGCGTAATATTTCCCCGTTTTTGAAACATTTCTCGTCGCTTCTCCGCTCCTATTAGTCGCAGCGCGATGTTATATAGCCTATAGCCTTCCTCGATGAATGGGCTATCTAACAAAAAAAGAATTTTTCAAATCGGACCAGTAGTTCCTGAGATTAGCGCGTTTAAACAAACAAACAAACTCTTCCGCTTTATAATATTAGTAGATTATAGACTAGCAGACCCGCGCAACTTCGTCTGTGTAAATTTCCCCCGTTTTTGCAACATTTCTCATTGCTGCTCTGCTCCTATTGGTCGTAGCGTGATGTTATATAAACTATAGCCTTCCTCAATAAATGGGCTATCTAAAGGTCAAAGATTTTTTTCAATTCGGATCAATAGTTCCTGAGATTACCGCGTTCAAACAAACAAACTCTACAGCTTTATAATATTAGTATAGATATAAATATAGATTAACGCGCATTATTTACCTTAAAATTGCTTGACGTTTCGACCAGGTTACACCGGCCGTGGTCACAAGCGGACTGTTGCAGTTATGTCAGGACTCCATTTCGGACGCCGATGAATTCTTATCTACCGTCACTTTTTTATTTCTCGTACTATTAGAGCCACTACATACAACACTGATAGTGTCCATGTTAACCAACTGCGAACTAATGCGAGGTTGTTTTTACAAATCACTGGATTCCACGTCAAGGTCAGTTTTTTAGTCTTTTTTAAAGATTTTTAGACGTTTTAATTTCAATGACTTCACACACGATTCTTGAGTACAAATGGCGATCTGTGGTCCTCGTGTGTTTAACCGCTAAGTTAACGGTAAAGTGGTCTATCGAGTACCTAGCCTTATTCGAGTTGACCGAAGTCTAAGCCGGCATCACATGTTGGCCCAACGTCGGTCTCAACGGCACTTTTCTAACGTATGGATCTAGAGAATATTATTGGCGCCAATGTTGGGACGAGCGTTATTTTAAGTTCACATGTTGGACGAGTGGCGTTGGGTTTAGGGTTGCCACCCGTACTTTATATTAAAGTTTTATTAAATTTTATATTAAATTTTACTTTATACTTTAAGAGAAGTATAAGTACATAAAAATACTTTATTTTACATGATTTAATTCTCCGGAATTTAATTTACTTATTTTAGCTAAACTTTAACTAACTAAATAGACGTAACTTAAATATAATTATACCCCCCTAATTGAATTTACTTATTTTAATTAAACTTTAACTAACTACATAGACGAAACTTATATACATATTTTTTTTTATTTTATTTTACTTTATTGGGACATAGAACAATTACACATTCCAATTAAATTATAACATTAGTATTTTTAATAAGGTAAATGTGTAACCCACACCAATGTCCGCGAAATAATAACAGATGGCAAAGAAATAAATTAAGTACGCCACTTTTGCAAAGCTAGTAAGTACTCGTGAGTAGTCATGACTTAAGGTAAAGTTTTGCAACTATCCCAATATTTCAATTGCTTTTTTTTTAAATTGATTAACAGAAAGTGCGAATATATCTAGGTCGATAAAGTGTGTGTTATACGTATCAACTATGCGCCTCAGAGGCGCTCGCTCTCCCGCATGTGTTCTGCACCTTGCGGTATAGAACAGCCGAGGCACGCACGCCTCTCGGCGTAACACAATTCGGGGTACAACATAACATAAATTGTTAGTGATATCAATACAGTCAAACCTGTTATTGCATAGGCCATGAAGCGTTAAACCCATTAGGAAACTTCGTCTAGACTCCAAGCTCTGTAGCTTGTATAGATTTAATAACTGAGTATATGGTAACTTACACTTTGTGCATCTGTAGTGCATAGTGCGTAAAAAAATCTTTTGAACTATATTATAAATACTGTAAAGATTGATTATGGTATTAATTAAAAAGGGAATGCCCATTAGCAGTATCGCATGTATTTAAGTTGTGCCACAAGTTGATTAAACGTATAATTCTTGTTTCTAATTATAACATTTTTATATAATGATATGGAGTCTCACATTTGCCGGATTAATGAAACGAAAATATTAGTCTTTCAATTTATTTATTTAGTATTTTTTCGTATGAAGTTATTTTTAACGGTGGCAATACTATTACAAAAATAATATCGTAACATCGATTAGGATTATTAACGATTATTATTATATAATTATTAGAAAGTCATAGAATCACTTAATGTATTTTGGTTCTTGTAATTATATTATAATTATAAATACTTTAATAATTGTTGCACCGTTTGAATGTAAGGAACGATAATATTCATACACCATACTTTATTTAAAAAACGAAAACATTCTTTGATACCTTTAGATTGAACCGGCTCGATTAAAAATAAGAACATAGTAATGAATTTTAATAAAAAAATCGATTTGTATAGGATATGACAAAAGTTATGGCAACACTGAAATGTAATGTCATGTCACTTGTTGGCATAGAGTAGTATATGTATAGTAGGTACTTGTTGGTCTGTGCATAATGCTTGTTTGGCGCCGGTGCATTATGAAAACAGTTTAAAGTATTAATAACAAATAGCTTTTGTTATTTTTCGTGTTGTGTATGATATTGTGGTTACATTACGTGAGTTTGAGATAGAGACTCCATATACATATATGACTGCCTTTGTGGCGCGGTGGGAGTGTATCCGACTGCTACGCAAGAGGTCGTGGGTTCGATCCCCACCCAGGATAAAACTTTGTGTGATGAGCACGATGGCTTATTCTGTGTCTGGGTGTTATTTATCTATAATATGTATGTATTTAGAAATATATAAGTATGTTTATCAGTTGTCTGGTTTGCATAGTACAAGCTCTGCTTAGTTTGGGATCAGATGGCGTTGTGTGAGTTGTCCCAAGATATTATACATAGTAACAATCAGAAATATTTTGTGAGACAGAGACTCGTACCAATATTGTGACAATTGTGAAGTGTTTGTGAGATAGAGATTCGGATTATATATCACTGCAAAGCCGAATTCATAGCCATAAACTAGTGTTACACATCATGTGTAATACTTATTTAATTCGCAATATCATAGTTATGTCCTATTTTCAAAAAAAAAATGTATTTAAATATTTCGATTTTCGAAGTTCATCCACCCATATCAATTAAACCCGGCAAATTAGGTAAATCATTGTAGGTTTTTCTGAAAGTATATATTAATGTCTACATAAATCAGTAGTTTTCATCTTGGCACAACAAAATTTGTAGCGATACTAAATTCCATAGTCACTTGAACAATCGCCTTTGCTAAAAAAATATATTTTTAGAAAACATATTAAGTTAAATTTTACTTTATTTTGACGCAACGTATTTGTTTCTACTTTTAATAACCAATGTAATTACTTTATTTGGATCAAAAAAGGTGGCAACCCTAGTTGGGTTGGGATCGACGTTGGGGCCAACGTGTGGAGCCGGTGTAAAAGTGTTAACAGAAGATTACCAGTAAAGTGGCGCCTAACCTTCTTATCTCGTTAGGGTAATACATAAATCACGTGAAGTTAATTTTAGCCACTTTTCGACACCCCGCTCCCCGTTAGGTTTTAGACCTATATACGCAAGATCACGTGAATGATTTTGGTACAAAAATTAATCCAACGAAGGGGGAGTGCAATTGGTTCAACACCGGTCAAGTGTGAGTTGCTCGCACGACGGGGGAGGGGAGGCGGGTTGCTATTGATTCAACTGAGGAATCACGATCCGAAAAATACACGTGATTTTTCATTGTAGACGGACACAAAGTACACCCCGACTCGGAACAACAATTTGTTGATCACTTATAGTGGTGTCCCGTGTGGAAATCGGACCTCTTGCGTAGCATTCGGACACACTCCCACCGGGCCAACAAATTACAACCAGACACAGAATAAACCATCATGCTCATCACTCAAAGATTTATTCTGTGTTGGGGATGGAACCCACGACCTCCGGCTTAGGAGTTAAGGGCACTAACCAATAGGCACAACAGGGTCCTTATTCACTATATTTTTTTTTTGTTTTCTCTTCAAGCCCGCGCTTTTAACTGTCAAAATCTTGACATAATGGTATTTAAAAAGCTGCGCTTAGAAATGCATCGCGCATGCGCGCGGACATCTTTGAGCGCATCACGCAGGCGCCAATTCGCGCGGGCTTGACGCGAAATCGAAAAAAACATAGTGAATAAGCAGGCAGGCCAGTAAATTAGAACTTGTAATTTGAAAGAACAAATCATTATAGCATAATGATCCTAAATAATCACGTATTTTTAATCAACTAAAGATTAAAAAGATAAAATCTTTCTGTTCTAATAACTGGACATAATGATACATAGAATAAGTTAATAAAACAAATAAGTAACGAGGTATTATTTCAAAATCATGTACCATAACTCATCAGATAATGGTGAATGCAGACATGCGCCATTGTTTCTGACCCTTTGTTCTCAGTATGTAGTTTCTTCAGCTTTTGTAAAGGAACTACTGATACATAAAGTCTCAGTTGCTCCTTCAAAGAAACTATAAAATATAATAATAATATATATCTTGGCACAACTCACACAACGCTATCTGATCGCAAACTAAGCATAGCTTGTACTATGGAAACTAGACAACTGATAAACATACATAAATATTTCTAAATCTATTCTTTGCAACTTTTCTAATCATTTTTGCAACATTTCTCATTGCTGCTCCGCTCCTATTAGTCGTAGCGTGATTTTATATAAGCCTATAGCCTTTCTCGATACATTTATCGAGGAAGGCTATCCAACATTTAAAGATTTTTTTAATTCAGACCATTAATTCCTGAGATTGCGGTAATCTCAGGAATTACTGCTTCAAACAAACAAACAAACTTTCAGCTTTATAATATGTATTAGTATAGACCCAGACACAGAATAAACGATCGTGTTCATCACACAAAGTTTTATCCTGGGTGGGGATCGAACCCACAACCTCCGGCTTAGCAGTCAGGGTCACTAACCACTAGACCAACAGACCATCCATTAACTGCTAAGGAACTATCAAGTCTCAGTAGTTCCTTTGTAAAAGCGGAAGACTAAGAAGACTAGATAGTAGTTTGAGAACTAATTAGAAAAAAAAATGTGTGGCACTCGGGGACTGCCGCTAGGGCTTAAAAAATGCTATTCAATAGCTTTACCGCGCCAGTCTGCCGCGGTAAAGCTATTGAATAGCATTTTTTATCAACATTTTAAAAATTGAATAGAAGCTCGACAGTTTAAAATGTATATTTTATAGCTATAATTATTTACAGAAACAAAAAAATATATTGCATCAGCAGAAAAGCATATAGCACTTACGCCCTTTTGTTGATAAATGCAGTTTTGCAGCAAAATGTCAGCACCGTCTACACGTTGAAATATTCCTCCCCATCTATGTCGACTGGTAACGTACCCAGAAGGCTGGCAGCATTGCCACGTAACATCTTGCAATGCTTATTCTTTGTACAAAGAAAAAACCAGTACTCTGGTCATGTGAAGAACTTGGTGAAAAGCCGCTTGGTAAGGCTTAAAAAGAAATCCGATCTCAACATCTCTATCCCAAACGGCTCAAATATGTTATCTCCAACTACTAGATTGTCATATTTGGGCCGTTTTAGAGTTTCTGCTTAGGCAGCAGCAGTTCAGACACAGTCTGAGGTCCTTGGAAGATGAGAAAGTGTGAGGGTATCGACACAAGTTGCGTCCAATACCAATACCTCCCCTTCTTCCAAGGCAGCGACGTTACGCTGTCCGGTCTTCTATTATCGGCGCGCGCCAAGCCATTTGGTTCAAGTATGGATGGAAAAGCCCGAAGGATAATGTTATTTAGCCTGGCAGGATATATATTTATATATACCTATGCACTCCTACTGCAGGATAGGCCGTGGTGATAAGCAGCAGTAGTCCAGACACAGTCTGAGGTCCTTGAAAAGGAGAAAGCGTTAGGGTATCGACACAAGTAGCGTCCAATACCAGTGGTCTCTCCATCCTCCAAGGCAGCAATGTTACGCTGTCCAGTCTCCTACCATCGGCGCGCCCAAGCCATTTGGTTCAAGTATGGATGGAAGAGCTCGACGGATGATGTTATTTAGCCTGGTGAGTTATACGGCCTGCACTCCGACTGCAGGATAGCCTGTAGTGACCAAGGCCGGTGATCAGTTCCCCACAGTGGCATCGATGTGGAGAAATACACGAAGCGCCTGAACGCCGGCACGCAGCAAAGAGCCTTCATCAAAGAGGTCTTTTTTCTCTGAATATACCGCAGATCAGTTTTTATTGATTCAAACAGCAGCTTCTTGGCGGTTTCGATGTCCTCCGTAGGAAAACTGTTGTTACAAATTATAAAAATTCAAACATTTTAAAATTGGCAATTTGAAAAGAATGGCCGCGAATTTTTATTGCCAGGTTCTTTTCACCAGCTTTACCTATTGTTTGCGAACTTGGCATTACATGTACATGTAGAATCTCGACGTATCACAAGAGTTGTTTTGCATCCTAAGTAAATTAAGAATTTTGAATGGAATTGAATTGAATTACCAAATAGGTAAGTCTACACTCGCCTTAAGTATACCGTTATAACTTTTAGACTTATTACAAACGTTCTTCTGGTTCTACTTAATTAATTATTGATGATTCATATTAAATTAACTAGCTGTCCCGCTCAACTTCGTCTGCGTCAATTTTCCCGGTTTTAACAACATTTCTCATTGCTGCTCCGCTCCTATTGGTCGTAGCGAGATATTATATAGCCTATAGCCTTCCTCGACAAATGGGCTATCCAACATTTTTTTTTTTAATTTGGATCATTAGTCCATGAGATTACCGCGTTCAAACAAACAAACTCTTCAGCTTTATAATATTAGTATCGATATAAACAAAAGATATGTTATTAGTAACGCATCTTGTTTTGACTGCCTCTGTGGCGCGGTGGGAGTATATCCGACTGCTACGCAAGAGGTCGTGGGTTCGATCCCCACCCAGGATAAAACTTTGTGTAAAGAGCACGATGGTTTATTCTGTGTCTGGGTGTTATTTATCTATAATATGTATGTATTTAGAAATATAAAAGTATGTTTATCAGTTGTCTGGTTACCATAGTACAAGCTCTGCTTAGTTTGGGATCAGATGACGTTGTGTGAGTTGTGCCAAGATATAATTATTATTATCTAGAATAACGCTCGTCCCATAGTTGGTACCAATGCTATTTTCTAAATCCATGTTGGACAAGTGGCGTTGGGACTGACGTTGGGGACAACGTGTGGAGCCGGTTTTAGGCACCTGTCCCACCAACAACGATGAGCGAGAAGCGAGTAGCAATTTATCGCTTCAGAAACGTACAATAGATGTATTTTGTAGATCCCGTCCGTGTAAACAAAAGAGATGCAGTATTGAGCGAGTATTGACTGCCTATGTGGTGCAGTGGGAGTGTATCCGATTACTACGTAAGAGGTCGTGGGTTCGATCCCCACCTAGGATAAAACTTTGTGTGATGAGCATGATGGTTTATTCTGTGTCTGGGTGTTATTCATCTATAATATGTATGTATTTAGAAATCAATAAGTATGTTTATCTGTTGTCTGGTTTCCATAGTACAAGCTCTGCTTAGTTTAAGATCAGATAGCGTTGTGTGAGTGGTCCCAACATATTATTATTATTAATATCTGTATCTCTTTTGTTAAGTTGGGATCTACATAAGTATATATGTTTCTTGAGCGATAAAATCGCTACTCGCTTACTCGCCGTCGGTGGGACAGATGCCTTATGGCAAAAAAAAAACAATATAAAAACCCTGGACAAAAATATACATTAAAAGCATAACAATAATCGCAGATTGACTGGTGAGGTAAAGAAGGTCACTGGAATGGAGCTGGATGCATGCGGTGGAGGACCAGCTATTGTGGTGCACTTTAGGAGATGCCCATGTCCAGCAATGGACCGATACAGGCTGTTTTTTTCCCACATTACTAGCAATCTTGTTAACCCCTCCAGCTAAACTCAAAGGCTTGTGTTAGGAGTGGGTTCACTGGTCTAGTTTCCCCCGTGGGATAGGGGTCATCTGCTATGTGGATGACTCCCTCATCACGGCCTGGGGTGGCTGTTCGTGCAGGGGGTTCGGTGCCCCTGCCCGAGGAGCTTCGCGCTTGGCGCGGTGAGGCCCACCGGGCAATCATGGCCCGTGGCAGGGCCGACTGGAGGCTCCACGGGCAGGTGTTCGAACCGTGGAGGCGCTCCAGCCAGCCCTGGAAGAGTGGGCTGGGCGGCAGCACAGGACCCTTTCCTTCCGTCTGGTGCAGGTCCTTTCCGGGCACGGGTGCTTCGGAAAGTACCTACCTGCACACGGTCGCTAGGAGGGAACCGAGTCCCGTCTGCCACCACTGCGACTACGGTGAGGACTCGGCGCAGCACACCCTCCAGCATTGTCCAGCTTGGGAGGGGCAACGTCGAGTTCTCACTCACACTCGCTGCCGGCTGTGGTTCTGTCCATGGTCCGGAGCGAGGGGTTGTGTAATGCGGTCGCATCTTTCTGCGAGGACGTCATCTCGCAGAAAGAGGTGGCGGAGCGCGCCAGGGAAGAGAGCTCCCTGACGGATCCGCTCCGTCGCCGGCGAACCGGGTGGCGTTGACGCCCATATCTGCGCCTGATGCCGCCTTAGGTGAGGCTGCTGGCGGTGGTACGGGGTAATCTACCCCGCCCGCGGCCTTCCGTCGAAGCACAGCACCCTGTGTGTATCCAGAGGCCGCGTAAGTGTGAAATGCCCGGAGCGCAACAACATCGCTTCTGGGCATTGCCACTGGGCGGGCCGCCGACGGTATAACAAATTTTGGCGGCCCGTTCGCGAAGGTGGCGAGAGATACACGGCGGGTTTTTTAGTGGGTGCAAACCCCACACTACCTCCACCGTCTTCCCCGGACGGTGGGGGTGTTCATAAGGATTTTTTCCCACCACATCAGAAAAAAAAAAGGAGTGGGTTCACATCGGTAGTATAATCTGTAGGATTCGAACCAGCGACCTCACGATTGCGAGACCGATGCCTTAGTTGATGATGAAGTCCCGGATTACTACACAAGTTGTAAGAAATTTCATATTCTTCCACTACAACAAAGAAGGCTCATAGTGGACGTGGTCTATTTGCAGAAACTTGCGAAGGGGTAGATTGACTGCCCTGATTTGTTGATGAATTTGGGGTTTCTAACGCATAGCAGAGTACACCGCAAACCGATCCTCCTTCACGTTCCTTTTGCGAGTACTACCTACCGTCAAACAAAACTCTTCTTTTACCCGACTGTATGTAGGTATGTGTGTTTGTATGTATGTATGTA
The DNA here is from genome assembly GCA_945859575.2 of Herminia tarsipennalis. Classification (NCBI taxonomy): domain Eukaryota; kingdom Metazoa; phylum Arthropoda; class Insecta; order Lepidoptera; family Erebidae; genus Herminia; species Herminia tarsipennalis. The sequence continues at coordinate 2,583,593 of OX243859.2, forward strand.
ATATTTTTCATTACCTGATATCTCACAATCCACTGAACGGATTTATACAATTAAGACGTCGTTAGATTCGTCTTGATCGCCCAAGTGTTCTTAGATATATGACGTTTGAATAAAACAAACATGGCGGCTGTGAGATGTCAAAATACAAAGGTGTGAAAAAAAAATTGTTTTGAATACAGCAATATGGGTATCAAATTAAAGGGCTTGTCTTAAGCATTTCTAAAAGGTATAACTTGATTAAGACTGTAATACAAAAAAAGTTAGTTAGCAACCATTATTTTTTCAATCTTCAATACTTGACAATAGCTGTGATAAAAGTTAGTTGTTACATCGGTTACATAGTACACCACTAAAAAGTATTAAATAAAAAAAAATATTAAAATAAAAAACCCGCCTGCACAAAAAAGATGGAAACAAGATCCCCTTTAGGCTAGGGCATCGGTCTCGCAATCGTGAGGTCGCGGGTTCGAATCCTACCCATTATACTACCTACCGACGTGAACCCACTCCTAACACAAGCCCTTGAACTTAGCTGAAGGGGTTAACAGGATTGCTATAATGCGGGACCACAATCCCAAATTGCTATAAAAATATGATTTACCACTATTAATTATCTATTTTATTATTCTACTACTAATAACTATTGTTATGCTTAATATAGTTATTATTATTATTTTTGTATTTCATTGTATTACCGTATTGTTCACTTAGCGGTTTATACCGATTTTGTTTTCCATAGTATTCTAACAGCGAAAACTTTTAAATGGCCCTCAATTTATTTTCCACGGCGTCATAATCAAAATTTAAAAAGAATCAAAATTCTTTATTCACTTATGACACAGACAGACACAGGCCTCCTCTCTCGGAATGGTTTAAGATGCATACTCTGATCGTAATCATTACGCAGGCATACTGTGTAATACTAGTAATAATCACACTAATATTATAAAGGCGAAAGTTGGTAAGTATGTGAGTGTGTATGTTTGTTACTTCTTCACGTCTAAACGGCTGGAGCGATTTCAATAAAATTTGGTATGGAGTTAGCTGACACCCTGGATTAACACATAGGCTAATAAACCGCGGGTAACACCGCAGGGCACAGCTGGTAATAATATATTTATTCCTCTCAAAAAGGTACAGTATTCAAAGTAGGTACAATAATATATTCTTACTAGCTGTTCCGTGCAACTTCGTTTGCGAAAAATTTTCCCGTTTTCGCAACTATTATCATTGCTGCTCCTCTCCTATTGGTCGTAGCGTGATGATATTGTGGCGGTACCCACGTATGTTACGCGTCGGTGTTATAGACGGACCGTCGACACCATTTATCTACGCTTTGGTGTAAGAGGCGGACCGTTGACACCATTTATCGAAGCAGTGCAGTTGCGGACCGGCACGAGGCGTCGAGTCAGCGCTACGTGATTTCCACATCTCGCCACTTCGATTTCGCAACCGTCTTTCCATAGTTGTAGTTTTAGATTTTAATAAAGAACGATTCATTCTTGGTACATACATCGACCATTTATCACTAGTTTTAGATTTTAGTTTAATGTAATTTATAATTAAATTTATTTAAGATGTATAGACTTTCTCTGCAACCTCCGGCTCCAGTTAACGTAATTGGCGCAGTCGGTAGGATATTCGCGGGCCGGTTCGCGATAATTAGGAATATCTCAAATCGATATCCGCGTTCGCGAGTCACCCGGGTGGTTTCCAAGCACCTTCAACGAATATCCGGATCTTCGGAAGCTGAAGCCAGAGGCGTATCCAGACATCGATACTGCAGAGGGGCCAACTATACACTTATTGAACCCAGACGGAACATCCGACCAGAAGAAGTAAGATGAACACCAGTGGTCTGGCAGCAATATTTGCCACTCCGCTTGACAAATAGTTGCTGTTCTTCGGGGGGAGGTGTTACGCGTCGGTGTTATAGACGGACCGTCGACACCATTTATCTACGCTTTGGTGTAAGAGGCGGACCGTTGACACCATTTATCGAAGCAGTGCAGTTGCGGACCGGCACGAGGCGTCGAGTCAGCGCTACGTGATTTCCACATCTCGCCACTTCGATTTCGCAACCGTCTTTCCATAGTTGTAGTTTTAGATTTTAATAAAGAACGATTCATTCTTGGTACATACATCGACCATTTATCACTAGTTTTAGATTTTAGTTTAATGTAATTTATAATTAAATTTATTTAAGATGTATAGACTTTCTCTGCAACCTCCGGCTCCAGTTAACGTAATTCGTATAATAATATAAAATAAATTGACACTTGACAGCACGCGTCAAACCCTGAATCGCGATATAGAAGTTTTCACAGCTGCTACTATAAATACAAGTTCCCAACGTAACCGTTGGGCCGCAGCCCGCCAGGCACGATCACCTCGCCTGGTCGGAGGATCCTCCCTTTGTGTTGGAGGGACTTAACACCTTACCCTCCACAATATATAGCCTTTAGCCTTCTTCGATAAATGGGCTATCCAACAGTGAAAGATTTTTTCAATTCGGATCAGGTGTTCTTGAGATTACCGCGTTCAAACAAACTCTTCAGCTTTATAATATTAGTATAGAAGTATAGATATTAAGCAACTTAAGATTTAAAGACCTTAGTGAGAGCTGGAGTCTGCACTAAGTTCGAAACCTGTGTGACGGATATCCAGGCTCACACCTCAGATCTAAAACCTGTGTACCTATTGGTGATATCATATCTCTTTGTCTTTTTTTCCAATGATATTTCTCTTTGCTGATTTCGAGCAGTAATGAAACTAATCCGCCATTAATAATTCAATCTTATGGTATAATGTTACAAATGTAACGAAATATTAGTGTAACTTAATATTTAGGACTTAATAATTACATTAAAATTTCTAAAAATGACTGATGTAGGTACATCTATACTAATATTATAAAGCTGAAGAGTTTGTTTGTTCGTTTGAACGCGATGATCTCGGGAACTACGGGTCCGAATTGAAAAATTATTTTACTGTTGGATAGCCCATTTATCGAGGAAGGTAGTAGGCTATATAACATTACACTATGACCAATAGGAGCGGAACAGCAATAAAAAGTGTTGCAAAAACGGGGAAAATTGATGAATACGAAGTTGTGCGGGCCAGCTAGTTTATACTAATATTATAAAGAGGAAAGATTTGATTGTTTGTTTGTATTGAATAGGCTCCGAAACTACTGGACGGATTGGAAAAAATCTTTTATCGTTGTGAAGCTACACTAACCCCGTGTGACATAGGCTTATCCCTGTATTCTCACGGGAACGGGAACTACGCGGGTGAAGCCGCGAGGCGTCCGCTAGTGTTATATATAATGTTCCCATGTAATGAAATTTAAGTTTGTTTGTATTGAATAGGCTCCGAAACTACTGGACGTATTTGAAAAATTCTTTCATCGTTGTAAAGCTACTCTAACCCCGGGTGACATAGGCTATTTTTCATCTCTGTATTCCCACGGGAACGGGATCAACCCGGGTGAAACCGCGAGACGTCCGCTAGTTAGGTATAAAACTACCATCTACTTTCTCTAAAATGTAACAAGATATATCCGAAATCTATATCATCCGGCCTCTCTTTGTTGTTCGTGACCCAGTAACGACAGAAAAAACGAGAGGCCTGTTAGATTATTTTTAGAGTTCCATACCACAAAAGGTTCCTTATAAGATCACTCTCTTGTCCGTCTGTCCGTGTGTCTCCACCGATTTTCTCAGGAACGAGTGGACCCAGCTAATTGAAATTTATACCAGATACTGGGGTTTATAGTCCCTATTAGGTGTTTAAAAATCAAGGTCCTGAGTCAACATGATAAAAAGATGGGCAAATTTAGATTTTCGCGAAAACTTGTAAGTACCAAAGTTTACCTTAATTTTCAACTTTCTATTTTTCAGAATTTTCCCTTTGTTTGTGCTATATGACCTTACTTGTGACCAGAAATGACAATTCTAGGTCTAAGGAACTACCCTATAGATTTTGGTATAGCTCAATTGGGAACTTGACTACAGTAAAAATAAATTATTTTATATTAATCAGGTAATAGTAGATCTTAAAATGCTCTGAAAATAACTGTTCTTTTACAATTTAACATGTTTTTTAATTTAAAAGCATTGAAACGAATACTAAAAGTAATGATTTGACGATAGGAACATAATATGACGGCATAGGTTGTTATTCCATACTTATTTACTCTATCTCCATGTTCCATACACATTTCTTTAAAGCTTGTCGTTTTGACATTTCATAAAAAGAGACTTGACAGTGAACATCCATCTCTTATGGTACCTAGATAAATTTGTCAAAAGGCAAGGTTACAGCACAAATAAAAGAATAAAATCCAAAAAAATGAAACAGTGGAAAATTAAAGGGTGTCCCCATACGTACATACATAGCCAATTATTTTTAAACTGCGAGACTCGATTTCTGAACTATTTATAATATCTAATATATAAAATTCTCGTGTCACAGTGTTTGTAATTTAATTCCTCCGAAACGGCTCGACCGATTCTCGTGAAATTTTGTGTGCATATTGGATAGGTCTGAGAATTGGACAACATCTATTTTTCATCCCCCTAAATGTTAAGAGTAGTCCACCCCTTATTTATTTTTTTAATTTTTAGTTAAATTTTTATTTTTTTATAATACCGGATTCAAAAATACATACAACCCTGAATTTTCACCCTTCTACGATCAACCCCTATTTTTTTATTTAAAAAACGGTAACCCGTTTTTTGCAAAATAGGGGTAAATTAACATTTGACGCAGACGAAGTTGCGAGGGTCGGCCAAGAAATTATTATTATTAATTATTATTATGTGGAACCCTCAGTAGGCGAGGGGATGTTATATGTAACAGTTGCTTTCTACCTGCTTCTGCAGAAGGAGGTTCTCTAATGTAAGGTTCCCTTATTAAATGTATATCTTAATTACCTATATACCTTTAAATGAACAATTTTTGTATTTATTGACTACCTCTGTGGCGCGGTGGGAGTGTATCCGACTGCTACACAAGAGGTCGTGGGTTCGATCCCCACCCAGGATATAACTTTGTGTGATGAGCATGATGGTTTTTTTTTTTTTTTAAAGATAACTAGAAATGTGGGATTACTAGCAATCCTGTTAACCTCTCCAGCTTAGCTCAATGGCTTGTGTTAGAAGTGGGTTCACGTCCGTCGGTAGTATAATAATAATAATAATATTTTGGGACAACTTGGGATCAGATAGCGTTGTGTGAGTTGTCCCAAGATATTGTTATTATAATATATATGTATATACTAGCTGTCCCGCAACTTCGTATGCGTAAATTTTCTCCGTTTTTGCAACATTTCTCGTCGCTACTCCGCTCCTATTAGTCGTAGCGCGATGTTATATATATTTTTATATATTATATAGCCTATAGCCTTCCTCGATAAATGGGCTATCCAACAAAAAAGATTTTTTTAAATCGGACCAGTAATTCCTGAGATTAGCGCGTTTATACAAACTCTTCCGCTTTATAATATTAGTATAGATATAATCTAAGTCTCGGCGACAGCTCCAATGATTTTCATGAAATTTAGTATGCAGGGAGTTTCGGGGGCGATAAGTCGATCTAGCTGGGTTTCATTTTTAGAAAACATCGTCAAAAAAATCCTCATCCAGGTACGCTATACTAATATTATAAAGTTGAAGAGTTTGTTTAGTTGAACGCAATAATCTCAGGAACGAATGGTTCCATGGAATAGCCCATTTATCGAGGAAGGTTATAGGCTATATAATACCACGCTACGACCAATAGGCGCGGAGCAGCAATGAAAAATGTTGCAAAAACGGTAAAAATTCACGCATACGAAGTTGCGCGGTCAGATAGTACATAATACATACCAAGCTAATAAAAACATGTTAATAATGCTTGATCGTTTTAATCCCAATATTAGTATTCTGCTATAATGTTTGTTTTAATGAGAAAAGTGTAAGTTATGAAGTAAGATCGCGTGACGTTTCGGTTGAATAGAGGCTTGTAAATCGCCATCATTAAGACGCATCTTCACTAAAGGTTCATTTCCGTGCATCGCGGCCGATCGTGAGCCGCGCGCGGCTTACGACAAGCGGCTGACGCTCGCGGCCGATGTGACAATATTCACAGTGCGCGCGCAGCCTACGACAGTCGTCGGCCGCGCGCGTCTGTCACTTACCTCAGCCGCTTGTCGAAAGCCGCGAGCGGCTCGCGATCGGTCGCGATGCGCGGAAATGAACCTTAAAGCGTAATACACATTGAGCCCGCCGGGCCGCCGACATATGTCGGCAACTTTTTGTCGGCGGTCTAGTTGGCGGCTTCACTTAATACAAGTCGGAAAATTTGGTCGGCGGCATGTCGGCGGCTTGAGATAAGAAATTTATTTGGCAGTCAGTGATTGCCGCGTGTCGATAAAGGTTGTGTGATTGTGTTATACAATTTTGGTGGTGTATCTTCGATAATTCAGCAAATAGAAATAATCTTAAAAATGGACGATGACAGTGATATGTTGATAGCAGCTTGTGGAATGTTTATTGCTGGATCGCTCCAAAGGGAACGAAGCTGTTGGGTTAGACCTAGTTTACTGAGTCGCAATTGTTATAGCAATTATGATAGATTAAGAGATTTGAAAGCAGATGACTTGATTGTACAAAATCCCATACATTTTAAAACATTCATGAAATTAACTAATACCGACTTTGAATATTTATTGAATATTGTTGGGCCGAGAATAGTTAAAAAAGATACAAATTGCAGAATTGCAATTTCGCCACAAGACAGATTAGCAATAACATTAAAATACCTGAGTACGAGCGAATCATTCATTAGCCTTTGTGACGTGTTTAAAGTATCTCCTCAAATTATTTCATACATTATCCCGGAAGTATGCCAAGCTATAATCGATGGCCTTTCGGAGTATGTAAAGGTAACATTCAATGTTTATCTTGTGTAAATAAATCAAAATGTTAATAAATATAAATCTGAATTTTAAATAGATGTATATTTTTTGTGCTGTTTGATTTAGTTCGAAGTATAATTTAGTTAATGTTCATATTTTAGATTCCGAGAACTTCAAACGAATGGAAAAACGTTGCAGATCGATATCTGGATAGATGGAATGTTCCTAATTGCCTTGGATCAATGGACGGAAAACACGTAAAAATTCAATGTCCACCAAGAAGTGGAAGTGAATATTTTAACTATAAAACTTATTTCAGTATTGTACTATTTGCATTAGTGGATGCAGATTACAAGTTTTTATACGCTAATGTGGGATGTCAGGGTCGCATTTCAGATGGCGGTGTTTTTAATAACTCTGCGTTATGTAGAATGTTAAATAACAATTCTTTAAATTTGCCGGACAACAAACCTCTACCTGGGAGAAATATAACAGTGCCATATTTTTTTTTGGGTGATGATGCTTTTGCATTACAAACCCACATTATAAAACCTTACGATGGTAATCACACAAAAAGATCTCCCAAAAGAGTTTTCAATTATCGTATATGTCGAGGACGAAGAGTAGTTGAAAATGTGTTTGGGCAGTTAACCAGCAAATTTCAAATATTCAAGAGACCTATTCAGCTATGTCCACAAAAAACTGCTATTGTGACATTGGCCTGTGTACATTTGTTTAATTATATAAAAAAAAATATACAGCGAAACGAATATGATTCTGAAAATAATAACGGAGAAATCATACCAGGTGAATGGCGCACAGTAACTCCTGAAAATGATTGTTTTGTTGCCTTGCCAAGAGAGGTCAATACAAATCTGTGTCCTGAAGATACAAGGAACGAGTTGGTTGAATATTTTCTCTCAGATGTTGGAAGCTTAGAATGGCAGTATGATCAGTGATCAATTTAATCAAAATCTAAATTTAAAGATTTAATAAAAAAAACGTAATAATGATAGTTACTTATATTTTAATTTGTGTTTACAATTAGTGACTCTTACTAAATCATAACATTTCAAAAGACAGATTTATTTCGTGATAACTTTTCTCATGCTAAGCTATATTTATTTCAAATTATAACAATATAATAAAGATCTTAAAGAAAGTAAATTATTTTTCATTTAGGGATTTAAAAACGTTCTCTATATCTTGGCTGCTTATACGTTCACTGTCAAAACTTTCATCAAGCGCTACTGGTACCGAAGATTCAACTCTAGGAAGTTGCGGATGAGGGCTGTTGATGGGATATAGAGATGAAGGGATTGTATTTGGCTGATTATCAGGATTTGTGGTGGTAGAATGCTGATGATCCGGGCTTGTAATAGAAGAATATACAGACGATGAGCGGTTAGAAGGATATGCATTTGGCTGATCATTTGGAGAACCTGAATAGTACCCTGGATGACTACGGGAGCTAGAGGGTCTTGCGTAATCTGCATACATATCTGTCTGATATCCAATTTCGGTTTCAAAAATAATGTTATTAATTCGATGTTTGACTATTGCATTTGTTGATTTATGCATTTTTCTCAGTTTTGCTGCAATATATTCTCCAAAAAGAGTGTCTTCATCTTTTTCTTGTGTTTGATTTTGTCGATCGGAGACAGATTTCATAATATTCAGAGCTTGTGAAATCATTTCATTGTTTAAATTTTTTCTGGGACGTTTAATCGTGTCATCGGCAAATGAATGAGATGAATCATTTTGCTGGGGTTGTACAACACTGCTCTCGTTTGATGTCTCCTGAAATAAAATATTTTTAATCTGTTGTATTGTGTTACATCTCAGGTTACATAGAAAGTAAAGATAATGCACGGTCAGCACTTTTGAACTTGTTTTTTTATGTACAATAAAACGTTCTATCGTCTATCTTAATATTTGAATTAAAAAAAAAAACATTTTTTTTTAATTTTTAGTACTTATTTCTTGTTATAGCGGCAACGGAAATTCATCATTTGTTAAAAATTCAGCTTTCTAGCTATCACGGTTTATGAGATACAGCCTGGAGACAGACAGACAGACAGACAGACAGACAGACAGATAGACAGACAGATAGACAGACAGATAGACAGATAGCGGAGGCTTAGTAATAGGGTCCCGTTTTACCCTTTGGGTACGGAACCCTAAAAAAGATTACGACGAATTGAGAACCTCCTCCTTTTTTTGAAGTCGGTTAAAAATAATAAATGCATTTTTACTTACAGAATCGATCGTGGCAGTAGGAGTATTCTTGTTTTGCAAAAAACTAAATGATTTATATGCAAACCACTTGCTCTGATAAACACAATTTGTACCGCTACCCGACTTTTTTGAGTCAGTCACTTTTTTTTTCTCTCTATAATACTGACTTGTCAAGTTTTTAATTTTTCTTTCTATTTCTGATACATTTGTATTAAAATGGTTTGATATTTCATTCAATGAGTCGAAACGTTTTGGTCGACTTTTATGATCTGGGTGTTTTGGATTCCACAATACCTCCTTCTCATGATAAAGATTAATTAACGTAAGACATTTTTCGTCGTCCCACTCCATGTCGTAAAAAAAAATACAAGCACGTCACTACAGGTCGAGCGTCGCCGGGCAACTGAGCGCAGGCGTACCCAAGCCGCTAACATGTCGGCGGGCAACACGCGCGGGCGCATGTTGCCGACATGATTCTTTTCATACAGGCCGCCGGGTTGTGTCGCCGGGCTTTGTCGGCGGCCCGGCGGGCTCAGTGTGTATTGCGCTTAAAGGTTCATTTCCGTGCATCGCGGCCGATCGTGAGCCGCGCGCGGCTTACGACAAGCGGCTGACGCGCGCGACCGATACTACAATAGTACTAATATAGTATTATATTATCTGTGCTAGAGCATCAACGTAGAGAACGGGACTGAGCCATAACCTTACAAAATTTACCACCTCTAGAAAGAGACAACGCTATTTTGTGGATAATACCTGTCAAAGGCCGCATGAGTTTTGTCTCTTATTCACACTTTGCAGTCAATTTTTACTTTTTAATTGAAAAGGATGGCTGAGTCCTGGTCTATACGTCAATGTCCTAGAGCTAGAGAGATGTAAAAATGGCAGCAAACTAACATGTCGCTGTTTTTACAGCTCCGCGTTTACCGTGTAAAATTACCGAAGAAATATACTCTACGACTGCAAATGCAATGTTTTGTAAAATAAAATAAGACGTGACTTAAAGGTCCGAGCGACCAGGTCATTAAAATCCAAAACAACTAGAGCTACAGAGCTACACGTACACACTTACACACACACACACACACACACACACATTTTTTTTTTTTAGCTAGAAGACCGGCAGTAGCTCTGACAGCAGATGAGCAGATGCTTCCAATGGGAAACCACCCATTGGAAGCATCTGCTCATCTGCTCATAGTCTAGGCTGATTGCAAATACACGCAGAGAAAAAAAAAGTTTATGGCAGTGGCCACTTGTAATTATGTTAAAAAAATTGTTATTTAAAAATAAAAATACCATTGCTCGAATTTGGAATTTCCCTCCACATTTTTTTGAAAGCCAAATTAATTATCGTGTCTCATTTGAAAATAGATCTAAGTACAGTAGAGTAAAGTGACTACGGCACATGTAGATTAGAAATTTGCCCAGAATAGATAATTGTACAATTTATCGTTAATAATTTTGACAGTGGTTGCTAAGCAACCCTTAAGCACAATTCGCATCGATCTTGAATTTAATATCACTGGACTGCGCCTTCCTTTCAAATATGAAGTAAATACCCGCTGTAAGTTAAAAGTCAGAATATCGCGTGACGTTTCGGTTGAATGAGGCTTCTAAATCGCCATCATTAAGACGCATCCTCACTCAAAAACTCAAAGAGCTGCCGAGCGGCGTGTTATAGCTAGTAAAATATCAACGGTCAATGTGTACCAAAGGGCGTGCACTAAAAAAATGTTTTTTTTTTCTCAAAATAAGTTATAAGTTTTTTCTTAAATTATATGTTTTAAAACCAAATTAGACAAACGATTTTTTTTTGGAAATTTTCGACAAATTTGTATGGAGATGTTTCTGGCACTCGGCGGCCGCTGCCGCGGCAAGCGCCCTTCGTGCGTAAGACTCACAGTTCTAACCTAACCGATTAATTTAGTACAATTTTGATGTAAATTTTTCTAAGTTCCAAAAAAAAATTTTTTTTTCTAAAAAGCGACAAACATGGGTTTTAAAAAAACCTATGTTTCTCATAATTTAGAAAAAGACATAACCTTGTATATAGATAATTTAATACTTTTTTTGTTAAATACAACCCCATCGTTAATAATTTTGACAGTGGTTGCTAAGCAACCCTGTTATTAAACATTTCGTATCGATCTTGAATTTAATATCACTGGACTGCGCCTTCCTATCAAGTATGAAGTAAATACCTACAGGCTGCAAAGCGTGAGAGAGACAAAACTTTCGCGCGGCCAGTAGTTATCAAAAATATTGACATAAATTGTCATTACACACAGAAAAGAGACAGGTATTGGCCGCACATTCGCGCTCTTCTAGGGAGTGGTCAATTTTGTTAGGTTATGTCGCAGTCTAATGTTTAAGTCTATGGTGTGGATATATCTTTAGCGTCGTGTAGCATGCAATTAATTTTTAATGCTAAGTTCAATTACCTTTTATATTGGGTTCGATGATCTCGAGGTAATTAGAAAAATTAACATTTATTTTTTTTTCTTTAAAAATGACGTGATCCAGGAAAGAGCATGTCGGACCATGCTTAGGTTAGGGTTCCGGAGCTGTTGCCGTACGAAAAAATCCGATTTGAATAATTGTACCAGCGGAAGAGCGTATGTTCATGGCACTTACGCCCTTTTGTTAAGAAACGCAGTTTTTCGGCTATAACTCAATGACGGTTTATCCGATCATGGGGTCTAGACAAAGTCACATTCAAAAAGCGTTGTCGATAATGGAAAAGAATTATACGAGGGTGGATTGAAAAGTTCGCGGCCTCAGCAAGAAAACAATATAAAATATAAACAAAAGTAATTTTATTTTTCCACGTAATCTCCACTTAACTCAATGCACTTCTTCCATCTGGTTTCCAACGCCTGTATGCCGGTCATAAAAAAAGTTTCTTCAAGGCCTTCAAAAAAGTCACCCACCGCGGTTTCAACCTCCTCATTTGATGAAAATTTTTGACCTCCAAGGTGTTTTTTAAGGTTTGGGAATAAATGAAAGTCCGAAGGTGCCAAATCAGGGGAATAGGCGGGATGGGGCAGTAATTCAAAGCCACAATCACGAATTTGAGCCATTGATTCAACAGACGTGTGAACGCGTGCATTATCCTGATGGAACAACACTTTCTTGCTGAGTAGTCCTGGCCTTTTCTCTTTGATCGTTTCACGCAAATGACGTAAAAGGGTGCAGTAATAAGCAGAGTTTATAGTCTCACCTTTTGCAAGGTAGTCCACCATGATGACACCCTTAGCATCCCAAAAAACTGACGCCATCACCTTGCCAGCTGACAAAATTGTTTTGGCTTTTTTTGGAGTCGGTTCATCAGGTTTTTTCCACTGCTTGGATTGCTGTTTTGACTCTGGGGTGTAGTGGTGTACCCAGGTTTCATCCATTGTAACAAATCTGTCCAAAAAATCTTGTGGATCAGTCTCAAACATTTCCAAACTGTCGCGAGAAATCGTGAGCCGTATTCGTTTTTGTTCAACTGAAAGCAATCTGGGGACCCACCGCGCAGAAACCTTAGAAAATCCAAGTTCATTGACTATGATGTTTTGTGTTCGTTCATATGAGATGCCAATAGTGTCAGCAATCTCCCTGATGGTCAATCTCCGATCTGCCAATATCAGATCACAGATTTTCCCAATGTTTTCTTCAGTCGTAGACGTCGTAGGCCGGCCGGAGCGAGGGTCATCTTCAATACTCTCTCGTCCGCGTTTAAATTCTGCAACCCACTTTTTCACAGTCGTATACGATGGAGCAGATTCCCCCAATGTTGTTGACATATCTTCGTGAATCTCTTTTGGAGTCAGTTTTTTTTTAAACAGGTATTTGATGACCGCACGTTGCTCAATTTTCTCCATTCTTTAAAAACGCTGCACTTAGGCTCACAAAATTCAGTCTAATTTAAAAACAGATAATGCTATTGTGACAGAATTTTACAATGTGACAACCAGAGAGTAAACAAATCGAATGAGGTCAGTTACATTAAAATAAGTCAAGTATTTATGTGGTAGGCCGCGAATATTTCGATCCACAGTATAGAATTTGACGTTTGCGGTGGAAACCATAGACATTTCTTTATTTTTTTATTTATTATATATTATTAGTACGGCGTTATCGAATTCGCCACGGAACGAATGTACCTTTTCTAAACCCCCATGTCCAAAATAATTTTAGTTTAAAGTATTTGTTAACGCTACCTGCCTATAATTAGTACTAATATTTTCATATTTTTTATTCAAAACCAGATAAGGGGGCACAATTTATGCAATTTTCATAGCGATTATTTCCAAAAATGTTCACATAATCAAAAAAGTTTACTAAGAACCTTAAAATGTTTTTAAAAGTCCAGTCGAAGATGTACCACACGTTGATATTTGCTGTTTTTTTTTTTTCAGATTCTGTTACGTTGTCGCGGTACCCACATATAATAAATTGACACTTGACAGCTCGCGTCAAATCCTGAATCGCGATATAGAAGTTTTCACAGCTGCTAACTATATATACAAGTTCCCAACGTTATCCGTTGGGCCGCGGCAGGCATGATCACCTCGCCAGGTCAGATCCTTTGTGTTGGAGGGACTTAACACCTTGCCCTCCACAACATGTATGGAACTAAAAATAATTACTTTTTCAGTAAAATGTCTGTGACATACGGATGGACAGACAGACATCTATAGACAGACGGACATAACGAAACTATAAGGGCTCCGTGCTTGCCATTTTGGCTACGGAACCCTATAAAAGGTCAATCGGTTATGATAAAACGTATCTAAGAAACACGGCAAGGAAACTAGCATTCATGTACATCCAACATTATTATTGGTATAGTGCAAACCTGAAAGTAGTTTGCTCAGAATCAGTAACGCAATCCAATGTAGTAGTTTTTGGACCATGTTATATTTTTTTATTAATTCATTAATCATTCTAACAGTCCTCCTAATCCTGTTTACAATATGATGTGAAATGTGACCATCACTTATTTTTCAATAATAACCATGGATTACGTACTACGGAACCCAATGACAGCGCGAAGAACACAAGACAACTTGAATGACTTATAACTCTTTGAAGCGGCGGTAGCCTAATGGCTAAGGCATCGGTCTCGCAATTGTGAGGTCGCTGGTTCGAATCTTACCCATTATACTATCGACGAACTTAGCTGGAGGGGTTAACAAGATTGCTAGTAATGTGGGACTCAATCCCACATTGCTAGTTATCATTTATAAAAAAAAAAACTGCAAGTTTTCAATATTTTCAGTTTTTTTCATATGATTTCTTGAAGTAAAAATCTAGTTCGGTTGTCTCAGCTTTAGACTATACCAAAACTAACCTTGTTTAAAAATCGCATTTAAATTGGTTCATCCATTTATGAGCTACAAAGAAACATACACGCAGAGGTTTTAAACTTTTAACATCATTCTTTTAACTTATACCTGTTCGTTCTTTTAATCCTGTAGGTACAAAAATCTTGATGCACTAGTCCGACTCACACTTGACCGTTACTAATACTATCACAATGTGTAAAGCGATAACAATGAATATGAACGCGATCGCATCACTTCGCGATTCGTAATAAACTATCGCTAGTAGCGATACTTGCTGTAAGTATTATCTGTTGTAATATTAGTTTCCTCCACGCATGGGCGTATCCACTATCCTTTTTTGGGGGGGAGGGGCGGTCGTAATTTCGGAGAGGGCTTAACGGCTTATTACACTACCCTGAATCAGGGCCCTAAATCGAGGTGGCCTTGAAAATTTGTTAGAGAATTAGGGCCCTAACTCTTGTTACACCGCTATTTTTAAGAATTTAGGGTCCCTGATTTAGTGTAGTGTAATAAGCGCATTAAGAATTAAGACATTAACATTTAAGAATTTTAACATCGAGATATTTAGTACATTAATACATCAATGGATTTTAATAAACTTTTTTGATTAAGTGATTTTTTTGGTAATTGTCGCTCCGAAAGTTGCTTAAATTGTGTCCTTAACGTTTGAACCGTATGACCAAAAAAAAATGAAAAAAATACGAAAGGTAAGACAGCTAGGTACACAAGCAAGCAAGTTTCTCAACAAAAGGGTAGGTACCTAAGTGTCATGAACATAAGCTCTTCTGCTGGTGCAATTAATCAAATTGGATTTAAATCCTGCCATCTATTGCATTTTTTAGTTAACTCACGTTATTGATGATGTTACATCTTCCAAGTAGCGCCATCCGTAATTTCTAATTGGCAACTACAATCATTATTTATTTTTATCACTAGATGGCGTAACTTTTCATCTTCAGTACCTACCTATATAGTTATTGGTTTCAGCTATACCGTCTAGTCAGTTACGGATCTAATGGGGGGAGGGGGGTGGGCAAACCGGGGCAGGCGCCATAGCCGTAGTGGTGTAACGGGGTTGAATCAAATGCACCCTCCTCCCCCGTCATGCGAGTGACTTACACCTTGTCCTATTGGGCTAGACGTGGCCCTCCCCTCCCCCTCCCTGAACAAAGTTTTGGATCCGCGCGAGACATTATTTTTTAAATTACTTTAAAAAGCAACTAAAAACGCTGGCACCCTAAAGAAATTTTTTGAAATGATAGCGGGCAATCATGATTTTTTATTATTATATTATTATTCTATACTAATATTAAAAAGCTGAAGAGTTTGTTTGTTTGTTTGAACGCAGTAATCTCAGAAATTACTACTAATCCGAATTGAAAAATTATTTCACTGTTAGATAGCCCGTTTATCGAAGAAGGCTATAGTCTATATACACGCTACGACCAATAGGAGCGGAGCAGCAATGAGAAATGTTGCAAGACGAAGTTGCGTGGGACAGCTAGTTTATGATAATTGTATTCGTTTGATATGTGTAGGGACAATATACCTACGTAAGTGCTTAGGTAAGGGATACTAGCGCTGTAGAGGCGGCTGCGCCCGCCACGTAAGTCAGTCGTGAATAAACGCAGCTAACGTGAACACGTACTTGGTTTGATTTACATACCCAAATAATAGTGACCTCCACCCAGTCATATACATATAACCTAAAGTGGTGACTTCCGACGTGAGTTGTGTGTGTAGTATTTTTTGGCGGTATATTGGGTTAGGACTATGGCTACCACGGGCGTAAATCAACCTTTGATTCAACCTACGATCCAACCTGCAATTCAACCTGCGAGTCAACCGGAAATATGTATTCCGGAGCCGAAACTAGAGCCACGTGCTGAAGACGTGTCAGCGCTGGCTAGTATATCAGTTTCGTCGCGCATACCAGATTTTTGGACGGACCAACCGCGACTGTGGTTCGTTCAATTCGAGGCTGTCGTGGCAAACCAAAGACTAAGCGAGGCTTCGAAACAAAATTTAGTCATCACGAAGCTGAATAAAAGCGCAATCCAACAGGTCAGCGATTTACTTTTAGCGGCACCAGATACGCGTAAGTATGATACGCTGAAAGACAGATTGTTGCAAGTCTTCGAGGAATCGGAGACTCGCCAGTTCCAGAAGTTGCTAGGGGAGATGGAGCTCGGTAACCAAAAGCCGTCACAGCTCCTGAGAAAAATGAGAGATTTAGCACGAGCGAAGATACCAGACTCCACCTTGCAGATTATGTGGAATAGTCATCTGCCGGCGGCAGTCCAGGCTGTATTAGCGGTCACGGAGGTAAAGGAGTTAGACAATCTAGCCGTTGTAGCTGACAAGGTTATGGAGGCAACCCGTCCAGCGGAGATAGCGATGGTGATGCCTAGCCCCATTCCCAAGGACAGCAGCGCAACGTCCGATCTAGCTGCCATAGTAGAAAAGCTGAGCATCGAGGTTGCGGAGCTGCGTCGAGAGCGGCAACCACGACGCACAAGGGACGGGTATCGTCGGTCAAGGTCGCGCACGAGAGATGTAAGTAGAAATCGCAACGACCCCGAGTGGTTGTGTTATTATCATTATAATTTCCGGTCGAAAGCTACTAAGTGTGTAGAACCGTGTAATTGGAAAACGTCTAAGAACATTCACCCGACGGAAAACTAACGTCGATACAACCTGTGGCGGAGGTTTGTATCAATGCGTCAAATCGCCTATGTGTTTTAGACTTAAATAGTAGACTAAATTTTTTAATAGACACTGGTGCGAATGTGTCGGTAATTCCGGTTTCTAAATTGAATTTAAAAAAAAAACTCACGAGTGACGAATATAAACTTTACGCGGCGAACGGTACCGAGATAGAGACTTATGGTGTGCGAACTTTAACTTTAGATCTTAGTTTAAGAAGAGCTTTCCGATGGACATTTATTGTGGCGGCTGTTAAGCAACCTATAATAGGGGCAGATTTTTTAACCCATTATAAGTTGCTAGTTGACTTAAGCGCGCGTAGACTGGTAGATCAACTTACTCGTTTAAATGTTATCGCTTCAGTCGTGTGCCAGGGCGAGTGTGAGTCGTCGATTAGAACAGTATGTAATAATAATATGTGGCATGATATATTATGTAAATATCCGGATATTACCAGGCCGGTCTCCTATAAGGATATTCCGAAACATTCGGTGTGCCATCATATCGAAACTACGGGGCCACCAGTGTACGCGAAGGCGAGACCACTTCCGCCGGATAGATACAAAAAAGTAAAAGCTGAATTTCAAAATATGTTAGATTTAGGAATCTGTCGGCCATCCAAAAGTCCTTGGGCAAGCCCACTACATGTGGTTCCCAAGAAAAATGGTGAAATTCGTCCGTGTGGGGACTATAGACGGCTAAACGCAATAACAAAGCCGGATCGTTATCCCATCCCACGCATTAACGATTTCAAGTATTTAGTGGCAGGGAAAAAGACCATATTTAGTAAATTAGATCTAAATAGAGCATACCATTTCATACCCGTTGCACCAGATGATATAGAGAAAACCGCAATCATAACTTCTTTTGGGCTCTTTGAATTCCCACGTATGACTTTTGGGTTACGGAATGCAGCCCAATCGTTCCAGAGATTCATGGACACGATAGTGCTACGCGGTTTTGATTTTGTTTTTAACTATATTGATGACGTGTGCATAGCAAGTGATTCAGAAACATTACATAAAGAACATTTGAATGCGGTTTTCCAAAGGTTCAACGAGTACGGTGTCACAATTAATATCTCAAAATGTGTATTTGGGGTTTCAAAATTAGACTTTTTGGGTTTTGAGGTGTCAGCGGACGGCGTTCGCCCGCTAGATGATAAAGTAAAAGCAATTGTAAATTTTCCAAGACCTGAAAATATAGAACAACTGCGTCGTTTTCTCGGTATGGTTAATTTTTACCGTTCGCACATTCCGAGGGCAGTCGATTACCAATCGGTATTAAATGACTATTTGCATGATACCAAAAAGCGAGACAAAACTGTGATTGAGTGGACCGAAAAGGCCGTCGAGGCGTTTGAAAAATGTAAGGTGAGCTTAAAAAGCGCGGTTACATTGTCATATCCATTGCCCGATGCTAATTTATCTCTTATGTGTGACGCATCAAATACTAGCGTAGGGGCGGTCCTACAACAACAAGGTGATAACACTTGGAATCCGCTGGGATATTTTTCTAAGAAATTAACGCAAACAGAAATGAATTACTCTACTTACGACCGCGAATTGTTAGCGATATTTATGGCCATAAGATATTTTAAAAATTTAGTAGAAGGTCGAAAACTAACAATATTCACGGACCATAAGCCACTTATATACGCATTTAGTAAATTAAACAGCGATAAGGAAAGTCCCAGGCGGATACGCCAACTTTCTTATATAAGTGAGTTTAGTACTGACATTAGGTATGTAAACGGTAATCAAAACGTTGTAGCAGATGCCTTATCTCGGATAGAGACAATAAATTGTCCCACAGTTTTAGATTACGCAGCGTTAGCAGATAAACAATCCTGTGACGACTACTTACTGCAGGTGTTGCGAGCGTCAGATAGCAACTTGCAGTTTAAACAGTTTTGCTTACCGGACTGTGAGAAACAAGTTTATTGTGAGGTCTCATCTAAAAAAATTAGACCTTATTTAACCGAAGATTTTAGACTAATAGCTTTTCATGCAATACATGATCTCAGTCATCCTGGCATTAAATGTAGTAAACAGATGATTAAACAAAAGTTTTTTTGGCCAAATATGGATAGAGACGTCGCCAAATGGGCCAGAGCATGTCTTACGTGTCAAAAGGTTAAGGTTAGTAGACATACTGTTTCAGGTGTAGGCAATTTTGAACGGGCCGACCGTTTTCAACATCTACATATTGACATTGTCGGACCTTTGACGATATCATCTGAGGGCTATAAATATTGTGTGACTCTAATAGATCGCGCTACGGGTTGGCCAGAGGCCGTACCTGTCCAAAATATCACAGCGGAAACCGTAGCTGGGGTAGTCCTAAATTAGAAGTTAAAAATAATAGGTATGTGAGTTTTAATAACAACGAGGACACTTCTAGTAAAGCTTTAAATCATAAAACAACGCGAAGTGGCCGAGTTATCAAAACACCGCTACGTTTTGCATAATATGCAACATGAGTAGGGTGACGCAAATGTTACTTATAATTAATTGTATGCATTATTGCGACATAATGTAATGTAGAATTTTATGTAAATGTAGGTAATATAGTTAATTTTAGTTAATTGTATATTTTTTTTAGCACAAATATAATTTGCAACTAAACATGTTTGTATTGTACCAATGTGTCAATTATGCACCAATAGAAACCACATGTTGCGAAACATTTTTATTACTTCACGAGCTTTCATTATACACGTAACATCGTAGTTCAGCATTAGTCGAAATGGGTTCAACTCAAACCAAAGAGGAGCATAACTCTGGCAATAGCCTCATTGCCCAAACAGTTACAAACAACTTTAATCAGAAATTGGACAACGTAGTTTGTATTATCATTGCAATGGTAGTCATTTTATCCATTGCTATTGCATATATCGTGTGGCGGCGCTGCAAGTATACGGCAAAGTCTTGGGTGCGCAAGCAAGCTGCTAGCAACCCAAATATGGTCACCGTGCAAACGTTGCCACAGCAGCAGGCACCGGCAGCCAGCGCACATATGTAAGCTGTGCAGTGATTGTGTAACTTGAGTGATAAGATTGTGTTTCGTGACATGTGTTTTATATGTACTCTTAGTTATAACTTTCTTGTTTTCTTTTAAAAAGGGGGAATGGTGTAGGGACAATATACCTACGTAAGTGCTTAGGTAAGGGATACTAGCGCTGTAGAGGCGGCTGCGCCCGCCACGTAAGTCAGTCGTGAATAAACGCAGCTAACGTGAACACGTACTTGGTTTGATTTACATACCCAAATAATAGTGACCTCCACCCAGTCATATACATATAACCTAAAATATGTAATTGTGTAGTTATGTAAATATTTTTTTTATTATAATTCTTAATTAAACAAAATATATATACTACGGGTCTTAATCGCGTGAATAAATTAAGGTTTCGCCCGACGTTTCGAACGTATTGCAACGGCTGTGGTTACGGGTCCAGTAGACTTAAGACCCGTAGTATATAATATCAGTAGGTACCAATCGTGAAAGTTTATCAACATTTTATTGTTAAATATTTGTAATGTGAATTTGGTTTATGATGTATGATTTAATTGATGCGTAATGGCGACTACAGAAATTTCAACAGTAATAATATTGTTACTTAAATAAAAAAAATGTGTGGCACTCGGGGACTGCCGCGGTAAAGCTATTGCATAGCATTTTTATCAACTAAGACAATTAAAAAATTACTTAGACAACAAAAAAAAAAAAAATTATAAAAACACAATGTTTTTAATTTTTTTTCTATATATTTTTTTTTTTTAATTTCAAAAAAGCAATTAAAATTTGTTTTTAATTATAAAAAAACAATGTTTTTAATTTTTGTTTTACTTTTGTTTTTTCTTTGAAATTTAAATAAAAAGTAATTAAAAGTTCTGCTATTCATCGATAGATGGCAAAACTAAAAAGTATCACCGCTGTGCCGCTCGGAGTGAGGAGCGTGAGGTTTTTTCGTTACGGAATTTCTGGATTCGGTCCCCGCGCTCAAGGCCCGCGATAGAAGCTATGCAATAGCTTAATAACTTTAAATGACTTTAATGACATTTGCCATAGAGTTTTTGTACAAACTTTAGAGTAGATAAACTATTTGCGATAAGATTGAGGGTGATGATTTGGATTCAGTAGGCTTACTCTCTTTCTTTAAAACGAAATTCATGAATTTTCATTTTAATAAATTTCTTGAGTTTTTTTGTTTTAATAAATTACTATTCTAATTAATTTTTGGATAAGCACAAGAAGCCCGAAACCATAGACGATTTTCAGTCACGAGTGGATTGAATTGATGTTACTGACTCTGTATGTCACCACCTCATTTTTGATCGAAACTTCGTTTTCATTTAATTAGAGTAGGCCTCCTGGCGCAGATCCAGATCCAGATTGTTCAAGAGGGGGGGGGGGGGGGCAACGTGTGACACAACCGGCCAAGTGTGAGCCGCTCGCCTGACAGGGAAGAGGGGTGCATTGTTTCAACACCTGTAAACAAACCACCGCCGCACAATGGGACGAATTTCGCGTTTCGAAGACATTAAAAACTTCTGAAATCTTATGACTTCTGTATGCTGTTTCGTTCTCCTAATCATTTTATTGATCGGTTTCGGTTTAAAGAATTTATTCTCATAAAAAACGTTACATTTTCTTAAAATGAGAAAAGAATTTTACATATTTTTTTTTTTAATAACATTTTTGGTGCATGCTAAAGTTATAGTTTCTGTAACATAGGTTTTCAGTTTATTTTTATGCATATTAATATTTTCACATTCTTTTATTTCATTTGATAACTAGCTGTGCCGCGCAACTTCGTAGTACTTATGTATTCATAATCACTATAGATGCACCAGAAATTCGAATCTATAGATAATTTAATAATACATAATACATTTATTTCAGATAATATCCATATTTTTACATTTTACATAATCATTATAAATTCTATATTTTTATTTTTAACTAGCTGACCCGCGCAACTTCATCTGCGTAAATTTTCCCCGTTTTTGCAACATTTAATTGCTGCTCCCATTGGTCGTAGCGTGATGTTATACAGCCTATAGCCTTCCTCGATAAATAGGCTATCCAACAGTGAAAAAACTTTTCAATTCGGACCAGTAGTTCCTAATATTACAGCGTTTAAACAAACAAACTCTTCAGTTTTATAATATTAGTATAGATATCCCATCTCTTCCCGTGGGTGTCGTCAAGGCGACAAGGGATTTCACCCCGGAGGACGGGCAGCAGCGTCCTCTGCGTACTTAAAGCCTTACTGCGATCGCCAACCCGCTCGCCAAGCGTGGCGATTATGGCAATTACCCCCAGGATCTACTGGGGAGACCCGTGCCCAGCAGTGGGCCATCATATGGGTTGATATGATGATGATGATGATAGATATGTAGGTACGGTCTACAAAAAAATATTATCTAAAAAGTTATGATGAAAAGTACCTACTTGTTTTTCAGGAGCTTAAGATTTAAAGTCGTTTATCTTCGGACTATTCAGAGTTGTACAAGGGATACTTACAGGGATTATAAAGACCACTTAGAAGTACCATAACCACTACTCACCATTTGCATTGATTTGCAGAGCTTGCGTTATTGGAGTGGTATAAAATAAAAAAAAAACAGGTACTCGGAAATGGCACTATCTAAGTTTGGGTGGGGGTGTTGGTACCTACCCACTTTACCACTTAAAGAGGCGTCTAAACGGTTCATTTTTTACGGCAATTTGTGGCGGCACTATTGGCAACGAATTGCTCGGCCAATAATGGCAATATGTCTACAATTGTATGGCGCATGATTCAGTCTCCTAAACGGGCTACACAACCCGGCAACAATAAAATAGAGGGCGTCTGAAACAACAACAAAATTGGCCGAGCAACATGGCGGAAAATCGATCGCTCAGCGATCGTCCGGCAACCATGAAATCAATATAGGAGGGTACCTACTGCCATATTGCCGGCCACAGCATTGCCGCCACATATTGCCGAAAAAAGGGCCCGTTTAGACGCTCCTTACTTAATTTACTGCTAATCAAGTACTTTATTACACAGGTGTAGTTGAGAATAAAATGGCATACAGTTATCATACATTAAGTCCCGAAATATATCTAACAAGGTGTCCCGCGCAACTTCGTCTGCGTAATTTTTCCCCGCTTTTGCAACATTTCTCATTGCTGCTCCGCTCCTATTGGTCGTAGCGCAATGTTACATTGCCTATAGCCTTTCTCGATAAATGGGCTACCCAACAGTGAAAAAAAATTTAAATTCAGACTAGTAGTTCCTGAGATTACCGCGGTCAAAAAACTCTTCAGCTTTATAATATTAAGTAGTTTAAATAAGTTATCAAACGATTTTAGAAATTGATTTCTAATGTCCTCTAAATGCGAAATCCGCCCAACTGCCGCCGATGGGAAGGCAATTGCCTGTCAAAATACGCCGGTAGTGTCAAAATTCCCAAAAAAAATCGGTACAGCAGCGTTCAGAAGTTTTCTGAAGAAATTTTCAAAGCGATAATCAAATCAAACCCATCAAATGATGCATAGAAATAAACAAAACAGAGACAAATACATTATATAACCAAAACACGCTTAAACAGCTACGGGAAATAGCAAGTGTAAATAAAAATGTATTTTTGTGTCAAATATTTTGTTTTGCCGTTATGGAATACCATAAATACCGAAGTGCGTGCAAAAACCGCGCGTAGGTTCCGGCTCATAGACATTTGACAGTTAGTTTTTTTTTAAGAATGTTATTTACTGTTGCCATAAACAAAAATTCTAATGTCTGTGGCATGTTTATGCTACTATTTTTTCCTAGACAGAATGTTATAAAAACGACACGGAAGGATATATTTATAGCTGGGAAGTTTAGCGCCATGGAACATAATTACGTTACAAGTAACGGATCAGGGGGGGGGGGGCACGTGACCCCGTGTATCCCTTCCCCAATAGGTTTATTCACGAATTTCTTGTATTGTATTGTATTTCTTTACCCATTTGACTCTTGTCCCCTCAGAACATTTTTTGCATACTTGAAATTAATTTTCAACTTTTTATTTTTTTGGAGTTTCCTTTATTTGTGCGGTAAGACCTTGCTTTTTGCCAAATTTCATGAATATAGGTCAACGAGAACTGCCAGATTTTCGACCCACAACCTATAGGGTATCCGGTTGACCTAGAATTGTCAATTTTGATAAAACAATTTTTGGCAATTTTCTTTTCACTTCTCTTACAGCACAGGACGTAAAGGAAAAATTACGAAAAATAAAAAAAGTTAAAAATTAAGGTAAATTTAAAAAAAAAACTTACTTACAAATTTTCGCAAAATCTTGCCCATTACATTTTATCGTGTTGACTACATAAAATTCAAAACTCCTTTTTAAAAGACCTATCTAATGATAGCCCACACGACGACCCAGTTGTGTGGGTTAGCACTAGATAGGTCTTTAGGCCATCCAGAAAGGACACATTAGCCGAATTAATTTTTGAGAGAATTTGTAAATAACTGGCAAATTATTTAAAGTACATCAAACGTCCTTATATCCTAATTTGGACCCGCGACCGCGATTGTAAGTTCGATGCCTTATCTATTAGGCTACCGCCCGCTTCGAATATCTGTTATAGTACTAGTATAGTATTATATTATCTGTGGTTATAGTATCAAGTACGTTATAGTATCAAGTATCTATTGTAGGGAGAGTCCGGGGGAGATGACACGTCCTTCACCAAAATATCCATATTTCTTTTTATTTTAACAGATATAAAAAATAAAAAAAAACCTGTAATTGCAGTACTCGTTTGTTAGTGTTGGGTTAGTTATTTGCTTAGTGTGTAATTGTTAGTAAGAGTTAGTTTTCGATATTGAATATGGACCCCTCCTCGGGTGAAGGCTTCCTCCAGACCGTTCCACTCATCTCTGTCCTTGCCGATTGTTTGCCAGTCCTTCCCTATAAATGCGGTTATATCGTCACTAACAGATAGCTAGTTTAAATTAATTGTATCTTAAGCTGCACTATTTAACTACATTTTCTAATGTCCATATGAGAAAATGTAGCTAAATAGTGCAGCTTAAGATACAATTAATTTAATTGGTTAGTGTTTGGTATATTTTAAATAATTTGCCAGTTATCTAAGAATTCTCCCAAAAATGAGGGAGACATAACCCGGATTTAAAAATAGTTGAAATATTAAATAAAAACCCTAATTTTATTTTAAAAATCATCAATTTATGAAAATATATTACATAATACAATGAGAGAAATAGGTACTATGGGTAACATCTTCCTCTATTGTGAATAAGTATTTGAATCACATACAGCTCGTAAAAAAGCTCGAGACTAGTGGTATACCCGGTCCTTTACTGGATTGGTGCAAAAGCTACATTAACAACCGCTTTTCAAGTCAAAATCGACAATACATGTAGTGACACTATTACTGTTACTGAAGGAACGGCACAGGGATCAGTAATTGGCCCATTGCTCTTCCTGACGTACGTAAATGACATAAACAGTTACCTAGAACATTGCACGTGTTATCAGTTTGCTGATGATACATGCATATTGATAGCCGACAAAGACCCAAATAAAGCATGTAAGCTACTACAGTCCGACTTTAATGTACTAAATAAATGGTGTCATGACAACGGTTTAGTACTTAACCCAAATAAAACAATATTCATGCACATCAAGTCACCCTACCTTAAACAGTCGCTAACCTATGATATAAAAGCTCATGATCACAATTGCCTACACAGTGTCTCTTCTTGTTGTTGCCCTGCTATTAAATTAACTGAATCACATAAATATCTTGGACTTCACATTGATGACAAACTTAGTTGGACTACCCATATTGAACACGTCTGTAACAAATTGAGACAGTTCCTAGCGAATATCACCATACTAAGTAGACGTATACCATATAAGGTTAAGCTGATGTTATACAACTCATTGGCGGAGTCACATGATCAATATTGCCTCAGCAGTTATGGTCGTACCTATAACACACACCTTAATAAAATTTATGCACTTCAGTTACGAATATTAAAGAGAATAGGATCTCCAAAACTTAAATTACAATACAAAGATAATGAATTAGGGCCTTTTTAAACATTGCAATACTTTACCAATTCACCTTCAATTAAAATTAAATTTATTAAAAGAACAAAATTTTAATTCCACCTTGTTCACAAAAATTGAACATGCTGTATATACTAGAAGTGTTGCTCAAAACAAGTTATGTACGGTGCGAGCCGAGAATACGTTCGGAGAAAGAACTACTCGCTATATGGTTCCCCGTTTGATCAATCAACTACCCTCTGATTTGCGAAATAAAATAACAAAAAGTAATTATAAAACTGTTTTTAAAAATCATATTTTAGACAACTTCAAGAATTATACTTAATTATGTACTTACCGATTCACACTACGACTACACTATTGTATTGTAGTAATCAATTAGATTTACCGATATTGTTAAATACCTACATTTAGATTTAAGCGTCAACAATTGTATTGAGATCTGACTTCCATAGCATAAGGACAAACCTCAGTGGTTTATTTGTGCTATAATTATTTGTAAATTGTATGTTTTATTGATTCAATAATAAATTTAAAAAAAAAGATGTCTTAAACTGACTTGCTTGTACGTTTATTTTGATTTCCCCACATGTGGCTAATGTGTCTCCCATCCCACTCCAATCTGTTTGTTGTTTATTTTTTATAAAAATCCATGACATGTCCATAAAAACTTTATATTGTAGGTATTACTGGGCTAAATACGATTGCCATATATATAACGTTATTCTTGGTATAGTGCAAATCTGAAAGTAGTTTGCTCAGAATTAGTAACACAATCCAATGGGGTAGTTTTTAGACCATATTATATATTTCGATTAATTAATTAATCAATCATAATTAACTCATTAATGTGCCTTAAACATTGAAAACTTGAAACAGAAGGTATTCTTCTTCTACTTTGAGTTCATGGCAATCTAGCCGTTTTAACGGCTAATTTCTGCCAGTGTCAAGTATTTATGCGCTTATTACATGCACAAAGTCTCGTTCTTAGTCAATTAACACGTATTCTAATAATTTTTTACAAGTTAAACTCGGAGCTGTAAAAATAATGGCCGGTTAGTTTGCCGCCATTTTTACAACTCCAGAAGGTATTGAAATAAATATTATGTTCTAACGTCAAATGACAAATCTGTCAAAGGTTTCCCGCGCAATTTGGATGCGATCAAAAAATATTATTTACATTTTACAAGATATTAATGATTAGGTACCCTTTTATTTTTTTATTTTCCTTATTAATATTTATTTATTATATTATATATATATTTTTAATCACTTGTTTATACAAAATATATTTTTTTGTGTTTTTATTTATTATATACTTTGTTACTATGTAATGACGGTTAACGTTCGAGTCGTCACCTTGGTTTTAGCAGAATACCAGCGCTGCTCCTCATTAAGCAGAGTTGCAATCTAGCTGAGCTAGGACCATTTCTGTCTCTCAATATTAAGCTTACTGTCTAATATTTGATTATGTACTGTATTTTTTTTTCTGACTACAAAATAAAGGGAAATGTTCAAGTGACTATGGAATTTAGTATCGCTACAAATTTAGTTGTGCAAAGATGAAAACAACTGATTTATGTAGACATTAATATATACTTTCAGAAAAACCAACAATGATTTACCTAATTTGCCGGGTTTAATTGATATGGGTGGATGAACTTCGAAAATCGAAATATTTATATACATTTTTTTTTTAAATAGGACATAACTATGATATTGCGTATTAATTATGTATTACACATGATGTGTAACACTAGTTTATGGCTATGAATTCGGCTTTGAAAGACTAATATTTGCATCTCAATATTCCGGCAAATGTGAGACTCCATATCATTATATAATAACGTTATAATTAGAAACAAGAATTATACATTTAATCAACTTGTGGCACAACGTAAATACTAGCGATACTGCTTATGGGCATATATGCCTTTATTTCTTCTTCTTCTTCTAATCATTCTAACAGTCCAAATCCTGTTCACAATATGATGTGAAATGTAATAATCACTTATTTTTATATCATGGATTACGTACTACGGGACGCAATGAGCACGATAGCGCGAAGGACACACGACAACTTTAATCACACTAATATTATAAAGGCGAAAGCTTGTGAGTGTGTGAATGATTTCTTCACATCTAAATGGTTGGAGCGATTTTAATAAAATTTGGTACGGAGTTAGCTGACACCCTGGATTAACACCTACGCTAATAAACCGCGGGTACCACCGCGGGGCACAGCCAGTGGCTTATAATATTTTCATTTTCTATTTTATATATGATTTTTTGAAGTAATAATCTTGTTGGGATGTCTGAGCTTTGGACTATACCAAAAATAACCTGTAGGTATAGGTTACTTGTTTGAATCTACGACTACTACAAATCAATGCAATTGAAATGTTTAAAATTTAAAAAAACACCTTTTAGACACAAAAACACTATCAATTTCGCAATTCTAAACTATCTGCCAAACGCAACGACGTCGTGGGAGAGGTACAGGGACAGCGTGCGGTTAAATACCATGTAGTCTTCCCGTGACCACGGCCGTTGCAATACGGTCGAAACGTCGGGCAATAAACAAGGTATTTTACCTTAAATTATTCACGCGATTAAGACCCGTAATATATATATTTTAATAATAAATACCATGTATAATGAAAAACTTTCAGAAATAATGTATTATTTTACAACAACTTTGATTGCCATAAAAAGGTAATAGTGGACCACCCTTAAAACGTAGGCTTTTGCTGTCGCGGACTTTTTTTTTAACTTTTCAAAAGTAACGGAAGCACTCAAAAGAAATTTCCCGGTTTTTGTAACATTTTTCATTGCTGCTCCGCTCCTATTGATCATAGCGTGATGGTATATAGCCTATAGCCTTCCTCGATAAATGGGTTATCCAACACAAAAAAAAATCTCAATTAGAACCCAAATTTATTTTATGGTTTTTATTCCTTCACTTTGTCGGCGTAAGTAATAGGTGTATCCATGCAAAATTACAGCCTCCTAGCACTAACTGTGTCTGAGCAAAGGTGCGGACAGACGGACGGACGGACATGGCGAAACTTTGGGTGTAAAACATGGGTTTCGTTTTGCCCGGAACCCTCCTCCTCGGAAAAGCGCATGACAGTATCCGAGTTGCCTACAATAACATCTTTAGGCAACTGCATGGACTAGAGCGTCATTGCGGTGGTTATTCACTATTTTTTTTTCGTTTTCGTGTCAAGCCCGCGCTTTTAACTGTCAAAATCTTGTCATAATGGTTTAGAGAGCTGCGCTTATAAATGCGCATGTACGTGGACATCTTTGGCGGGCTTGCCGCGAAAACGAAAAAAACATAGTGAATAAGGACCCAGTATGTTCTTGGAAGCACGAGTTAACACTTTCAATGCTATTGAAAGTTGTCGAATCCAGGGTTGAGAGATGTGAGAAGCCCATTATAGGAGGTCTGTCTGAGCGTATGATTGATTTCAAGACCGTATTGCAACTGCCGTGGTAACGGAGAGTCTACCCGTGACCACGGCCGTTGCAATACGGTCGAAACGTCGGGCAATAAACAAAGGTATTTAGCCTTAAAATAAAATATTTACGCGATTAAGACCCGTACCTTATAAAATTCTATAATGTGTACAAATCGCGAAAGTTTACGAACATATTATAGTAATAATCTAATGTATATAAGGTGGTTGGATATAGTTACTTAACCGTAAAGTTCTCACTAATTATTCTTTTTTTTTTTTGGACATTATTTTTTCAATCGACTTCAATTCGACTGTATGTTTTTTTTTGTATGTTTGTTCACCGATTACGCAAAGGCGGCTGGACCGATTTAAAAAAATATATTTGTTTTCTATAGGGTATTCCTACTTTCGAGTTGTTGTTGTCGTCCAACAAAAACAAATTAACATTTTGAAGTTGGTGCTGAATTAAACAAAAACAACTATTTCATGGCACCAACTTCAAAATGTTAATTTTAATTTTTTTGTTATTCTAGGTAGATATTATTTTTTGCTTTTTAGTTACCTTGTATTTATTTTTGAAGTCGGTAAATTTTTTTTGGAATTTTTTTTTTAATGGTTACCTATGGTTATCAATTTTTAATGTATTAGGATTGAATCATTTTTTTTTGTATTATGTATTATTATTATTGTGATATTAATGTGTGTGTATGTGAAATGGACTAGATGTCTGAATAAAAATTATTAATAATAATAATACACATCACAATATCTAATGCCGAAAATAGGAACTATTTCAGCATATGCCATTTTGATGCCTGACGCTGGTCAACTAGCAATACGTCTCATTAACTGATATCTGAATCAAAATTCCATCTAAATTAAATTCATCCCATTAAAAACTCAACAAAAAAAATGGAAGACATTACAAAACAAATGTAAATCATAATAAAAGCAATAAATAAGACACAAAAACTCTGGGACTGTCGCACTTTTATAAACCCGACATATTTTGTCATAATTAGGTTGCAAGCGGTGGCGCTTACGGTTTTTTTTTTAATTTTTTCTACCACTGACGAATGAGTGGTGTTCCCGTTAAATAATTGCCTGAGTCGTGGTAGTATTTCATTTGGTTCTGCAGATTTATTATTTTACTGTCCTCTAATTCAATTCCGAAATCGTTTTAGATAGGTGTCAAATAGTAGACTAAGTACATATATTATTTTGTGGTACCTACTAATATTATAGAGAGGTAAAGTTTGTGAGAGTGTGAGTTTGTGAGGTTATAGGGGGTAATCTCTGGATCTACTGAACCGATTTTGAAAACGGGTAGAAATGACGCAATCGAAGTTGCGCGTGTCAGTTAGTTAATCATAAATTTCAAAATCCATATAAATTATTATTAATAATTTTTAAGTTTTCTAAATACCTAAAAAAAAACAAAACCAAATGTATATTGGTACCTACATTTATCTCCATACTACGAGTATAATGTAGGTAACAAATATTTGTCATTTTTTTTCTGTTATTTTGTTTTTATGAAAGGAAATTATTGAAAAAAATCTTAATGAAAAAAGAGAATGAGCGAGTGAGACAGAAGACAGTTCAAAGAAGATCTTCATAAATATTGTCTGATTAACGTTCAGTTATCAGTTTTTTACATTTTATTTATTAGTTTATCTCACGTTGTGAAGTTGGGGCGGATAGCTATATAACGGTAGAAGATTGCACAGAATCAATAACACAATCCAATGGGATAGTTTTTGGACAATGTCATATTTTTTAATTAATTAATTAATCAAACATTAATTAATACATTAACATTCTAACAGACCAAATCCTGTTCACAATGTGATGTGAAATGTATGCTTCACTTATTTTTCAATAATAACCATGAATTACGTACTACGAGACGCAATGAGCACGATAGCGCGAAGAAGACACGACAATTTGAATGGTTAGGAATGGTTTATAACTCTGCAAGTTTTTAATATTTTCGACTGACTCTGTGGCGCGGTGGGAGTGTATCCGACTGCTACGCAAGAGGTTGTGGGTTCCATCCCCACCCAGAATAAAACTTTGTGTGGTGAGCACGATGGTTTATTCTGTGTCTGGGTGTTATTTATCTATAATATGTATGTATTTAGAAATATATAAATATGTTTATCAGTTGTCTGGTTGCCATAGTACAAGGTCTGTTTAGTTTGGGATCAGATTGCGCTGTGTCAGCTTACCCCAAGATATTATTATTATTATTAATTTTCATTTTTTTTTTTTATGTGATTTCTTGAAGTAAAAATCTTGTCGGGGTGTCTGAGCTTTGCGCTATAAAGTAGCCTTGTGTAACTAAAATAATTCTAAATTCCATCACAGAACCCTAAAAAACCCATAAATATTTGACAAGTCACCGGGTCACATTTCCGCATACCCGACTGCGCTATACCGTGGCGTTTAAATTGTTCCCGTATGCGACCTGCGCAGGAGTCGACGTTGATGAGCTGGCGCGGCGTAGACCGTGAATAAAACACGTGTCTCGTATTGATTGCGGATTTAGGTAATTAATTTGAGTGTTTAAAAGAACATAAATTGGTATAGGCTGTGGTTAGATGGAATTAAAATCATAATAGGGTATTTGAGTAAAGTCAAATCTGCCTCTTTTTAAGAAACGTCAAGAACGACATATTAGTTGGTTACTAACAATCCTGTTAACCCCTCCAGCTTAGCTCAAAGTATTGTGTTAGGAGTGGGTTCACGTCGGTAGTGCAATAGGTAGGATTTAAAGTACTTTTACACTAAAATTATTTTAGTAGTTAAGAAGTATTTTTTTTTTCTTTTTAAGATTAAAAATTATTAAACACGTAAAAATATAGATGAGCATATTTATTCAGGATCTTTTGTGGCATAATTGTGCATGGTTAGTTTATAATATTTCATTTTGCAAGTAGACAAATACCCAATTATGTACAATAAATATTATAATAATGTTCATCAGTCTACCCGTGACCACGGCCGTTGCAATACGGTCGAAACGTCGAGCAATAAACAAAGGTATTTAGCCATAAAATAAAATATTTACGCGATTAAGACCCGTAGCTGATAAAATTCTATAATGTGTACAAATCGAGAAAGTTTACGAACATATAATAATGATAATAGTCTCCTAATCGATTTAGGTACGTCCTAAGGGAGTAGCCAACTACGGAGGAGAATTATATCTATACTTAATAATATAAGAGGTAAAGTTTGTGAGTTTGTGACGTTGTAAGTGGTAATCTCTGGAACTACTGAACCGATTTTGAAAATTATTTTACCAATAGAAAGCCACGTTATTTGTGAGTATCATAGGCTATATAGCATCACGCTACGGCCAATAAGAGCGGAGCATCAATGAAAAATGTTTCAAAAACGAGGGAAAATCGCAAACGACATTGCGCAGATCAGCTAGTATTATATAAACAGGTAAAGTTTGAGAGTTTGTGAGGTTGTATATGCTAAACCTATTTTGAAATAGTAATAATAATTAAGGAATTATTTTACCAATAGAAAGCCACATTATTTTTGAGTGTCATGACTATATAACATCACGCTACGAGCAGTAGGAGCAGAGAAAAAATGTTGGATTAAGGGGGGAAAATGACTATCAGCTAATAGCTATGTATGAAGACACAACTGCACTATCCCTCATATTTCCTTATCCTCATACTCCGATGGAGGGAAATCCAACACGACCCGATAGAGTTTATAAGGTAATAAACATACATACAAGATACGCGCGAAAAACATAACCCTTCCTTGCAGGGAAAAAAAATTACAAACCACGTGCTGACCGTTGACTTTATAGATATATCTAGGCTTCTAAGATTACACTAAGCTTGCACTGTGACCAATCATTTCAACGAACATCAAATGCTTTGTTAACATTTTCTTTAAGTTTGACTTATGCTAATCGTGAGCTAAGTACGCTCTATAGATTTCATCCTTACTCCCGAACCCTTCAATGATAATATTAAATCATACGAAATAACAAAGAATATAAACTAACGTGAGATCTCTTACAATAATTATTTAAAACTGCCATAATCCTTTTTTTATAGCCATGTGTGATTGGGGGACCCAATCACACATTGGTAGTTATTTTTTAATTTTGACGCAAGCTTTTGATAAACTCTGTTATATTATGACAGCTTGGTAAACTAAAAACAATGTAACCCGATTGTTTTCTACTATCCTAGAATAACACAGGTATCAAGCAGAGCGGTTCTATTACAACAGGAGGATAGCTGTTCAAAAGCTATAAAAATAAAAGTTGGGATTCTACAAGGTAGTGTCTTAGGCTCTATTTTTAAAGGTACACATGCCATATTACAGAGCTTCAAAAAATCTTAACTGACGATACAACTATGTTAGTAAAAGGGATCAGGCAATATGCCTGATGTGGAAAAACGGGGAAAATTTACGCAGACGAAGTTGCATGGGACAGCTAGTTATTCAATAGAATAACTAGTCTGCGTAAATTTTCCCCGTTTTTGCAACATTTCTCATTGCTGCTCCGCTCCTATTACTTAGTTGTAGCTTGATGTTATGTAGCCTATAACCTTCCTCGATAAATGGGCTATCCAACAGTGAAAGAATTTAAACTCACACTGCGGGCTGCCTGTTACATTCATGAAGTGAACAATGTAGTCGGTCTAACGCATTAGGTGATTTACCGCGTCCTTTATCCTCCAGGCGCGGAGACAAGAGGGATGGGGGCAATCGATCCCCAGATTCGACTGAATTACCTCTTTTTTGGGGATTTTGAGAATTTTGACAATGGCTCGGAGTGTTTAGGCAGGCAATTGCCCTTCCCTTGGTGATGGTGACTATGGTGTACCGGTGTTATTAAATCATAGCAACATCCCGTCGAGTCAAAAATATACAGTACATAGAGGCTATCCACTACGTCCATACCACGGAGTTACAAAGACAATTAAAATGGTTAGAATCAAACATTGTGTATTTTTGCGGCAAGTTTAAAACCCTTAAAACCTAATAAAATTGAGATCACTTGAAAAGATTAATACATCATCCAAAAATATAGAACTACCCTCGTTACAACTAAGTAAAATTGAACGCATATCATAACCAATTACATTCAAAATTAACAAACCAACTAACGAACTATCCTCATTCATAAATCAATTAACTCGTCGCCATCTTATTGCGACCATCTGACTACTGTAATTAAGCAAAACTAACTAAATAATTATAAGAATTAATGTGCCTCCACATATATCAGACGACTGCTCAAATAAATCTTCGTTTGATGTCCTCAGAACTGCGTACGCGCATCCCGACCACGCCTTCTAAACGCTGATTGGTCCAACTCTAATTATAACTTTGTGACTCTTCATGAGCTATTTGCATCGTTTAACTACTAATAACTAATAATAAACTTTAATATAAAGTCTTAAAGTTGAATTTTGAATATGTGTATCTAGAAAATACTGTCATCCAGAAAGACGCCCATTAGTCAAGACTTTCAATCTTCATTCGAAGAAAACGCACATTGCCAGATAGAACTAATTTGACAATTATAGAATTTTCAACCTTATTGCTTTAATTATAAAGGTTATAGAGAACTATTTCTGTTGGACGCCGATTATGTTTTTCAAAAGAGGTACTTAAAATTCCGTCCGCAGTTTCAGTCGACGTATTGACAAAAACGCATCGTCGAGTCTTCTTATTAGTTTAAATTATGGCACATTAAATAGTTCGGTGGTTAAAACGTGATTCAAAATATATCCTAGCCTCCTTGGAAGTGCACGTTGAGAAAACAAAATTTAATTTAAAAAAAAAAAAACAATAAAATTAAAAGAAATGGAAGATTCAAAAATGGAAGTCGATGATTTAAAATCGGAAAAGTGCGAGACAAAGTTACCCTTTTCCATAGAGAATTTATTGGCGGATAAATTTGAAAAATGTAATAATTCTAATGATGATTGTGAGGCGTCGACTAGTGCGGTGATATGTGATTTAAAAAATAATTTTCATAGTGATGTGACTGAGAATATCGATTCGGATGATGATGACAGATGTAGTAACAGTTCTGAAAATGTGGACGTTGAAGGCTCGACCGTCGGCGATGCGCAGGAGTATCTTGATGTCAAATCTACTGATTATGGTCAATCAGGTAAGTCACCAGATATATTACCTGTGAAAGAAAGAAATGTTTCTTTATTGCCACAAATATGACGTGCAAGTCCTCAATTAACCTAATGGCTAAGGCATCGGACTCGCAATCGTGAGGTCGCGGGTTCGAATCTTTCCCATTATACTATCGACATGAACCCACTTCTAAACCAAGCCATTTAGCCTAGCTGGAGAGGTTAACAGGATTGCTAGTGCTACTATGCTATTCACAATCCTACATTGCTAGTTATTATTTTTTTAAATACCGGCCAAGTGCGAGTGGGGCTCGCGCACTGAGGGTTTCATACAAACTTGTAGATGTGTAAATAGTTTGAACATCCAGGGATCTATATAGACACACTGCACTGTGTCAACCAGGTTGCAAACGGGTGAGTCACCAGCCGTGGTTACCCAAAGCATTTCAGGCTACGGTAATGTACGACCCAAATTGCTTGTGCCTAATTTAAAAAATAACAGGTTGACATGACAATTAAATCAAAAATATGAAATATTAAATCACAAATTAAAAAGTGGAAGAAACTGTCACAACCGCGGTCTGATGGTTTCTAGGCCGCCCGATTTCCCACCTGTCTTCCCACCAATCCACCAATCTTACGGTCACGTGATCCTGACGCCAGTTCAACATTTTATACTTATACCAAAAAAGTGTACAACGCGGCTGAATACGTTTTCACTTTAAAAAAATGGTAAAATTACTATTTAGTAATCGTTTAAAAATACAAATACGTCATATATGATAGGTTAAATACGATTTTTGAAACTTAGAAAAAACCTGATTTCCAGTTAAACACTTTTGTTTTTAAGGGGATCACTGTAATGCAATAGTATTTATCAAATACTAACTGACCCGCGCAACTTCGTCTGCGTGTATTTTCCCCGATTCTGCAACATCATTTGATTGCTGCTCCTATAGGTCGTAGCATACCTATATTATATAGCCTATAGCCTTCTCGATAAATGGGCTATCCAACAGTAAAAGATTTTTTCTATGCGGACCAGTAGTTCCTGAGATTGCGTTCAAACAAATACACAAACAAACAAACAATTAAATAAATAAACCAACTCTTCAGCATTATGATAATAAGTTTATACAACTTTATTCTTGGTATAGTGCAAACCTGAGAGTAGTTTTTTTACCATCGTAGATATATTTCTCAATTAATTAATTAATCAAACATAATGTATTAATCATTCTAACAGTCCAATACCTGTTCACAACGTGATGTAAAATGCAATCGTCCCTTATTTTTTAACAATAAGCCTGGATTACTTACTACGGGATGCAATGAGCACGATAGCGCGATGAACATAAGACAAATTGAATGGCTTATAACTCTGCAAGTTTTTAATATATTCATTTTCTTTTTTTTTGACACATTGCAGTGTGTCTACATAGATTCCCGCGATGTTCCATCTATAAGTTTGTACAAAACACTCAGTGCGCGAGCCCCACTCGGACTTGGCCGGTTTTTTTTTAAACAAATGAATGGATGTTATGATTTCTTGAAGTAAAAATCTTGTTGGGGTGTTTGAGCTTTACACTATGCCAAAAATAACCTTGTATAGGATTAAAAATGATGGGAAAATAAAAAGACTGAAAACTGGTGAAAACATTAAGGCTTTAACCTGTAGCCTATAAAATTAAATGACGTGTACAAATCGCGAAAGTTTTAGAACATAGAATATAGTAATAACAAGATCTTACACTCCAATATCATAAAAAAGACGTGTGGCACTCGGGGACTGCCGCGGTAAAGCTGATAAAAATGCTATGCAATATAGCATTTTTCTTTTTAAATTTAAAAAAAAGTAATTAAAAGTTCTGCTATTCATCGATAGATGGCAAAACTAAAAAGTGTCACCGCTGTGCCCGTCGGAGTGGGGAGCGTGAGGTTTTTTCGTTACGGAATTTCTGGATTCGGTCCCCACGCTCAAGGCCCGCGATAGAAGCTAAGCAATAGCTTAAAAAACGCAAGACAAAAAGAATGTTGACCGATCAAGAAACATTGAGCGTGTTGACTGATTTAGAATTAACGAAAACACAATATTTGTAATTGAGATATTTACCAGTTCAACTTAACTCTTGTATATTCCCAACATATTACGAAGTTTATGACATTTAACAAACCTGCTATCCACCATCTTGATTTTTAATTTTTTTAGTTTAATTTTTGGCAATCTAGCCTACTCGTATTTAGAGGCAAATTTCTGCCAGTGTCAAGTATTCAATGCAACAACACACTTTATCTGCATGTATAAAGTATTTTTATAACATATTTGCTTTAAAGGGTCTCTTATTTCACCAATTTCAATATTGTAATGTATCTAATTACGCACTTGTGCGATAATGTAATGTAAAACGCACGGTTTATCAACACGCTCCGTCTAAAACGAACATACTTTTTTAAATTTTAGCCAAGAGTTTTTATGTCAGAAAAGTAGTCAACATTTTATGAATAAAATTAACTTTGGGAGATAAAATATATTAAATAAACGTTTAATTGTTTAATTTAATTAATTTTGACAACCATTTATCTGTAACAAAACACAAAAATATTAGTAATAGGTACAGGCTGTTTTTGTGCCTTTGCCTTAAAAAAAGCGCTGATGCGCGCGCATCGCCAATTTGTGAACAAGTAAAATTTAGGAGTAGTAAAAATGGCGGAAATATGACATGTCGCTATTTTTACAGCTCCGCGTTTAAAGTGTAAAACAGTGTAAAATATACTTGAAATACGTGATAACTGGACAAAAACGAGACTTTGTGATTGAAAGAAGAAAACTAGAAAGAAATTATACTTGAAACTGGCGTATGCACAGAATGTGCGAGCCATAATCTCTACCGATTAATATTGGAGGGAAGAGGAAAAAAAAAAAAAGTTAAATTTATTCCGCCGCGCGCTTTTTCTTTTTGCAGTATTGTTTTATTTGAAAATGTTATTTATTTCCTCGCAAATATGTTATAAAACGTCGTATGACATACGTACGCTTTAATAATAACTGCCTCTGCTTTCTTATAGCAATATCGCCTCGGCTGAAATTTTCAACTTACCGGACATACATCATAATGTAAAAATTACATGATAAACGTGGACAAGAAAAATAAATACAAGTTAGTCTGCTGTCATTTTTACAACTCCTCATCCACCATCTTCAGCGATAAAAATTACCAACACAAGTTGCAAAGTTGACAAACTTCAAGTTTTATTACTTAGATCATTAATATTTTCACTGGTGATAGGTCTAAGCTACCAGTATAAGTACAGTACGATCAACGTATCTTGACCGGATTGAAGTTAGGTTTTCATCACTTTCGCGCATGTCATAGAGATGCGACCCTAAAATTACTTACGAAAACGATTAATCGATTAAAAATTTTTATTCAACAATATAGAAACACTATTTAAATGAGGTTGTTAGAAGCTTGTAGGGAACGTAGAGGTTGTAGAAGGTGTAAGCTGATAATTATAAGAAAAGCTTTGATAGAATTGCTACGAGTATGTCGTAGCAATTGTATGTATGTAAAGCTTGTATAGATTTAGAACTACAATATACTATCTCACGTCAGGAATATTGACTACATGTGTGTCATTTGAGAATGTAGCATAATGAGTTGTAACCAAAACTTACTGAGGGATAATGGTTCTACAGAACAGTATCATAATTGGAAGACCTTGTTCTGTTCAAGAAATGTCAGGATGTAATGTGTGTGTCTGTATATTGTTTAAGGTTCCTATCACTCAGTTCAGTATTGTCGGGGTATCTATTCAGGGTAGTATAGAATAATACAAAGTAACAAATGGCAAACAGCATTAGGTATATTGTCAAAATACAATTCGCTCTGGTTATATCAAGGAATTGGAGTAGGGAGGTATGCTAGTGTCACTTCCAAGAGGACCTATTGCCTAGGAAAAGAAGTGATAAGAAAACTAGGCCGTCTCCTAACAAAACATTTGCCATATACATTTGCTAATATGATATTTACATAAGCAATCTGCAATGTATCTAATTGACTGAGACTTAGATATACCATTGCAATGTCTTACTATATTACTACAAGGCAGATGATTCACAATTTACAGGACAATAGACAATTAGACACATTGCAATATCTTTTCATCAGTCAATCAGCTAGTATACACAAACATTATACATAGTATAGAAAAACACTATTTATATAATACAATAGAAACAATATAAAGTAACTTTGAATAAGGATCGTACCTTCGCCGTCGGATGACACCAGAGAAAAGAGACTAGGTCAGAATGTTACACTGCTTATAAAGGCTTCTCTCGTATTTTTATCATGTGGGTAGAATCCCACAGTTATAACTATTTAGGTACATTATTGATATTAGCAGTGTTTTCTAACATAATTCAACATTTAGATCGTTATACAACAATTTATATAAAACAGATAGACACTAGATTACATTATCCAATTAATACAAATATTAACTGTATTAACAATATTGTTTCATCAAATACCTACATATGTGGGTAGGATCCCACATTAGAGTTTGTTAATAAGTACATCTGTGGTAAAAGAGTAGTCTAATTCGTTATTGATATTATCAGTTGCAATTACATTTAGTATATTCATTCCAACATCTGCAATGCATTCTCATATCTAATATCATAAGCATCATAAACAACTGACACAGTATTAATCACAATACAAACATCATCCTAAAATATCTGTGGGTACATCTATAATATAAATAATTGGTTTATTAGATCTTTGAATTGTTCTGTGCCACAAGTAGGTATTTCATACAGTATAATATAACTACCAAACATAGTTTTGCAGACACGGATGATCTTATAATCATCGCTATGATAACCAGTCAATACATTGTGATGGTTACACCGTCATCAGACTCCAGACCACCTCTCAAACTTATAAAACAGTTCCATCAAACCTTCGTTCGGTTTTATACAACATCACATAAACTGGAACCATCAATATTCCAAAACACATCTACATAGTAGATATCAAAATCCAACACATGGATTGATTATATATATATGGCTATTTACATAGCCATATAACACCATATCTAACAAGGTCATAAAAGTTTAAATTTAAAACAGTTACAGTAAAAAATAAAGAAACTTTGAAAAACAATTTCTTTACCAAAATAATCACAAAAAAACATGAATTAGTAATACTAATTAAGACAATGTAATGCGTAATCGCATCTCTAATCCTCTTGGTTTAGTTACCGCCCCCGCCCCCCGCTACCTGTCACCATTTACTTCCAAAAAATACATCTGCGCAACCACTTGTCGCCTACTTCAGTCCGGCCTAGTTACGTTGATCCTACTGTATATAATCTATGGTCTAAGCCATAGGTCGTCTTGTTGGGTACCACAACAGCGTCAGTTATTCTTCCGTGAAATAGTAATGATAACACATCACTGTGTTTCGGTTGAAGGGCACTGTAGCAAGTGTAATTACTGGGCACATGAGACTTATGAACTAATGTCTCAAATGAGGAGCGAAGTGCGGCGATTGTATATCACCACACTGAGCTCGTCGTTTAAGCTTTGCTGAACAAGGATTTGGATAGCACTAATACTAAATGTTGATAAACTTTCGCGATTTTATTACGGGTCTTAATCGCGTGAATAATTTAAAGTACTTTGTTTATTGCCCGACGTTTCGACCGTTCAGCTCAGCGTCGACTCCGTGAAGCGCGGTTTCGGAAACTACCCTCGCTTGATTTTTATCACTTTCTATTACGGAAGTGCACTGATACTTATATGAGCTAGCGTGACGCTTACCACAGGCGCACAACCTGCTTGTCTCTTTATTTGTGGCTTAATTAAAAAAGCACATTATTAATAGGTGAAGTAATTTTTATAGGCATTTCTTGCCAAAGACTTTATTTACAAATACAATAATTGCATTTTTGAAAGATAGAAAAATTTGAATCCAGACTCAGGAATCGAACCCGAAACTTCCGTAGCCAAACCGGGGCCAGAAGCGAACCACCTATCTGGACTATGTTACTAGATATCAAATTCTTCTATCTCTTAATGCTAAACGGGTTAGGCCCTCGTAGCGACATCTAGTCGGTAGTTAAAGAACTATCACGGCTTTTGTTATTGCTTCGTTACAGAGAGCATTTTAACAAATTATGATGACGCAGGCCTTAAGAGATAAAAGAATTTGATATCTAGTAACATAGTCCAGATAGGTGGTTCGCTTCTGGCCCCGGTTTGGCTACGGAAGTCTCGGGTTCGATTCCTGAGTCTGGATTCAAATTTTTCTATCTTTCAAAAATGCAATTATTGTATTTATTAATAGGTGTTTGAGAAATTTAACAGTTCAACGAAATTCTTCTATATTTCCACCATATTACAAAGTGTACCATGTGGTACCGGCTTAAGCATAGTGCCATCTCTTCCCGTGGGTCAAGGCGACTAAAGGATTTCTCACCACAGGACGGTCAGCAGGCGGCCTCTGTGTCGTTAGAGATGTGACGTTTGAAAAAAATAAACATGGCGGCTGTGAGATGTCAAAAAAAAGAGGTGTGAAAAAAAAGTTGTTTCGAATACTGCATTAGGGGTATCAAGTTAAAGGTCTCATCTTAAGCATTTAAAAAATATATGACTGTAATACTAAAAAAATTAATTAGCAACAATCCTTGTTTCAATTTTCAATACTTGACAATAGCTGTGATAAAAGTTAGTTGTTACATCGCTTTTAACCTATATTCAGCGTTTTTGAACAATAAACCCATAAGACGATAAAATAGAGGATATAACTTGGCGTAAAAATATCGTCAGTAAAAAATCAGATCCGTGAAATTTTGTACATTGGCTTTGTGATTGTTAAAAAAGAATAGTTAAAAAACCAAAATTAAATTTAAATTATAATTAAATTAATTTAAATTTAAATTTGTTAGTTTGTTAATATATGTAAATAATTAGTTAGTTGTAAAAAATATATATTAAGTTATTTATATATAAATGTATAATATTAAAAAAACCAAAAACAAAATATTCTAAAAATAGATAATAGTTTAAAAAAATTAAAATAACGCTTAATATTCTGTTAAACAAGGTTATTTTGATATAGTGCTAAGCTCAGACACTCCAACAAGACTTTTATTTCAAGACATCATATACAAAAAAGAAAATGAAAATTTTGAAAACTTGCCGAGATAAAAGCCATTCAAGTTGTCTTGTGTTCTTCGCGCTATCGTGCTCATTGCGTCCTAGTACGTAATCCATGGTTATTATTGAAAAATGCTGAGCCGCGCAACTTCGTATGCTTCAATTATCCCCGATTTTGCAACATTTCTCATTGCTGCTCCTATTAGTCGTAGCAATGTTATATAGCCTATAGCCTTCCTCGATAAATGGGCTATCCAACAAAAAAATATTTTTTCAAATCGGACCAGTAGTTCCTGAGATTAGCGCGTTTAAACAAACAAACAAACAAACTCTTCCGCTTTATAATATTAGTATAGATACTAGCTGACCCGCGCAACTTCGTCTGCGTCAATTATCCCCGATTTTGCAACATTTGTCATCGCTGCTCCGCTCCTGTTTTTTTTTTTTGGCAATGCTGTGGCCGGCAACATGGCAGTGCTCTCCAATATTGATTTGATGGTTGCCGGACGATGTTGCTCTTCCAATTTTGTTGTTGTTTCATTCGCCCTCTATTTTATTGTTGCCGGGTTGTGTAACCCGTTTAGGAGACTGGACTGCTCCATATATTTTTTTGTTTTTTTTTTAAATATCGACTCCAGCAGTTAGGTACAAGCCCTGTGTGCCGGGGGACTTTACAAACATACAAATCACGGACACAAAGTACACCCAGACGCGGAACAACAATTTGTGGATCACACAAAATGGTGTCTCGTGTGGGAATCGAACCCACGACCTCTTGCGTAGCAGTCGGACACACTCCCACTGCGCCTATCATAGCGTGATGTTATAAGCCTGTAGCATTCCTCTATAAATGGGCTATCCAACAGTAAAATATTTTTTATATTCGAACCAGTAGTTCCTGAGATTATTATTAATTTACACAAAGTTATACAGAGGCGGACTTATTTCTAAAAGCATTCTCTGCCTGTCTACCTGAGGGCGATGTAGAAATGAAGTGTGCAGTAAACTTGTTGATATTACATCTTATCATACAAATAAAACTAAAAAACCGGGCAAGA
Organism: Herminia tarsipennalis; assembly: GCA_945859575.2. Taxonomy (NCBI): domain Eukaryota; kingdom Metazoa; phylum Arthropoda; class Insecta; order Lepidoptera; family Erebidae; genus Herminia; species Herminia tarsipennalis. Next base: position 2,627,693 of record OX243859.2, read on the forward strand.
GCATGTCGGACCATACTCATTGAAGGGTTCCGCAGCCTTTAATAATTGCATCAGCAGAAGCACGCAGTTTTTAGGCAATAACTTAATGACGATTATATTCGATCATGTCCGAAATAATTTTAATTTAAAGTATTTATTATGCGCTACCTTTGTGAATTTTTCATATTTTTTGTTCACATGGTTCCAACGTTAAGGGGACACAATTTATATATAGATTTTTTTTTTTCAAAGATAACTAGCAATGTGGGATTGAGTCCCACATTACTAGCAATCTTGTTAACCCCTCCAGCTAAGCTCTAAGGCTTGTGTTAGGAGTGGGTTCACGTCAGTAGTATAATGGGTAGGATTCGAACCCGCGACCTCACGATTGCGAGACCGATGCCTTAGCCATTAAGCTACCGCCGCTTCAATTATTTCCAAAAATATTCACTCAACCAAAAAAGTTTATTAGAAACTTCAAAATGTTTTTGAAAGACCTGTAGAATGATGTACAAAACGTTGAGGTTAGCCGAAAAAAAAATCCAGCTTCTGTTACATGTATGCCCCCATATTCATTTTTATTATTTAGCTATCAAAGTAAGTAGCAGCCACTATAAGCTACCTTTTCATCAATATTCATTGAGAAGTCTCTGAGTAAAATGCCTGTGACATACGGACGGACAGACAGACAAACAGACGGACATGACGAAACTATAAGAGTTCCTTTTTTGCCATTTTAGCTACGGAACCCTAAAAATAACCACTGCTTTATTAATGCAATCGTAGAATGTGAAGTGGTAATTATTTCTTCCGCCGACAAAATAAGTCAAAAGTAAACGCCAGATATATCAAACAAACAAATAAATCATAGAAACTCGAGCTTGTAATTCTAAACAACATAATTAATGTAAAATATAAAAAAAAGTAAAGCAATTTACGCCTTCCCGCGCTATTTGACTCCACGCCATGCTCCCGCGGTTCGTGTATTTTTGGCGCCAATTAATCTGTTCGGATTTCTTTACTTTTTAATGACACTGCCGTTCAAAAATCGAATAAAAAAGTTAGAGGAACATGAAATTAATCATTGGCTTTGCGTTTTGTAAATGTGTTTTTTAACGGAATAGTTTTAAAAAATACAGCGTGTCTCGCAAGACAAGGTTTCTCTAGAATGTAGTAGGTAGGGGTGGGGTAGTTAAAATACCTACCTATACTATCTTGGGACAACTCACACAACGCTATCTGATCCCAAACTAAGCAGAGTTTGTACTATGGAAACCAGACAACTGATAAACATACTTATACATATATTTCTAAATACATACATATTATAGATAAATAACACCCAGACACAGAATAAACTCTCTATAACTCATAACACAAAGTTTTATCCTGGGTGGGGATCGAACCCACGATCTCTTGCGTAGCAGTCGGATACACTCCCACCGCGCCACAGAGGCAGCACCTATCATTTAATGCAAATACATCATGTACTAAGTACATAAATGTGTTTTATCACAATTACAATTTGAAAAACAAATTTGACAAATGCGCAGTTTTCATTATGTAGGTAGGTACTAGTATTTCCTCTCAACTTCGCCCGCTTTATTTGTTTAGTCTTTAGATTAAGTGCTATTCTAATGTAGCAAAGTTTCACCAAAACCCGTTTAGTAGTTTTTGTGTTAAAGAACCACAAAACGGCAACGGCTAAAACGAATTTGATGAAACATATCTCAGAACAACATCAAATCTCCTTTAATTTAAATCCAATTAACTGTTTATGAACTATGCCGGCAGCAGATTACAAGGGAATGCATTAATTTGCACCTCGCTCTCGAAAAAAAAAAACTTGTTTTATTTGTGAAACATTATTTAAAAAAAAAAAAACAAAAAAAATAATCAAGAATAACACAATGTCCTACAATTATGGTTTATGTTGATCAATGCGTCTTCATCATACTCGTACCTAGTACACCGAAAAATTTTGAACCGAAGAAATACTTCTTCGGTTCAAAATTTTTATTTGTATGGCCCTTTTAACCCTCTGGCGGGAGCCCATGGGTTTTAAAATTATGCCAATAACATCAATGATGTTTTAAGTAAAAAGGTGTAGATAGGTTACTTCTGCAACATTCGATCTTTAAAAACGGCAAACTGATGCAGACATAGATAACCTAATATATTGCAATATATAATAAAAGTAGAAAGCATGAAACATGAAACAATGAAATGAAACATGAAAAACATGAAACGTCGGGAAAATAAACCAAAACCAAATAACCTTCAGCATTCGTTCTCTCTTCGCCGCATCGCCGTAGCGAATGCGTTCAGTTTTTGGGATAAAATGTTTATAAAATAAAATTTTGGTCGTTTGAAAAAAAATGTTTCTAGCATACTGTTTTTTATTAAATTACCTATCCATTAGTTTAAGTAGCAAATAAAAAAATGGTACTTTATGAGGAGATGCATTTTATCAATATTTATTTCTCATTTCTGTGGTTTCGTTGTGAGGAGATTAAATAAACATTATACTCCTTTAACAAAAACAAAATCTACCATTTTGAAGTAAAAATTATGTAGAAATTTAATGTATTTTTATTAGTTGATATTTATTTTTGGATAAAGAGTTTTGAAGAATTAAGTCCCGAAATATATCAAATAGAATGCATGATTTAATTGTCACGAGCGAAAAAGTTAAAAATGTAATCCGCAGCAAAAATTTGGTCAATTGTCATAATTTGAAGGTCTACACCATTTTACTTAAAACTTCATTGAATAACATTAGTTTTTTTCAGTCTAAAATTATAACATATAATTAAATAAGTGCTAGTCGACTCGTGAAACATTCACAATGTATCTCTCAATTAACTTTTGCTAGAAGATATATTATTTACACGCGAGAAATGACAATTAGTTGACAAATAATACTAATCATCGACACTGAAATTTCTACCATGCGTTGTGTCAAAGAGAAAATATTTTTACTGTTGGAATTGTTGCGCAAATATATTTTCTACTCGATTTTACGATAGATAAGTAGAAGGATATCTGAGAAGCGGACAGGAGACTTTGTGACACTTTCAGACAACTTTTTTTTCTTGTCCTCCATTCGTTCATTAATAGCTTCAGGAGGACTATGGCTCGCACATTCTGTGCATCTGCCTATTTCAAGTTTTTTAACTCTTCTCATTCAATCAGTAATCTAAGTTTCTGACAGAAATTTATGTCAAAAAAAAAAAGGTCAAAGTACTTTATTCACTTAGGTTACAAAATGCAACGTTTATGAACGTCAGACAAAATTTGGAATAGAATGATTCTACATTTAATGCCAAGTTCGCAAGAGTAAAGTGAGAAAAGATCTTGGCAATAAAAACTGATAGCCACTTTTTTAAATATCAATTTTTACAATATATTTTTGCCAAACTACTTGGCAATATATGATTAGGTATAAATGAGACAAAAGATGTAGTATAGTCTGGTTATAATTATCTAAAGGTGCATCTTATATACTAACGACTTCGTGTTGATAACAGATAGTGGAAACATTTAATAGATACTGAACGTGCGATAAGGAACATAAGATTGTGATGTAGATTGTAGATACAGCACAAAGATATTGTACTGTAACAGTACACCCCCCTTTAAAAAAAAAAAAAAAAAAATATGGTAATAGTGTTTACAATATAAATTTGACCTAGACCTTACTAGTTATTTGCTGATGTATATAAATAATAATGCTATTGTACGCGGTGGAATTTGATGACGCCTGTTGTGGTGTGATTTGCTGACGTCTGTAATTTTGACTTAGCTGTTGCACGAGTGTTTATTATTTTTTTCCGTTAAACTCTTCATTCTTCTGTCCAGTGTTTTCATTATGCCGTAAATTAGGATCACGCCGATTGTTAAAATAATCTGTCCCATTGCAACATTTCTTGTCCACCGTAAGTCCTCCTGGATCAGGTTACGGAGTTGGTCCGCTTCGTTTTGATTGAGGCAATTGTCCGTATTGTATGTTATCTGGTCCTTAGAACTTTGATTTCCCATTTTAGATGTCTTGTTGTTACGAGTAGTTGTGAATTAATGGTATATGTTAAGATCTATGTTAATATATATACGAATAGCTTGCTTATATCAGCGATTTTTTATAGACGTACTACTGGCTTTACTTTACGTCCCGATCGTGTAGTGTACGTGTGTGAATGCCTGTCGCAATCCTTTGAATCTGGCACGTAGTTTGATTCGTCATTGATCATGAAAGCTGGTTTCAATCTATCAATTGATATCACTGTCTCTTTATCCCTAATTCTAATGCAAAATGTTTTATCTGTTTTACTAATTACTGGGTAGGGTCCTTCATACGGCGGTGTCAGGGCTTTCTTAATTCTATCACACCGAACAAATACGTGTGAGCATTCTTTGAGTTCGGGATGCACAAATATAGCTTGATTGTGTTTTTTTCTTTTCGGAATTGATGTCATTTGTGTGATGTCCTTTTGAATTTGTTTTACAAACTCTTCGTACGTTGATAACTGTGCTGCTGATGACTCAAAAAATCCTCCAGGGAGTCGTATTGGCGTTCCATATGTCATCTCTGCTGAACTATAACCTGTGTCTTCTCGCAAGCTACTCCGCAACCCGAGTAAAACTGTTGGAATTTCTTTTAACCAATTTTCGTTGGATTCTCTTGTCATTAACGCCGCCTTTAAAGTTCTATGAAATCTCTCTATCATTCCATTGGATTGTGGATGATAAGGTGTTGTCCTAATTTTATGTATTCCCAAAAATTGTGAGAGTGACTCAAATATTCTTGATTCAAACTGTCGGCCTTGATCCGTAGTAATGCGCAATGGACATCCAAAACGAGTAATCCATCCCTCGAAAAGTGTCTTGGCTACTGTTTCTGCAGTTATATCTTCTACCGGAAATATTTCGGGCCATGACGTACAACGATCTATGATTGTGATTAAATATCTCTTCCCTTGTGAAATCGGAAGTGGTCGACGATGTAGGGGCGGCTTTTTCCAGTAGAGGTGTCGCAGGTGATGTTTATTGTGGAACCCGGAAGCGTAATGTTTTTGAATTTTAATCTTTTATTGTCATGTAATTTACTTAGTTCATTATCTGTTGATTGACATTTTTCCAATTCAGCGTAATCGATAGGTGATGGCACGTATATTTCCTCTATTCGAGATAAGGCATCGGCGGTAATATTGTCACGTCCGCTTATGTGTTGAATGTTGGTACTGTATTGTGAAATGAAATCTAACTGCCGGACCCGTCGCGGTGTATCGTTTGATGATGGTTTTTGGGAGAATGCGTATGTCAAAGGTCGGTGATCCGTAAATATTGTAAATTCTCTTCCCTCGATTAATCTGTGAAAATGTTTGACGGCCATGTATATTCCTAACAGCTCTCTGTCAAACGTAGAATATTTTTGTTGAGTTTCGCTCAATTTTTGTGAAAAAAATCCTAATGGTTCCCAATTGCGTCCGGATTTTTGTTGTAAAACTCCACCAACGCAAGTAGCACTAGCGTCGGTCATGAGCGCTAGTGATGCGTTGCGGGAAGGATGCGCTGTTAACACTGCGTTTTTCATGCTTTCCTTGCATTTTTCGTAAGCTTTGTCTGCTTCCGTTGTCCAAGGAACAGGTGAATTATCGTTCTTTTTTGAACCATGTAGATATTCGTTTAAAATTCTTTGATTTTCCGCTGCGCATGGAATATTACTTCTGTAGAAATTGACCATGCCCAAAAATCTTCTTAATTCTTGAATTGTTTTCGGTTTGGGAAATTCCATGATTGCTTTGTAATTTTCTTCGGTAGGGAGTATTCCTTGGCTCGTTATATGATAACCTAAGAAATCTATTTCCCTTCTGAGAAATTCGCATTTTTTGAGATTAATGGTTATTCCATTCTCGTGTAAACGTTTGAAAACCGTTTCTAAATGCTGATAATGCAAATCTTCGTTGTCCGATGCAATGAGACAGTCGTCTACAAATATAAATACGTAGTTTAAATCTCTAAATAAGGAATCCATGAATCGTTGAAATGTTTGTGCCGCATTGCGTAATCCGAAAGGCATTCTTAAGTACTCAAAAAGTCCAAAAGGTGTGATGATGGCTGTTTTTTCTATATCTTTAACAGGAATACAATGGTATGCTTTACGTATATCTATCTTGCTTAGTATCTTCTTATTTTCTAATATGTATGTAAAGTCAGTTAATCTTGGTAGTGGGTATTTGTCCGGTACTGTCGTGCTATTGAGCATTCGATAGTCTCCGCATGGTCTCCATTCGCCATTTTTCTTTTTTACCATATGTAATGGGCTTGCCCATGGGCTTTCTGACGGTCGGCAAATTCCGAGTTCTATCATATTTTGAAATTCCTTTTTGGCTATGTCGTATTTTTCTGGAGGTAATGGTCTTGCCCGAGCTGCGACGGGTGGTCCTGTAGTGATAATGTGATGTTCAATCTTATGTTTGGGCGCATTGCGGAGAGAGGACCCTTTCGTGATGTCTTCGTATTTGTTTAAAAGTTGCGTAATACGTGGATTCGTTCCCACTGCGATATTACGAATTGTTTGTTGTGTCGCTTTTTCCGAAGTTACATGCGTTGTCAGCTCTGTAACTTTGTCGATAAGTTTGCGACCTGCTATGTCGACTAATAGTTTATAGTGCTCTAGAAAATCTGCTCCAATTATTGGTTGTGTAACATCGGCGATTACAAAATTCCATTTATAACATCGTTGTAGTCCTAAATTCAAGGTAAGCGTCTTCTCGCCGTAAGTCCTAATTTTAGTCCCATTTGCAGCGTATAGTGTGTATTGTTCATTTTGTAAAACTGAATGTCTCTGTTGCTTGCTAATGACTGAAATATTTGCGCCCGTGTCAATCAAAAACTTCATACCACTTTTTCGGTCGGTAATGGTGAGGCGATTGGATGGGTGGATTGCACAGAGTTTCGCCGTTGTCTGTGCTCTTATTCGTTTCCCTGGTTCCGTACGTAAGTCATTGGTTTCCAACTGCATGGTTTAATGCAGTTCTTTGCATATTTTCCGAATCTTTCGTGGTAGTAACAAAATCGATTTGCTCCTCTATAGTTTGTTCTCGGCCTCATAATCGGGAATTGTTGACGTTTCTTGAAATGATTGTGCGTGTTGGGTCGATAGCCATATTGACCTTGCTGAATTGCGTCAATATCTATCTGTAATTTTGCTAGCTGGGCTAAAATGCATGCTGTATTGTTGTCGTTTGAAGTGTCGTTGCTAACAGCTGATATTTCGGTTACTTTTGAATTCATTATTATTTTGTCTGCAATTTGGCTCAGTTTGTCAATTTCCATGTCTTCCGTAACTGCTAGAACCGTAGTAACTGATGTTGGTAAAAGCCTGAACCATAGTAGTTTAATTGTTTCGTCACTGATTTTTCCTCTCCCGAGGACTCGCATTTGACGTAATAACTGCGAAGGTTTTTGATCACCGAGTTCTGTCTCTGATATTAATTTTTGAAACTGTCGCTGTTCTGTTTCTTCGTAACAATCAATTAAACGTTCCTTGATGTTTTTGTATTTATCTGTAGTCGGTGGTGAAGTGATTAGGTCACTAACCTGTAGTATTTCTTCCTTGGATAACTTTGCTATTACTGTACAGTATTTGTATTCGTCTCCTTGCTTCTGTGGTGCTAATATGGCTTCTAGTTGCGTGAACCATAATCTTGGTTGGTCTTTCCAAAATTCCGGAATGCGGGATAAAACCGAGGTGCCAGCAGCTACTTCAAGTGTTCCTTGCTGATTTATGTTCGCCTTGCACGGTGATTGTGCCATGTTTCTTGCTGCGTATTCGTTCGTCGGGGTCACCAATTTGCCTAACTACTTGGCAATATATGATTAGGTATAAATGAGACAAAAGATGTAGTATAGTCTGGTTATAATTATCTAAAGGTGCATCTTATATACTAACGACTTCGTGTTGATAACAGATAGTGGAAACATTTAATAGATACTGAACGTGCGATAAGGAACATAAGATTGTGATGTAGATTGTAGATACAGCACAAAGATATTGTACTGTAACATATTTGTTTATAAACAGTTATGCCAGTAAGGTGCAACTCGCGCAAGCAATAACCATAGTACAGAGGGTTAATAAAATAAAAATTTAAATGAATTAGCCTCCCTAGGTGAAGATTATAAACATGAGATTCGATTAATATAGGAAAAACTACATAATATACAAATATTTATGATCCACTAATTAAAAAATAAGTAGATGCATCTCAAAAGTCTTTTAGATTTATCCAGGGTATCTCCAGCCGGCCTGATCAATCTCATCATGAAAGATTAGCTGGAAAGACACCGATCAAAGCCTAATCGCAAGACAAAGGGTCTACGGATTTGAATGCATTTGTTTAGTAGTCGCTACATGTGCACTTTGTGTTATATTTTTAGGGTTACGTAATCAAAGCATAAAACCCTATTACTAAGACTCCGATGTCTGTCACCAGCCTGTATCTCATGAACCGTTATAGTTAGACAATTTAAATTTTCACAGATGATGTATTTCTATTGCTGCTGTAACAACAAATACTAAAAAAATAAACTAAATATTTAAGGGGGCTCCCATACAAGAAATATAATTTATTTTCCGTTTTTGTTTTTGTTTGTTTAAACGCGGTAATCTCAGGAACTACTAACTCCGAATTGAAAAATTATTTAACTGTTGGATAGCACATTTATCAAGAATTGAAAAAATATTTATCGAGCCCATTTATCGAGGAAGGCTATAGGCTATATAACATCACGCTATAACTAATAGGAGCGGAGCAGCAATGAGAAATGTTGCAAAAACGAGGAAAATTTACGCAGACGAAGTTGCGCGGTTAGTTATAATATATATCTCATAAACTATAACTAGCTCTTATTAAAGAAGCTAGACAGTTGAAATTTTCATAGATGATGTATTTCTGTTACCGCTATAACAACAAATAAAATAAATATTTAAGTACTAAAAACAAAATAAAATAAATATTTAAGTGGGGCTCCCATATAACAAACGTGATTATTTGCCTATTTTTTGCTCGATAATATAGTGTCTAATTTTGTATAGATAATGGTACGGAACCCTTTATGCTCGTGTCCGAATTGCACTTGGTCGGTTTTTATTCTTAATTTGCTGTCATGGCGATCTCAATTTCAACCCGTTACACTTCAACTGCGCAAGATTCTAGCTTATTGAATTACGCAATTCAAATACCTATTTTCACTTTGAATATTTTTTTCAATATTTTATGTAATGTTTTAAGCTGAGTGGTGCCGGCTAAAGAATAGTACCACCCCATCTCTTCCCGTGGGTGTCGTCAAGGCGACTAAGGGATTTCACACCGGAGGACGGGCAGCAGGGTCCTCTGCGTATTTCAAGCCTTACTGCGATAGCCAACCCGCTCGCCAAGCGTGGCGATTATGGCAATTACCCCCCGGAACTAATAAGTAGGTTCTACTGGGGAGACCCGTGCCCAGCTGTGGGACATCATATGGGTTGTTATGTATGTATGTATGTTTTAATTTTAGTAACATGAATATTAGCTTATTTAATAACGTACGAGCCCCTACATACAAACTCCTTTTCTACTCAGACAAGTAGAAAAAAGTTTGTATGTAGGGGCTCGTACATTATTAAATAAGCTAATATTCATGTTCCTAAAATTAAAACATTACATACAATATTGAAAAAATATACTAGGTATGAAAGAGACTGGATCTCACGACACAGGGAATCCTAGTGTGAGGTCCAGGGCTTTATTACTATCTATTGTTACTTTCTGAACAATAAATAATTTTTATTATACTTATAGTAATTTTATTTTAAGCAATTTTGATTTATAGCCCATAGAATAAGTGCTTTATATTTTTTAAATCTAACACATTACGAATGTACAATAACACAATAATAAAATAACGCGCATAAATCCTATTTTATGTAAAACATAATAAAAAAATCACAAAGTTTTTTTTAGCGACAATTGCCAATGGCAATAACTTGCATTAACGAGTTTTATGTAAAAAAAAAACAACATAAAATACTAATTTATTTACGATCTGCCAACTTTAAAGCACTTTCAGAGTCCTACGTTTTTGAACGAGCAATTGCGGCTCGAATTAGCCGTTTGAATTGGTTTCCCGCGTTCCACACACACTTTAAAAATAAAACGTTTTAATTTGACGCACACATGCGCAGTTAGGGTTGTCTCTGGTAAGGTTTATTTATTTCTAGAGCTATTATTATTTTATTAAACAGGTAAATCTAATGCAATATTGAAGGTAGGTACATAAAGATTTACGTTTTCAATATACTCGTATCGTATCGTAAACATGATAAATACCTCGCTAATTAATGTTTTTAGGTACCTATGTATCTATATTAATATTATAGAACTGAAGAGTTTGTTTGTTTGAATGCGATAATCTTGGAAACTGCTGGTCCAAATTGAAAAAATATTTTACTGTTGGATAGCCCATTTATCAAGGAAGGCTATATAACATCACGCTACGACTAATAGGAGCGGAGCAGTATTAAAAAATATTGCACAAACGGGGAAAATTTACGCAGACGAAGTTACGCGGGTCAGCTTGTGATATATACATCTAATTAAAATGATCACTGTAGTTTAGTAAAAATATTACCAATATTTTTTGGGAAATTACATTACTTACTTATACATGAGCTTACAAGCACTTGACTTATTCTTCTCTCCGCATCATCCTGACTTATACCCGGGGTAAAAATATCAATGGCACATAAAAAAAAAATCAGGCACGTGTATGTATTTCAAATTCCTGCAATAAAGCTTGTAGACCAAAAATATAAGTAAAATATAGGTGCGTAATATCGTCAAAAATTCTTGACATGCGATGGACCCAATTCCAAGCTAACGGTTCCTTCCTCCACGAATTATATATCAGACGTCTTTCTTTTATCGTACAAGTCCGTATTCTCATTTTCCTTGCGCACATTTCACGCCGAGCAGCACTAAATGGTCCACTTCATAAATGTACAAGAATGACCGCAGTGAGAGAGGAATTGCGACAACTTGTTAAGTCACCAACCCTGACAAGACGACCACGACCACTCTGCCAAGAGTGTAACGACGAAGAAGAATATCGTCATCCTTTAATGTGTAGGTACCCTAGGCCTATACCTACCTGCTTGTCAATTACACAAAGAATTAATTTGCGTTCTTTCAAACTGTTATTATTTATTTGCTGCCACGCTTCCTCTCTTGAAAAAGTACACAATTAGGTATGCATTGAAATTCCAAAACAAAATATTTCTAACTTTAAAAACTCAAATTTTTGTTACAAATTAACAGTCACAAAGCAATTAATCATCATTATTTCTTCAAAATAACTAAAAAGCGCCAACCCTACAGTTTACACCCGTTAACCGCGCACTGATGTCTCAGTTTCTAAATTTGTTACGAAAAGATAAATCTCCACGCGTCTCGGCTCTCGTTAGCTAAATCTTTCTCCCCCGTAATTATTCACCCGTTAGAAAAAAAGGAAAATAAACATGAAAAGAAATGTCTCCCAACTGAAATTTAGTAAGTGGCCTGAGCTCATTAAAAAGCTGTAAAATGCTATTACCAGACAACGGATGAGTGTGTTTCGGAACGAAACCAAACGTCACGGAGAAAAACAACTTTGTCTATGGTCATTTCTTACTTCAAAGACAATCGAAAATGGTTTTTATTTTGGTGGAATAAGAGTGTTGATGCATTTATTGATCTGTAAAAAAAAATCTGACGTTCACAATGGCGGGAACAAAGACGTCAGGCGTTGACAAGTGAGGATAAATTGACATTAATTGCCTTACCGCTGTCCTAATGTTTTGCAAGCATGTTTAACTTCGTTTTTGTCGTAGCAGGATTATTTTAGACACTAATTAATTTACTTTCTACATTATTGTGGGTGATTTGATGTATTGCAAATTAGATGGCGTCTGTTGTTAAAAGTGTTTTATGTTGCGGTCGGATACACATAATTAGTTCCGCTAGGAATGTTTTTGAAGAATCTTTGGGCATAGACAATAACGTAGCATTTTAGCATTCAAAAAGCTTTTGCTCGCTTGGACTCGTCCACAAGGACTTCGGACACCATGCTTTAATTAAGCCAAAGATACACACAAACACACACACACACACACACAGAGATAGAGAGAGTGAGGCTTTAAATTTATACCCCTTCTTTTGCGTCAGGCTGGGGTTCAAAATAACAACAAAAAACCCGATTGCAATAATTTTAAAAGTAACTGAGATATTTTGGCGCCAAAAATCCGTCATTTTGATATTTAGGGTTCCGTGCCCAAAGTCCTATTACTAAGTAAGACTCCGCTGTCTGTCTATCTGTCACCAAGTTGTATCTCATGAACTGTGATAGTTGACAGTGACAGTTGAAATTTTCACAGATGATGTATTTCTGTTACCCCCAAAAAACAGAATAAAATAAATATTTATAAGGGGCTCCGATTCAACATTCATGATTTTTTTGGGTGTTGTTTTTATAGATAATGGTACGGAACCCTTCGTGCGCGAGTCCGCCTACAATTGACCGGTTTCATTTCTAATCTTGATGTATCTAGTCTCAATCTCACAAGTGAGACGAATGTAACGATACTTCTCAAGCTAAGATCCATCAAACCCTCAGAACACACAAGATCTATTATCTTTGATCAAACCATTTAGGCTCTAGAGCGTGTCAAAGAACATACATACATTTGAAAAACATTACCTTCCTTCCTTTTGAATACAAGAAATAAGGACAAATTGGTAGGACAATATGCTAGGCTTCATAAAACTCATAACTCATTCATGGGACTATTTTACTAGGTGAATATTGTTGTCACAGTTTGATAATGTTACTTAGGTACTAGTTAAGAAAACGATTAACTTTTGTAAGTAAAGATTCTGCGTGATAAATTACGGCCATTCTTTTCTTTCCTTTGTAAAACATGTATACTTATTCATTAAGTAGCAGTAAATTGGCCAATATTTAAGCACATAAAGTTTTTACATCGTAAGTGGATGCTCCTACTATGTTGCGCCCATTGAGGCTGATGTATCCGATCTCGTAATATTATTGACCTCTTTTTTTGCATCAGTACTCTAATATCGTGTATAATATAATGGTGGCAGCACCTTACCTGCATATACAGTTTATAAACAGAGAAACATTGTAAACATTGGCAATTTGAAAAGAGTGGCCACGAGTTTTTATTGCCTGTTCTTTTCTCGGGCTTTACCTATTGTTTGCGAACAGGCATTACCAGTAAATGTAGAATCGACTTTTCACAAGTGTAGTATTTTGCTTCCTAAGTGAATAAATCATTTTTTATTTATTTATTTACTTCTAGCCTCCTGTAAAATCGTAGATAACCAAGACCATTTCAAAACGCTTTGTTCCAATAGTGTTCCGTAAAATCACCATATTCTTAGACTACACTATTCCGTGATCTGTGTAGTGAAGTGTGTCGCATCTTTGGTTCCAAGTGATCCGAGATTCCGTGTCCGTGTCATGAACGATATGTGCGTTGTTTGAGCGTGTTTTTATGAAGCACAACTTGAGGCCTAATTCACACAAGAGATTAAAAAGCGTTGCATTAAAGGGACGTCTAAACGGGCCATTTTTTACGGCAATTTGTGGCGGCACTATTGGCGACTAATTGCTCGGCCAGTTATGGCAATATGTCTACATGACTGCCTCTGCGGCGCGGGGAGAGTGCGTCCGACTGCTACGCAAGAGGTCGTAGGTTCGATTCCCACCCGGGACACCACTTTGTGTGATCCACAAATTGTTGTTCCGAGTCTGGGTGGACTTTAAATTGTGTCCGTGACTTGTATATTTGTAAAGTACCCCGCGACACAGGGCTTGTACCCAACTGCGGGAGTCGAAATTTAAAAATTAAAAAAAAAATATATATGGCGCATGATCCAGTCTCATAAACGGGCTACACAACCCGACAACAATAAAATAGAGGGCGAATGAAACAACAACAAAATTGGCAGAGCGCAAAATAGATCGCTCAGCGATCGTCCGGCAACCATCAAATCAATATTGGAGAGTACTGCCATGTTGCCGGCCACAGCATTGCCGCCACAAATTGCCGTAAAAAATGGCCCGTTTAGACGCCCCTTAAAACCTGGCCGAAACCGATGCCCAGGCCTTTTCCAACGTTAAAAATTCAACACTGCGCGATAAAAATACGTCGCGTTTTTTTTTTTAATTACTAGTAATGGCCAATTCTATTTATTTATTTTATTTTATAATATAGGTACACACTGTAAAAACAATTATAAATGGCATAATACAATTGAGTACAAAGGTACTGCTTATTTCTAAAGAAATTTCTGTCAGCAGACCTGCGAAAGGAAAAGTGTAGAAGAATAATGTAGACTAATAGTGTGCGAGAGTTAAAAGAAGGTAATATAAATTCTGGTTCCATATTACTAGCATTTCTGTTAACCCCTACCGCTAAGCTCAATGGCTTGTGTTAGGAGTGGGTTCACGTCGGCAGTATAACCTCGCGACCTCACGAATGCGAGACCGATGCGTTTACCATTAGGCTACCGCCCGCCGCTTCAAACTACCCGCCGTTTTAAACACGCTTACGTGTGAACATGTAGGTATTTGGGAATGCATTTATTCTATTTTAGCGCTTTTAGAAAAGCTTTCATGCTAATAAGGCCTTACCTTCTGCACAGATAATAGGTATAATACAATACTAGTACCTTCTGTGTGCTTAGTGCAAGTTTGTTTTACATTGACGTGATCGTTACGTTCAAGCTTAACCACTCAGAGAGCCAAACGCGGTAAACGTCTCGATCGCGTTAACGTAAAAACTCGCACTCTAGGCACTGTATTCTCGGTGTTGGTATAGGTACATTCTTTTAGAAAAATACTTTTTAAAAACTGCCAATTGCTCTACTTTTCACTTCATTCAAACCAAATTATAGCACATTGGAAAAAGAATTGCACATTTATTACAATTTATATCACAATATTTTAAAATCGTGCAATTTAATCGAAGTGAAAGAATTTTAATTTGTTTATTAGCGTGCATAAATTTGCGTAAAGAATTTGCGTGAAAATTCTCTATGTGTCGCGTCTCTAAATATTATTCTTAATTTTTTTTATGATATTGCAATGTGGATCGCCAGGCCAGAACTTTGTATAGGGAGGGGGGGGGCAACGTTTGACCCAACCGGCCAATGTGAATCGCTCTCATGACGGGGGTTTGCATTTGATTCAACACCGGTACACCAGCTACTGCCGCCGAGAGCGGTTAATTGCCTGCCTTTTTTTTTTTAATTAAAAAGACGGCTCCCGCATTAGGGCACAAGCCCTTTGTCACGAGAGACTTTACAAACATACAAGTCGTCCGACTTGTATATTTGTGTGTGACCCACAAATTCTCGTTCCGAGTCTGGGTGTACTCTGTGTCCGTGACTTGTATGTTTGTAATGTACCTATTGCGGGAGTCGTCTTTTAAAAAAAAGTTATGTTCCGTGTGGGAATCGAACCCAGGACCTCTTGCGTAGCAGTCGGACACACTCCCACCGCGCCACAGAGAACAGTAGGCAAAATACGCCAGTACAGTGTCCGCCTGTGGATCGCACATTACTAGCAATTTAACCCCTTCAGGTAAGCTAAATTGTTTGTGGCATTTACGCCCTTTTATTGAGAATCGCAGTTTTTCGGCCAAAACTTAATGACGGCATATCCGATTCTGTTGAAAATAAGTTTAAAGTATTTAATAAGCGCTACCTTTGTGATTTTTTTCATATTTTTTGGTAACACACACAATTATGCAACTTTCAGCCCGATTATTTCTAAAAATATTCACTTAATGAAAAAAAATATAAGAAACTACTATGTATTTATAGGACAACTAGCTGTGCCTTGCGGTGTTACCCGCGGTTTATTAGCCTATGTGTTAATCCAGGGCGTCAGCTAACTCCATACCAAATTTTATTAAAATCGCTTCTGCCTTTTAGACGTGAAGAAGTAACAAACATACACACTCACACACTTTCGCTTTTATAATATTAGTGTGATAAAACACCGTTTAGCTCAAGATATCTAGTATATTCTTATTGAAACATTGACAGCCGCGTTACATTCACTAGGTACGTGCGCGCATATACTTATAACAGAATCCTTAATATATTTTTGAAAGACCTGTCGAATGATGTGCCACACGTTGAAGTTTGCTGAAAAAAATCAGCTTCAAAAATTTTTATTTTATTATTAAGCTATCGAACTAAGTAGCGGTTACTACAAGACACCTTTTCACCAAATTTCGAGTCAAACAGTCAGAAAGACAGACGGACATGACGAAACTATAATAAGGGTTCGTTTTGCCATTTTGGCTATTGAACCCTAAAACACTTTTGAAAGGTTCCCACGAAATTTTATTTTTTTCCTGCCGCCGCAAAGCAGGCCGTGTGTATATAACCTGGGCCTTATTCGGGCAACTTTTAACCGAAAAAAGTGCCAAACCTAATAACCCTGAATCACGCAAATCAAACAGAATTTTCACAGGTAGAACATTGTTATGGTAACGAAGCTTGTCACTAGTATTACACAGAAGTACCTACCTACTATAATGAACAATTTAAAAGCACTGTATTTTACTATTTATTATGTTTTAGTTCAAAAAAATACTACGTCTGACTGAAAGGCCACTAAAGTGTAGTATATTCTTATATTTTGCCTATTTACTTATTTCTGTTTTGTGTTTATTATTTAATAAACAACACTAATAATATTATAATAAAGAAAAATGTTAGGTAGGTACCTACATAGTTTAACGAAAATATTTTTTACGTCCGTTCCATTACCATACACATACCTACGTACTTTACTCGACTTAGGAGTTTTTGTTGCTAGCGGTACAATTTTGACAAGTACAGAGTGAAGTTGTCGCGATCGCGATTATCTTCTCATTTGAAACGCATAGTAGGTAGGTATATACCCAATCAAATTGCACAGATTATAGCTTGTAGTTTCGTAGTAAGTACCTATTCAAGTAATTTGTGACTTAATTTCACAATAATTTCTGTTGTTTTTGCGTTAATAAATAATCTAATAGCATATAAATAGCAGTTAAGATAACAGATTTCGTGTTTCCTGACATTAGCGTAGTCGTTAGGTGATTTTCTAAGATTTATTCTTTGATCGTTATTGGCCTGTCTCAGATAACACGCTAATGAGAATAAAATACTTCACTATTTATAACACAGGCATTTAAAAGATACCTAGCTACTATATTGACATTATAATTTTCTAAATTAGTTTACAAAAATGCTGTCAACATTTTTGTAAACTAATTTGACAACAAAATTAAATCTTAATTGGCTGCACAGTACTTTAAAACTTGCGATCTGTGCCCCAATAAAAATTTAAAAAATAAAATGACATTTATTTTGGCGCGCTCATTAGCGCGTTCGGATACACACTGTGGCGCTCACGATTCAAAATGGCGTCGTTAGAATGACATGTTGATATATTACCACTAATTACTCAAAGCGGGGAGGTGTTTATTGAAAATAACTGTAAGGTGACGACGAGTCGTGTCTACTGAGATCTCTATGTCCGTTTGAAATGACTTCCGTAATATATTAAGAGCAGGAACTATTATTAGTGTTCTATAGACAATTTACTGAATATTTAATAAAGTTTTCTTATTTGTTAACATTGTTTCTTATGCAGTGATTACGATTGTTTACGACTTATGAAATATATATCTTCGATTAGGCCTCCTCTCTGAAAGAGAATAGGTAGGAAAATACATAATAGCAGACCCGTGCGTACATTTTCTTATGCGTAAATTTTCCCCGTTTTTGCAACATTTTTTATTGCTGCTCTGCTCCTATTGGTCGTAGTGCGATGTTATATTATTCCTTGATAAATGGGCTATTTAACAGTAAAATAATTTTTCAATTCGAACCAGTAGTTCCTGAGACAATCGCGTTTAAACAAACAAACAAACTCTTCAGTTTTATAATATTAGTATTATAGATTTTCCAACTTACCTACCCTCTTTATATGAATTTGTTATGATGATTTCTTATATTTTTAAGGCCCATGTCTTTAGATGTGAGATGGATCGGGGAATACGTCTTATTGTGTCATGATCTGGAAGGATAGATATATATAGTATATCTATAAACGTCTGTGCTACCAAATGAAACCATTTTTGTAATATCGCATCGGAAGTTCACGTTCCAAACAATATAATATAATAGAATTATATAAGCTACGTGTCTACCCGTGACCACGGCCGTTGCCATACGGTCGAAACGTCGGGCAATAAACAAAGGTATTTAGCCTTAAAATAAAATATTTACGCGATTAAGACCCGTAGCTTATAAAATTCTATAATGTGTACAAATCGCGAAAGTTTACGAACATATATTGTCACCATAATTATCTTGGAAACCCAGTAGGTATCACTCTCACAAAACTACTAAGACGGATCTAATGATACCTTTCAAGCTAAAATCAATCAAGCCGTTTAGGCCAAAGAACTACATATATTCGAAAAACATAACGCTCCTTATAGCGCAGTCGGGTAATAAAGAAAACGTGTTCATCCGTTGACTTTTAACGCACACCAGGAATGCCTACATATCTGTAATTACGTAGGTATTAACAATTAATAAAATAAACAAATATATCGGGACAACTTTCGTCTGATCTCGAACTAGGCATAAACCCTTTTCAACCCTTTTTCTTTCGACTTCCTGACGAACACCCCCACCGTCTGGAGAAGACGGTGGAGGTACTTAATGTGGGGTTTGCACTAACTAAAAAATCCGTCGTGTAGCGGTCGCCTTCGTGAACAGAGCGCCGGAATGCCCGAACAGGCCCGCCCAGTAGCAATGCCCGGACGTGGTGTTGTTACGTTCCAGGCATTTCACACCTACGCGGTCCCTGGATACACACAGGGTGCCGCACCTCCACCCGGTTCGACGGCGACGGAGCGGATCCGCCAGGGAGCTCTCT
Source organism: Herminia tarsipennalis (assembly GCA_945859575.2). Classification (NCBI taxonomy): domain Eukaryota; kingdom Metazoa; phylum Arthropoda; class Insecta; order Lepidoptera; family Erebidae; genus Herminia; species Herminia tarsipennalis. The sequence continues at coordinate 2,646,725 of OX243859.2, forward strand.
TTCCAGACGCGCTCCAACGCCTCTTGCGAAATGACGTCCTCGCAAAAGGATGAGACTGTATTCCACGACCCCTCGCCCCGGACCATGGACTAAACTACGGCCGGCACCGAGTGCTCACTTCCAATCACTGCGGTGAGAACTCGACGTTGCACCTCCCAAGCTGGATAATGCTTGAGGGTGTGCTGCGCCAAGTCCTCGCCGCAGTCGCAGTGGTGGCAAGCGGGACTCAATTCCCTTCTAGCGACCGTGTGCAGGTACTTCCCGAAACACACATGCCCGGAAAGGACCTGCACCAGTCAGAAAGAAAGAGTCCCGTGCTGCCGCCCTGTCCACTCCTCCAGGACCGGCCGGAGCGCTGCCACGAATATACCACTGAATTGATGGGCCGGCTGGAGGCTCCACGAGCAGGTGTTTGAACACACATGTCCGTGTAGCCTCCAGCCGGCCCTTTTTATAATAATAATAATAACCATTTATTTCAGGCTACTAAGGCCCATATTATACAAATACATAAATAGAAAACTTATTAGACTAATACATATTTAATAAAAAACTAAACACAAAGTTGTTTTTGCCTACCTAAATTGATCTATGCGGTATCTAAATTAAACTTTGACATTTGAACAATGTACACTCAATAAATTCAAACCTACATCTACCCACTACAAAATGCTATGTCTAACTATCAATTCAGTGCCAAAAACATTAAACATTTGGCTACAACACCCAATCAGTCACATCTAGTTAATGCGGCTACATTTTGCGTTCGGATACGTCAATACTTTTCTGTCTTCGCTGCAATTAATAAAACTACAATGACAATGACAGTTCGACAGCATTTGATGATGTGCTTTTTCAGTGGTTTTGGCAATCGCAAAAGACTTGCAAGTTACAATACAATCAACAATGTTACTTATTTACGAGTATGTAGCTGACCCACGCAAATCGTCATAGACAATTTTCCTCGTTTTTGCAACATTTTTCATTGATGCTTCGCTTCTATTGGTCGTAGCGTGATGGTATAGAACCTATGGGCTTCCTCGATAAATGGGCTGTTCAACTCTATTTTTTTCTCTTTCAATTCAGCTCAATCAGGAACCAGTACCTAGTTCCTAAGAATTAGCGCGTTTAACCACACAATCAAACTCGATAAACTCTTCAGCCTTATAATACGAGTACATACTAGCTGTCCCGGCGAACTTCGTACCGCCTATTTTTTTTGTGAATCGGTTTTTGAGATTTAAAAGATCTTTAAAATACGTGAATCTAAACCATTCTCGAATCCACTGGAACATACACAAAAAAACATTTTTTTAGGAGGAGTTCAATGACATACACACGTACAGTAGAATCACACTAATATTATAAAGGCGAAAGTTTGTGAGTATGTGAGTATGTATGTTTGTTACTTCTTCACGTCTAAACGGCTGGAGCGATTTTAATAAAATTTGTTATGGAGTTAGCTGACACCCTGTATTAACACAGTAAAACCGCGGGGCATAGCTAGTTATATATATAAAGATTAGTATAGATAAGAAAATTAAACTGAAATATTTTGGCGCAAAAAATCTGCTATCTTATGTTTTTTATTTTGTTGTACCCAGTGTCATTGTCACAACTGAGACGAATCTAACGATATCTCTCAAGCTAAAATCCATCAAGCCATTTAGGCTCTAGAAATCTAGAGCGCGCCAAAAAAATAGATAATACATACATAACACTCGAAAAACATAACCCTCTTTCTTACGCAGTTTGAATTTAAAAATAGTGCGACATCTCTATGAATCCTCTAATGCAAAGTCAGCGCTAACCCTAGCCTCAGATCATGGTAAAGCGAGATTGTGTTTCAGCGCCCTTAAGTCCAGGCCCAGGTTCTCACATAACGCCTCTCGAAAGGTATTATTGTAAAAGAAAGAAAGGAGACTGTTTTTCACATTTGGTGTTTGGCATCCCTTGGAGCATGTGGAGCAGTAGCTAGGCAACTACTGCCCCACATGCTCTTCTCTAGAGCCAGTCCTGGTCTAAGTTGTGTCGTTTAACTACTAGATTACATTTATACAAGACTAGCTGTCCCGCGCAACTTCGTATGCGTAAATTTTCCCCGTTTTTGTAACATTTCTCGTCGCTGCTCCGCTCCTATTAGTCGTAGCGCGATGTTATATAGCCTATAGCCTTTCTCGATAAATGGGCTATCCAACAAAAAAAGAATTATTAAAATCGGTCCAGTACTTTTTGAGTTTATTCGTTACATACAAAAATACAAATCTTTCCTCTAATATTAGTGTAGATTATACAAGATTATTTTTAGTATAGTGCAAAGCTTAGACACCCCAATAAGATTTTTACTTCAAGAAGTCATATAAAGAAAAGAAAATTAAAATATTGAAAACTTGCAGAGTTATAAGCCATTCAAGTTGTCTTATATTCTTCGCGCTATCGTGCTCATTGCGTCACGCAGTACGTAAAATTAAAAAACAAGTGATGATTATGTTTCACATCACATTGTGAACATTGGGACTGTTAGAATGTTTAATTCATTAATTAATTGAAAAATATAACATTGTCCAAAAAACTACCCCATTGAATTGATCCCATCCGACATCCATCACGGAGACCAATCACATCAGAGACCAGCACTGCGCAGGAGATGACATTCCATAATTCCATATAAAATTCTACAAAGCGTTTCGACATTTCGTAACAAGATACTAATTTGACTTGATAGTTACCATCCCACTTACTGAGTTTAGGACTGCATATTTAACCAAAATTGTTTGTTTGTCCACAGCTTCATGTTCGTCCCGAGGCAAGCGCGCGCGCACAGCGTTCAGCGCTCAGCAGATCAAAAGCTTGGAAGCGGAGTTTGAAAAGAACAGGTACCTCTCCGTAGCGGCTCGAGGCAGGCTAGCAAGGCAGCTCAGACTTACCGAAACACAGGTGAGTTTAAGAATATTTAGCCATTACCTATAGTACTAGTAAACCCACAATTTCAACAAAAATATAATAAGATATCGCCACCAAAGAAACTTAATAATATAAGCTATTTATACAGTTTATCTCATTTCTCTATTAGTTTATCTCAGCCGGTGGTCTACCAGTTTTGACAAAACTTCCCATGTAACCAAACTAGCTTTAAGGTTGAGGTCAATAAATGTTAGTATATTATTGCAAGGGATAATGAACCTTGTTGTTTTAAGAAGTGCAAATAAACTTCAACTGTATTGATAGATTAATTAGACTATCTATAATTATCATTATTTATTTTTAAACTGCAATGGTAAAAAACATTTAGTAGAAACTTAATTGTAAGTCAAATCAGGGGACTTTCCATGGATCGGGCAAGATCTAGCGATCTCGCGTAGGTGTTCCATGATGTATACCTATACAGGGTGTAACAGAAAGGAGTGGTCATATTCAAGGGTTTGTATGTGCCCATTATTCTGAGTGCACATACCTAATTTTATCAAAATCGGGGTACCCAAAAAAATATTTATTATTATTTTATTCGTTTATTTATGAGTGAAAAAATTATTAATTAAAAAAAGTATGACTTAAAAAGTTCTGTGCCATAATAATCGAATCAAATTTTGTAACAGGGGAGGTATAACTCTTATGCCATACGCCTCCCACTACTGAATTTTGACAAAGAATATGCTTTAATTATTTAATAATAATGCAATCAGCTCTGGCATCATGGTAAGTGCAATACTGACAACATACACTATCCGCTGCTGAAATTTGACTACACCTTTATGTTACACCCTGCATATCTGAGAAAATAAATGTCTCCTGTTTTCTTGGCTACTTCCTTTAAATGGAAAGTATACTAAATACCTACATACTGTTTCAGCAGTGCGTCTTGAATTCGTGATTTGCCATTGCGCTCACTGACTACAGGCTACCGATATTATCCTTAAACGCAGATTACCTATATTCTATCCAGCTAATAACATAGCACTAGTTAGATAAAAATGACTTTAGATACTACATAATTGCAAAATAATTTTTAATAAATACTCCTTTATTTCCAGATAAAAATATGGTTTCAAAACCGAAGAACGAAATGGAAACGAAAATACACAAACGACATCGAATTGCTTGCCCAACAATATTACAGCAGCTTAGGTATTGTTAGCCCACGACCTATGTTCGTTGGCGACCGTCTTTGGATATTTAACTACCCAAATAGAGTTCCACCAACACAACAACAACAATGGATGAAATCTATAAACCATATGAATGCACAAAATCAAATAATTGATAGAACTAGCATGTTTAGAACTTTACCGAAACCCGACATACCAATAATTCCTCCAAGTGTGTATCCGAACGAACGCGTTTACATGGACCGCTTGAATTTGGCGGGAAATGCAAACGTCAAAATGGCCACCCAAAGCCGAATATTACCGCGAGAAGTTTACAATAATATGGCTCAAAGAAGTTTGGATGTGTACAAAAATAATATTTTAAGTCATAGTAGCCCGCCACAAGAGACTAATGTAGATCATTTGAGGAGATTGGAGGAGAATTTTAGTATTTAAGTTTGCGTTATATTATTTATAATATGTCTGTAAGTTTTGTAAATAAATTATCTATGGTCGCCTTGCTTTGTTTTTTTTTCAAATCAAAGAATATAACTAAATAAGTAAAGTTTATGTACACGTTACGTTAATAAAATCTTCGATACTAAGGTTGTATACCATAGCGAGTATCTTGTAGAGCAGTGTTCCGCAAAGTTTAGTTGGTGTGATGTGGAAAAATAGCAAATTTTATCAAAAAGTCATAAAAATAATACTTACGCACATAGTTATGAGTTATATTAGTGAAGCGCTTTATCGCTTATATAGGTTACAAATGCGCAGATAACCCCTCCCTTTACTCTTGCATTTTACACAAGGAATCTCTGATGACAAAATCTTCGCCTGATGAATTGTTAACAAATAATACTTTGACTTTGACTTTGATTTACGTCATAGTACCAGATTGAAAGTTTTCGCGCTAATTGTAACGAGGAGCCTCGTTATAATAATAATACCTTGGAACAACTTACACAACGTTATCTGAATACAAACTAAGCAGAACTGATATACATACTTTTGAATTTCTAAATATATACTTAATATAGATAAATTATACCGAATAAACCATTGCGCTCATCACAGAAAGTTTTATCCTGGGTGGGGATCGAATCCACGATCTCCGGCTTAGCAGTCAGGGTCACTAACCACTAGACCAACAGGCCAGTTATGATTGGTAGTAATGAAAATGCCTGCCTGATGACTATTGATAATCGGGATGATATCATGGCATTTGTTACCCCTTTAACATGCCATTGCGCCCCTTGAAAAAATGAAAAAAGCATTGTTTATGGTGTACCGCCAATTTTTAGGGTTTCGTAGCCAAAATTGCAAAAACGGAACCCTTATAGTTTCGTAATGTCCGTCTGTCTGTCACAGCCATTTTACTCAAAGACTACTTAATTAATCTTCATGAAATTAATGGCTACTTAGTTTAATAGCTAAATTGTAATAATAATAAATTTTAGGGGGGCACTCCACACATGTAACAGAAGTTGTTTTATTGCTGTTTTTTAGGAAATATCAACGTGTGGCAAATCATTAGACAGGTCTTTTAAAATCATTTTCAGGTTTTTAGTAAACTTTTTGATTGAGTGAATATTTGATTCGTCGGATGCTCTTTTATAGTTCAATCTGTTTCTCTCTGGAATGCCCTGCCCCCCCGAAATTAGGATGGCACCCAATCGCCTTAATTTTATATGGAAGGTACGCACTATATTCCTTGATGGATCAGCTGAATCATCACAACATTAGTAACATAAATATTAGTCTGTATCTATGTATTTATTTATGTATGTATGTATGTATTGCTGTAAGTATGTATATTATTGTATAGTTATGTATGTAGGTATATATGTATGTATGTATTTTTGTAAGTATGTATACTATTGTATAGTTATATTGGATTTTAGTATTTATTTTATATTCTCTATCTAGCTATTTTTATTTGTGTATTATGTAAGAATAATAAGGAAGTTCTTATTTTACAATTAGGTTACTGCACCTACACATTCCATTTCTACATCACCCTAAGGTAGACTGGCAGAGAATGCTTTTAGCATTAAGTCCACCTTTGTACAACTTTGTGCATAAAGTTTTAAATAAATAAATATTTTTAGAAAAAATCGCTACGAAAGTTGCATAAATCGTGTGTCCCCAGTTTAACCTTTGAACCGTGTTCCCAAAAAATATGGAAAAAATCACAAAGATAGCGCGGTTAGTAGTTAGTACCTCTATTTATTGTATTGTACCTAAACATATTTATGTATGTAATAGTTAAGTAGGTTTAATTTTATTTATTTTCAATGGCAACATTAAACTAGCTGACACGTGCAACTAAGCGTCAATTTTCCCCGTTTTTGTAACATTTTTGATTGCTGCTCCGCTCCTATTGGTCATAGCGTGATATTATATAGCCTATAGGTTTCCTCGATAAATAGGCTATCTAACAGTAAGATTTTTTTAATTCGGACCCGTAGTTCCTGAGATTATCGCCTTCAAACAAACAAACTCTTCAGCTTTATAATATTAATATAGATTAGATTATAATATCAAGATTAATTCAATTATACCATTGACCTACAAAATTAGTTTACAGTTGACAATAACAACGAACTTTTAAGCATAAACGAAACCAAATCATAATTTACAACTAAGAAAATTTTAAACTCCGCAAGTTAGAAAATTTATTTTCGGAAAAGGAGTAAAACCTACTGTTTTTAAAACTGGCTACCTACTTAGTAAACGAAATCATAGAAACTGGCGAATACAGAAACTGACAACTGGCTAGAGCAAATAAAGAAAATGAGTTGACCCTTGAATGGAACAACAAATGAACAAAAGACAAATAAACCACAGAGAAAGTAATTAAATAAACCACGAAGGTATTTCGGGACAAAACTGTCCAAAAAATGTGGAACGCTTCACGATTTTGCGTGTCATCCTTGCGCAGGGGCCATGCTAATCTTCTCTGTATCGTTCCAATTTTAGTATATGTACTGCCGAAGCAAGTACACTTGACTTGGTAAAATTATTGATTATATACTTATCTTTGCAAATACTTCAATAGTGCGAGTTAGAATTTCTCATTTTCCTAATAATATGCTCAACTGAAATAGCAAAATATGTACATAAATACATGCATACTTATACAACTAATCAAAAATACAATTATAATAATATAATTTGCGTTAATGTGATAAATTATTTAATAAATTTCCTAATATTTGTCTACATTGCAATACTAGCGCCATCTTTGTCTTCTACTGGAATACCTGTACAAGGCACACATCACGTGCAATACTAAGTAGTTTGCATTTAAAGCTATAGATGGCGCTGTTACCAACTTTGAATTAAAATAAACATTTAACTTTGGACTTAATATATACACATTTACGTGATAATAAATTTAAACGTATCTTTGGCTAGCTAACATTATAGAAAGATGCACTCATTGAGTCACGGTCACGATCTCTTTGGATGAAACTACAAAATAATGCTTTTGCGTGAACTCCATATCAATGTATGGTGAACTGTGGCGCAGGTGATTTTAGCAGTATTTATATCTTTATCTGTAGTCTGTACGTGTAATAAAAAGCGAAATTTTTAAGTACATTATAAGGCAGGGATTTCTCTGTTGCAGGTCTCTCTTTTTGAGTGCGGTCTGTCAATCTATTTCGATTGTTGTATTAAGGGCATTTTCTTGCTAATACAATCGTGGTGATTCACAGATCGAGGGTGGGTGGTGGGATCCCTCCCTTATAATCTACTTATGATGGATTTCCGCCATGTGACGCCTGATTCAATCGGTTAGCGATATTTTTATGAAATTTGTCAACATGCACCGTAGAATTCCTTAGGTATTGCACTTGCGCTTCCCGTGTTATAACATTTTTATAGCATAGATTTATTTTTTTTAAACAGTTGTGTGTGAGGTTGTAGGGGTTATTCTCTGGATCTACTGGACCGATTTTGAAAATACATTTAGCAATAAACAATTTAGAAAGCCACATTATTTTTTAGGGTGTGATAGGCTAATATAACATCACGCTACGACCATTAGGAGCGGAGCATTAATGAAAATTGTTGCAAAAACAGAGGAAAATGATGCAGACGAAGTTGGTCAGCTAGTTAACAATATTCTGAAACTTTATGGTTCTTGAATATTGTAAATTTTTATACCTACATATTTTTAAAAATGTAGACCAAAGCAAATGAATTTGAGTAATATTACTCATATTAATTAATAATAGAGTAATCAATTATCTGTGGTAATAGCTAGAGTGAGGGAGACAGCCAGCTAGTAGTCTCTTGACCAGTAAGAGAAAGAAAACCGCGGTTCCATCTCATTTCTTTCCAATCATTAGTTTTGACTGACAGATCGTTTGATTGCAGTTACGAATGGTATCTATCGCGCAAAATATAAGATAGAGATAGATAGGGTACTACGACTTACCCTTTCCCTTTTCTATTTGTAAGACATTTTCACTTACACGCAGTCATAACTCGATGCCAGAGTTGAGCAAAAAGTAATGTAACTACTAACTACATTGCATTAAACAAAATTTTAATAATAGGTATATTTTTTTACCTACGAATACTAAACGAAAACTTTAATTCGCGAAAGTAGCAATTAGTAGTATTATATTATCAGTGCAATTAGTAAGCAATTATTGATACAACAAACTTTTAGAAATTCTGCGTCCTTCATGTTTAACACGGAGGCTACCAGCCATCCTGACGTCAGGATGGCTCACTAAGGTCAAAAAAATAAAAATTACAATTTCTCTGAAAGTATCATATGTAGAATTATTGAAGAAATGTAGCAAATTTAAGCAATTCTTAAATATACTTTTGGAGCCACCTGCCATAGGCGACCAGGCATTCTGACGCTGACAAGTAATAAAAAAAACAAATCATACTGTGCTAGGGGGTCTGCTGCGGGGAGGCGTGCGGGGGTGAGTGTTTTTGATCAACATCCTGGGTACGGCACAAAAGTGACTCGCCCAGTGTTTTGATTCAAAACACTGGGCGAGTCACTTTTGTGCCGTACCCAGGATAATTTTTAACGGGGGGGGAGTCGATATTACGGGGGGAGTCGGTATTGCGGGGGGAGGTGGCAGAGGGTTGGGTGGTACTATTGACTAAACAACGGCCAAATATGTACTGTATGTATCACACAATGCTATTTGATTCCAAACCAAGCAGAGCTTGTACTATGGAAACAAAACTACTGATAAACATACTTATATATTTTTAAATACATACATATCATAGATATTCTGCGCGTAGTTGTCTGCCTCTGTGGCGCGGTGGGAGTGTATCCGACTGCTACGCAAGAGGTCGTGGGTTCGATCCTCGAAACTTTGTGTGATGAGCACGATGGTTTATTCTGTGTCTGGGTGTTATTTATCTATAATATGTATGTATTTAGAAATATATAAGTATGTTTATCAGTTGTCTGGTTACCATAGTACAAGCTCTGCTTAGTTTGGAATCAGATAGCGTTGTGTGAGTTGTCCCAAGATATTATTATTATTATTATATATGCAACACCCAGGCTTGACTAAATCATCGTGCTCATCACATGTGTATGGTAATGGAACGCACGTAATATTTATTTTCTTTGAACTATGTACCTAACATGAACATTTTTCTTTATTATAATATTATTAGTATTCTTTATTATTTAATAAACACCAAACAGAAATAAGTAAATAGGTAAAATATAAGAATTTTCTACACTTTTGTGGTCTTTCAGTCAGAAACATATCTATAATAATAAATAGTAAAGTGCCTATGTAGTAGGTAGGTACTTCTCTGTAATACGAATCATTTTATTGCCGACCTTACGTCATACAATGAAGTTGCAGTCGTAATGCGAATCAAAATGTCATCATGACAGTTATCAACTCATTTGAAACGCATAGTAGTTAGATTACTCAATGTAGTTGATTACGCCAACTCTACTCTTTGCATATTATTTCTCACTAGCTGCACCGCGCAACTTCGTCTGCGTAAATTTTCCCGTTTTTGCAACATTGCTCATTGCTGCTCAGCTCCTATTGGTCGTAGCGTGATGTTATATAGCCTATAGCCTTCCGCGATAAATGGGCTATCCAACATTGAAAGAATTTTGTCAATTCGGACCAGTAGTTCCTGAGATCAAACAAACAAACGAAAAAACTCTTCAGCTTATACGAGCTATTCACTAAAATCAAAATCCAAAAATTGTTTTAAATACATAATTTATTTCTATGGTACAAGATATTTTAATGATTTGCCTTTACAGAATTTATAATTGCAATATCAAAACAAAATGTACATGTAGTTCCGGGAATCTTAGTACTCATTTATTTACCGAATTTACTCATTTTTATAACAATTTATTAGTAAGTAAATATAAAACATTTGTCCCATGCTTGCTTTACTGATTATATTAACACTTTAAATCATCGGTTCTGTATATAAATAATTTCACCAAATATTTTTCCCTAAAAGTCCATTTGCACGCATTTAGACACATTTTATTTATCAATAAAAACATAAAAAATAACAAATCGCACATTCATTTCTTGCTTTTACACTTTTTAAAGACAGTTGCCATATTTAAAAAAGAAATGAATTTGAACGTTTAAAAATGCGTTCGAAATAGCACTTTAGGCATAATTTATTGTCTACACTTCATACTAAAGGACTTCGATAAATGAGGTTTTATTGCCAGCTGGCTGGAACTCACTTCAAGAAAAAAAAGTATATATTTTAAATTTAGAACCTCGTTTCTTTATACAGCAACTGTCTGACCGCCATATTAGATTTCGTGATGGGGTTTACAAATATAAAATGCACGTTGTTCTGTCTGTTTCATATTGTGTTGTATGTAATATATTGTATATGCTATGCGCCAGGCTTTGCTTACAAGTCCTTATTGACACTTCACTTTACTGCTGCGTATCACGGTGTGGCATTGTTTTACCTGTTGAAGAAACAATAATTAAATATATTGTAATATTTTAAGAGCTATTTAGAGTTTAGAATAATATAATTTGGGAAATGTGGGTTGCACATAACTAGCAATCCTGTTAACCCCTCCAGCTAAGGCTCAATGGTTTGTGTTAGGAGTGTAATGGGTAGGATTAGAACCCGCGATACCTTTGCCATTAGGCTACCGCCGCAGTAGAGCAACGTAGAACAAACCTGATATCAGTACTACTTTCAATTATTTTACGGTAACTCAACAGTCCTTCGATTTAGAGGCTTCAACATTTTTATGCATTATTAAGAATAGGTGACCTTATGGTTTTAATCGTAATTTCTGTTATTGTACCCGCTAATACTGAAAAAGAAATACTGAACTTTTTTTCAAGAGTTTTCTCTGAATTGAATTTCAATTTCAGGCTGATTTGATTTTTACATATTGTTTTATTTCACCATTTACAAGAAAAATCATTTTATAAGTAATTTTGTTGAGATTTAAAAACATATACAGGTTTGATTTTTAATCGACTACTATCGGAAGACGTGTTGTCGCTATCTTCCGATAGTCGTCGCTATTTTTATAGTCGTGTGTGCAAAGTGTTAGTGTGTGTGTGTGGTTATAGAGTCAGTGATGTAAAGGAATTTGTGTAATCGAAATGATTAGAACACTTGGCGACCTTAATTATGCTCGTGGTATCTGTGTACATGTGATCCATTACCATGACGTTATTTCGAAAATTGCGCCGCTAATACCTCACCCTGGCTCTTTGACATTACTGTAACGACGCGTACCTGTTGCCGACTGATGCTGCGTGATGGTGTCTGTAAGTACACTACCTAGGTCCCTCAGCTGTTGTTCTGAAATGTTTCATTTGGTGCAGATGCCGTCAGTACATAACAGTGTTGCGACGCTATGTGTGTGTGTGTCACCCACCTGGCTAGCTGTCGTCCTGTAACGAAGTGAACCTGTTGCCGAGCGCGAGCGGCTGGCGCGCATGCGCGGTGTCGCGTCACAGTGTTGCGACGCTATGTGTGTGTGTCACCCACCTGGCTAGCTGTCGTCCTGTAACGAAGTGAACCTGTTGCCGAGCGCGAGCGGCTGGCGCGCATGCGCGGTGTCGCGTCACAGTGTTGCGACGCTATGTGTGTGTGTCACCCACCTGGCTAGCTGTCGTCCTGTAACGAAGTGAACCTGTTGCCGAGCGCGAGCGGCTGGCGCGCATGCGCGGTGTCGCGTCACAGTGTTGCGACGCTATGTGTGTGTGTCACCCACCTGGCTAGCTGTCGTCCTGTAACGAAGTGAACCTGTTGCCGAGCGCGAGCGGCTGGCGCGCATGCGCGGTGTCGCGTCACAGTGTTGCGACGCTATGTGTGTGTGTCACCCACCTGGCTAGCTGTCGTCCTGTAACGAAGTGAACCTGTTGCCGAGCGCGAGCGGCTGGCGCGCATGCGCGGTGTCGCGTCACAGTGTTGCGACGCTATGTGTGTGTGTCACCCACCTGGCTAGCTGTCGTCCTGTAACGAAGTGAACCTGTTGCCGAGCGCGAGCGGCTGGCGCGCATGCGCGGTGTCGCGTCACAGTGTTGCGACGCTATGTGTGTGTGTCACCCACCTGGCTAGCTGTCGTCCTGTAACGAAGTGAACCTGTTGCCGAGCGCGAGCGGCTGGCGCGCATGCGCGGTGTCGCGTCACAGTGTTGCGACGCTATGTGTGTGTGTCACCCACCTGGCTAGCTGTCGTCCTGTAACGAAGTGAACCTGTTGCCGAGCGCGAGCGGCTGGCGCGCATGCGCGGTGTCGCGTCACAGTGTTGCGACGCTATGTGTGTGTGTCACCCACCTGGCTAGCTGTCGTCCTGTAACGAAGTGAACCTGTTGCCGAGCGCAAGCGGCTGGCGCGCATGCGCGGTGTCGCGTCACAGTGTTGCGACGCTATGTGTGTGTGTCACCCACCTGGCTAGCTGTCGTCCTGTAACGAAGTGAACCTGTTGCCGAGCGCGAGCGGCTGGCGCGCATGCGCGGTGTCGCGTCACAGTGTTGCGACGCTATGTGTGTGTGTCACCCACCTGGCTAGCTGTCGTCCTGTAACGAAGTGAACCTGTTGCCGAGCGCGAGCGGCTGGCGCGCGTGCGTGGTGTCGCGCGCGGCGCCGCCGGCCCCGGCCGTGCTCCAGCCGCCGGTGGCGCCGCGCTTGGCGCTGGCTCCCAGCACCGGGAAGTAGTCGTCGTTGTGGATGTCCGGCGCGTGCTTTTGCTGGAATTATGTTAAAAAATATGTCTTTAATTTGACTATTTCTTTACAGTCATTGACCTCTATAGTATTAGCGAAGCCGTCTAGACGGAGTAATTGTGGGGGGGGGGGGGGGGGTAATTCAGTTCTAAAACATAGTTCCTACCTGAGTCCTGCGTGGATTCTCAACGGGTCTCTGCCTGGAGGAGGGCGGCACGTAAGTGGCAGGTTTGCTCTCACGGACGGGCTTCTCCTCCACGGGGGCAGGGGCCGGAGCCTCCACCTCGGCCTGATGCTGGAAATGTATATATTGGGAATTAAGCTTCGTGTCTGTAAGTTGGTGTGGTTATGGATGACTAGCTGACCCGCGCAACTTCGTATGCGTAAATTTTCCCTGTTTTTGCAACATTTTTCATTGCTGCCCCGCTCCTATTGGTCGTAGCGTGATGTTATATAGCCTATAGCCTTCCTCGATAAATGGGCTACACAACAGAAAAAGAATTTTACAATTTGGACCTGTAGTTCCTGAGATTACCGCGTTCAAACAAACTCTTCAGCTTTATAATATAGATAAGGCATCACCAGACTAATAAATTATAACTACTAAATACGTGAGGCTTGAAGGGAGAGGACGGGGTTAGAAAATAACACGAAAGATCCACCCCCTGACTCACTTGTGTCAAGTGGGGTCTCAAGGGGTTCAAAAAGTGGCTAAAAAAATCATGTGATTTATGGACCCCAAAGTTGCTTCGACGTCGCGGGAACTTAGGGGACGTCTATTAATTACGTGAGGCGTTTAAGGACGGGACGGGGTAACTAATCCAGTTCAAGAAACCGCCTTGAACTGGATTAAATTTAGTAAAATGTGTTCTTTACTAAAATACGATTAAATCGGCAATAGCCCTTATCGCAATCGTGATTTAAAGACTTATTTTGTGTAAATTCATAATTTTAGACCGGTTTTGAATTTTTTATTTATTTATAGGTAAGCAAATGACTCCATTCCACCTGATGTTAAGTGGAAATAGAGTCCAAACGCAAGGTCAGATAGTACAGCACTATGTGCAGCGCTGACTGACGCCTGTTTTGAAAGACCCCATGTCGTAGGCAGGAGGGAACACATGTGCTGGTAGGGAGTTTCATTTTTTGGATGTGCAGTAGAGAAATTAAATTGAAATTTATTGTTCATGGAGGGGGGGGGGGGGGGGATATCAAACCAAATCTCACTAGAGGGAGGGAAATCACCTCACTTATTTCCAATTTCATTTCATGGGCATTTCACCAGAAAATTGTGAGTTAGTCACTCAATGAAGAGTGCTTTTTTTCCTGAGGTCTACCTATTAATCTGTAACATTTTCTGAGTGTCTCTCTCTATGATTTTTAACTTCATACTTTTTTTATATATTAAAGATACTAGCAACATGGGGTAATGGATCCCACATTACCCAGCCAAACTTAGTTTCTGGTGGCTTATACTACCCATTATATTACCAACGAGAAGCCATACCTCATCTTGGGGAGGGCTTTCGTAATTTGAGAGTTTAGGATGGTATAATTGACTAAGCACCAGCCAAATAAGTACTATGTGCCAACCTTTTTGCAATTTTGGAATGGGGGCGTCCTCCCCAAATCACCCACTCCCTGGGTACCCAAATCCCCCCCCCCCCACGATGGGCAGGATTCTAACCCGTCACCTCACGATGACTAGTCCGATGCCTATAATGCTGACTGCCTCTGTGGCGCAGTGTGGGAGTGTGTCCGACTGCTAAGCAAGAGGTCGTGGGTTCGATTCCCACACGGTACACCACTTTGTGTGAGCCACAAATTGTTGTTCCGAGTCTGGTTGTACTTTGTGTCCGTGACTTGTATGTTTGTAAAGTCCCCCGCGACACAAGGCTTGTACCCAAAACAAGGCTTGTACAAAAACAAATATTAGGCTAACTGATTATAAGCCAATTACGAGAGTATAAATTTAACAACATACAGGCTTATTCCATGGTCCCTTCACTTTTCCACCCTCGCCGGGTCCACCGGCGTCTTCGGACGCGGAGTCCCGTCCGGACTCGGGTGCTCCGTTCCCGCCCTGGAGCACCTGGATCTTTAGACCCGTGTAGTCCTTCACTGGCTCCTCGTACTCCTTCCATTCTTCTTCTTCCTGTAATTGAAAAGAAAAACATGAATAGAAAACTAAAACAAACCCGCTAAGAGTTATAAATATTTGAAGCTAAACCCGAACGCGAAAAGTAATAATAATCTTATATCTATGTTATTTTTATTACTTACTATCTAAATCTAAATTGTACCTACTTTGAGGTGGTCTATCAAGCTCTATAAACATGTAACTCGATAAATCTACTCAATTGTAGGCCCATCGATCCTGTTGCCCCTAAACTAGTTTAAAGCAGTGGTAGCCCAATGATTAAGGCATTAGACTTACAATCGTAAGGTCGCGGGTTCGAATCTTACTCATTATACTACCGTGAACACAAGCAATTTAGCTTAGTTCAAGGGTTTGACGATTGCTAAATGTGCGACCCACATTGCAAGAGAAATAAAAGAAATAGTTCTTAGGTTTGTTTTATGAAATTTCATTCAGCACTATGAAATAATATATTTAGGAATCATTTCTTTTTTTTATCGTGTTCCCCAGACTTGACAGGCGTTGAATGAATTGCACCCAAACCCCCCACTCCCCTCTCGTGCGAGCGACTCACACTTGAGCCGGTGTTGGACCAATTGCATCCACCCAAGTCATTGGAAACTGACACTAGTGTGAAAATAATTGGGTTATTTTTTGTACCAAAGAAATACACGTTATCTTGAGTAGGGGGGGTGTTAAAGTGGCTAAAAAACATCACATAATTTATGAATGACCCCTTGTATGTTGTTAGCATGGAGTTAACAGTTCACTTTGTGAAAAAAACAGTTCATATTCCATCATTATGCACATATATTTTTATAATCATGATCAAAACAGTGTTATTTATCCATATTTATGAAACATGGGTTTTTCCATCTTGTAACCTTCACTATAACAATGATAATATCAAAGAATATAATACATACATACATATCTATACAATTGTGTTTGATTTATTAGATAATTTGAAGTACCTACTAGAAAATTAAATTCAGACACAAGAATTGCTCTAAACTCCTGTATGGGGCCATTCATTTATTACTTAAGACAATTTTGGTCAGTTTTTGACCCCCTCCATTCAGTCCCATCCCTGGTCGGTCAATTCTTAATTTTTGTAAGAAAAACATAACATTTTCTAAAAGTAATTTGCCAGAGCCGAGATTTCAATCCATCAAATTTAGAAAATAAATATATAATATCTTGGGACAACTCACACAATGCAATCTGATCCCAAAGTAAGCCGAGCTTGTAGAAATTCCCAGGGTAAGTCCATGTTAACATAGCATTTGAGGTCATTAATCCTAAATAGCACTAAACTGATAACTAGTGGTAACATAATTCCAGCAGGCAGAGCTGTAGGCTAAATCTAGTATGGCATGACAAGAAATGAGCAGCCAGTTGTACAATATAAATCAATGAATCATACATTAATAAATAAACACAGGTCCATATTGAAGTAGAATTTTGATACATACATAAATAGACAATGTATTCCTCAATAATACGTTATTATTTTCCTTATACAAGTACTTAAGACACAAGATGCTTTATATTGCCTATACTTTTCGTTACTTTGAAGCAGAATGCCAATAGCCATAACTAAAACCAATCAGTTATACATATAAAAATTATGTATGCCAATAACTTTACCTATCTGTATTATATAGACCTGACCAAACATAACATAAGTAAACTAGAGACATGCCAACGTAGTATTGAAAGGAGCATGCACAATATCAAACTGAGAAACAAAATAAAATTAGAAACAGTTCGCAAACTAACTGGAGTTACAGGGGTGAAGTATACTATTAAAAAACTAAAATGGAGGTGGACAGGCCACATGATAAGGAACAAGAAAGATAAATAGTCCAAGGATGTAACCAAATGATGTCCTTGACAAGGTAACGGAAAAAAAGGGAGACAGTGTCGTAGATGGGAAGATGTCATCAAAAGTATAGCAGGCATAACATGGAGAAGAAAGGCATACAATCATACTCTGTGGCAAGCTTTAGGGGAGGCCTATGCTGGGAAGCAACATTAATCTTGAACTGATTTCCAACAAAACTTACGATTGTTAGAAAATATTTTTTGTAATGTATGATTTAATGAATAAAGGCTATTATTATTATTATATAGATTTGGACCGTGCCATCCCTTTCAATTAAAAAGTAGGTAAATATTGACTCCAAAGTGTGTAAGAGAGAAAAAAATTGTGTGGCCTTTGACAGGTATTGTCCACAATGTAGCATTGTCTCTTTCTAGAGAGTGGTAAGTTTTGTAAGATTATGGCACAGTCCTGCTCTCTATGTCAATGGTATTGCCAATATTTAAAATAAATAAAAAAAATAGCTTTGCCTATTGTCACATCTCTGTAGGTCAATAATAAATGGGGGTGGCAAACCCTCCCAGGGTTGGGCCAAATGTTATTGACATATATTTTTTTAATAATATAGAAAAAAAGAAGAGTTTTGTTTGTTTGAATGCAAAAAGGTACTAATTCAATTTTGAGTTAGGCTATATTGAATCTTAATCTGAATGCGAGAAGCCGAGAATAGAACAAAGTGGCGTGCAATGAGAGGCCTATGTCCAGCAGTGGTCTGCGATAGGCTGATGATGATAATGATGATGAATCTTGATCTAACCCACTGAGGTAAAGCCATGGACAAGGAGCAGGCTTTAAATAAAATAAAATGAAGAGACAAGCAGGTTGTACACCTGATGGTAAGCGTCACATGTCATGTATCGCCCATAACAGTATCAGTGTCACCCAAATACTTGTTTAGCAAAGATCTGAATGTAACCACTGTGCTACTCATTTGAGACATTAGTACATAAGTCTCATTTGCCCAGTAATTACACTTGCTACAGAGCCCTTAACAGAAACAGTGATGTGTTAACATTACAATTTCACAGAAGAATAACTTACACTGTCATGTTATTATTTTTTCTAAAATAATATAAAAAGTACATTAAATTACACTATCTAGCAAAGTCTGGAATTATACCGTTCTGTCCAGACTTCTCTGGGAGATAAAAACACACTATTATGTTTTGATACAAAGTTTTGATAAAGTAACGTAAACAATATGAAATGACTCACAACAATATTTATGAAATTCTGAGAATTTCACTAAAAAGGATGAATAAAAAAACTATAACTGTCTTTGGTTCCCTATTTTAATATGAAATACAAATTCAAAATCAAGTAACTGTACTAAACTTACTTTGTATGCTACAATGGAAGAATTTATGGAACTTACATAAATGTACATAAATAATGTAGCAAGGTCCTAATTTTATGCAATTTGCTGATATTATGATAAATCTTTAGTCTATGGAAATTCCCAAACTTTCTTTTATGAAATGAGAAACATAACCTCTAAACAACTTTTTAAAATCATGTACAAAGGCACTACACTTGAAAGTGTTATCTATAAAATGCCCCTAATCAAGAAATGCACTAATTATCATACAATTAGTAGAAACAATACTAAAACTCAGTAAAATTAAGCCAAATGAAAGATCCAACTTAAAATAAAAAAAAATGTACGGGCGATCTTAAATCGAAACCAGGTCACACGCAATTTAGCCGTGAGAAGTCGACATTAGTCACCGTAGGAATAAACAGGGTTTCACTAATCATCTAGAATGACCACGAATCGTCCGCGCACAAAGATTTCTCTCTTCTCAAACTTGTGCACAATGCTAAGGTTTGTGACCATAACACTTACCCTGGCTCGACCGCCTTCCTCGCCTTCCTGCACCGGCCGCTCTTTCTTCGGCCTTACATCTGATTTCTGTTTTGTGTCCTCTAATTTTTTCACTGCCTCATCTGCAGTCGCAAACTTTTTCACTGCCTTTGACTTTTTGCGATCTTTTTTCGCGAAGAAATCGTCCAAGTCGGCCATTTTTAATTTTGACTTACGATTTAGAAATTTGCTCTGGTAAAGTAGTAATTACAGCAATATTGGAACTAAACGTAAAGGGGGAAAATAGGCCCCGAAAAAGTGAAATGATTTCTGTAGCAAGCGTGGCCGACTGTTTCTTTTTTTTAAAATGGCAGATACAATGTTGCCATTTTATTCTGTGAAAACGTCATTAATATATTGCCATAACTTATCGTTAAAAACTCTACTATTGAATTGTTGACCGTTTGTCCAGGATTTTGATTTTGGTTTGGGATGGATTTGACCCTACTGAGAAACCTTAAAGATGAAGATTTTAGTTTAAGGGGCTTGACCCCGCTGGAGGTAGGTTTATCAAGGAACATGCACTGACACAGCAGGACTCAAATACTTTTAAGGGATTTGATGAGCAAGGACTACTACTACTGAAGGTAAATCTTATCACTCATAACACGTCACATGTCTTCAGCAGACCGAGCAGATCGATATATCTGCGAGGTTAAGCAATGATAACACTAGTTCATAGATAGGTAACCGAACATTGTCAAACCCTTCTGTGCCTCGGATTTCCGTCCCATCGGAATATGAGAGTGTGGGAATAGAGAGTGCACTTGTGTCTGCGCATACACTCTGCACATAAATATCTCCTGCGTAGTTGGCTAGTCTCTAATGAGATTGGCCGCCGTAACCGAAATCGGTTAGGAGAATCCTTTACAAAAATACTCATTACGAGCATAACACTTACAAATTACAACTCAGACTTTCATCAGCTCAGGAAGTTTAAAAGGAGAGCCATGTATGGTGGTGAAAAAGGTATTTAAAGACCAAACAAGCTGGTCAAGTAGGAGTCAGACTCGCGCACGAAATGTTTACCTATTTTAGATTTTATTGTATTGTATTGTGTCACGTGTCTATCTATTGCCCCATTTAATGTCGAGCTAAAAACACGGATAAAGTAAATTAAAAAAAAAACTTAAGGAGTTTAAGCTTCTTATGTTTCTCTCACTTTTATTTTAGCGGTTCAGTACAGTAGATACAACCTTACGACCACAACAGAAAAAACGGACGGACGGGCAGATAGACAGCGGATCCTTAATCGAGAGATGCTACAAACTTGGAATTATCATGATCAGTCAAGCAGCCAAGTTCCAATGCTAATGCATGTGTGTAGTTCAGGAAATTAGACAATAGAAGAACATTAACACTCTCTCAAATAGACACTTAATAAAATTTTAGTTTTATTAAAGCATAGTTACAATAAGTATCTAACGATATTTCAACTGGACTGCTAGTAATTTTCATTTTCACACCATTTCCATTATTATCCGCGACATTATAATCCGCTCATTTTAAACATTCCCATGTCCACACATCAACTGAACATATATGTCATCAATAACAAATAGTCGGCTTATACCTTTAGTAGAAATTCTTCACTCCACCGTTATCAGTTCGTCCGAACAATATCGACTGCAGCCAATAAGCGATAACTTTATCTTATCTTCAATATACCTGGCCATTTTACTGTATTGGAATTAAGAATAAAAATCAAAATGTTGGGTCCTTTGGCTAGGATTTCGAATCACGCTGGCAGGAATTACTTGAGGACCTTTGTGAGGAATGGATCACACGGTGGAATCCCTGGCGAGGTAAGTCCCTGTCCTTCAATTACGTAACATCTTTCAAAAACCAGGGTTATGATAACGCTTTACTAAAATGGCACCTGTGTCATATTAAACGCTTAGGTAAAGAACCTCTTCATCACGGGTTCGTGGCAGCTTGCGACTAAAGAGTATCGCACACTTAGATCATAAAGATTGTGTTGTGAACTCCTTGTACGTTTTTGAGACCCCGAAAAAGTATAGAGTAAAACTAATTGGGAAATCTAACTTGCTGTATTTAAAAGCTGCTTGCTAAATCGTACATTACGTCATGACTATAATAGTTTTGCCTAAACTTTTATCCTGTTTATGTAAGATCTGATGGTATTTATGTGTTTAAGTATTTTTTAAATTTTTTAATGAATCCTTGGGTTTAAAGTATGCCCTTTGCCTGTAGTGGCCACACTCCAGAAATATTTTTCGGGGCAAATCCCCCCCCCCCCCCGTCGTGCGTGCAACTAACTTTAGCCCACCTAGATTTACCTACACCCTCCCCCGTCGTAAGCATGCTAGATCCGGCTCTGACATTTGCCTCTCGTGCCCCCCCCCAAATGTAATCAAAAATCTTGGATCCGCCCTAAATAACTCTCTCTCTCTCTATAATTTTGTCTCTCTTAATAGATAAGTAAGGAGTCGTGCGTGGCGACTGATGATCAACAAGTTGCAACTCATGTTCAAAGATGGTTGTTTTCCATTAAAAACATACCCTTCCCCAGTTTCGGCGAGGTCGATCTCTCTCCTTTCGTTTCTGATGCTCATTCCTAAGGACACCGACTGGCTTAGTCCCAGTGTTTGTGCAGGAGATCTTATTTATCTCCTGGAGTTATTTCACAAAGTAATAATTCGCCACGCAAAACTAACCCATAATTTGCTTACGACTGTAAATATTGACACAGGCTGAATGCATGTTTACCAAAGCCTCATTTAGCAAATACAAATGCACATAATGTTTATACAAACGTGTCTCAGAAATATGAAAGGCAAATCTTGAGCAACACTCGCGAATATAATTTCGTAAAATGGCCATAAATTTCGTTTATTAGTTATTGTTAATACTAAAACGTATATTCCTGTTTAGCATGTAGGTAATATGAGATATTTTATATCTTTTTCCCCAAATGAGTTACGTTAAATGGATTTAATAAATATTTTATGATTTGCTATATTTTACGGGCTAGCACGAAAATAGTTTTTGATTCTAAACTGGCATTTTTTAACCACGGCGCAAAAGAAAGGGTTATATGTTTAACGCGCGTATCTCTGTCTGTATGTGGCATCGTAGATCCCAAATATTGGACGGGGTTTAGTGTGGTTTCTCATTAGAAAGCAAATTAAATTGGGATAGTTTTTAACATTGTTTGATGAATATCGGTCTAGCCGTTATGTTAGGTTAGGTTAGAAGATATTCATTTTTTTGCCTACAGTATTTTTACCCAACTGCGCAATATATTACTTTGGATTCGTCTCAGTTTTATGAGAGTGACACTGAGTACATCAAAATTAGAAAAATAAAATGGCGGATATTTTGGCGCGCTTTCAGTTATTAATTTTAAGCAGTCTGGTTTTTGGTTTTGTAATAATTTAGCTTGTTTCCTGCCGATTTAACGTCTTCTCAAATACCGATGTATTGTAGCCTTTGTAGGTTGGTGACTGTTTTATACAGTGGCATTTATATAAAACAGTCACTAACCTATTTATCGAGCAGTGGTACCGTTGTTTAACTAACTGATCTTTCGATCATCTTCACATAATAATGGAAGTTTCTAAATGAAATTATTTTAGTATCTACAGAAGAATTACGCAATGGGAGCAACTGCCTGACAATTCATGTCTTCAAACGTTTAACCGGTGTTCAATATACCGGTGTTGAAATAAACTAATCAAAGATGCCATTACATTTCAGAACCTGCCCTTCAACATCCACAGTCGTGCACGATTGACATTCAACCTGTTCTGGTTCGTGGGATCAGGGCTGGCAGCACCCTTCGTCTTGCTTGTCTTCCAAATGAAGAAGAAATAAATATTTGGTAAGTAGAGTTATGAATAAATTAGTGTAATCGTCATCTACATTTAATGTTCATTTGTGTTTGTTGAAAATATCGGATGTTACAACATAATGCTTGATGTAAATGTTTCGGAAGGCATCAGACTCGCAATCGTGAGGTCGGATTCGAATCTTATCCATTATACTACCGACGTGAACCCACTCCTAACACAAGCCATTGAGCTTAGCTGGAGGGGTTAACAGGATTGCTAGTAATGTGGGACCCACAATTCCACATTGCTCGATATCTTATTGATTTTTTTTTTGTCCTTATATCTGCGATCAGTCATATGACTATAAGCAGATGTGATTAATGAACAATGGAATTGTGAGTGTGCTCTCCAGTGAGGACATCTACTCATATTAAGTAACTTTGTGCTACTCTCGGTTATGTAGCTCTAGAATGTTATGTTGTTTGAGCCGGTTTATGTAATTTTGTATTGTCAGTTGGCGTGCCAGTTCTTTGGGATGATTTGTAAGCCGTTTTTTTTATATTTCTCTGAGGCATTTCGGATTTCCTCCTTCACTGTCTTGACTGGGGTAAGTTAAAAAGGGATATCTAGACTCATCGTCACACTGGTGTAACCACAAACGCGTTCGAGACACGCAGACGTAGACATTGTTCACCAGTACCAGGATCCAAGAGGGGGGGGGGAAGCAGAGGCAATTGCGGCCCCCAGACTCGACTGAAACATCTTTTTAAGGGGGAATTGGAGAACATTCGACAGAAACATCTCCTCGGTGGCGTGGTTGGTGTACCGGTGTTGAATCAAATGCACCCTCTCCCCCTTGTCATGCGAGCGACTCACACTTGGCCAGTAGAGTCAAAAGTTGCCCCCCCCCCCCTGAACAAAGTTCTGAATCCGCGCCAGTTGCACACGGACAAGGAATATAAATTAAAACAACTATGTTCCGATAGTGTTCCGAGATTTCTACGTCCGTGAGTGATCTCTATGTGTGCCTTGCTCGAGGGAGGTAGTATGAAGCTTGCCTTCTGTCCTCTCTGTATTTTGTGGCTATAATCTCGATCGATTTTGAGGAAATTGAAACAGTAAAATATTTGACGTAGCAGGATAACAATTTTAAAATAAAGATAAATACATGTTATGAAGTAATTATAACTTAATAGGTATACCTACTGTAGAAAAATGAGTTTTTATTTATTTATTTGCTTTTTTTAATAGTGGAAACATTATTTATAGAATACTAGTTGCTGCTGCCCGCGACTTCAAAAAAGCGTATTAACCCACGGGAACATTTTTCTGGGAAAAAAGTCCATTCCAAACTATTATATGTACATATATTTCTGTTCTAAATTCTGTTTATTTACACACATCAAAAGTGTCTAGGGATCAAGCATTTTTATGCGGATTTCTTGAGATTGAGATGTGGCTTTGTAATAAATTTATGATTTTATAAATTTATATGGATCCTTTTTGGTGCATTTCATAATTTGAATCAGGAACTGTGAATCAAATTCGAGTAAAAGATGAAAATCAGCTGTCAATATTTTCCCTATAAAAACATACAACGCATTGAAGACATTATTAGTGCTACTGTTTCCCTACTACTGATTAAAACCAACGTTATTATGGAGCGGCGACGTCATTTAAGCAGGGAAGAAATGCTCAGAGCCGTGGGAATGATAGAAGCTGGTTCCCGGCAACGTACTGTGGCTTTAGCTCTGAATACAAGTCAGAGTGTTATCAGTCGACTTTGGACACGTTACCGAAGCACTGGTACCGTGGCTGAGCGCCATGGAGGACGGTATCGCTGCACCACACGGAGACAAGACCGATACATTCAAATCTTAACTCGAAGAGGTCCAACAATAACCGCCATGATGTTAGCCGTGAGGCTTCATCACTCTTCAGGGAACTTAATTAGCGACCAAACAGTCAGAAACCGCTTGCATGAAGTGAACCTTCATTCCCGAAGACCGCTACGGGTACCACCTATAGCAATGCACAATCGTAGGATTCGATATCAATGGGCTCTTGAACACAGAAATTGGGCAGAAGAACAATGGCGTTTCGTGTGCTTTTCTGATGAGTCTCGTTTTGGTATGAGACCGGATACAAGACGTATACGACACTGGAGAACCCCTGGACGCCAACAGCGATTAAAATCCTGCCAGGAAGTCCATCCTTATAGTGGTGGAACCATCATGGTATGGGCGGGTATTTGGATCGGCGGAAGAACTGAGTTGATTTGGATCAGAGGCAACCTCAACGCTCAAATTTATGCTGAGACGATTGTATCAGACGTCATCGTTCCTCTACAAGTGCAAATCGGTCCCTTATTTCAGTTAATGCATGATAATGCACGACCGCACACCGCAAGAGTTGTAAGACAGACTCTCGCCGCAGCTAACATCAATGTCCTGCCCTGGCCTGCTCAGTCGCCAGACTTGAACCCGATTGAGCATGCATGGGATATGCTACAGAGAAGAGCTCTGCCGAATATGGAGGGTATCCAGTCGCAAGAAGACCTTTTTTTGTTGTTGCAACGAACATGGGCGGCCATTCCACAGCGTGATTTGGATGAACTCATTTTGAGTATGCCAAACCGATGTTCTTGTGTTGTTAGTGTTCGCGGTAGAAACACGGATTATTAATTGTTTAAGTTACCCAATAAAATTTTAAAGAAAACTGTTATTTCAGTCTTTTTTTCGAACTTTAATGTTAGTGGTTCAAATGTCAAAAATCCCTTTATTAGGAAAATGGCAAATTTCTTTATTAATGCAAAGGTGACTTGGTTTATCGTTACTGTGACAAACGAAAACACTTTATTTGATGAATCCTTAAAGAAATAAAAAAAAAAAATCAATCAGGAGAAAAGTTATTGCAAAAATATATGTTGATCCCTAGACACTTTTGCATCCAAACTTTCGCTTTTACTATATTAGTATCCATACTAATATTACAAATATGAAAGTAATCTGTCTGTCTGTCTGTTACGCTTTCACGCTCAAACAGCTAAACTGATATAGATGAAATTTGGTATTTAAATAGTTTGAGTCCCGGGGAAGGACTAGGATAGTTTTTATCGCGATAACCGACATCCACGCGGGCGGAGCCGCGAGCGAAAGCTAGTAGAAGTAATAATTTAAGCAATAAGCTTGTATTGACGTTTTTAAAAACACTAAGGCTAGGTACCGTTAAATATATTTTAGTACATTTCATTAAAAAAATAAAAATAAAATAAATCAAATAAAATCAAAACAAATTAAATAACATTAAAACAAATTAATTTAAATTAAATAGGTGAACAAATTATATGATTGATGTTAGAACGCGGTAATCTCAGGACCTACTGGTCCGAATTGAAAAAATATTTTTCTGTTGGGTAGCCCATTTATCGAGGAAGGCTATAGCCTGTAACATCACGCTACGCCCAATAGGAGCAGAACAGCAATAAAAAACGTTGCAAAAACATGGAAAATTTACGCAGACGAAGTTGGAAGATGCAAAACAACTCTTGATACGTCGGGTAATGGCCAAGTTCGCAAACTATAGGTAAAGCCGGAGAAAAGAACCTAGCAATAACAACTCGTGGCCATTTTTTTCAAATTGCCAATTTTACAATGTTTGAATGTTTATAAACTAGATATGGTTAAGGTGCTGCGACTAATATACTATATACCATGTTAAAGGACTGATGCAAATTGGACATAATACGCAAGATTATCGAACTAAAGTTGTTTTTCGACAAATGAAATCCACTTCCTGGAATGTTCTGTTATAGATATGGAGTAACCGAGTCATATAACTGACTAGCTGTCCCGCGCAACTTCGTATGCGTAAATTTTCCCCGTTTTTGCAACATTTCACGTCGCTACTCCGCTCCTATTAGTCGTAGCGCGATGTTATATAGCCTTCCTCGATAAATGGGCTATCCAACAAAAAAAGATTTTTTCGAATCGGACCAGTAGTTCCTGAGATTAGCGCGTTTAAACAAACAAACAAACAAACAAAGCAAACAAACAAACTCTTCCGCTTTATAATATTAGTATAGACTAGCTGTCCCGCGCAACTTCGTATGCGTAAATTTTCCCAGTTTTTGCTACATTTCACGTCGCTACTGCGCTCCTATTAGTCGTAGCGCGATGTTATTTAGCCTATAGCCTTCCTCGATAAATGGGCTATCCAACAAAAAAATAATTTTTCAAATCGGTCCAGTAGTTCCTGAGATTAGCGCGTTTAAACA
Organism: Herminia tarsipennalis; assembly: GCA_945859575.2. NCBI lineage: Eukaryota > Metazoa > Arthropoda > Insecta > Lepidoptera > Erebidae > Herminia > Herminia tarsipennalis. The sequence continues at coordinate 2,673,965 of OX243859.2, forward strand.
AACAAACAAACAAACAAAGCAAACAAACAAACTCTTCCGCTTTATAATATTAATATAGATTAACGCCCATACATGATATTGAGATAACATACAAATGTCATATTTGCATGTGAAAACCAGAACAACTATATGCATATAAACGATATCATCATCATCAGCCTATCGCAGTCCACTGCTGGACATAGGCCTCACCAATTGCACGCCACTTTGTTCTATCTTCGGTTTCTCGCATCCAGCTCCTGCCAGCCGTTTTGCGTAAATCATGACTCCACCTGGCCTGAGGGCGTCCCACACTACCTTTGCCGAAACGCGGTCTCCACTCAAGAACTCGTTTCATACTATATACATATATAAAAATGAATATTTGTCTGTATGTCCTTTAAAGAATCGTAAGCTATCATGATGATCTTTAGGAAAGTGTTGTGCATGAGCCCATGAAGGTTTACGGGTACGGGTAGCTGGGCATCAATGAAAAAGTTGTAAAAATGGTTTATTAGTTAGTTAGTAATAAATTGAATGAAGAGATAAACAACATGTTTATGAAATACCTTATAAAAAAAATGTGAGGTCCTGACTCGCGTGCAGGAGGAATAGAAGAATTTTATATTTAGTAACATAGTCCCGGATAGATGGTTCGATTCCGGCCCCGGTTCGGCATACGGAAGTCTCGGGTTCGATTCCTGGGTCTGGACTTCAAGTTTTTCTACAACCAGAACAACTTTAAACTATATCTAAATAAATAAAAATGAATGTTTGTCTGTATGTCCTATAAAGAATCGTAAATAATGCATTTGATCATGTGATGATCTTCAGTAAAGTGTTATGCATGAGCCAATGAAGGTTTACGGGTACGGTAAGCGGGGCATCAATGAAAAATGGAGCAAAATAACGCAAACGAAGTTGCGCGGGTTAGCTAGTTCTACTTATATAATCCTTTCAAATAAAAAATGGTTGTCTTTAAAGGCGTTTTATGACGACGACACGTCATATCGTCGTTCGCGTTGCTTAGCAACCAATCAATAACGTGACTGCTTAGTATCCAATCAATAACGTGACCGTTGCTTAGCAACCAGTCAATAACGTGACAATTTTACGTGCGTGCTATTAGAGAAGTAAGATGTTATCACGTCAAAAACCCGCCTGCAGTCGGGTAAAGAGACATCTTCCGTAGTAATGTAAAAGCCCTGTGTCACGTGGGACTATAACCAGACAAAGTACACTCAAACCCAAAAAGCGGTAGCTTAATAGCTACCGCCGTGGACCGGTAACCGCCGGGAGAGAATCGAACCCTCAAAATCTTCCGTAATAGTAGTCCTACTCACTCCCACTGCGCCGAAAGTCAGTTTCAGTTAACGAGATTGCTGGTATTCTTAAAAAAAACAGACAATATTAATATGCAACTAAAGTTTAAGTTGTAAAAATGGCGGCAAACTGACATGTCGCTATTTTTACAGCTCCGCGTTTATAGTGTAAAACAGTGTAAAATATACTTGAAATACGTGTTATCTGGACAAGAACGAGACTTTGTGATTGAAAGAAGAAAACTAGAAAGAAATTATACTTGAAACTGGCGTATGCACATAATGTGCGAGCCATTAATCTCTACCGATTAATGTTGGAGGGAAGAGGAAAAAAAAAGTAAAGTTATCTAAACAAACATAGGCAAATTATATTGAAACAAAATTAGCATGTCGTGGGAACGTTACGTTATTCGCTCATAAAACATTAATGTTTTATTGCTTTAGCGAGTGTTGATTAAATTTTCAATTTAAGTAAATTGTGTCGCGTGGATCAACGACCGTCCCACATCGCACACACCCCTAAGCTAGACAAAAACGGAGTAAATACAGAAGGTAACCTTGACACAACACACAGATCGCTCACGCACTAAATACGGAATTTCGGCCCACTTTGTTCTGAAGGTGTACCGCGATTTTATGTCGAGTCGTATGTGTGTATTAAACAATTTTCGGACATTAATCCGACGTTTCGACCCCATTACAACATTTGCAACACCCGTGATAATGAAGTCGAAAACTCGAAACGTTGCCATTGGTCCGGAAATAAATCAAAGATATTTGACCTCAAAAATATGTTAGATCTCTCTTATATAATGTGTACAAATCGCTAAAGTAAAAGTTGTTGTTGTCGTTGTGTAGCTTCTTAAGGGGGCATTACACTGAGAGAATTATTTATTTAGCGCTACGTACACAGCGACACGATCGCCGGCATCGCTCTTCCGCACACAACCATTTCTTCACAGTGCGCCTCCTGCGCACTGTGAAGAAATGGTCTGGTCACTGCGCAGGTCAAAATAAAGTAGAATATTCGTTCGTACATATGTTATATTAAATTACGAACGCCATGGCTATGACAATACGAAAATGCTAGTTTTTGAATATTCCGCAACTTCAAGATTTATTTGCGGGATCATATTAAGACATATCCTTAAATTTCTTTATTTCATCTACTAGAAAAACTCTTGAAAAACACAGTTTTTTTCGTGTCATAATACGAGTATTTAGATTTTCTATATAAATTTTTGAGAGAGCCGAACCCTGTTTCGCGTAATCCCATAAACCACCGAGCGAAGTATGTTTAAAAATTGCCTTCTGTATTCTCGGTGTTTTGGGGTTTAATTTGAAACTTTTTTTTACTGTAGACACCTTCCCTTGCCCACCCTCGTGGTCTATAGCCTGACCCATGTGTTTATTGTGTGACTCCTAGTGGCCTTGGTGGCGTGACTAAATATGTGTGTAGGTAGATACATACATCATAAATAAAAACACCTCCCTTTGTACCTAATATAAAGACCAGATATTGATTTTGAAACTCCGAAACAAAAAAAGGTTTACTACTTTTTTTTTTTTAAAGCATTTAAATTCAGTTTATGAGCTTCGTTATTAGTTATTCACAGACAGACACACGACCGCAATGTATCCTAGTTTCATAAGACCGCTATCGTTATAATTTGGTAGGTAGCATGGGTTCACGTCAAAGGCTCCCAAAATCCTAAGCATAAGAATAAATAAAAAAATAAAGTCTACAAGTGTAACTAAAAATATGCATAGGTACAACAGGTAGGACATACGACACCAATAAATCTATACTAATATTATATAGCTAAATAGTTTGTTTGTTTGAACGCGGTAATCTCAGGAACTACTGATGCGTATTGAAAAATTATGTTGGATAGCCCATTTATCGAGGAAGGCTATAGGGTTATATAACATCACGCTACGACCAATAGGAGCGGAGCAGCAATGAGAAATGTTGCAAAAACGGGGAAAATGTACGCAGACAAAGTTGCGCGGGACAGGTAGTGTAAAATATGACACAATTAGTGTTTACACTTCGAGGTCATGATTCTAAGAAACATAAAACTTTATAGCGCATTGTGAAGCTTGAATTCTTACGTAATATCTGTAAGTTATAGTTCAACAACAACTTCAACATGAACTTTAGTTTATCAAACAAATTATGGCCTTTAAATACTGGAGAAACTTTGGAAATGTAATTTAAATTATTGTTTTTAAACTTTCGCGATTTTCATACATTTTAAACATCGTGGTCACGGGTCGACTCGTGACCACGATCGGTGTAATTCGATCGAAACGTCGGGTAAATAAAAGGTTCGTAGGTACCTTTATATAATTCACGCGATTAAGCCCCGAAAATAATATACCTAATATGAAATATATATACGAGTATGTCTAAAAAAATACCAATATATTCGTATAGCTAGTTACTGGTTGACATGGCAATTTAGTACACGGTACACATAATTCACCCAGCTAATTTCCCTGGGAGAATTAAATGTACCATTTGGTAAAATTAATTCACCCAGGTGAATTATAATGCACCTGGAATCACACCGGGAATCTCACATGTGATGCATTAAAGGAAAAAAAAACAGTGTAGTCAATGACAATATTATTGAAAAAGCCCAGCTATATTAAGTAGTTAATGGGATAACACTTGGTCATTTCTTAGAAATGATGCGCTAATTAAAAATTATTGTAATTTAGTTTTAAAGTTTACAGTTAAACTAGCATTTAATATCGCTTTGTTGTCTCCGGTGGTTTATGTTTGATGAAAAGCACTTGACTTTATTTCTGGTTTTATAAAAGTTTAGGCTTTTGTCTGAAACAGACTGAAAATAATAAAAGAGAGTCCTTCACAATACAATCGGGAAATAATTAAGATACAGCTTTTATTGTATTCAAAACTGGCCGAATGTTAGTCAGACTTACCGGTTTTTTAAAAATTACAAATATTCACTGGTCAACACCTTTTTGAAGCCAGCTAAAAAGAAATTTGTTTTAGACTGCATTTATTTTAAACTTTATTTTAATTAATTGTTGTTATAGCTGTTATAATAATACACATTTTATCATTTATTCCTTCTTTTAATATCCCACTGAAGTGTTATAAGAAAAAAATAGTTTACCTATTTTTTTTTATAAGTACATGATTATATTCTTAATAAGGCAAAAAAGTGACTCAAACAGTTTTCGACCTTTATCTATACTTATATTAAAAAGCTGAAGAGTTTGTTTGTTTGAACGCGATAATCTCAGGAACTATTGGTCCGCATTGAAAAAAAAGGAAAATGTGGCAAAAACGGGGAAAATTTACGCAGACGGAATTGCACGGGTCAGTTAGTACTAATAATATTATCTTCACAAAGCTGTATAAATGTAATATTTAAATCTATATGCTTTTGATTCTCCCAGGTGAATTAGATGGGTGAATTAAGTGCACCAGACCTAATACGCAGTCAGGAAAAAATTAAAGCGAGATTAAAATTAATAAATGAGTAAATACCTATATCCGATCATAAGAACTAATGGCAGACTGAGATGTAGGTACCTGTAATGGCGCTACACGGGTTTAGGACTCCGTCTTTCTCATCTAACTCCATCCCAATTGTAATGTCGACGGACTATGCCTACTTTATTTAACTTCTGTTCATAAAGTACCTATTTACATTGATTTTACATGTCTGCTTTAAACAATTTTATTGTTTTTAAATCTAATTTTTTCGTTTTTTTTTCAGGTAACCTATAGACGATTACCAAAATTACCATATAAATTCATTTAAAATGATGTTATTTAAGTTGAATATGTAGATAAAATCTCAATTAAAAATGTAAAAACATTAAATTTGCTGTTTTATTACATTAATCTTATTGATGCGTTCATTTGTTAAGAAACTACCATAAAATAAGGGAAGTGGAACGCAGTAGTAGTTTTTATAGGAAAAATATCGGGAAGTGTATTGAATTTTCTGATTTCGCGTGATTCTTGAAGACTCCCAATAAACTAACAAAATGCTTACTCCTTTGGCCCGTATCTCGAATAAACTTGGTAGGAATGTGATGATCAATGCAGTGAGAAACCACTCCCATGGTGGTGTTCCTGGCGAGGTAAGTTCCATAATCAAAATTTTATGTCATTACATAATCTTAATAATTTTTCTATTGTTTTATTTAATTCATTTATTAGTAAAAAGTCAAACAGTACTTTCATCGTATGTTTTATTTAGGGGTATCTAATTCTAAGAATTGTCTATTAACAAACTTATAAAGTTCAGTAATATTCGTAGGTTAGGATTTCTTGACGTTTTTCCTTAAATTGTTTATTTTAACATTCTTATTCGTTCCTTAGAACAGCGAACCTTTTGATTTTTAAATTATTAATACGTCTATTTAAATGTCTAAGTAAAAGATTTCCAAAAAAAAAACAAGCTTCCAAAGCCATAATTTTATTTCAAAAATAGAATACACTTACATTTGTTTTTCATTAAACAGGAAGTAGTTGTTTGAGTCATTGGATTTTGTAATTTTTTTATTTATTTATGGTCTGAAAATTTGATGTGTTGAATTCCAGAACCTGCCCTTCGACCTGCACAACCGCTACAGGCTGACTGCTTACTTCATTCTGTTCTTTGGCTCCGGTCTTGCTGCCCCATACCTCATCACTCGCCATCAGCTGCTTAAGAAGTAATTAATTTATGTTAATACTAAAGCTTCATGGTCAATCAAAATACTAAAAACTTTTTAACTCCAATGGTTAGATTTTTACAACAAATGTTTTCATATGCCTGTGGTGGTATTTAAATGACTGGATACCTATGACTGTTATCTGTTTTCTTGTATAAATCGAACTGGGGCAGTAAGCTAAAAAAAATACTTCTGCTTCATCTATATAAAAAATCACGGTATCAATTACCATACAACATGTTAGGGCCCATTCCCACTTGTCATAGGACACCAATTAAGAATCAATTGCTCTATTTATTAGATATATTTTGGGACTTACTCACGTGAATTATTTAAAGGTTTATTTACCTGATGTTTTGATTGAATTACACTGATCATCACTCTATCAATTGTGGGAAAACCACAGAAGCCATATAAATAAAGTTGAAGTGATTCCATCGAAACATTGGGTAAATAAAAGGTTCATACCTTAAAATAACTCACGCAATTAAGTCCCGAAATATATGTAATATGTATAAAAATCAGGAAAGTTTAAAAACAATGGTTGCTCTATCGGCAGAACACATACTAGAGCACCTGAGTGTGTGATGTTTAATGTTGTGTTGTTGAATAATGATAAAATTGACATGTGTTGGTATCCGAAACCACAAGTTGGAATGGGCCCTTACTCCCATGCCTCCAATGTCAAGGTTTATATCTATATGAAGGTTTATACCTAGTTGTAGCTTAGTTTATGAAAACTTGACAAAACAACTTATAAATTTGCCATTGATGTTGTTGATCTAATTGCAAGGTTGGCTAAATGTGAAGATTCCTAACCTTTTAAGATAATGGAACACCCACCCGCCTTTTCTTTATGGAACCCCAAGTTCTCGATGGGTACAGGGGGCAATTAATCTGCCAATTATCTTAGTAGATTTACCAAATACCAAAAAGTCCAATTATGATCGTTCTCATTTTATTCCATGCAACTTCGTCTGCATTATTTTTACTTGTTTTTACATTTTTTATCGCTACGCCGCTCCTATTGGTTCTTGTTATATAGCCTATAGGCTTCCTCGATAAATGGGCTATCCAACAGAAAACAACGTTTTCAATTCGGATGAGGAGTTCCTGAGATTATTGTGTTCAAACAAACTCTTCAGTATTGATATAACTTTATACATTGGAATTATCTAACATGTTTTCTTCTTGTCCTTGCTTGTTTTATTTAGATTGATGTAAGTTAAGCATGAACTAAGTGAGACTTAGTTCCAAGTTCATCATAAATTTGTTAGCGAATTTATTAAATGTATTATTAAGATAACTAATTATTATGCTATTAAATATCTAATCTAGTAATAGTTTAATGAGAATATAATTGGTTTGCTATTAAGTATAATCTGTGATAGTACTGCACCACTGGTGGTAGTGGAAGTATGCCAACTGGTACTCACAAGGTTGTGGGTTGATTACCACTTGGAACACCATAAATTTTTGTTCATAGTCTGGGTGTACTTTATGTCCATGTGTGTATTGATACAGGGCTTGTAACCTACTGCAGTAGTCTTTTTTTTAAATAAATAAAAATCTGCTCTACTGGACCACTGACTTCTATACTATAGAGGTCAGTGTACTAGACTGATAATGATAAATTGGACTTTAAAGCTAGTGTAGGACCATGCATTAACCAACTTTTAACGACGGCTAAGGCATCGGTCTCGCAATCGTGAGGTCGCGAGTTCGAATCCTACCCATTATACTACCGACGTGAACCCACTCCTAACACAAGCCTTTGAGCTTAGCTGGAGGGGTTAACAAGATTGCTAGTAATGTGGGACTCAATCCCACATTGCTAGATATCTTTTAAAAAAAAAAAAAAAAAAAAAAAAACTACATGAGGATAGGACTACTGGATACAGCTAGTATTAAGTCTATTATTGAAATCTACCCACTTTATTTATTGTTTTTTTTTCTTTCACAGGTAAGCTGCAATATTCTGCATAAAGATTTTAGGGTTAAGCTAGCAACAATGTATCATAAATTATGATTTAAATAAAAAATAAACATTCTGTTTTAGAGTTTGTCTTTGTATCATTATATCAACATCCAAACTAATATTATTTGTGAAAGTAACTGTTTGTCTGTTACATTTTCACATTGAAACCGCTGAACAAATTAAGATGAAATTGGACAGCTGGTAGGTATGGAGATAGTTTGAGTTTTGGGAAAGGACATAGGATAGTTTTTATAGCGATAAATACACGCGGGAGAAAACTAGTTTTAAAATAAATAGTCTTAACTACATGTGTAGTATCATACATCTTGGTACATACTGGACTAGGGTGGCTCATGATCGAGCACACTGGAGAGAATTAGAGGCCTTTGCTAATAGGCACTCCGAAATTAGAGACACAATTTAGTTTGCATTTTTGTAATTGAAATCATGGTTTTATTACTGTATATTTTCGGAGAAATAAAGGCTATTTTATTTTTATTTAAACATGTGTAGTATATAGTATGCTGTGGAATTGATTCGAACGAGATTCAGACTGTATTATGTAATATAGACACATCTCTGTCATAGGCGGATCCATAGGGTGAGGGCATGCGGGGACATGCCCCGACGGTTGGTTCGTATACCGAAATTCTTTAAACAAATTTCTTTGCCAATTTCTGACCCAAGTGACTCAGAACTAAACTTTTTAGGTGATCCCACCCATCATGCGTACAACTCGCACGTAGCACAACTTAATTATACAATAACGTGAAAGTTTCCAATAAGAACTTGTTATTTAGTAAAGGTCGATTTTTAGACCCAGTTAACCCCCAAAATTTTCGTTTGTCGACCTCTGGGAAACCAAGGGGTCGAGACCCGTGTGGGAATCTCGGGTCTAAAGCATACATTCTCTGAGGTCTGAAGGCTCGCTCTCGTTTATCTATGGCTCATTTGTTCTAATCGTTTTGGCGCCGCGATAATCCTCATAAACCTGAATAATTTACAAACATTTCATATTCTATCTATCTGATCCAGGCGCAGATCCAAGGGGGGGCTACTTTGTATATTGGTATATCTAAAGATACAGACCCACATGCATTCTTTTTATTTCTAAGAAGCCGATGCGTTGATGTTTTTTACATAAATTTATTGTCTAAATGTATCAGCAAAAAAAAAACTGAATCTGATGTTGCCATTACAAAATAGTTGCTAAAAGTTAAGTACCACTTTATGGATAAGACTATTGACTGACATTTGAGTTTGACAATGACATGACATTTGATTGTTTGATGTTGTTGATGGTTCGATGCTGTGTTTTGTTGTAATCTTTCAGTAAAAATGCAAATATTTTAACATTTTTAAAATAAATAGTGCATAAGTAGAATTTAAATCATAAATAAGATCGGTCAAGACATAAATTGTGATGTAAAAGTAGTTCTAAAGCGCTTGATTTACGCAGCCGGTAACCTCAAATGTGAATATAAAAATGACTGAAACATCATGTTATATCTTGGACAACGGGGGCTATACAGCCAAAGTAGGCTTCTCCAGTATGGAGCCGAAGGTAGTCCCTAACTGCATCATGAAAGCTAAATCGGAAAGGCGACGACCATTTATCGCTTCACAAATCGATGAATGTAGGGACGCATCGGGCCTTTTCTACATCCTACCCTTCCAAAAGGGTTTTTTAATTAACTGGGACACTCAAAAAACAGTTTGGGACTACATATTCAGCAAGGAATGTTGTCCCGTTAACTTCAATGAGACTCCATTAATAGTTACTGAACCATTATTTAATTTTTCTTCGATTCAAGAAGCTATGACTGAGATGTTTTTTGAGGAGTATGAATGTCAGTCGTTACTTCGTATAAATGCTACAGATTTGGCTGATTACAACTACCGTAAGACACACAAAAATCAATGTACTTTAGTCGTAGACACAGGCTACAGTTACACAAACATTGTACCATATATCAAAGGCAAGAAGTACCGGGAAGGCATAAGACGAATCGATGTTGGTGGTAAAGTACTTACAAACCACTTGAAAGAGATACTGTCATACCGTCAACTGAATGTAATGGATGAAACATATGTCATTAATCAAGTGAAGGAGGACTCGTGTTTTGTATCTCAAAATTTTATGAAAGATATGGACATTGGTAGGAAAAAAGGTAAGATATTGATTCAATAATATTTATTTCTTTCGTCCATAGGCACCTTGTGTCAGTTGAAAGGTTAAGTATAATTTTAAAACATCAAATTGCTCTACCGCAAGTTTACATAGAAGCTATCCATCAAATCATGTGTCCTATCTAATGGTATTCGTAATAATCCATAGCCAGAATGTTGGACACATTGTTTTGCTGTCCCAATGGCAGCTATAAGAGCCAAAAAGCCACTTTAGCCACAAAATTGGCTAAGTGTAGCTCATACAGTGTTAGTATCTCCCAGGATGGGGCGGGGGAGGCTTTATAGCTCCTTCATTACTCCTAAAGAACACCTGTTTTACCCCTGCACGGTTAATACCCTTGGGTTGGGAACCAAGCCAACCACATTAAGGCACTGGCTTTAGCAACAGCCATAAAGTACACCCAGACAATTGATGGATCACCAAAGAGAAGACACTTTGCCCACAGATTGTTACGATGGGAATAAAATGAATGACCTTTTGCATAGTATTCATGCACTGTGCTAAGTTCTACCCCTAAAGGTGTACTCTTTCTTCTTCAGTCTTCAAGCCACTGCTATAAAAAGTTTCATCAAAATGAACCCAGTAATTTAAACTTAAAAACAAAACAAACAACTAATTCTTAAATTACAAAATCACATTCAAGAGGTGTTTAATTCTAATTATTTAAAATATTTACAGGATCAGAAAACACAATAGTTAAAGACTATGTCCTGCCTGACTACACCTCAATTCGTCGTGGCTACCTCCGAGACATAGTTAAACCAGATGAAGACTTGGAACAACAAACATTGCGCCTAAACAACGAAAGATTTGCCATTCCAGAGTTATTATTCCATCCATCAGATGTTGGTATCCCACAAATGGGCATAGCAGAAGCCATCATGAATTCGATAAGTGCTTGCCCGGAAGAAAATACAGAAAGTTTATTAGAAAATATAATTTTGTACGGTGGTAACACTTTGTTCCCGGGCTTTCGCGATCGTGTGTTCAATGAAGTAAGGTCAATGGCCTTAGACCACTTTGACGTTAATGTCATCATGGCGGACAATCCTGTCACTTACGCTTGGGAAGGCGGGAAAAAAATATTTCGGGATCCTGATTTTTATTCTTTCTGTGTGACTAGGGAAGAATATGAAGAGGAAGGGAAGTCGTTGGCTTTTGAAAGATTTGATATATAACGGCGGAAACGAGCGAGAAAGTCTTCCGAGTAAGAAATCTCGCTCGATAAAAGTTGTTGGTTGGTATTGCAGTGTGGACAATTGACAATGCGTGATGGATAAATAATTTAGATAAATTGTTGATTATGGCTTGACATTCATTATAATTGTGCCAATAAATCGTACACCTATTTAGTGGTTTTATTTTTATTCACAACTTCATTCTCATGGTAGTAATATTGTGTGTGGTAGTTTGCAGAATTAAGGCGCCAAGGACTTTCCCAACAGTCAGAGTTTTGAACAGATTGATTAAGCTTACAATTTAATCGTCGTGGTCTGTGTGTGTAAGATTTTACGCCACCCAATTGTTTCAGTGACCAAGGAACGCAGAACTCTAGACCGCTTTTTCTTTAATTTTTGAATATTTTTCGAATTCTAAAACTTACATTTCTAATTATATTAAATGGTCACGGAAGAGGTTCAACAGCACAGTCACCACTTCAGCAGTCAGAAACTGACCAAAGTATTATTCCAAGTAATAAACTTACTACGACTATAGATACTTACTACTACTGATTGGACTGCTGCGCCTACGCAAGTGTTCGATTCCCACAACTTCCACAAGTGACCGCACATAGTGTAGAGTTGCCATCCTTCTAGATTTGTCCTAGTATAAAGGGCGTCCGCGTCCGGCCGGGGTCGAGTTTCAACATTTCTTCATCAGCATTTTTCAGACTAAAGTATAAAAACGGATACGTATTCGGATACCATGCCCTGGCCCTATACTTATAAATAATATTCTATGCCTGGCCAGCGTGAGGTCGTCTCTTTCGTTTACAAGACATTTATTTTGTCTTAGGATTATTGATTAGACAAAAGAAACAGTAAACAATAATATGTATCCAAATGAAAAAAAAATAGTGTGTGAGTGCGCGTGTGTATGTGTGAATATATGTTTATATTATAGCTAGTGTATATACATATATATATATATATATATATATATATATATATATATATGGTGTGTGAAAGATGTGCGTGTTGTAAATAGTGAGTTATCTATGAGATTTTCAGTGTCCGCATAGTCCAGAGGTAGAAGCCAGTCAATAACATGTTTCTTGCAAGATTGTCTGGTTAACATAACTTTATTAAGTTCCTTGTTAATTTTGGAATATAAAAACGTTGGGCAATTTGTAGCTGAAGGAGAGTTTGATAATAGCACAAAATAAAAATCTCGGCGCGCCGCCTGCTATAATTTGTGAGAATAGGTTTTATCACTTTAATATTCGTCATTCAAAACGCTACTTTCATAGTCTTTTTCTGAGCTATTGTTGCAGCCTTTGCAGTTATGGAATTTGAATAACGAGTGTCTGAGCGGGCATCATTTTCTATATATGCTACGGTGAACATAGCCAAAACTAAAACTATAATTTTTAGTTTTAGTTTTTGCACAGATAATTTAATACTATACTAGTAGTATTAGCTATGTTATGCGTCACAAGTTGTACTGCAACGGTCTTCATTCCGCTTTATGTATCTCCACTGAAGATTTACCATGGAAGACTGTGGTAGTATCATCTGCGTAGGGAAAAATTTGGCCAAATTTTAGTTTCATAGAGCACAGTCCGTCAATTTATATGAGAAACAGTATGCGGCCAAGGATACTGCCTTGTGGCACTCCGTATCCTACACTGGTGAGTGAGCTACAGTAATTAAAGGCAGACCCTTTGCTTTCGATTAGCAAGATACGAGCTGAACCAAGCTAGAACAGTTAATCTGATTCCCACCCGCTCGAGTTTGCGAAGAAGATTAGGACGGCAGACAGTATCAAAAGCTTTCGCTAGGTCGAGGAAAACGCCCTTACACTTTTCTCTCCTATCAAGTTTGTTAACGACAAAGTCTACGAAGTTACAAACAGCGTCCTCTATCGACCTAGCGTTACGAATGCCATATTGATTTTCTGATAGTAAGTTATTGTCCTCTAGGTATTTCAGTAATCTCTTATTGATCGGCTTTTCAATCATTTTGAACATTGACGATAGCAGTGATATAGGCCTGTGGTTGGCTGCTGAAGCAGTATCCTCGGTTTTGTAGATAGGACATAATTACATTATTTTTTTTTAATGCATTCATTGTTTTCATTTGCTCAGGAACAATTCCGATGGAAATGCTAAGGTTGCATATGTGTGCTACCGGTGTTGCGAGGCAATGTTTGGCAAGTTTAGGGACTCTATTTGTCAGCCCATCCAGTAGCAGAGTTATTTTTGAGGTTGGTCATCTAAATCGGTTCATCACAATATTAAAAAATCTTTGAAGTAATTTTTATAGGCATTTCTTGCCAATTACTTTACAAATACAATAATTGCATTTTTGAAGGATAGAAATATTCCAGACTAGGGCCTAACTCGCGAGCTAGCGAGCGGGATAGAAAAATTTGAGATCTAGTAACATAGTCCAGATAGGTGGTTCGCTTCTGGCCCCGGTTTGGATACGGAAGTCTCGGGTTCGATTCCTGAGTCTGTATTTAAAAATTTTCTATCTTTCAAAAATGCAATTACCTATTGTACTTTAAATAAACTTTATTCACTTAAGAAGCAAAATACTACTCTTGTGAAAAGTCGATTCTACATGTACCTACATGTAATGCCTGTTCGCAAACAATAGGTAAAGCCGGAGAAAAGAACAGGCAATAAAAACTCACGGCCACTCTTTTCAAATTGCCAATGTTTACAATGTTTCTTTGTTTATAAACGGTATATGCAGGTGAGGTTCTGCCTGCAAAAACAAGAGATACAAATATTTTAAGGAGAGTAGGTACATGAGATTGGATATATCATGGAGTAAAAACCATATGTGCTTAAATATCGTCCAAATTACTGCTAATTAATTATTTGGCCATTCTTTTGCAAAACATACATATTAAAAGTTTAGCAAAAGAAAGAAAAGAATGGCCTTAATTTGTTACGCAGAGTCTTTACTTAAAATAAATCGTTTTCTTAACTAATACCTAACTAAAATTATCAAACGACGACAACAATTCAGCTGTTGCATGAAGTCGTATTCACATTTTTAATGTTAGTTGGGATTACACCTTTGATAATGTAATGGAATGAACCTTCTTCCTTAGCTACGCTTACATCAATAAAACACTGGTCAAAAATCACTTCGAAAACAAAAAACACCCGCTGCACATTTCAAACCAAGAAAAAAACTGCGTTACACAAAATAAAATTGAAATAATTGTTATAATTCGTAAAATCACAGCAGATCAAAATATTAAAAACCATAATGAACGGAATTATGAGAACATTTCGGCGTGGTATCAAAACCTCGGCGCCATTACGAGATACGACTTTTTCGAGGCGTTTGCAGCAATTCAAGAAGTTGCAGTCTGATATGCAGGCCGAGGACGGGCGGCCTATATTCTTGAAAAAGGGTTTTATGGACCGAGTGTTGTACATAACTACATTAATAGGTTGTGCCGTTGGATTGGTTTTGAATTTGGCTGTTATTTATGATCATGCTAAGCCTCCAAGCTGGAAGAAAGCTTGTACATAAATAAAAATTTAAATAAACATTTTCGGCTCAAGCAATGTTTCTTTTATATTATTTTTTCTGTGGTGGTCTTTTGAGTGGTGCTCGGTACAGAGGCAGATTTGCAGTGTTGGCCTTGGCACAGACCAATTTAGCTCCCCTATAAAAAAATATTTATATTTTCACCGTAAGTAACCCGCGCGACGGGGGCCGGGTGCGAACCATTTCTCCGGATACCTCCTAAACAGTGGCGGACCCAATGGAGGACGCTAGGGGGATCAAGACCCCCCACCCCGATGATGAAAGATTACTTTCACCATTCACCTATTCGATTAGTTTAGTGCTGAACAACGGCTCTATATAGTTCAACGACAATCCTGGAACCGCCACTGCTCTTAAATAGTGACGGGGTGGGTGCGCCTAGCGCCCTCTCTTCTGCGGCTCTGGGCATTTGCCGAGCTTGTTAAATATTTTTCACTAGGTACCTACTGGTTACCTAGGCCCGGGCCTATTGTGCCCTAAGGCAAGAAACAAAACTTGACTGGCCTGTTGGGCTAGTGCGTCATCTGCTAAGCCGGAGGTCGTTGGTTCGATTCCCACACAGGACGCCACTTTGTGTGATTCACAAGTTGTTGTTCCGAGTCTGGGTGTACTTTGTGTCCGTGAATGGTTTGTAAAGTCCTCCGCGACACGGCTTGTAATCAACTGCGGGAGTCATCTTTAAAAAAAAAATCTATGTCCAGACCTAATACTAATTAAAAAAATTAACTAAAGTTTTGTGCAACTTGCACACCGTAATCTGATGTCAAACTAAGCAAAACCTATAAGTTTGACATCAGATATTGTTAAATGTTCCCACTGTAGACAGAGCTCCTGGTTTTTTGATAGAGGGATTTAAGAACACAACTTGTATTTTACAACACAATACTTTTCTTATTATACCTGCTGTTGCCACCTTACTGTTGTACACTCCCTTGCAGTGGGAATAATTTCCCTTCGGAGCAGAATGTACAAAAAGCAAAATGAGCACCACACGCAAAATGTACAAAACGCAGAATGAACAAAAGCAAAATGTTCAATACGCATAATGTACAAAACGCAGAAAGTGCAACACGCAGAATGACTACCACACGCGTAATGCACAAATCGCAAAATGAACATTTTATTCTTAGGACATGTTCACAACATTTTTTTCCTTCTGATCGGGGATGGACCTGGGAGTTCACTAGTTTGATATGTGTGTGCCTTTAAAATAAACGGTTTCTATCTATGATAGTAATATCAAACACTTAGAATAAAATAAGTTTTTATCTATTGAATCAGCTCCAAACACCGGTGCTATGACTGCTTTTAGGACGATTTAGTGACGATCAAAATTTTCTATCTTTCAAAAATGCAATTATTGTATTATTATTATCTGTTTATATTTTGTTTACACAGGATCTACTTAAGTATGTAGGTACGTTTCTTGAGGGATAAAATCGCCAATCTTCTCGCCGTTGCATTGGTGGGACTGGCGTCGGAGTACTTTTAAATCTATTTACAGTATTTACCGCCAATACATTTTGTAGCTCTAATCTTTATTTCGTAAAACCAAGTCAATGATTGTTTGATAACGTCAAAATAAGACTAAAATAGGTATTTATTTATTTGATGGAAATATTTACAAGTTTACAAGGTATATGATTAAACTATTAAATACTATATTTAAACTAGAAATTAAGACTAAATAAAACTAAAATATATCTAAAAAATTGGGACCCCTGGGCATGGTTCCACAAATACTGGCAGCATTTCCTCGCTGTATAGCAATGCTGATGCGTTGTGCGAGGAAGCTGCCAGCTCTACGGTCACCAGTGGAGTCGACCAATTTTTTGGAAAGTTCTTTAAAAAAATGTTGTGCACTTGGACCCCACGAGCCAGGGGTCTCGACGCCGAAAGGTATAAATAGGTATATATTGGTTGCCGAGACCCCTGTATTTATGGGTTTTTAGATTTTCGGCCACTTTAGCCGCCGCTCCAGCTTTAACTCTGGTTCCGTGGAGGTAGGAAGGAGCAAGTGTGTCTACACAGGTGGCGTCCCACACAAGCACCCTTCCCAAACTCCAAGGAATCAGCGTCATCCCGTCAGGTCTCTTGCCATCGTCCCGAGCTAAGCCGGTAGGTTCCAAAAGAGCTGGTACGTTTATCGAGGCAAGAGCCCGACGGATTATGTCATTCAGGGCGGCGTGTCTAGAAAAGCGACCTGCACTCTTTTGGCAAGATAGCCCGTGGTATCCTAATTGGTCGACTTCACTGCCACAGGGGCAACGGTGCGGAGTGCATATGCGCAGCCCTAAGCGCAGGCTGATAGCAAGCCGGAGGGTATCAGGCTCCAGAAATGTGCCAGTGTTTGACGACGGGTAAGCACGAAGCCATTCACCGGATTCTCTGGAGCTGGATGCCAACAGTCTAGCGCGCTCAAGACCAGAGCTTTCGTCAAACAGAGTGTTGTATGAAAATTTGCACAAACCATCATCCCAGCTTCTTTGAAAGTTTGGACGGGCAGGGATATCCTCACCTGGGCATGCTGATGACCAAGCTTTTTTAGCTTCCTCCAAACCCGCAGTCTTATGGTTTGAGTGAAGGATTTTACCAATAAGACTAGCTGAGCTGTGGACAGAAGACAAAAAGGCTGGTAAGGAGACACTAGAAATTTTGCGGATCCCTAAACCACCATGGTGAATGGGGAGGGATGCTTGGGTCCAGGACTTATCGCTGAGCTGTATGTTCAAAATTGAGTCTAAAGTTGACCTCATGAGGTCATCTAATGGTGTCAGCAAATTTTGAAATTTCCATATGGGACAGCAGCGAAGTATGTAAGTTAATTTTGGTACGAAAAGGCAGAATTTTAGTAAAGTTAAACCGTAATGCGGGCTTAAATCGAGAAGACGATGCGAGAAATTCTGAAATTTTGAAATGCAATTCTGCAAATAGAACGGAAATGAGTCTTCAAAAACGGGGGCTCCAAGGAGGCAAAGATATAAGTATGTTTATCAGTTGTCTGGTTTCCATAGTACAAGCTCTGCTTAGTTTGGGATCAGATAGCGTTGTGTGAGTTGTCCCAAGATATTATATTATTATTATAGATATTATTATTATTATAAGTTCACCTCCTAGGGTTCCGTCGTCCAAATACCAAACGTTGAATTTTGATTTTAAATTTTGAATAATTGTATTTATTACTGAAAATAGCTGGCCCGAGAGGATCACCCTGCTGACAGCCTACTTCTGAAGAAAGAACTTTCTCACGGTAAAGTAATTTCGTGGGGTCAGCGTAAGAGAAAAGGAGATAATTGTTTTGATTGTAGGGCCGAGAAGGTGTCTGGAGTGTCTGGTGACAACACGTCGTTTGAAAAAAGGAGACGGGCGGCGCCTTTTAAATCACCGTCGCTTATTTTAGTTTCTATGATCTTGCGGCGGTTAAAAATAATATTTTTGATTGGTTTGTCTGATGATATGCTATATGATTGATCGAAACAGTTGTTTTTGATTTTTTGGGTGAGAGAACCGGGTGAATTATCTTTGATGACATGAAGAGTGCGATAGGCAAAAAGTAAAAGATTGTGCCAGTCTTCTAAACAATTTTTTTCCACACATTTTTCTATAAGATGAGAAAGATGGGACGCAACGGTGATTCCGCCGAGGGGAATCCTTTTGACAACTGGGGTAGTATGTTTAAGTTTACTGATATATAGATGAAATGGAATGGCTGAATAGTTTGTAGCTGTAGGTACAAGGGGTTGATTAATATGACAATTTGAAATAGGATAGGATAATAGGATTTTGGCTGTGGTGGTATTTATGAGTTTTGCCGAAATGTATGTTGAGACCTCTTACAGTTTTGAAAACTTTGCTACATACCGAGCATGGATGATTATACGTGCTGTCACCGGGCTGCGCAGAACTCTGCATCCAATATTATTATTATTATGTATGTCGTTTCCATATCACGGGACTATGGAGTCCCGGTCATTTGGGAGGCGTGCGTGGGGCCGAAGCCAACACGTAGAGGCCCGTTAGACACTTTAATCTAAAGACTATGTGACACAATTATTATTATTATTATTATAAAACGATATTACAGATCACTACTAAAATAATTACAAAAACAAACACATAAAAAAACACAAATTATTAAGTAGTAGAATAATAATGATTTGTTTAAAAAAAAAAACAAAATGAAGTTTCTAAGTGTAGCTCAATTTAAAAATCACCGGGCAAGTGCATGGCGGGCCACGCACAATGTAGGGTTCCGTAGTCCCCCATTCGAATGTGGCTTAAGAGGTTGGTTTTTTGTTGTTTTTGTTTCATACTACCAGTAGCAGGTATTATATTATTATTATCTGTGATACTACTAACAAACGATAATATTTTTCAATAGAATCTCTATGAAAATTTTGTTACTTCTCACTGGGTCTGCTGTTACTCGTTAAGTTAAGCCTACTTAGCTGTGATAGTTTCCCTTTTAATTTCACAATATATGTACTACTACTGTTTTTAGTTTAATTTATATAAATAACTAGCTGTCCCGCGCAACTTCGTATGCGTAAATTCTCCCCGTTTTTGCAACATTTCTCGTCGCTGCTCCGCTCCTATTAGTCGTAGCGCAATGTTATATAGCCTATAGCCTTCCTCGATAAAAATATTTTTTTAAATCGGACCAGTAGTTCCTGAGATTAGCGCGTTTAAACAAACAAACAAACTCTTCCGCTTTATAATATTAGTATAGATAGTGTTTTCAAAACATCTTTAAACTCTTATTCGAGGTACTAGGACCTATTAATGAGGATTCACGTGGGAGAAATGTAGTAATTAAAATAAAATAAAAAATATAATTAGCTTATTATTTTATTAGTGCAATAAGGCATCCATCACATGTTCGGTACAACAATATACCTCAACGCTTCATTGAAAAATGCATTCACATAAAATGTAATTAAAATAATAGTGCCACTCACTGAACTAAAACCTTTCGACAGAATAACATTATATTTTTATTCGTATTTTTTAAATTAAAAACTCAAATCGTAGCTATTAAAAAATATAGCTATCTAATCATTACTAAATTCTTCATTTTATGTACTATTAATTAGTAAAATTTTAGTAACATTTTCAAACGACATTTTTGATGAAGACCAAAGTGGCTTTTGAGACATAAAATTCGCTATAAAGAACTCAAAAACTAGCGTGTTTGAACGAAACTAATATTAAAATATTATGAAATATATACATATAAGTTATTTTCATAATAGACACATTTCGCGCCACATAAGTTTGCGTTTGTGAAGTTGTATTCGAATGTAGTTCACCGCAGGGACGTCGTTCCGCGCCCGTCTCCTTCATCCCCTCCGATACCTAAATTTGAGTTATGCTCAGCTTACGCGCGAACATCAGACCCGCAAACTTAGTTGGCGCGAACTGTACTTGCTAAGGCAGTTGAGAAGGGAAGACCTCCAATTGTTTCTGGCCGCTCAACTTTGTAGGCAGAGCGTTTATGCAGTTGATATATATTTGTGATATATTTACGTGATTCTATTGCTAAGTTATTGTGTAACATATCTCCGAATACTTAAACGATAACTAGTAATTTGGGATTGTGGGTCCCACATTACTAGCAATCCTGTTAACCCCTCCAGCTAAGCTCAATGGCTTGTGTTAGGAGTAGGTTCACGTCTGTAGTATAATGGGTAGGATTCAAACCCGTTCCGCTGTCTGTACGTTTATTCGGGTGGATTATGACTCACACACTCTGTGCATCCACCAGTTTCAAGTTTATTTTCTTTTTGATTACAAATTCTCGTTCTTAATCATTTATTACGGATTTCAAGTTTATTTTACAAATTAAACGAGGAGCTGTCAAAATAATAACATGTCAGTTTGCCGCCATTTTCACAACTCTATTGCTGGAGATTTCAAAATGGCGTAGACTGACCTGTCATTATTTTTACAGCTGCGCGTTTATAATGTAAAAATACTTGAAATACATGCAGTTAAAGTGTTGTTATATTATATACTTGACCCTGGCAGAAATTAGCCTTTAAATAGGCTAGGTTATCATACATTTCACTAAAAAAAATATATTGGTGAAGTTATAAAAATGGCGGCAAACTAAACTGCCTTTATTTTTACAGCTTCTCATAAGTGGGCTCAGTTTATCCTTACCATTAATCCATTAGATATTTTAACACAATAACTTAACAAGCAATCACGTTTAAGCGTTTTATTATTTCAAAAATACATATTACAATAAAATAAGTTGTTATAACTATTAAATAATACTTTTACTCGATAGAATCGGCTGGGGAGCGCACGTCGTCAATTTTCAGTATCATTTTGACGAGTTGTGTTGCGAGCGCTATTTGTTGTTTCTTTGAGTGTAATGACTCAATAACGTTCATTGCTTTCATGTCGTTTGAACCTGGGGAATAAACATTATAGTTTTATACATAATAATAAAAAATATTTACTCACTTAGGAAGCAAAATACTACTTGTGAAAAGTCTATTCTACGTTTACATTTTTTTTATCTTGGGACAACTGACACAAAGCTATCTGATCCCAAACTAAGCAGAGCTTGTACTATGGAAACCAGACAACTGATAAACATATTTATATATATTTCTAAATACACACACACAGACACAGAATAAACTATCGTACTCATTACACATAGTTTTATCCTGGGTGGGGATTGAACCCACGACCTCATGCGTAGCAGTCGGATACAGTCGCAGCAGTCGGAAAAACTCGCGGCCACTATTTTCAAATGTTTACAATGTATCTTTGTTTATAAACTGTATATGCAGGTAAGGTGCTGCCACCATTATATTATACACCATATTAGAGGACTGATGCAAAAACAAGAGGTCAATAATACACTGACGGACTCATAAACTGCATCAAAGTTCAGGTTTACTCTAAAAGGATTTTTTTATAATAAAATGCAAACTTTTAAGATTAAATTATATAAATATGAAAAGACTGGCTCTTAATCTTAAAAAAAAATTAAATTTAAAAATAGAACTGCGGTAAAACAAATGAATATAGCCGGGAAAAGAAAATTTACTCGTAGTATCAGATTTGCGTGTTATTTATAGCAAAGTTTTAAATTAATTCTCATTGATTTTTTTTGTTTGGTCAATTGAATTATTGTTACCAGCATAATTGTTGGGTTAGTTTTTTAACACATCGAGAGTTTTTGAACCATAATATGGATACTTCGTCCGAACAAGCGGCACAAATTGTAGCATTGGTGCGGGAGGGCTTGGATCAACGAACGATTGGTAGAAATTTAAATTTAAACCAGTCTACGGTTTGTAGAATATACAGAAGGTTTGTAGAGACAGGTTCTTACAGGAGGAGACGTGGTACAGGCAGAACTCGAGCAACCACAGGTCGTGATGACCGATTTATTGTTACAACTTCCCTGCGAAATCGTTTCCTCACGTCAGTTAACATCAAAACCGAGCTTAATGAAGTGCGTGGAAAAAACGTGTGTGCACGAACAATAAGAAGAAGGTTAAAGGAAGCGGCTATCACCCCTTTTAGACCAGCAAATGGTCCAAAGTTGTCTGCAGCTCACAGACAAGCTCGCTTAAGATTTGCGCGTCATCACCTGAATTGGACAGAAGAGCAGTGGGCCTCTGTATTGTTCACGGACGAGTGTAGGACATGTTTATATGGTGCAGATGGTCGCAGAAGAGTCTATCGTCGACGTGGGGAGCGATATGCTCAAAGTTGCATTGAGGAGCGTGTTCCTTTTGGAGGCGGTTCATGTATGGTCTGGGGTGGCATATCGATGAACGGGCGAACAGAACTTGTGTTCATAGACATGGTCCGTCAAAACGGTAATAGAGGGGGTTTGACAGCACATCGCTACATAACAGAGATATTAGAAGATCACGTGGTGCCTTACATGGGATTCATAGGCGAAAATTTTACTTTAATGCAGGATAATGCCCGGCCGCATGCAGCTGCACAAGTTCAACATTATTGCGAAGAGGTTGGGATACGTACAATGAATTGGCCAGCACGCAGCCCGGATCTTAATCCCATCGAGCATGTTTGGGACAATTTAAAAAGAGCTGTATATGCGAGAAACCCTTCGCCTACGACAGTGGCAGCACTAAGAACAGCACTTTCAGAAGAATGGGACAATATTCCGCAAGATCTTTTAAAAACCCTTATAAAATCTATGCGGAACCGATTAGAATCCGTAATAAGGGCACGTGGGGGTAATACACCTTATTAAAACACAAATAAACCCTTGCATAAAGTTTGTGTCTATTGTTAAAACCAATTTTTTAATTAAACAATTTTTCCTTAAACTTCTGTTTTTTCTTCAAAAAAGGTCTTAAGGTCCTTTCCAGTACATAAACTTAAACTTAAAGATATGATCCTACGCTGTTTTAAAGTTCACGAACCAATCTAGAGGTTTCAATTTAAATCTGTATAGAAAGTTTGCATACTTGGTTAAAATATTTATTTCAAAGTCGTCTATTACTTTGATGCAGTTTATAAGTCCGTCAGTGTATTAAAAGAAGAGTACACAAGATTAGATACATCAGCCTCAATGGGCACAACATAGTAGGAGCATCCACATACAATGTAAAAACTATATGTGCTTAAATATCTGCCAATTTTCTCTTCGAATCTTTACTTATAAAAGAAAATCGTTTTCTAAACTAATACGTTATCAATTATAATCATATTATAATCATTTGAAATTTTTGAAGAAATTAGAAGCGAAGAAACGCTTCGTATTGAAATCGTTATAAATTATAGCTATCTACACATTTCTTAAGCTATCTACTTAGAAAAAAATTGTAAGAAAATTACTACTAAACCTAGTTGTTTTCTAATATATTTTTAAATATCTCTTTATGATCTACTAGCTGTCCCGCGCAACTTCGTCTGCGTAGATTTTTTTCAACAGTAAAATAATTTTTCAAATCGGACCAGTAGTTTCTGAGATAATCGCGTTCAAACATACAAACTCTTCAGCTTTATAATATTAGTATAGACTAGCTGTGTTAAAGGATTGAGCGTGTGAAAGGGACCTAATACCAGATTGCATGACCAACAGAAACTAACAATTTTATGACATACTAGCTGTCCCGCGCAACTTCGTCTGCGTAAATTTCCCCCCTTTTTTTTATAATCCTATGTTACTTCTAATACCTCCAAGAATATATGCACAAAGTTTCATGATGATCGGTTGAGTAGTTTTCGCGTGAAAGCGTAACAAACAAACTTACATTCACATTCATATATTAGTACTAGCTGTGCCCCGCGGTGTTACCCGCGGTTTGGTAGCCTATGTGTTAATCCAGGGTGTCAGCTAACTCCATACCAAATTTTATTAAAATCGCTCCAGCCGTTTAGACGTGAAGAAGTAACAAACATACACACTCACATACTCACAAACTTTCGCCTTTATAATATTAGTGTGATTGATTGTTGAAAATTAATCGAGGTAATCGCCAGGGTATGAAGCAGTTACTTACCATGTCCCATGCAGTCGATGCCGAGATTGTGGTTGTTCTCAGCCACCTGCCTCGACTTCACCTCCGATAGTGTGTCGATTGGTGATAGACCACTGTTGGGGAAAACAATATCCATTATTATGGGTAGATCCAGGATTTCATTCTTGGGGAGGCACAAGGCAAATGGCAGTGGCATTTATGCTTATGGGGGGTCAAAAACAGGTGCTCCCCCCCTGAATCCACCTATGTCCATTAGAAACTAGCTGAGCCACGAAACTTCGTTTGCGTCCATTTTCTCCACTTATGCAACATTTTTAATTGATGCTCCGCTCCTATTGGTTGTAGCGTGATGTTATATAGCTTACATTCTTCCTTGATACAAGGGCTATCCAACAATAAAAGAAATTTTCAATTTGGACCAGTAGTTCCTGAGATCTCGCGCTCTATCGCGTTCAAACAAACAAATTTTTGAGCTTTATAATATTAGTATAGACGATTCAGTGTAAAATACTTTTTTATGTGTTGGGGCATCGAAGTGCAAGTGGGGCATCGATCGAAGTGTTTAGACTATTGTTCCTACTCCCCACACCTCGGTGGTGGTGGATAGTGTATCAGTGTTGAATCAAATACACCCCCTTCACGCAAGCGACTCACACTTGACCAGTTGAGTCTAATGTCACCCCCCCCCCTTCCCGAACAAACTTCCCAATCCCCACAATCCCCACCTGCAAGCGGCTCACTTCCCATAAACATTTGCTACACCAGATTTCTTTCATTCGAAAGATTTTGATGGGACATCGGCAGATGAACCTCTCAATACCCCCTCCCCCCCCCCCCACGTAGCAGACACTTACCTGTTCTCAGACAGCGCAAGCGGTATAGCTTCCAGCGCATCAGCGAACGCTCTGTAGGCGTACTGGTCCAGCGAAGACAGCTTGTCTGCAGCGAGCGCCACCGCGACAGAGCACGAGACCTCCGCCGCCCCTCCACCGTACACCACGCGGGAGTCCTAACAACGAAATTACACTGGTTTTAATATCAAAACGGAAGATGGAAGGCTAGAAAAAAAAAAAAAATCTTATTTGCTTATGAACATAGTTACCTCGAGTGATTGTCTTACTACAGAGATAGTCCAATATGTTCTCCCTAAACCGGGCATGCAAATATATTTTACAGCAGGCAACATTATTAAGATTTACAATTTAAAAACTCTGACCAGTATAAAAGTTTTTTTCTATTGGCCAATTTTTTAATGTTTTGATAAACTGATTATAAAGTTCTTAATGTTTTCAGGTACTATGCGTTTCAAATGAGTTGATAACTGTCATGATGACATTTTGATTCGCATTACGACTGCAACTTCATTGTATGACGTAACGTCAGCAATAAAATGATTCGTAAAAAGGTGTTATTAGTATTACACAGAAGTACCTACCTACTCTAATGAACTATACACAAACACTGTATTTTACTATTTATTATCTATACTAATATTATATAGCGGAAGAGTTTGTTTGTTTGCTTTGTTTGTTTGTTTGTTTGTTTAAACGCGCTAATCTCAGGAACTACTGGACCGATTTGAAAAATTCTTTTTTTGTTGGATAGCCCATTTATCGAGGAAGGCTATAGGCTATATAACATCGCGCTACGACTAATAGGAGTAGAGTAGCGACGGGAAATGTTTCAAAAACGGAGAAAAATTACGCATACGAAGTTGCGCGGGACAGCTAGTACTATTATAAAGCTGAAGAGTTTGTTTGTTTGAACGCGATAATCTCAGGAACTACTGGTCCGATTTGAAAAATTATTTTTTTGTTGGATAGCCCATTTATCGAGGAAGGCTATAGGCTATATAACATCGCGCTACCACTAATAGGAGCGGAGAAGCGACGAGAAATGTTTCAAAAACGGGGAAAAATTACGCATACGAAGTTGCGCGGGACAGCTAGTTACAGATAATGTTTCTAACTGAAAGATCACAAAGTGTAGAATATTCTTATATTTTGCTCATTTACTTATTTATGTTTGGTGTTTATTAAATAATAAACAATACTAATAATATTATAATAAAGAAAAATGTTAGGTACATAGTTCAAAGACAATAAATATTACGTCCGTTCCATTACCATACACATACGTACTTTACCCGACTTGGGAGTTTTTGTTGCTAGCGGTACAGTTTTGACAAGTACAGAGTGAAGCTGTCGCGATCGCGACTATTTTCTCATTTGAAACGCGTAGTACGAGCCATAATCCCTACAGAGTAATATTGCTGGGAAGAGAAAAAAAACCATACCTGCACGAGACTCCTGACGATGCACAGAGCGTCATGCACGGAGCGCTTGGCCTCCTCCACGATCATGCGGTTCCCTCCGCGCATCAGCACGGTCACCGCACGACTGTTGGAACACTCCTCGATCACTAACATCTCTTCCTTCGATGTGCCGAATGCTGGAAGAGAAAAACAAATATTTAGAATCAAATATACTTATATTATAAACTAGCTTTCCCGCGCAACTTCGTATGCATACCTGGACGTATTAGTCGTAGCGCGATGTTATATAGCATATAGCCTTCCTCAATAAATGGGCTATCCAACAAAAAAACATTTTTTCAAATCGGACAAGTAGTTCCTGAGATTAACGCGTTTAAACAAACAAACAAACAAACAAACAATCAAACAAACTCTTCCGCTTTATAATATTAGTATAGATGTGAAATTCACTCTGGTCTGTCTGTTACGCTTTCAAGCTCAAACAGCTAAACCGATTTAGATGAAATTTGGTAATAATAATAATAATAGGGCAGGCGCCATAGTCCTTCAATAGTACCAGCTAACCATTCCACTAACACATCACCTCCATAACCCAGTTTATTAGCTACCACTTTTTGACAATAGTTTTTACACTAACCGGGGAATGTCGTTGGGTATATTTATATAGTGTATACAACGATATTCGCCGGTTTGTGTCACATAGCAAATGACCGGGACTCCATAGTCCCGTGATATGGAAACGACATACATAATAATAAAAATGATTTATTCACTTAGGAAGCAAAATACTACACTTGTGAAAAGTCGATTCTACATTTACTTGTAATGCCTGTTCGCAAACATTAGGTAAAGCCCGAGAAAAGAACAGGCAATAGAAACTCGTGGCCACTTTTCAAATTTCCAATGTTTACAATGTTTCTCTGTTTATAAACTGTATATTATGCAGGTAAGGTGCTGCCACCATTATATTATACACCATATTAGAGGACTGATGCAAAAAAAGAGGTCAATAAGTTACAGTGCCGGCTTAAGAATAGTACCACCCCATCTCTTCCCGTGGGTGTCGTCAAGGCGACTAAGGGATTTCACCCCGGAGGACGGGCAGCAGCGTCCTCTGCGTACTTAAAGCCTTACTGAGATCGCCAACCCGCTCGCCAAGCGGCGATTATGGCAATTACCCCCAGGATCTACATACCAGTAGGTTCTACTGGGGAGACCCGTGCCCAGCAGTGGGCCATCATATGGGTTGATATATGTACACGAGGTATGGAGATTGTTTGAGTCCCGGGGAAGGACATAGGATAGTTTTAATCGCGATAACTGACATCCACGCGGGCGGAGCCGCGGGCGAAAGCTAGTAAGAAATAAAGCATAAGGAATAATCCTCTTAAAATGTTTTAAGAGGTCATGGGGCCAATTGCAGCATCAAAATGACCATTCCAGACCCGGAGGAGACCGCCACAAAATTCAAGCATTTTATAAAAGCTGACTTTTTTTTTTATTTCGTTACAGAGTTATGCTAACTAACTGATGGTATGTGATTTTGATAATATTCTTCACCGGTAATACTATATATATTTTTTTTATTTTTTTTTAGAAAAAAGACAACTCCCGCATTAGGGTACAAGCCCTGTGTCGCGGGGGACTTTACAATCATACAAATCACGGACACAAAGTACAACCAGACTCGGAACATCAATTTGTGGATCACACAAAGTGGTGTCTCGTGTTGGAATCGAACACACGACCTCTTGCGTAGCAGTCGGACACACTCCCACTGCGCCGCAGAGGCAGTCATTCAAATCACGCATTTGATACCACGCGCAGATCGAGCTAGATTAAACGCGTCTGACTACAACATTTTGCATGTATTGTAGTCTTCTACCAAATTGTAATTAACTAGCTGACCCGCGCAACTTCGTCTGCGTAAATTTTCAATGTTTTTGCAATATTTTTATTGCTGCTCCACTCTTATTGGTAGTAGCGTGATGTTATATAGCCTTTCTCGATATATAGGCTATCCAATAAAATATTTTTTTAAATTCAGACCATTTGTTCCTAAGATTAAACAAACAAACCCTTTAGCTTTATAATATTAGTATATATTATTTTTGATGAAATTTGGTGAAAAAATAGCTTGAAGTCTGGGAAGTGACATAGAATACATTTTATCATCTAATAGGATTAAAACAACTTACTGAGTTCCCTCACAAGCCCACACGACCCAAGCTTGTCAGGCGTCAACTCCTCGAACCTGGGCACGATCCTGCCGCCCGTGGCGATGGCGATCAGCTCCATCTCGGGACCACCCACCCACCTCACGGCTGGCAGACCCTCGGCTAAGAGAAGGTGGTTCGCCTCGTCGTCGAAGCCCCACTGGCAGATGGCCAGGGTTGCACCAGCGTCCTAAGGGACATGGTTCATTTCAGAAATTACTGGTTCGCTATAAACGCCCGACGTTTCGACCGTATTGCAACGGCCGTGGTCACGAGTAGACTTTTCTGTATATTAATATATATATTTTCATAATGTGTACAAATCGCGAAAGTGTATCAACATTTATTTACCTTTAGCAGCCAAACGATAGATACATTATTGAGATCGGCCGTTTACTTAAGGTTTGGGTGGGGAGAGGGGGGGGGGGTCTTGGTAAATGTGACGTAAGTTTTTATTCACAAGATACCACCTAAAAATTAGTCAATCAGTCATTTGATCTGTATCAGCACAATACTGAATTAAAAATTCCTGTCCTTATCAACTTTTTCTCACTCCTAACCCACTCTTCTCCCCACTCCTCACTCAATCACTAAGATCACTTGTATCAGGCAAAATTTTATCAAACTGTGATGTACCTATTTATCATATTTATTTTCGAATATTGGTGTGTTATATTTTCTAACCATGTTTATTCATAGTCTATTTGTATGATATAACATGTAATATATTTTATTTTAAAAATTCTTCAAAAATGACATATTCCTCTATCGCACATCTGACATTGGCAGAATTGTGGGCACTGCCATAAATAAAATAAAAAAAACGTAATTACTGAGCGATTCCCCCCCCCCCCCCCCTTCTGCAGGGTCATGTGAGTGTAACTCAACACAACTATCGTTTACGTGCACCGAACATACACTTTGTTTGAACACATTCCGTGTGAGATTCCACGCCCGCGCCACGTTACCGATCATGGATGTTAGTGGGGGGATTTGGACCCCCCTCCCAAAAGTGCAAAAAAGGTATACATTCGGCCATACCAACATCCCCGAAAAGTAGTCATAGGTATGTCCATACCGCAGATATTTTGAGATAACATATCGCATTTGGTGCAACAATAACGTAGTTACAGTTTTAGAATGTTTACAGGACTGGCCATCCAAACGTTGGAACAACAGAAATAGCGCAATTTTAATCAATTCTACAATGACGCGCAATCTTGCGGCAAATTATCGAAAATTCAATTCGGTCAGGATTCTCCATGTAAATAATAATATCTTAAGACAAATCACACAACGCTATCTGACCCCAAACTAAGCAGAGCTTGTACTATGGAAACCAGACAACTGATAAACTTACTTATATATTTCTAAAAACATATTATAGATAAATAACACCCAGACACAGAATAAACCATCGTGCTCATCACACATAGTTTTATCCTGGGTGGGGATCGAGCCCACAACTTCTTGCGTAGCAGTCGGATACACTCCCACCGCACCACAGAGGCAGTCAACAATTAGTCTTTCTGCACATTTTGATATAATTATTAACTTGTTTTAAAAAAAAAGTGTTAATTCAGTTACCTTGACTCTCCGCACCATATCCAAGAATTTCTCATGCTCGTACTGACGCAGTTCCTTGTACTCTTCCACGGAGCCAACTTGGAGCTTATGCTTGGTCTTTGGCTTGGGCGGCTCGAACGGGCATGTGAGGATCGCGAGCTTTACGTTCTGAGGAAGAAGAAGAAGTGTATTGATTAGCATCTATTTGTCCGTCTTGTTTCTGTCACTCGTGTTTCAGTCAATTGGCTCAAAATTTACAATTTTTTAAAGTAATACTATAATTATGAATAAAATACATAAAATACTTATTTATTTAATATTCATTTATAAAATAAAATAATATTTACACAATAAAGATGCAAACATAAACTCATTCGAATTTTAACGTGCATCAGTGTCGTCTGACTACGTCAGTAACCTCGGTATTATCTAATATATAAAATTCTCGTGTAACAGTTTTCGTTGCCATACTCCTCCGAAACGGCTTGACCGATTTTGATGAAATTTTGTGTGCATATTGGGTAGGTCTGAGAATCGGACATCTATTTTTTATCCCCCTAAGAGTTTGTTTGTTTGTTTGAACGCGATAATCTCAGGAACTACTGGGCCGCATTGAAAAAATATTTTATTGTTGGATAGCCCATTTATCGAGGAAGGCTATAGGTTATAATATCACGCTACGACCAATAGGAGCGGAGCAGCAATGAAAAATGTTGTAAAAAAAAAGGGGGAAAATTTACGCAGACGAAGTTGCGCGGGTCAGCTAGTAATTTATATAATCTACATTATAAACACATTACAACACACATAATAGCGCATAAAACAACAATAATAAAAAAGAAGATAGGCACAAAAAGTAACCAAGTGAGCAACAAATAGCGCACCGCATCGGCCGGGCGCCTTCTATATATATAAAAATACTCTTTCTATATGTATATATATAAAAATGAATGTTTTGTCTGTCTGTATATCCTCTATGCGTTTCGAAAACCATTAATCAGATTATAATGAAACTTTGGCAAGGTGTTCTGGGGACGACCGCGAATATTCTGGCCTTCCTTGCCTGTAGTTCCTGAGATCATCGTGTTCAAACAAACAAACACTCTCATCAGCTTTATTTTGTTTTTTTTAAGACGACTCCCGCATTAGGCTACAAGCCGTGTCGCGGGAGACTTTACTAACATACAAGTCACGGACACAAAGTACACCCAGACTCGGAACAACAATTTGTGGACCACACAAAGTAGTGTTCCGTTTGGGAATCGAACCCACCGCTCCAGAGGCAGTCCATAATATCTAGTAGTCTAGTCATTATAATATTAGTATAGATAAAACAGTCATCATCAAAAATTAAATGAAACACACCTTCAAAACCTTAGGCATCTGCGGGTGGCTCATTGTCTTATCAATGACAACTCCCTTGACCAGCATGGAGTCTTCCATACGCCCCCCAACTTTGCCCTCCACTTTGATCAGCTCGAAGTTCACGTCGCGCTTCTCCAAGTCAGCTACAGATAGCACGGCCTGGAATAGAATTAATCAATTAGTTCCTTAGAGAATTCTAGAAACATTCTTTTGATAAAAACTTTTTAACAAAAAAAAATTCCAACTTAAAAACTAAATACCTACAAGGCAACTAAAAAGCAAAAAATAATACACCTAGAATAACAAAAACAAATTAAATATTTTGAAGTTGGTGCCATGAAATAGTAGTCTTTATGTTTTATTCAGCACCAACTTCAAAATGTTAATTTGTCCACTCATCATTTGTGGTCTTCATCATCAGTTCCATTTCACCAATTGGTGCTTTTTACGAGTAAATGCACGAATCACTATGAAATTTACCTAAATCACTGTAGGTTTGCCTTTAATATTTTAAGAGTTTCCCCCATTTCTCCAGGATTCCATCATCAGATCGTGATCTGATGACAATGGGACCAACTTGGCAGTATTTCAAACACAAAAATAATTTTTCAAATCGGTCCAGCCGTCTTTGCGTAATCGGTGAAAAAAAAAAAAAAACAGTCGAATTGAGAACCTCCTTCTTTTTGAAGTCAAGACAAAATGGATATGTTTGCCTTCGAAGTAACGTGCGCCAGCAACTAATTTACCTTTATGAGGAGCTGTCCCTTTACAATGGGAAGGTCTTCTCACACTACACTATATTTAAAAAAAAGGTTCACACGACTAATGTCCAATTTAAAAAATGACCATTTAGTTTTATGACCAGTTAGAAATAAGTCCAGTCATAATAATGTCCAGTTCGAAATATGTCCAGTCATAATAATGTCCATTTATATTAATGTCTAATCGTAATAAAGTCCATTTCTAATAATGTCTAATCGTAATAAAGTCCGTTTATAAGAATGTCCAGTTTAGTGATTTGGGGGTTTACATGTCCAATGTCCAAATAAAAAAAATGACTTGGATTACTGGGGCAGTTTTCCCACTGCCAGCAATATTCAAGAACAATATTGTCAATAGTGTTTAAAAGTTTTTGAAAGAACTGTTGAATGATGTGCCACATGTGTTTGATAAAAAAAATAGCGTCTGTTATGTATATGTATCGAGTGCCCCCTTAATAATATTTATTTTTATAATTTAGCTATTAAACTAAGTAGCGGCTACTACAAGACACCTTTTCACCAAATTGTATTAATATTCATTGAGTAGTCTTTGAGTAAAATCCTTGTGACATACGGACAGACAGACGGATAGAATTTCGGAATGTGGACATTTTGGGCAAGGAGTCTAATAAAGACAGAGGATCTTATCCGGGTAGTGGTCATTTTAGGAAAGATGTCAATATCGATCTAAAGGGTTGGCTGGTATTGAGAAGAGCTCTGCAGCACTATTTTTTTAAGTTAAATACGCTTGAACTAATAATAGCTATTTTATTCAATTAACAAAAACAAAATCACACAACATACGGCTTTGCCCGACTTATTGGCTAATAAATTAAATACAATCTTTGTGTGTGCGCGCGTTCGCGTTCGCGTGTGTCTGTGTTTGTGTGCCGGTGTGTGTGTGTGTGTGTTCTTAAAAAAATGAATTGATAATTTAATTAACATTACATTGAATGAAGTTGAATTAATATTTTAATTACAAAATTAAAAGGAAACCCACGACGAGAGTAAAACTAAATCAAATTATTTTTTTAAGCTCCCCGACTAATAGGAGGTAAGTAACATTTTTTTTTTCATATCGACGTGGTTAATAAATTTAATCTGCTAAAAATCATTTTTCTAAGAAACTGCGATGGAATTAATTCACCTTCATCAAGTTTCTTCCAAAACATTATATATTTTGTATCAAATAGTATATCTGAATTCCTCCTGTTCTTTTTGTTCGATAAAAATAAACTATTTTTAATTTTATAGTCATTCCGCATCGCTTCTTTCCAATTTTTTTGTAAAAACAAAAATATATTAGGTTTTTTTGGTATTTTTACCGCCAACCTTCTATGCCATCCTTTTAGGAGGTTAGTGGTGGGATGTTTGGTTTTGGAACAGCTTAGTGTTTCCATTGAGAAGTTTGCTAGCCACTGACGTTAAAAATAGGTTTTAAATAGTTTTGCTTCAGTGCAATCTGGACTAGTATCTAAAAGATCTACCCAACAACTTCTAATACAGTCTCCTGGCAGAAGCGGTAAGTTAAATATCATTCTTACAAACTTTCTATTTACACTTGTTGAGGTGACTCCAATTTCTCTAGCTTTTTTGTGAATTGCCCATTGATAGTGAAAAAAACATCCAAATAACTTTACATCTCGAAAAACTTCTTTGGCTGCATTCATAATGGCGACTTCGTAGTCGCTTTTGAGAAACTCAATGGTCATCCCGAGTTTATCTTTGAGCAAATTGAAAAAACGTACGTAAGTTTCTTCGCGTTTATTGGGTAATAATCCAAAAATAACGACTGCTACATTATTCGTTTTATCATTATAGTCTAAGTCTAAATGCATACTGACAAGCTGATAGAAGGGCTTCGGGCAGGTTCTGAAAGTGCCGTCAATCATGTAGAATCCACGTTTTTGCGTTATAATTCTTCTTGAAAGCTTTGATGAGAATATTTAATTTTTTTCTTCACTTCTATCATTACAAACTAAAAAGTCCTTGGATAAAGCGTCTGGTATTTTCACATCAGCTACATAATTGTACATAATTGTCTTTGTCCTTTTCCTTCAAAACATCTACGTGTTTTTCGTAAATGAACTGTATAGGCGCCAGGTTTTCGCAAACATCCTTTTTCATTTAAAGCCAAATAAACATCATTTTTTGAAACACTTTCTTCGCAAGTATGTTTGCTCTGACGAATTAGATTTTGCCTATCTTTGTCTAACGTTAATGAAGCCGAACACTCATTCAGGTTAACACAACGCCATTGCGTTGTTTTGTTTTTATTAATTGTATTCAAATTATTTCGATATCCGCCTTGAATAAGTGAATATGCACCTTTTTGATTTTTTACAATCCACCTAATTATCTTTTTGCAATATTTTCAACATGGCCCTACATGTTGAAAATATTGCTAAAAGATCATTAGGTGGGTACTGACAGATAAGAATGACAAATACTATGTAAAAGAACAATGCCAAGCGGCCTGTCATCAAATCAAAGAGAACTAAATATCAAATAGTCATCTGCATTTCAAAACTCTTCAGAGCAAAAAACACCTCACTGTAAGACAGGGATGTCTGGTATGCGGTATGCCATCATTGATACGGCTGATATGACGAGCCAACCGAGATTTTTAAATGGACATGTTTCTGGTTGGACATTTTTATGATCGGACATTGTTATGAATGGACATTATTATGAATGGACATTATTATGATTGGGCATTTTTAGAATTGGACAAATGTATGATTGGACGTTTTTAGTGTGTTGGACATATTTCCAGTTGGACATAAGTCGTACGAACCAAAAAAAATTATAATGATCTAACCAATGTAGGATACGGCATCTCATCAAAGATTAGTAAACTACACTTGTGGCTAGTGCACAATGCACAGACAAGTGCAAACTCTATCCCTCAAAAAGTTTTTTTAAAGATAACCTAGAATGTGGGATTGGGCCCCACATTACTAGCAATCTTGTTAACCCCTCCAGCTAAGCTTAAAGGCTTGTGTTAGGAGTGGGTTCACGTTGTTAGTATAATGAGTAGGCTTCGAACCCGCGACCTTAGAATTGCAAGCGCAATGCCTTAGCTATTCGGCTATCGCTTTTTTAAGCTGCTTAAGTTAAGTCCAGGATCGATAGCTAGAAGTCACAGACATTCATGAACTATCTCAAGCCCATATACAGTTGGATCAACGTAACTTGACCAGATTGAAGTTAGGTTCTTATCAATTTCATAGAGATGCGACCCTAAAATTACTTACGAAAACGATGTTTAATCGATTATAAATACTAACAAAATTTTAATTCAACAATATAAAAATACTATTTAAATGAGTTATAAAAGTTTTAATTTAGAACAGTTAAAGTAAATATTAAAGAAAGTTTGAAAAACAATTGTTTACGAAAAAAATCACATAAAGCACGAGTTAGTAATACTAATTATGACAATGTAATGCGTAATCGCATCTCTAATTCTCTTGGTTTAGTTACCGCCCCCGCCCCCCGCTTCCTGTCACCATTTACTACTAAAAAATGCATCTGCACAACCACTTTTCGCCAACTTCAATCCGGTCAAGTTACCTTGATCCTACTGTATAAACCTACAGTGGTAGCATTGTTTAACCTTGCAAATATATCAGCTCAGTTCCAACAAAATCATGGATTTCAAATAAAAAAATCCGTCCAAAAAAATTAAAAATCTTGTTCTACTATGCATATCAAATGAGAATATAATCGCGATCGCGACAACTTCACTCCTTTCGGCGTTTTAGGACCACAATGAGAAATGACCACTTCTTGAAATTACCACTTCTTAAAATGCCCACTTCTTGAAATTACCACTTCTTAAAATGACTTCTTGATTTTTTGTTATTTCTGGGATATAACAATGAACATGAAACCACCTTTTCTTTAGATTTTGACTTGATAACTGGCCACTTGTGGGGCTAGCATACCTACTAGAGTTTATTAATGACATTACTGTCATTTATGTCCGTTTATGTCTTCAATAATGTGTGTGAAAATCTAGAAAACAGGCTTACAATGTTTGCATTTAAGACATGATAAATCCCCATTTATGTTTGTTTTAATAAGAATGTTATAAGCATCAATACGGCTTGCAAGTGCAAGTCGGACTCGCCCACCGAGGGTTCCGTACACAAATTTGTATACATATTATAAATAGTTCAGAAATCTCGAATCTCGCGTTTTTAAAAGACTATTATTTATGATTTAATTGCAAATGTATAGATTTAACACCTTTTCCTTATACTTGTAGTACAAGACAGTTGCAGCATGCAATGCATTGTCTGGTAATGGTCCTACATTAACGAAAACGTCTAAATATACTAGAAAAAGCTTATTTATATATAAATGGTAATTTCCAGAAGTGGTCATTTCATGAAGTGGTCATTTCAAGAAGTGGGCATTTCAAGAAGTGGTCATTTCAAGTAGTGGTCATTTTTAATTGTGGTCATTTCTCATTGTGGTCCTAAAACGCCGAAAGGACTTCACTCTGTACTTGTCAAAATTGTACCGCTAGTAACAAAAACTCCCCAAGTCGGGTTAAGTACGCATGTGTAATTGTGTATGTTAATAGAAAGGACGTTATATTTATTGTCTTTGAATTATGTGCGTAACATTTTTCTTTATTATAATATTATTAGTATTCTTTATTATTTAATAAATACCAAACAGAAGTAAGTAAATAGGCAATATAAGAATATTCAGTCAGACGTGTTATTTTTTTAACTAAAACATATCTAAAATACATAATAGTAAAATAAAGTGCTTATTTATAGTTCATTAGAGCAGGTAGGTACTTTTGTATAATACTAATGACACCTTTTTACGAATCATTTTATTGCTTACATTAAACAATGAAGTTGCAGTCGTAAAGCGAATCAAAATGTCATCATGACAGTTATCAACTCATTTGAAACGCATAGTACTTTAAAATATACTCACATCAACAGCAATCTCAGCCATCAAACGGTGACACTTCACAACAACTTTACTGCCCAACGTAGTCATAGCCACTTTGATCAGATGCTCCCTAGTGTCTTTGTTCACCGGGAACGCCTCACTGATACCGTCTAAGTGAGCCAGGGCAGTGGCTGCTGCCATCTCGAAGCCGTCTGCTATGCGGATGGGGTGGATACCCTTGTCGAGGAGGTTGGCGGCTTGTTCGAGGAGGGCGCCTGGAGAATGATTGGATTACGAATTTTATTGAGGTACTTTGTTGACTGATATTAAACTTATAGTCATTTTTATAAGCATTTCATGCCAATCACACTAATATTATAAAGGCGAAAGTTTGTGTGTATGTGTATTACTTCTTCACGTCTAAATGGCTGGAGCAATTATATTCAAATTTGGTATGGAGTTAGCTGACACCCTGGATTAACACATAGGCTAATAAACCGCGGTTAGCACAGCTAGTTATTTTATAAATACAAAAATTGCATTTTTGAAAGATATAAAAATTTGAAGTTTAGGCCCAGGAATCGAACCCTAGATATATAGAAACCGGGGCCGGAATCGAACCACCTTTCTGGACTATATTACTAGACCTAAATTTTTTCTATCCTTTCATGCTCGCGAGATTGAAAAAGGCTATAGGCTCCAACACAACAATATTTCAATTTGAACCAGTAGTGCCTGAGATCATCTCATTCAAACAAACAAACTTCAGATGTATAATTTACTAGCTGTCCCGCACAATTTCGTATGCGTAATTTTCCCCGTTTTTTAAACATTTCTCGTCGCTTCTCCGCTCCTATTAGTCGTAGCGCGATGTTATATAGCCTTCCTCGATAAATGGGCTATCCAACAAAAAAATATTTTTTCAAATCGGACCAGTAGTTCCTAAGATTAGCACGTTTAAACAAACAAACAAACTCTTCCGCTTTATATTAGTCTTTTGGATTTTTTTGTTTAGCGAGAAAGCTTACTATCAAATTTTAAATTTTACTTTTATTTATTATTTTTGACATAACTTGTTACAGAGTTCTACTCCCAGTATTGAAATTTATCTTTAGATATAAAATGATGAAGCATTCATCACATCTGCTTATAATCAAACGACTGATGCATCATAATACAATTAAAAAAAAAAACTACTCGCCATTGGTGGGACAGGTGTTGTATACAGGTATTATTGATTTTCTAGTCTAACAAAATATTTTTCCAAAACTACAATAGGTTGGTGTGATCCACACAAATAAACAAGCTACAGTCACTATGACAACAGTGATCAAATCCGAAATAGCAATATTAGAGTTCTCATAGCTGCTATTAAGTTCTCAACATTAACAGCAAGGCTGCTGTCCATTAGGCATGACCACCTTACATTGTTGAAATATTCTACCTTTGTGTTGGAGGGACATAACCTATATTTTTATAAAAATACTAGCTAATCCTCGCAAAACTGTTCAACCTCTCCTCATTTCTGAGGAGTTCAACCACAAACACCATGATATGAGATTTTTGAATATTAGATAGCAACAACTCACTATCATTTTAAATGCATGAAGAAAAAAATTGTCTGAGGCGGTCCATTTTTTCCTCCATACACATAAAATGATGTATAAAAAATTTGCATAAAATATTACAAAAAGTAACAACTCACCAGCCAGTACCACCACACCAGTAGTACCATCTCCAATCTCATCATCTTGACTCTGTGCAAGCTGTACCAGGAGCTTGCCGATCTGATGCTCAACATCCATCAGCTTCAGAATGGTCGCTCCATCATTGGTAACAGTCACATCACCATCTGGTGATACCATGAGCTTGTCAAGGCCACGGGGACCGAGTGACGTGCGTAGAATGCCTGCGATTTGGCGGGCGGCTTGGATGTGTGACTGAAATGAATATATTATTATTTTGTTAATATTATTTTTACGTAATTTAGACTTCAATATTTATCTGTGTATGTCAAGCTAGTAATAAAATAATTATTTAACAGATAATAACATTATGTCATTAATTTATACTAATTAATGTCATCCTCCTCCATGTCCTTTTCTATTAAAAGCTTCTGCATGAGCTTTACACTTGGAACTGCCTGCTAACTTTATTTTTATTTTTTTTATGTTTTCAATCATTGAATTGATTATACAGAAAAAACATATATCTTTTTTCAAAGAAATTATATATATTTTTTCAAAGAAATTATATATATTTTAAAAAAAAAATTATATATATATTTTTAAAGAAATTATTTTTGCCTTCTTCTAATAGGAACAAATGAAAATTTATTTAAAAGACATTCAATAGCTATTTATTTATACAAAAGACAAGACAGTTTGAGCAAAAAGTTTTGTATCATGTGGAAATCTAACCCCTAGCCTGTTTTATACATTCCAGCTGCAAGAATCTTTAGCATACAAATAATATTTGTTAATTAGACACTTCAGACACAGCCAAGGTGGATTTCATGGTAAATCAATACACTATGTGAAATATTTAGTCATCATAGGTGTCTAAACAAAGGAAATAATATTATATATTATTTGTATGTGATTTTCTGAATCTATTGATCTGTTTTAAATCAGTGCTAATGATTTATGGAATTTAATTAGATTTAACGACTTAAAACTAATATTGGTAAATTTTTTTTTAAATAATAACATAGGTGTAAAAAAATCTTGTTTTTAGTAATAAATTATCATAAATTGAATCAGTTATGGCTAAAATAGATGAATTATACGCTATAACGTTAAGAAAAAGTAAGTTTGTTGGAAATATTACTGAAAAAATCAAGCAGGTTGCCGAAATCGAGATCATGTGATTCATAACATCTGATTTTAGAAGTGCGTGTTATTTCAAAACAGCGCTCCTTAGGTACGTTTTTTGGGTTCTATAGGGTGTTAACAACGATAAATTCGAATTTGAATGCAACTTTTATTGATGAAATACAAATTTATAGTGATAATTCTCGAATTTTCGAATGGTGTTGATATGTTTAGGTTATAAATAATATGATATCTTATCGATGTGAAATCTGATTGAGGAGGATTAAGGAGCGATATGTAAGCTTAAAAAACTTAGTTAAATAAATTAGAAGTAAATATCAATGGTTAAATTACCTTCAAAGCATCGGCACCGGTAAGCCTCTTCTGCCTATCCTGGTCTCTCAAGATGATAAATGGACGTCCATACTCGTCAAAGGCTACCGCTCCGGGGAACAGAGCCATTTTTCACAATAATATCACTGCACAAACTCAAGATGAAAGCAGATTTTGTTTCCAAAATTTTCATGAAAATGGAAACAAAAACCAAATGACAGATTGACACCTTTGACAGTTCTATAAATTGAACTTGACTTGTAGTTTTGAGCCACAGACTAAAAATTTGTTACATTCCTTTTCACGCAATAAATAAATATAAAGTTCATATTTAAATAAAAACTGTTGATTTAAGCCAAATTCCGAAAATATTCCGTAGACAGTCGTACACAGTCGCTCTCATAAACCGAGACGTTGGGGGTTCTCATCGGTCAGGAGCTTACATCTAAATCTATATCTATAAGGTATGTGCAGCTAATAATGTTTAAGTGTCTTCTGTGTACTAAATAAATATCTTTCTTTCTTTTTTTCAGCTACGTGTGAAGAGCTCAAGCCCCACTCCTCCTAGTGTTTTTGAATGAATTCCAGTGGCGGATTAAGGGGAGGTCCGCCTCGGGCCTGGGGGGGTCTCTAAACGACTCCATGTTCCATTATTCAAATCCTAAATATAAGCTAAAAATATATAGGCCTTATTATAGGCTAAAATGCTTAGTTCCTATCTAAGTGGAGTTGGGAGGTAATATATGAATAAATAAAGCATATACCGGTAATTTAGAAATAATCAAATGAAATGACTACTACTACTGCTAATCTTTATAATGTTTATTAAGTTTTAGCTCCAGTTTTACTAAAGTTTACATATCAACCCATATGATGTCCCACTGCTGGGCACGGGTCTCCCCAGTACCCTGGGGGTTATTGCCATAATCGCCACGCTTGGCCAGCGGGTTGGCGATCGCAGTAAGGCTTTAAAATACACAGAGGACGCTGCTGCCCGCCTTCCGGTGGTAAATCCCTTAGTCGCCTTGACGACACCCACGGGAAGTGATGGGGTGGTACTATTCTTAAGCCGGTACCACACGGCCAATATACGGTACTTAAGTTTATCACTTCGTTATTAATGTTACACAGCCTAAATGGAGAAGAGGCGTAGCTAACGCCATATATGCCGTATCAATGATACGAGGCCCAAGGGGTACAGGGCCCCCAAAGTGCGTTAACCATTGCTTTTTTTATTATTATGAATGTAGTAGGAAATAATGGCTCAGAAAGTAGTCAGCCGTATCAAAGAAACGGGGCCCCCGGGCCGCTGGGGCCCCATGCGAGCAACTCACGATTATATTCCTTGGACGATGGCATTGTTTGTTCCCCTCTGCCGTCTGAATAGGGCTACAGACGCTCCTGACGTAGAGCCTTAGACTAGTTCAGAGCTACATCAAGACCTAGCATAATCTATCCAACAAGTTGTACGACCCCAGCCAGTAGATCCTTTTTCGAACCGAACGAGAGGAAATGAGATGAAGTGTCGTCAGTATAGCTTCGTCAGAATTGACGTTCCACAGGACAATAACACTTTACAACCTGTGGGACCAATCTACCATGATAAACTAGCGCCTGGGCTATTGGGTTTGGTGTCGTTAATCATAGGCGGATCCAGAGGGGGGCACGGGGAGAGGGCGCCACCGTCGCGATGTCAACATTCTGTTACGTTAGCTCCTTACTTAAAAAATTGTAAAAAATATAAATAAAGCGAAAGTGAAGTGTAAAGTGCACACGATCCGTTAATAAACTATATTACTAGTGACATCAGATATAAGTAAAACGCAAAACATTTTAAACCACGAAAAAACAAGCTTAAAACAGTGTTAACAAAAAACATATTTTATAAGTGGGTACTAGAGATACTTTACCAAAACTAGGAGTGATCTGTGTTTATAAATAGTCAAGTGACAGAAGAACCACTAATAAGAGAGTTGCGAGTAAAGAAAAAAGTAAGTAGTGCACATATTACTTTTTATCTTATAAACGAAATATAGAGCTCAAACCTTTTCAACGTTTAGAAAGCAACGCCATCTGTTATTGAATAGAAGAACTACATTTACACATTAAGCCCAGGTTGACTCGCAACTCCTAAACAGCGCCATCTTGCGACGAGTAGGAACAACATTCATGGATAAGATTACAAGTAGGCTATCAATAGCAACAATACTCATCAATAATATATTTTAATTGCATCAATCTAGCAAAAGAGGGCTGTAGTAATTATAAAAAGTTTATATAACACGGAATATATCTGCAAATAATATAGCAATATGACAGAAAATATTACTATAAACAAAAAAACCATAACAACAATGAGAGGACAAACCTTATCAAGCTTCTCAGCAAGCACCCCAAGCCAAAACGTAACACATAGAAATAAAACTAAAATAAATATACCTATAAATAACTCCTTCAGTGAATTATCGGAGAATTCAGAAAGTGAAGACTTAGAAGAATTTACTTCCTTGGCATCATCGGGTAATCGAGAATACAATCGAAGTTATCCTGATTTATCAAAAAATGTAATAGATGACATAAACGACATGCGGAAGAAAATACAAATGCTCGAAGAGAAGCTACAAATTGCCGAAAATGAAATTGAGAACTTAATCTTAGAGAATGATAAGCAAGCAAAACAAATTAATGCTCTTAAATTCAATAATCAGAAACTAACACACATTTGTAAAAATACATCTATGAAAAAACATAAACAATCACGTCCTCGTCTCATAAAAATACCCAAACTTGATTTATCTGGCTGTGAGACCCAACCCCAACAAAATTTACAAATGACTACAACGCTATCTATTGAACAAGATAGAACCTATCGCCAAATCGATCAAATAGAGAGTTCTTCGCCTGTCAGTACATAAAGTACTACCATTGTGCTTATCAGATCATGATACAGCTCAAATTCTCACTTGGCACGTAAAACATCGAACTAAAATAGTTAAGCAAATATTTAACTTCAAAAGGTCATACTCAAATGGAAATATTGATACATTTAAAAAATATCTACCTAGCCTGTCATACCTAAACTGGCAAAGCCAGACTGACCTTAACTCTGCATTTGACGAGTTTTATGATTATTTTTGTCTTCTTTATCAATTGTGTTTCCCAGTGATTAAAATAAAAACTACACTGACGGACTCATAAACTGCATCAAAGTTCAGGTTTACTCTAAAAGGATTTTTTTATAATAAGTATGCAAACTTTTTAGATTAAATTATATAAATATGGAAAGACTGGCTCTTAATCTTAAAAAAAAATTAAATTTAAAAATAGAACTGCGGTAAAACAAATGAATATAGCCGGGAAAAGAAAATTTACTCGTAGTATCAGATTTGCGTGTTATTTATAGCAAAGTTTTAAATTAATTCTCATTGATTTTTTTTGTTTGGTCAATTGAATTATTGTTACCAGCATAATTGTTGGGTTAGTTTTTTAACACATCGAGAGTTTTTGAACCATAATATGGATACTTCGTCCGAACAAGCGGCACAAATTGTAGCATTGGTGCGGGAGGGCTTGGATCAACGAACGATTGGTAGAAATTTAAATTTAAACCAGTCTATGGTTTGTAGAATATACAGAAGGTTTGTAGAGACAGGTTCTTACAGGAGGAGACGTGGTACAGGCAGAACTCGAGCAACCACAGGTCGTGATGACCGATTTATTGTTACAACTTCCCTGCGAAATCGTTTCCTCACGTCAGTTAACATCAAAACCGAGCTTAATGAAGTGCGTGGAAAAAACATGTGTGCACGAACAATAAGAAGAAGGTTAAAGGAAGCGGCTATCACCCCTTTTAGACCAGCAAATGGTCCAAAGTTGTCTGCAGCTCA
The DNA here is from genome assembly GCA_945859575.2 of Herminia tarsipennalis. Classification (NCBI taxonomy): domain Eukaryota; kingdom Metazoa; phylum Arthropoda; class Insecta; order Lepidoptera; family Erebidae; genus Herminia; species Herminia tarsipennalis. Next base: position 2,718,493 of record OX243859.2, read on the forward strand.
CAGACAAGCTCGCTTAAGATTTGCGCGTCATCACCTGAATTGGACAGAAGAGCAGTGGGCCTCTGTATTGTTCACGGACGAGTGTAGGACATGTTTATATGGTGCAGATGGTCGCAGAAGAGTCTATCGTCGACGTGGGGAGCGATATGCTCAAAGTTGCATTGAGGAGCGTGTTCCTTTTGGAGGCGGTTCATGTATGGTCTGGGGTGGCATATCGATGAACGGGCGAACAGAACTTGTGTTCATAGACATGGTCCGTCAAAACGGTAATAGGGGGTTTGACAGCACATCGCTACATAACAGAGATATTAGAAGATCACGTGGTGCCTTACATGGGATTCATAGGCGAAAATTTTACTTTAATGCAGGATAATGCCCGGCCGCATGCAGCTGCACAAGTTCAACATTATTGCGAAGAGGTTGGGATACGTACAATGAATTGGCCAGCACGCAGCCCGGATCTTAATCCCATCGAGCATGTTTGGGACAATTTAAAAAGAGCAGTATATGCGAGAAACCCTTCGCCTACGACAGTGGCAGCACTAAGAACAGCACTTTCAGAAGAATGGGACAATATTCCGCAAGATCTTTTAAAAACCCTTATAAAATCTATGCGGAACCGATTAGAATCCGTAATAAGGGCACGTGGGGGTAATACACCTTATTAAAACACAAATAAACCCTTGCATAAAGTTTGTGTCTATTGTTAAAACCAATTTTTTAATTAAACAATTTTTCCTTAAACTTCTGTTTTTTCTTCAAAAAAGGTCTTAAGGTCCTTTCCAGTACATAAACTTAAACTTAAAGATATGATCCTACGCTGTTTTAAAGTTCACGAACCAATCTAGAGGTTTCAATTTAAATCTGTATAGAAAGTTTGCATACTTGGTTAAAATATTTATTTCAAAGTCGTCTATTACTTTGATGCAGTTTATAAGTCCGTCAGTGTAGTATTTTTAAAAATAATAACTGGTTAACAGGCGGTCTCAAACAAAGTTGCAAGAGAAAAAGAGAACTTCGTTTTAAATATTATGCTACCAGGACTGAACATAACAAAAATAGGTATCTACAATATAACAAATTGTTTCAAAAGTGTTTAAATGCTGCTAAGAGATATAATAACAGAAAATATATTATAAACAGTAAGAATGTTTGTAAAGCAACATGGACAGTAATAAAAAGAGAAACTGATGGTACCAACGGCACAAACTACATTAAAAAAATTGCAACAAATAATATTTACACGACAGACCCATTAGAGATAGCTACGACATTTAACGACCATTTTATTACTACATCAAATAGAATTAACCACATATTATGTAACACAAATACAAACAAAGTACTAAATTCTATCTTCTTAACTCCTGTAGATGAAAATCATGTTAATAGAATAATTATGTCTCTTGCAAACACTACTTCAGAGGGATATGACTCCATTTGCACTAAGGTACTAAAATCATGCAAAGACCAGCTTACGCCCATATTAACTTGCCTAATTAATCATTCATTTGAAACAGGTACTTTTCCAAATAAACTCAAATGTTCTGTGGTTAAGCCTCTATACAAACGCGGGGATAAGACGGACGTTCTTAACTATAGGCCCGTCACGATACTACCAGTTCTATCAAAAGTTTTTGAAAAGATAATGCATGAGAAACTGACATCTTTTTTTAATGAGTGTAATGTCATAATTGAAACTCAATACGGTTTTCAAAAAAAGAAATCAACGAGAGATGCAGTTTTTTCCCTTGTCGATAATGTATTGCAGAGTACTAATGACAAACAATTTACAACAGCTCTATTCCTAGATATGACCAGGGCATTTGACTTTGTCTCACATAGTCAACTTTTGAATAAATTGGACAATTATGGAATTAGAGGACCAGCCCTAAGCTGGCTTAAATCTTACTTACAAAATAGACAGCAATGTGTGGATATAGCCCAACTAAACTCGGAAGACTCCATCGAAGTATATAGATCTAAATATGCATTTAATAAATCTGGCGTGCCCCAAGGTAGCGTATTGGGTCCACTATTGTTCCTCGTTTATATTAATGACTTACCTAAGGTCACTCACCATAAAACTATCCTTTTTGCAGACGACGTGTCGATTATAATAACAACCCAAAAAAATATGACACTACAACAACATGAGTTGGACGTTAACAATACACTGACATCAATTATTCAATGGCTAAATAATAACAATTTACAAATAAATTTACTAAAGACTAATTTTATTAACTTCAATAATTTCAAACATAATAATCTAAATATTAATTATAAAGGACAAACACTACTAAATGCTAAAACGGTGACATTTCTAGGAATAATCTTAAATAGTACATTAAACTGGAAGGAACACATAGAAAAAGTGAGTAACAAAAATTAGTGGGTTTTCGTATGCACTGTACAAATTGGGAAAATTTGCAACTCGAGACACAGCATGTACAGCATATTTTGCGTATGTTGAGTCTGTACTTCGATATGGATTACTCATATGGGGAAATGGCACAGACATAAATAAAGCTTTTATTGCCCAAAAACGTTGTATAAGGTCGATTTGTAATATTTCCCCTGATACTTTATGTCGTTCCTATTTTAAATGCTTAAAAATTCTTTCTCTACCTTGCCTATATGTGTTAGAAGTTGGAAAGTTTGTTAAACAACATCCTGAAATATTTAAACAGGCTAAAGATAAAACAAATAGGACTAATATAAGAAACCCAAATAGACTGGTCTTGAATATGATTCCTAAAAGTAGCAGGATACAAAAAAAATGTTATTCAATGTGTGTTACAATATTTAACAAATTACCAGTGCATATTAAGGAATTACCTATCAATAAATTTATAAACGCACTTAGTTGCTGGTTATTAGACAAAACATTTTATTCGCTTAAAGAGTTTTTAGAACATTGTGAGTAGGTCCAATAAAAATTGAAATTATATGATATGTTGATGATGTTGTTGTTGTTGCTGAATGTTGTGATAAATATATTAAGTGATAATTTAATTTAAAATAATGTACCTAATGATAAATTTATAATATTACTGAAATAATTGCATGCTATTTGTGATGGCTAAATGGGATAGATCAAATTGTTGAATTGATCATTAATTGTATTATGTAACACCATTATGTACCCCGTTTATTGCAATAAAGATAATTGAATTGAATTGAATTGGGGGCAAGTGCCTCCCCAGTTATTTTGTGTACCTACTAACCTTCTTGGTTTGTATTATATTATGTGAAACGAAATGCACCCCCCCTACCCGTTGTAAGCATAGTAGATACGGCACTGCCATTTGCCTCATGTCCCAGAATTATAGTGTCTACGCCAGAGCCCTCTGGCAAAGTCTGTCCCGTAAATATATCACGATGTAGAAGCAAGGCTTTGGCTAATGACTAAGTAGGTTGAAGCCAGAGCACAAGGACGATGTGGATGAGCATAGGTATCTATCGAGTGGCCCGCTCTCCTGCGGGTCAATTCACGTATTTAAAGCAGTGCAGTTGCAGTTAAGTTTCGATTAAAACGGCCATTTTCGTATTCTTGTAACTTTGGAATCGATCTTAAACGCTTGCGCACGTACTAGAATGTCGTTACTGCGCTCTCGACACACATACTTGACGCAAGCGTATTTGAGATCAAAACAAAAATGGTCGTTTTAATCGAAACTGGGCCATTTTTTACGGCAATTCGTGGCGGCAATGCTGTAGCCGTCAACATGGCACTACTCTCCAATATTGATAAGATGGTTGCCGAACGATCGCTAAGCGATCGATTTTCCGCATTGTTGCCCAGACAATTTTGTTGTTGTTTCAGTCGCTACCTATTTTATTGTTGCCGGGTTGTGTAGCCTTTTTAGGAGACTGAATCATGCGCCATACAATTGCAGACATATTGCCATTATTGGCCGAGCAATTTGTTGCCAATAGTGCCGCCACAAATTGCCCGTTTAGACGCCCCTTTAAATGCGAGAATTGACCCCCCTGCTGCTCAGAGCCACTTAGAAATCGCAGCACTGCATGAGCTTGCTTTAGATTTTTGTGACTACCATAATATACAACGGGAACTACTATAATAGGTTTTCGGCCCAAAACCTATAGGGAACTTCCAGTTGCCCTAGAATTGTCAATTTTGGTTTAACGCAAGGTCTTACAGCACAAAGCGAAAATTGCAAAAATTCTTTTATCATATTGACTCAGAACCTTGGTTTTTATACACCTAATAGGCAGTAGACCTCAGTATCACTACATAGTATAAAACAAAGTCGCTTTCCAGAGAAAGCGACTTTGTTTTATACAAAGAATTAAGAAAGAAAACATTTTATTTTAGAGAAAGATTTAAGCATACATAGGGATATAGGGACAGATCCCTATATCCCTATGTATGCTTAAATCTTTAAAACTACGCAACGGATTTTGTTGCGGTTTTTTTTAATAGATAGAGTGATTGAAGAGGAAGGTTTATATGTATAATAACATCCATATATTTAAACCCGTGCGAAGCCGGAGCGGGCCGCTAGTCTGGTATAAATCTCAACTTACTATAATAGGTAGGTTATAGGTCCCGTTCCTGAGAAAATCAGTGGTGACGAACAAGAGAGTACACAAGGGTTCCGTTTTTTTCCTTTTAAGGTACGGAACCCTAAAAATATGGCATAATAATAAAACACAAACTAGTTTTACCATAATTTTATTGTATTGAAGTAAATAAGCCTATATACATTCCCGTGTTCATACAAATCATTTCTTGCGACTGCACTTTGGATTCCATTCTGTTGTGTAAGAGCGAGCGAGAGGGTCGTGTAGGTGTCTCGCTCCCGCCCGTGGTTAATGTTAACAGATACTTAAAACTAGGAACAGTTAACATACTTTTTTGACTATGCCTTAGGTTTTTACATTGTCAGCTCCTGTAATGAAAAAGAAAAAAATATAAAAAAAAATGAAACATCGGTTTAGGATAATCGTACTTTGTAAGGGGTCGTCCAATACTCACGTGAGGCTTGAAAAGGGGGGTTGGGAAAAACAACCAGGGGGAAGTGAGCCCCCCTGGTCGTGCTAGCGATATTTGTCGTGGACCAAAATTGCCCTCGTTTGAGACGAGGTTAACTCGGGTCAAAATTGGAGTTAAATGTGACTAAAATATTACCCCTAATATATAAATCCGACAGTTTGTTTGGCTGGATCGAAATCAAGATAATCACCATCCGACCCCCTGGTGATCTCTCGTGATTTTTCCGAACCCCCCGCCCCCCTTCGAGCCTCACATGATTTATAGACGTGTGGAGGGCAAGGTGTTAAGTCCCTCCAACACAAAGGGAGGATCCTCCGACCAGGCGAGGTGATCATGCCTGGCGGGCCGCGGCCCAATGATTAACGTTGGGAACTTGTATATATAGATAGCAGCTGTGAAAACTTCTATATCGCGATTCAGGATTTTGACGCGAGCTGTCAACTGTCAGTTCATTTATATTATTATATGTGGGTACCGCCACATCACTCCCCCCACACCCCACACCTTTTAACTAACAACATACGTACCATTATAGCATTTACGATGTCGGACTGGTTGTTCCGTAGGGCTCGCACGGCCCTTGCTCTCGAGACGTTGGCCTGGGACATCACTATCTCCACATCCTTCTCGTCTACTCCCGTCTCATCTACTCCTTCTTCATCTTCTTCCTCAGCTATTGGTGCCACCGTCTGTTGAGAAAAAAGTATTTCTCTATTAAGGTGTGCGGTTCAATATAACAAATTGTGTACATGTATTTGTTGACATCAGACACAGCCAAGGTAGATTTCATGGTAAAATCAATACACTATGTGAAATTTATAGTCATCATTAATATCACAAAAACTAAAAAAAAAAAACAATGGGTTGCACTCCGGGAGTGCCGATAGAAGTGAAAATTTGAACATAACGCATTTTTGAATATTTTGAAATGGTTAGGGAATAATTTCGCATTAATTGCTTTATTATCAGTATATAAGTCCTATCATTTATGTGGTTAAATACAATCTTCATATATTGCGCTATCGTACACAAACAAACAGAGGCATACATTTTCGCCGCGCGGTAGAAACAGAGGGGGATATTACTTTCTCTCCTACGCCGCGCCGGCGCGGCGGTCTACTCTCCCTCCGTCTTACGAATTTTCGATCAGGTCATGTGTCCTGACGCGAGTCTAACATTTTAACCAAACCATGCCAAAAACAGTCAGCACAGCGCTGCTAAAGAAGTTTTCACAAATAATGCCTAATTATTAAAATATATATATTACGGGTCTTAATCGCGTGAATAATTTAAGGTAAAATACCTTGTTTATTGCCCGACCGTATTGCAACGGGTCAAAGTCTTCCCGTGACCACGGCCGTTGCAATACGGTCGAAACGTCGGGCAATAAACAAGGTATTTTACCTTAAATTATTCACGCGATTAAGACCCGTAATATATATATTTTAATAATGTGTACAAATCGCGAAAGTTTATCAACATTTAATGCCTAATTTCCAACTAATGTATCATATTACAAACTTTATATTTAAATATCCAAGTCCTCCTAAAGTCATTACTGGACAGAAGATATTACAGTGCAGACACGAATGTACTGCCTATTCCCTGACTTATAGTCCGATCAGATGGAACAGAAATCTGATATGATTTAGCATCCGCTATAAAAGGATTTTTCAAAGTAGGGGATGAAACAGGGGTCCAAAGTTTGTATGGAGAAACATGATCCACGCAGACACAAAGTTAAATATAAATACATAGTATAAAAAGTAGCTACTATATGAAAAAAAAACCTTTGAACTTACCGCACCAGCAGTAGCAGCATCATTACCAGCGGCAGCACTCTCCGGAGCCTTGAACCTCTCAGCAGCAGCCATGGTTGCTTGTTGGGACAGATCCTCGATCTTGGCTTCACCGAACACAATGTATGTGTCTGAGTGTGGATTCTTGTATACATCTGGTGAGTTGATGACGAAGAGGATGTTCTTTGATTTGCGGATTGTTACTCTATTTACACCTTGGACCTGGGGAATGAGATACATAACATAAAGAATTATAAATACAAAATGATGAGGGATGGATTAATTGTTGTTCTTTTACCAAAAAACCACAATTCTCATCTGCCCTCAGACATGTTTTTTTATTTTAGAAAGATAACTATCAATGTGGGATTTTCGTCCCACATTACTAGCAATCCTGTTAACCCCTCCAGCTAAGCTTAATTGCTTGTGTTAGGAGTGGGTAGTATAATAGGTAGGATTCGAACCCACGACCTCACGATTGCGAGACCGATGCCTTAGCCATGAATATATATATATTAATCTTAAAAATTAGGTCTTAATGGCGTGAATAATTTAAGGTAAAATACGTTGTTTATTGCCCGATGTTACCACCGTATTGAAACGCCCGTGGTCACGGGTAGACTAGTTCAGCTCAGCGTCGCCTCCGTGAAGCGCAGGTTTCGGAAACTACCCTCGCTTGATTTTTATCACTCTCGTATTATTCTTTCTCTCGTATTATGTCATTTATATCGTCTTATCACTTAAGACCCGTAATATATATATTTTCATACTGTGTACAAATCGCGAAAGTTTATCAACATTTACGTACACACAGTCATATTGTTTTAAAAAAAAAATGTTGTCTGTAAAGTCGGATGATAATTTAACGTGATAACGTCATAACAAAACATAGATGACAGCGACATACGCGTTGCTTAGCAACCAGTCAATAACGTGACACTTTTTAAGAAAACATTCAAATTCAAATTCTTTATTGTACACAGAAAAAAAATATACAAACAATAAATACAAAATAAAAGTAAATATGTACAAAGGCGAGCTTAACTCAAAATTGAGTTTTCTACCAGCAAACCTTTGAGCTCTAGATAGTAGAAAGATAAACTTATAAAAGTAGTCGGAAGTGTAACAATAAAAGAAAAAAAAAAGAAAAAATAGAAATTAAACCATATGTATAAATAAACATTGATGACATATCGCAATTCGCTTTGCATAGCAACCAATCAACAGGCGGAACGTGATATTTTTTCGTTTTATAAGACGTTATCTCGTCAAAAAAATTGGTCTATCTTGTTTTAACAATTCTATTCTTTCTTCATTCGTTCAGGTTCGTCCTTCAAAAGTAATGTTGGAACAAAAAAATCACAAGACTTACATAAATACATATTTACGAATATTATAAAGCTGAAGAGTTTGTTAGAACGCGATAATCTCAGGAACTACTGGTCCGAATTGAAAAATTACCTACCTCGATAAATGGGCTATCCAACAGTAAATTTTTTTTCAATTCGGACTAGTAGTTTCTGAGATTGCCGCATTCTGGCGTAGTGGCGAACCTGGCGGGTAGGCCCGGACAAAAAAAATCACTAATGATAACAAAACTAAAAAAATGAAGTGGTACTCGCGCTCTGAGGGTTCTGTACAGTGTACAGTAAGATCAACGTAACTTGACCGGATTGAAGTTAGGTTTTTATCACTTTCGCGCATGTCATAGAGATGCGACCCTAAAATTACTAACGAAAACGATTAATTATGTTTAATCGATTAAAAATACTAACAACATTTTAATTCAACAATATAAAAACACTATTTAGATGAGTTCATAAAAGTTTAAAATTAGAACAGTTACAGTAAATACTAAAGAAACTTTGAAAAACAATTTCTTTACGGAAATAATCACAAAAAGACATGAGTTACAGTCCATCAAATCTAAGAGGTACCGTTTGACGTTTCATATTTTTCAAACCGAAACAACTTTGTTCATACGTACATTATTCAGTTTCGATAACCTTTTTCATAAAACCATGAATTTAGAAAGATTTCATTATTGTATCTAAAAATGTACAATTCTTAATATCTAAATGTAATTGAAAACTTTCAAACAAAGCAAAATAACACATATTTACACAGTAAATCATTTCTAATAGTTATATTCTTGACCTCATTACAAAGTTACGTAGTTAGGTCACTGCACGTAGTGTTGCGACTCTTCGGATACACTTGTATGCAAAAAAATCGTTTACATTTATACGAAAAATCGAATGTATTATTTACAAATTACACTTGACAACCAAACAAATATTTTTTCATGTGAATGGGATTTATCTCACATATTACGATTACATAACTAAATAGTTATGTAATCGTAAAATATGAGATAAAACCCATTCACCAAAAATACGTATTTATAAATCAAATATATTTGCTTCTTTAAAAAGTTGTCGAAAGCGATTTGTCGATTTTTGATTTTCGCGCCCAAATAAGTCGGGGTTTCTCGCGCTAACGCTGTCGAAATAGTAAATGGAGTCAGGGATAGTGTTTTTTACATTTATTTTTGTGTATGATAGTATGGGTTTGCATATTACAGAGAAATAAACAAATTTTTAACAAGCACATCCATTGATTTTACAATTACAATTTTTTCTTCTAAGTCTTATTTCTACGTCTAAAACTAATAAAAATAAGGTATGTAGAACCCATTCACAAAAATGTTGTTGCCTGATGTTATAAATTAACGACGTTACTGCGCGACCACATAATGCACTGAATACACAGATACCCTAAAATAAATTAATTTAATTATTTTTAGGTCAATAGGCAAAATCGCAGGTGTCCAAGTCTCTACAATTTTTTTTTTCTGGCAACACTGCCAACTACAAGCGCACGCGGTCCGCTCGGTCGGTTCGGCGTCAGCAGTCTCTCGCCATCTTGGAAGCTGACTGTGCGCGTACTTGCTTTCTCGTTTGTGTTTTACAATTTGTGACTTGGCTATTACTTTTCTGGACTGATCATTCTTTATCCGTTTACCTTGGCAATATTTATACTGGACTCCGAACTAAGCAAGTGTTTATTAATAATGTCGAAAAGAGGACGTACTTTGAACAGCCAGGCTCGTGAATTGGTGGTGAAATTACACGAGTATTTTGAGCGTGAATCTCAAAATGGTGGACTTCTACTGCCAGTTACACAAGTTCGGGATCGCGTCGGTGAAGCTCTCGGTATTGGTAGCCGCACCGTTGGCAAAATATTAAGTGAAAAATATGGGCCTTCGGGGAGTGACAGTAACGTACTTCACACACCGAAAAAACGAAAAAGAAATAAACCTGTGACAGGCATCGATGAATTCGATAGTCATGCTATTAGAAACCATATATACGGATATTTTACAAGAGGCGAATTTCCAACATTGGCAAAGTTATGTGCAACTTTAAAAGATGCCGGGCTGTATAAGGGAAGCATAGAGTCGTTGAGAACGGTAATAACAGGAATTGGCTTCAGATACAAAAAAGTTGACAAACGAAAAATTGTTATGGAGCGACATGACATAATTATGCAGCGACTAACATTCCTGCGCGAAGTTAAACAAATTATAAACTGGGATAATGTAATATTTTTGGACGAAACCTGGCTAAATTCCAACCATTCTGTGCCGAAAACATGGACTGATGATTCTGAAGCTTCGTGCTCGAAGGTGCCGATAGGAAAAGGTGGACGCCTCATAATATGCCATGCTGGGTCAGCGTCTACAGGCTTCGTGGAAAACTCTTTATTAGCTTACCAATCCAAAAGCACTAAAGAGTATCATGAAGAAATGGACGCAGTAAGGTTCCGAGAGTGGTTCTTAAATTTATTACAGAATATCCCTCCTAACAGCACAATTATAATGGATAATGCCCCATACCACTCTGTGCAAATTGATAAAGCACCTACGTCAGCCAATAAGAAAGCAGATTTGGTGGCATGGCTGCAAAGAAAAGGAGTGGATGCCGACATGTCACTATTAAAAGCTGAATTATTACAGTTAGTGAAATTGCATAAACCACCAAAACCGACATATGTAATTGACCAATTGGCCGAAGAGCACGGGCACAAAGTCATACGACTTCCTCCGTACCATTGCCAATATAATGCCATTGAACTGATTTGGGCCCAAGTTAAAGGTAATATTTTATAATATTATAATAATAACACGAGTACTTCTAACATTTATAATTTAAACAATGGTTTTCGTCTGCTATCAAATAGTTACATTATTGTTTTACAGGTTATGCAGCAAGACACAACACAAAACCACCCTTCAGTGTCAAGAAAATGGAAGGTTTATTAAAGGAAGCATGTGCCCAAGTTACACAGGAAGATTGGAGTAAAGTAGTACAAAAAACAAAGAAAATAATAATGGACGACTTCGAAAGAGACGTACACTTTGATAATGTAATGGACAATCAACTGGTCATTAATTTAAATGACGATGATGACGAAGACGACGATACTAGTACTAGTAGTGAATAAAAAAATATCCTAAACATTTCTTTTATTTAATTATAACAATTGATTTCTTAAAATTCGGATATTATAGTAATCGATCTCTTAAAGTTCGGATATTATAGTAATCGATTTTTTCATCCCATCCCTATCATTCAATTGTCAGAACTGTCAAACGGTACTTCTTAGATTTGACGGACTGTAGTAATACTAATTATGACAATGTGATACGTAATCGCAGCTCTAATTCTCTTGGTTTGGTTACCGCCCCCGCCCCCCGCTTCCTGTCACCATTTACTTCCAAAAAATGCATCTGCGCAACTACTTCAGTCCGGCCTAGTTACGTTGATCCAACTGTAATAGGGATAGTTGCATGCCCTCGGTGCGCGACTCGCACTTGGCCGATTTTTATTATCTTTTTTTTTTTGCCCTATCAATAATATTGTCCTGTCATTGTATTTGATAAGATTTTTTGAGGCGTGGGGCCATTTTCTGTGGTTAAGTGATAATTTGAATGAAGACAAGTGTCATGTATAAGGGGTAATAATATGAAATTGCCGATTTGTACCGAAAAATTGTAAACTGCTGTTGTAAACCAGTACTTTTGAAGCGGCGGTAGCCTAATGGCTAAGGCGTCGGTCTCGCAATCGTGAGGTCGCGGGTTCGTATCCTACCCATTATACTACCGACGTGAACCCACTCCTAACACAAGCCATTGAGCTTTACTGGAGGGGTTAACAGGATTGCTAGTAATGTGGGACGAAAATCCCACATTGCTAGTTATCTTTTTTTTAACTAAAAAAAAATTACTACTAGTTCACAACAGCTACTTGGTTTGCAACAGCCGTCTACACTGTCACCTGGTTTGTATGTTTGTTTCCAGCTTAAATTGCAGTCAAAATATTTACACTCATTATTTATACATTGCTGCCTTTTCATTGGAAGTTCATTTATGAATTCGCGTTAGAACTTTTAGATTCCATGAACTATGTGAAAGCATTTTGTACTGCCTAGAAGACAAAGAAAATTGACCAAATCACGAAAAAAAATGGTAGTCAGTTGCAGCAAGGTCTGGTGAGTTCTCATGCAGTGTGAGTATCATTTATCATGGAGCAATAATGAAGAGTTTCGGCTGTTTCATTGCTAGTTTTGCCATCAATTTTTAAAGTTTGGCACAGTAAACATCTGCTGTTATTGCTTTACCAGACCTGAGAAAGCTATAGTGAATAACACCACGAAGAGACCACCAAACAGTTACCATTATCTTTTTATTGGTAAGCTTTACGGCAGTTGCAGCGTTTGACCTGGGGTCAGCCATTGTATTTTTCGCTTATGCTTCTTGTAAAAAATCCACTTTTAGTAACATGTCACAATTCGATCCAGTATTCATTCATTTCTTGATGTAAAATCGCAAAGTTCATACCCGATTTTTTGGAAACTCGATCCTCGGTTTTTTTTTTTATTATAGATAACTAGCAATGTGGGGTTGTGGTCCCACATTACTAGCAATCCTGTTAACCCCTCCAGCTAAGCTCAATGGGTTGTGTTAGGAGTGGGTTCACATCGGTAGTATAATGGGTAGGATTCGAACCCACGACCTCACGCTTGCCAGACCGATGCCTTAGCCATTAGGCTACCGCCGCTTCATATCGGTTCCACTTGTGCACCAAGTGTATATCAATAATTAAAATGTTGGCAACTTTAGCATTTAAAATAAATATTTGTATTAGGGAACTCACAGGTTTTAGTCCCAATTTGCTCATAATCTTGCGCGCTTTCTTTTCTCCACGAGACTGCTTAGCTTTCGAGACGATGTCGATGCCGGCGATCGGGTTAGCGATGCCGCCAGCACCTGGCGCTCCTGAAAACAAGAGTATTATTGATCAGTTTATGTTTTTTCATTCCGATCAAGTAAGTTTTAATCAGAGCGGAAAACGAGAAATGATGATTTACACTATAGACAAACCATCTCAATAAATGCAGAAAATAATAAAACAAAATACAGTTTTTCTCTTTTTAATTTAGATTATTTACTTGATAGGTTTAATACTATCATAATTAATAATATCTGGTAAAATTTTTAAAATTTAAATTTAATTATATCAATAAACAAAATTTAGTCTCTTTTATGATGACAACTTTATGATATCTCTTCAGTTGTGTAATATTATTGAAACCAAAATCTTAGCTTGCTAGGCATGGTTAAGACTCTCTCTCTCTCCATCGGCTAATTTTAACTCTGTTTTATTTTCTGAACTAATTTAGTTCAAATTAGATATGGAGATAGTTTTAAGTCCAGTAAAGTCCCGTTCCTTGTAAAATCGCAGCCTATGATAGGACAGCCTCTTGTTATACTAGCACTTAGAACCATCAATGTAATTTTATTATTACCTTAGAAATATATTATTTTATGAGTTATGTTTAAATAAATATATTTATTACACAATCACACATATACACACAAACATGTTTCACTGAGTTCCAAATCCAGGTCTAAACTAGTGTCAGGTTCTTAAGTCTAGCAAATGCGGAACTGAACTGCTGGACACTCATTCAATGTTTTTTTATTTTTGTGTAATGTAAAAGACGTCACCCACAGTAGGGTACAGGCCCTGTGTCACGGGGGACTTTACAAACAAACAATTCATGGACACAAGGTACACCCAGACTCGAATGGTGTGGAGTGGTGTCCCGTGTGGGAATTGAACCCACAACCTCTCACTCAAACACTCCCACTACATCACAGAGGCAGTCAAATCAGTAAAAAGTGGTTTCCCTTTGTCAATGTTGCAATGAATAAACGTATTATACCATATCTTTCTTTTCTATAAATTAGTGTACAATAGAGTATTGTAAAAGCTTAGTAGGCTAAAAAAACAATCTCAAAATGCGGGAGAAACCACAGCAAAAGGGCTAGTAATACATACCAGCATCCTCCAATTCTGGGATAGTGTCATCAGAGTCACTGTCTGAGGATGCAGTCTCCTCCTTACGCTTCTCTGTCATGGAGGCTGTGGCCTTGTCCAGCTCAGTAAGTTCCGGCATCTTTGAATCCCCTGAGGAAGTAATTTTGGGTGCAAGTGAAGATTTCCTGTTGATAAGAAAAGGACATATTATGATTAAACATATAAGTAATCAGGCTTTAAAGTTAAAATGAAGGACTGGCAACATATCAAGATAAAAGGTGGATACTGGTAACACCTTTTATCATCAAACCTTAACTCCTGTGAGAATTCAATATCACAAACAATTACCATGACGGTATTACAATGACGGCAGAACACTGACTACCAAGTCACAGGAACACCTAGTTTGGAAGTTAGGGTCTACTCTATCGATGTGATCTTTAACCATCAAAAATGTAACCCGGTTTTTTAAGATTATGTTAAAAGGTTTTTTACATCAATCAATTTATATTATCTATGTTGCCAGACTTAAAGGAAAAAGATTGTGAAGATAGCAGGCACTGGATGACTGTCATCCAAGACAAAAAGAAATGGAATATGATGGAGGAGGTTTTTATCCTCAAAGGGGCCATGAAAAGTAATTATATTTTCTTTTTTAAAAAAAATTGTCAGTTTTATATTTTCTAGTAATTTGCAAAGTCACTGTTTTAGTGGATTGAGTAAACTCAAATGTTTATATGAATCAGCAAATACAAATTGATTCTTGCTGACTCAAGTACCAGAATCAAGTTTGGGGGTATGTGAGTCGATATAAATTGGTATTCGAGAAGGCGAAACCAGAAAATATTATAACTAACTGACACTAAATACTAGTTATTAAAACTAATATTATAAAGAGGTAAAGGTTGGGAGTTCGTAGGGGGTGATCTCTGGATCTACTAAAGCAATTTCGAAAATTCTTTTATCTATAGAAAACCTCGTTATTTGTGAGTGTCATAGGCTATATAACATCACGCTATGACCAATAAGAGCTTAGCATCAAGGAAAAATAGATGTTGATGACAACAATGGTACTTCATTTTAAATTTTTCTCCCATAATGCGAAATAAATATATCAGGTTTTGATCATACCCACTGCAGAGACACGGGCCTTGTCTCTGAGCATTTGGCCATAAAAAGACACAGGCCAATTGGGCTAGTGGATATTACATCCTTAAATTTAGGTTATAGGAAATTGTTTTAGTCTTATTGTTATTTGTGTAGCTTGCAGTTGAATACTCAAGTAGCTGTAATACAACAGGGAAAACTAACATATTTGAGCATAGCTCAAAGTTAAGTACTCTTTAATATTCAGGGGTTGTACAATATTGTATCTTTACTTTCATTGTATACAGATTTCCTTTACATTGCTTTATTATGCTATGTGAAATATTTTAAGAATTCTGTAAGTCTTTGAAAATGATTGTGATGTAGAGCTCATTCATTTAGGAAGTTTGATATAACAATACAAAGGTAAATAATCCATTTAAAATGGAACAGTCTCTAGTAAAAATCAAGGATATCATATTACCACAATCTGAAGGTATCTCAACAAAAATAGACTTAGAATTGTTATTTCACTAAATTATTACAAAAATACAGTTTTTCAGTGTCACACCTTTCAATTTTGTGTTCTTTTATTTACACCAGCTAGGATTAAAGTGCGCAATTGCAAATCTAGACTTTACAGTACCTGCATTCCAGAAGCATTTTTATTGGATAAATCAAATACACTTGACTTATTGACATTTACATAAAAACAAAGAATACATGTTGATCATTAACTAATGAACAATAATCTTTGTAATAACGCATTTTTATGGTAATGATAAAGTCCAATAGATTGAGTATGAACATTTATGGAGTAGACGAACATTACACCAAATAATCAACACTTGTACGCAATCCTGTATGTGATACACTAAATATAATGCACTGAACAATCAATTGGATGTTAATTGCACGTATTATCAGTAGTAAATCCAAATAATACAACACTTGTGCGAATAAAATAATGGGCGCGAGTTTAGTTATTTCTCCGAAGCAATATATTGAAATAATAACGCTAATGAAACACAATTCAACCGGAATACACCAAAGCCTTTTAAATTTGCACTTATACACTAGGATTTTTGTAAAATCTTTGGATTAATTACCTTTATTTTAGGAATATTCGGTTTAAAAGGAATCACGGGCACTCGCTTCACTTTGACAAGAGCGAAAAAGGCCACACTGCCACAGATAAAATTTATTTCTGTTGAAATAATGCATTGGAATTTGGAATGTATTATTAGTGTATCCGAACGAATTTTCCGTATCACAATTTTAATATGGTAACATATAAAATTATGTCATACTTTTTTAGTGATGTCTACATAACATACATATCGATAATCACATGCCCAAAATAGAATAAATAGATATACATTATAGAACTGTTATAATAATTATTCCATCCATTGTACTCTATTTGCTGCGAATAAATAAATTGATTGATTGATTGATTACGTCTGTCTTTGCTGACAGCATACGCTGCAGAACTGATTTTCTCTGCGAGACATAATATTTGGGCACCCCACTGTAACTTATTATCTAAAGTAATTCCCAAAAATACTTGAGACCTTGTATAGGTGTCACTGCAGTTACCAAAACTTTTCACTTCCACTGCGAGACGATCACGCTGATCTTCGATATCCAAGTTTTCAATGTGCAGGTCAGTCAATTGTTTTTTCAGGTCACCTACTTTCTCAGTGATCCTCACAATTACCTTTTCACATCAATGTCAATTGCTGCTGCATGTTGTGTTCTTTGCATTTTTTCAACTCAAGCAACGCTAACTTCAGCTTGTTTTTCAAGTCCCTAGCTGTTGACATACGGGTCATGATGTTAGTACTCATTGTCACAGCTGTAGAATTGTCCACTAGACTCCTGTTATACAATAAACAAAGCTAAGTACAAGAAAGAAAAAAAGTTTAAACAATAAGAATAAATGTAAAGAAAACTTGAATTCAAGCAAGATTTAAAAATAATAAAAGGATAATAAACACTAAAGGCAACACAAAATGAGGATTCACAATTCTAGTGGATTTTTATGATTTTGAGTACGAGGTAAGCATGTATTTCAAAATTTACATATCAACCCATGTGATGGCCCACTGCTGGGCACGGATCTCCCCATTAGAACCTACTAGTATGTAGATCCTGGGGGTAATTGCCATAATCGCCACGCTTGGCGAGCGGGTTGGCGATCGCAGTAAGGCTTTAAGTACCCAGAGGACGCTGCTGCCCGTCCTCCGGTGTGAAATCCCTTAGTCGCCTTGACGACACCCACGGGAAGTGATGGGGTGGTACTATTCTTAAGCCGGTACCACACGGCACAAAATTTAGTAGCTAAAATATTGAAGTCTAACATACAAAGTTTTAGGTCTAAATAGTATTATTATGGTATTAGTTGCCAAATTGTATAACAATTCCGTGTGTAATCGAGTGTGTGGGTTAATTATTTAGGTCATCAAGTCAGCTTCCAGAATGTATCAAGCAGAAAGAGATAAAAACTGGTGCTAGTAAGAGATTCACGAAGCTCATGCACAGATTTGTATGTATGTGCTTGTGCTATTCGTTAGTATCAAATAAGTCAAATACTCCCCAGGTTTAATGATGAGCTTTTGAAAATTTATCCGTTGGCGGCAGTGATGATCGGCAAGTAAGTGTGTTTTCTAGAGATGACGCACTTTATACACTGTGAATACTTGTAAAATTGAATAATACTAATGACTAAGACTTATAACTAATTTAATTACAAATAAAAGTTATTTTAATTTAGAGAGATTCAAAATTTACATCTGACGTTCACACTGTTTGTCGATATCGATCAAACACAAAGGACAACACTACCATTCATTAATGTCATTTCATTATGCATTCATTTCAGTTTGTCGGAAGGTGATCTTCTACGTTTCTTCTGTGGTTTTTCTTCGTTAACATCTATTTATCAGTATAGTTTATTTATACAGTCTAGACGTCACGAAGCGTTGATCGCTATTAAATATTAATCGATTGTGATTGTGTTATAACATGTCAGTAATCGTGCAGTGATTCGGTGATTTTAATTATTTTATTCAGTCACCATCTAACAAGTCCAAAGTGCGTGTTTTAATTATTTGGTGTTTGTGATAGTACCTATATAAAAAGTGTAAAAAATGTCTTTGGAAGAAAAATTCAATGCCGCGGTCAACGTTATCCGGAGTTTGCCGAAGAGCGGTGAGTACCTACCTATTTTTTTAAATATATTTTTTTTCAGCCAGTGTTGTTATTATTGATAAATTGTACATCCTATCCACTCTGGCGAGTAAATCGTAATATTACATAAAAAGATTGCGGTTAATCGGTTTATAATGATACCAGAAATCGGATATTAAGTAAATTCCATGCTATATAATTTGTAAACATTTTGTTGAGGACTAATTATAGTTCCTATCCTATTCGTATTCAACATTAAGTTTCTATTCTGTATAGAAACTTCATGCTGTGACCTTTGCCTAGGGATTGTACAGTTTAATAAAAAAAAGAAAAACATTATTTCTTAAATTTATTTCTAGAAATATCTATAGGACTTTTGAACTTGTTGTCTTTGTCACTTAGCTGGTTTTATGTACCTACAAATTATATAAGTAAATTAAATGTATTTACCTACTTAGTTACAGTATGCATGCCCACAGAACTGAGTTTTCTGTCTTGTTTATTTAACCTGATAAAAGGTTACAAGATAAAATTAATTGTAATAAGCCTGAAACTGTGTTCTGTATTATTACAGCTGTATTATACTTGTAACTGCAATGATTTTTTCTGTACACAATGTAGTTCTATGACTAATATGTTCACACACACAGAGTTCACACTATTTTGAACCAGGATTTATTCCATTTTATTGGATATATTTTGGGACTTAATCATGGGAATTTAAAGGTTTTAATTTTCCTTTTGTAATTTATTCCATAAATTTAGCCCACATATGTGCTATACATGTATAGGGCCCTTTAAACAATCAAATATATTTGACAAACATATTGGTCAAACTTCATGTTTTCATCAAACAATAGTTAAAATATTCAAACCAACCATGAAACATATTTGTCAATCAATGTGCCAGTGCAATAATTAAAATGTTTGTCACTTGAGATATTATTTGACAAACACTGATGTACACATTCAAACATGTTTGTCAAACACACATCAAACACAATGTCAATCAGATTTTTGACAAATACTTCAAACAAAGCGGTACATTATGAAATTATTTGACAAACACGTAAAATTTGACAAACAATTTAATCACCTACAAGGTACTTAACACTCAAGTTTCCTGGAAACCTTTCTTATTATAGGTTTACAATATATAACTTTTTTTAAGAAAAATTACTGCCTTCAAGGTAAAAATATTATCAAGCACAGCACCTAATGCAAATTTCGCTGACTCACTCCTATGTTTAAGTCTATATCTACAGTTAGTTTTTTTTTTAAATACAACTGTGGATCACCTCTTGTATAGCAGTTGGACACACTCCCACTGCACACACACAGAGTTATAAGCTAGGACAATGTTTTAAACACTAAAACCTTCCCTGAAAAATATGCAGTTCAATAGCGAAAACCTCATTAAAATTGGATTACGAACGTTCGTGAAAATTGTGGAACATAAATACAGTTCGAACCGAGAACCACCTTTTGTGAAGACATTTATTTAAGAAACCATAGCCATACCCAGGGGAATCATCATCAATACGGTCACCCACTGCTATGGTGGTTAGTCCTGGGTGTGGACTATGGTGCATGAGCCATGGTGGCCGTTACTCCAGCCCACCTCCCTCCAGAAGCAGAGTACATCCATGCTCTATAATATTTCAACTTGCAACTGTTGATGACTTAATGAGTTAATCAGGACTTTCATTTTCATATGATTGGTTATGCATATTTAATGTACAATCAACAGCAGAAAAAACGTAAACATAATTATGTATGTATATTTGCTAATAAAAAAACCTGTTATGTAGATTGCCATCATAGTATGGGTCTTAATCGCGTGAATAATATAAGGTAAAATACCTTGATTATTGCCCGACGTTTCGACCGTATTGCAACAACCGTGGTGACGGGTAGACTGGTCCAGCTCAGCGTCGCCTCCGTGAAGCGGGTTTCGGAAACAACCCGCGCCCACTCATACGTCATTAAGACTTGTAGTATATACATATAATTTTATAATGTGTACAAATCGCGAAAGTTTATCAACATTGATTGCCATTAACTCTATAATAAGAAGAAAATAATCCATTAATCAAATGAAAGTAATATTACAAAATGTGAGAGTAACTCATGTCTGTTACGTTTCATTTTATGCAGTAATAATCTTAAAATAGTAATAATAATCTATACTAATATTATAAAGCGGAAGAGTTTGTTTGTTTGTTTTGTTTGCTTTGTTTGTTTGTTTAAACGCGCTAATCTCAGGAACTACTGGTACGATTTGAGAGTCCGGTCGAGCCGTTTCGGAGGAGTTAAATTACAAACACCGAGACACGAGAATTTTATATATTAGATTATAAAGAAGAAAGATTTGATTGTTTGTTTGTATTGAATAGGCTCCGAAAGTTCTGGACGGATTTGAAAAATTCTTACATGGTCGTGAAGCTATGCTAACTCCGGGTGACATAGGCTATTTTTTATCCCTGTATTCCCACAGGAACGGGAATTACGCGGGGGAAACCGCGAGGTGTCCGCTAGTACTTTATAAAATTTCATTTACATAAATCCATATCCACATAGAAAAGTTTGCAGCTAGTCTATACAAATAAATAAAATTAAAATATCTCTTTGTAATATCAAAATAATAGTATATTACTAAATGCATATGAAAGTATACACACATTATATACTTATGACTGCCTCGTTGGCGCGGTGGGAGTGTATCCGACTGCTACGCAAGAGGTCGTGGGTTCGATCGAACGAAACTTTGTGTGATGAGCATGATGGTTTATTCTGTGTCTGGGTGTTATTTATCTATAACATGTATGTATTTATAAATATATAAGTATGTTTATCAGTTGCCTGGTTTCCATAATACAAGCTCTGCTTACTTTGGGATCACATAGCGTTGTGTGAGTTGTCCCAAGATATTATTATTATAAAAATACGTAAGTATAACAAAAACAGTTTTCATATTTTTTTACCTGTTTGCCTGTTTGTTTGTAGTTTGTAGTCCTCTCAAAATCTGACCAGCAGTTTTGAAGATTAGTCATCTTCGAAACGGCTAGCCGGATTTTGATAGGACTTTCACTGTCAGACAGCTAATGATGTAAGGTGTAACTTAGGCTACTTTTATCATCACCCTAACATCAATAGGGAGTGAGTAGCCACTTCACGCGGATGAAGTGGCAGGCGCAGGTAGTAAATAATGATGTAATTTGAGCAAACAAAAACGTATTAAGTGAGCATATATTCTAAACACTAAAACATTAGTTATGTTAAGTAATACCTATTAGTTGCAGTAAATAGAGTAGGTACAATGAGTGTTCTACGGAAACCTAGAAGTATAATCTGTCCTAAAATCGATCTGTCCCGCGCAACTTCGTATGCGTCAATTCACTCCGTTTTTGCAACATTTTTCATTGCTGCTCCGCTCTTATTAATAATATAATATCTTAATATAGTAATATCTTGGGACAACTCACACAACGCAATCTGATCCCAAACTAAGCAGAGCTTGTACTATGGCAACCAGACAACTGATAAACACACTTATATATTTCTAAATACATACATATTATAGATAAATATCACCCAGACACAGAATAAACCATCGTGCTCATCACACAAAGTTTTATTCTGGGTGGGGATCGAACCCACGACCTCTTGTGTAGCAGTCGGATATATTCCCACCGCGCCACAGAGTCAGTCTTCTTGGTCGTAGCGTGACGTTTTATAGCCCTCCTCGATAAATGGGTTACCCAACAGCAAAATTTTCAATTCGGACCAGGTGTAGGACCACGATCATTATCCAGAGGGGAATTTCTTGTTTAAAACAGAAATTCTACTTAGGTTACGGTACGTTAATCCCCTTCGTCCAATAGATTTGCCTGAAAATCCCCCTCTCCTCAGTCCTCCGTCGTTAGAGCAACTCGCACTTGACCAATGATGAATTGGGTATTTGACTGAAGTCAAATCAGCCTCTTTTTAAGAAACGTCAAAAACGACCCGCTTCGTACAAATTTGTATGGAATGCTAGCATATGACGTCATGTTTTCTATGGTCAAATAATTTACTTTCAGTGTTTCTCTTTATGATTATAAATTAACTAACACATTAAATTAATAAAGAAACATATTTTTTAGAACACTTAAAGGTATATTTTTACTTGGTTATTATAAAATATTTAACTTGAATAGTACTTAGTCAAATACCCAATTGCATGCAATTCTCTAAGTTATTTCCATAGTCAGATATCACTCAACAAATTTCATTATAGTCTAGACTTATCACAAACATCTGATATTCAAAAAAAAACTGTAAGTAGCGAAACTTCCGTAACTGTCGTTCATTAACGCATAACTCATTACCTCCCATTTATATTGTAGTGGCGAACAAAGACCCATTGAAACATCGTTTGCATAGACATTAAATAGTAAATGCTTGTGTCTGTCGCCGACGACAAGCGGTAGCGATAAACAATAGCGATGGCGGGCGTCAATTCGTTATTGAGTTTTAAGAGGGTAATACGAAATATTTATTGTGTTCAACATTAACACCCTATTATAGTATTTTTTAAAGGCATTTCTTGTTAATTACTTTATTATTACAATATTTTTGAAAGATAGAAAAATTTTAAGTCCTGACCCCTGTTATTGCTTCGTTATAGAGAGCAGTTTAACAAATGATGATGTCGATTATAATAATAAAAATACAATTACATATTGTATTATCGGCCATCTTGACAAACATAACACTCAGTCCTCCGCCTTTCGCATTCAGTGGAAAGACGCCTAAACAAGGTCGCTGGGATAGCCCAGCGACCTTGTTTAGGTCGTCCTTCCATTTGGCTGGGGGGTGGGCATCCAACCTTACGCGGTCTTCATTCTAGGATTGTTCACATTTATTTCTTACTAGCTGCCCCGCGCAACTTCGTCTGCGTAAATTTTCCCCGTTTTGCAACATTTTTACCACTAGGCTAACCAAGATGGCCGACGCAGGTGACAGTCGTTCAACAGTCACATTTAACGTTTACGTTTAGGAACAAGGTATTATTCAAGTGACCGTTATTTAAGAATAGGTTAATCTATACTAATTTTATAAAGCTGAATTGAGTTTCTTTGTTTGTTTGAACGCACCAATCTCAGGAACAACTAGTCCGAATTAAATAATTAATTTTGTGTTGGATAGCCCATTTATCGAGAAAGGATATAGGTTATATAACATCACGCTACGACTAATAGGAGCAGAGTAAATTTACGCAGACCAAGCTGCGCGTGTCAGCTAGTACTTGATCATGTTTTGTCGCCGTTTAAAATCGCTACAGTTTGTCGCTGGTGCCGAAATCTAGCCTTAAATCTAGTATCATCATACTGTAAAAGTTATTACATAATAAATAACTTTCATTTTTGCTGCGGTAACATACTGATGGTTTATTTGTAGACCCGATGCGAGGTGGCACGTGTCATTAGAAGTTAATTATTGTCAGGTCAAAATTACAGGTACTTTATGTTAGCTTCTGTCATTTTCTTAAACAGTTGTTTGACATTTTACATAACACTAGTTCGAACGGGGAAAATTTACGCAGACGAAGTCCACTTTTTCACCGTTTTTGCAACATTTTTCATTGCTGCTCCGCTCCTTTTGGTTGGAGCGTGATGTTATATAGCTTATAGCCTTCCTTGATAAATGGGCTATCCAACAGTAAAATATTTTTTCAATTAGGATCAATAGTCTGAGTGACTGCCTCTGTGGCGCGGTGGAAGTGTATCCGACTGCTACGCAAGAGGTCGTGGGTTCGATCCCCACCTTGGATAATTAAAGGTGTTATTTATCTATAATATGTATGTATTTTGAAATATATAAGTATGTTTATCGGTTGTCTGGTTTCCATAGTACAAGCTCTGCTTAGTTTAGGATCAGGTAGCGTTGTGTGAGTTGTCCCAAGATATTATTATTATAGATATTATTTTAGTTCCTGAGATTACCGCGTTCAAACAAACAAACTCTTCAGCTTTATAATCTATACTAATATTATAAAGCGGAAGAGTTTGTTTGTTTGTTTAAACGCGCTAATCTCAGGATCTACTGGTCCGATTTGAAAAATTCTTTTTTTGTTGGATAGCCCATTTATCGAGGAAGGTTATAGGCTATATAACATCGCGCTATGGCTAATAGGAGCAGAGAAGCGACGAGAAATGTTTCAAAAACGGGGAAAAATTACGCATACGAAGTTGCGCGGGACAGCTAGTATTAGTATAGATTAAAATCACGAATCCGCTTCCGTGCTATAAAAATGGCTGATTTCGTGAGCTTATCCATAAAATCTGAATTAACTTAAACCGTCGTAAAATCAGGTTGTAGTATCAGTATCAAGAACCATCGTTGGAGATGTCAGTCTTTATGTTTGCGAGCTTTTATCATGGAATATTTAGAACCGAATTTCAATTTCCGGTCGTTTGTGTCTAAATAAATTTTGCGTATTGTAGTTTGTTTGTTTGTTTGCTTTGTTTGTTTGTTTGCTTGTTTGTTTGTTTAAACGCGCTAATCTCAGGAACTACTGGTTCGATTTGAAAAATTCTTTTTTTGTTGGATAGCCCATTTATCGAGGAAGGCTATATAACATCGCGCTACGACTAATAGGAGCGGAGTAGCGACGTGAAATGTTGCAAAAACGGCGAAAATTTACGCATACGAAGTTGCGCGGGACAGCTAGTGTTAATAATAAACAATGGGTATTGGACACGTTTAATATATGTAGACTCAGGTACAGAACCCTAAATAACAATGAGGAGACGAGCTGGTCGTGAGCTTGATGGTAAAGCACACCAGGGATGTTACGGAGCTTCAACTCTGACTCCTAAAGGTCGGAACTTCCGATTGATTTTACACCTCCGACTCCCAGCTGTCCCGTGCAACTTCGTTTGCGTAAATTTTCCCCGATTTTGCAACATTTCTTATTGCTGCTCCGCTCCTTTTGGTCGTAGCGTGATGTTATTTAAACTATAGCCTTCCTCGATAAATGGGCTATCCAACAGTGAAATATTTTTATTTAATTCGGATCAGTAGGTTCCTGAGATTGTCGCGTTCAAACAAACAAACTCTTCAGCTTTATTAAGTACTAGCTGTCCCGCGCAACTTTGTCTGCGTAATTTTTCCCCGATTTTGCAACATTTCTCATTGCTGCTCCGCTCCTATTGGTCGTAGCGTGATGTTATATAGCTTATAGCCTTCTAGGCTATCCAACAGTGAAATAATTTTTCAATTCGGATCAGTAGTTTCTGAGATTGTCGCGTTTAAACAAACAAACTCTTCAGCTTTATAATATTAGTATAGACAGATTACATTAAGGTTAAACGTAAGTTTATAGTTTTTAAACCGTTCCATGTTTCTAAAGTCATAAAGGGGCGTTTAAACATGCCATTTTTTACGGCAATTTGTGGCGGCACTATTAGCAACTAATTACTCGGCCAATAATGGTAATATGTCTACAATTGTATAGCGCATGATCTAGTCTCCTTAACGGGCTACACAACCCAGCAACAATAAAATAAAGGTCGACTGAATCAATAGTTTCTGAGATTACCTACTCGTTCAAGCAAACAAACTCTTCAGCTTTATAATATTAGTATTGATATTCTTAATTACCTCATATCTTTCAAACCACAAGACGGATTTAAACAATTAAGACGTCATTAGATTTGTCTTGACCATCGAGATATTATGTACTAACGTACATAAACATAAAAGAGAGAGTTCGGAGTTCATAAAAGTTTAAATTTAGAACTGTTACAGTATACTAAAGAAAGTTTGAAAAACAATTTCTTTACCAAAATAATGACAAAAAACATGAGTATACTAATTATGACAATGTAATGCGTAATCGCATCTCTAACTCTCTTGGTTTAGTTACCGGCCCCGCCCCCGCTTCCTGTCACCATTTACTACCAAAAAATGCATCTGCGCAACCACTTGTCGCCAACTTCAATCCGGCGAGGTACGTAGATCCAACTGTACTTGAGATTAGGAAGGAGGGGAGGGGGTCAAGCGAAATCTCACGATATCTCACCAGAGGGAGCTAGTGGGTGAAAAATTTGCCATAATCACATCACGTAATTTATGGACGCCCCCAACACTAACGGTAAAAGCACTTTATTTAAAAAAAATGTGTGGCACTCGGGGACTGCCGCGGTGAAGGTATTGCATAGCATTTTTTATCAACTCACGCAATTAAAAAAAAAAAAAAAAATTAAAAAAGAAAATTTTAAAAAAGAAATTTTTTCCATTATATTTCGGTGCAGCTCGTCTGGATCCGTGCTTCGCTTCGTACAGTCGTACCATATACATATACGTTAAGCGAACGCTCGGCCGAGCTACATGGTAGGCGGAGCGGGGTGTTAGGTTTTATTTTCGTTACGGAATTTCTTGGTTCACTCGCCGCGCTCAAAGCCCGAGCCCGCGATAAAAGATATGCAATAGCTTCATAATGCAATGGTTTGCATCTAACCATTGGCAATTATCAATCGCTTACCACACGGTGACTGTCAATATGAAATGCTTGAGCGATTTTGTTGTGAAATGTTACAAATGGACAGACGGAGACTCTTCATATTATATCAGAATTTGCACTAAACCGGCGGCTTGATGTCGACGACTTTATTACCCGACTGCAAGGAATGGTTATGTTTTGGCGCGTATCTTGTATATGTGTATAGGCACAGATAATCTATACTAATATTATAAAGCGGAAGAGTTTGTTTGTTTGCTTTGTTTGTTTGTTTGTTTGTTTAAACGCGCTAATCTCAGAAACTACTGGTCCGATTTGAAAAATTCTTTTTTTGTTGGATAGTCCATTTATCGAGGAAGGCTATAGGGTATTTAACATCGCGCTACGACTTATAGGAGCGGAGTAGCGACGTGAAATGTTGCAAAAACGGGGAAAATTTACTCATACGGAGTTGCGCGGGACAGCTAGTATAATACTATACTAAGTATAGGTAACTAGTGACCCGTGCAACGTTGTCTGCGTAATTTTTTCCCCGGTTTTGCAACATTTCTCATTGCTGATCCGCTCCTATTGGTCGTAGCGAGATGTTATATAGCCTATACCTTATTATTACCTATCTATACTAGTATGTAGATCCTGGGGGTAATTGTCAAAATCGCCACGCTTGGCGAGCGGATTGGCGATCGCAGTAAGGCTTTAATTACGCAGAGGACGCTGCTGCCCGTCCTCCGGTGTGAAATCCCTTAGTCACCTTGACGACACCCACGGGAAGAGTTGGGGTGGTACTATTCTTAAACCGGCACCACACGGCCTGAAATACATACATATTATAGATATTACACCCAGATACCCAATAAACCACCGTGCTTATCACACAAAGTTTTATCCTGGGTGGGGATCGAACTCACGACCTCCGGCACTAATCACTAGGCCAACAGGACAGCCAAAAAAACAGTGTTCCATTCCTACCCGGGATAAATCTTTGTGGGATTTTATTTATTACTAGCTGTCCCGCGCAACTTCGTATGCGTAAATTTTCCCCGTTTTTGCAACATTTCACGTCGCTACTCCGCTCCTATTAGTCGTAGCGCGATGTTATATCCTGATTAGTACAAAATAATTTACTTTTATTGTAGTCAACTACCCAATTATGTAGGGGATCTTGTTTCCATCTTTTTTGTGCAGGCCGGTTTTTTTTGTAAAATTTATCACTTACCCTTTTTTTTTCAAAAGTCATTGAATTATATATTTCTTGGTGAAAATATTAAGGTTGGAAATAGGTATTTAAAGGTAACGAATCACGAAATACTTCGGCGTCCATTAAATGTAACCAATGTTGCTGTATTTTTATGTTACCATTAATGGCGTAATTACTGATACCAAGTGCCGTTTGCCTATGGAATTACGATTGGGTTATGGAAAATTCAATTGGTTATGGAATTTGGACAAACGACCAAAAAATATTGAGGGTACCGCATGCAACCTTCTAATTCAAACGTACTTACTACGTAACTTAATATAGCATTAATTACAAATTATACCTCACTAGCTTTCGCCCGCGGCTCCGCCCGCGTGGATGTCGGTTATCGCGATAAAAACTATCCTATGTCCTTCCCCGGGATTCAAACTATCTCCATACCAAATTTCATCTAAATCGGTTAAGCTGTTTGAGCGTGAAAGCGTAACAGACAGACAGAGTTACTTTCACATTTATAATATTAGTATGGTTTATAATATTAGTATGGATGGGATTTTCGGGATTAGGACGGTTTGGGCCCTTTCGCGTTTAGGCCCGCTGATAAAAGCTTTAACGATTAGCGATATATCCCGTTCGAGATTAGGCCCTTTCGCAGTACGTCCCGTTCGCGATATGTCCCTTTCGCGACATGTCCCTTGTGTAATTTATCTCGATTGCAATATATTTATTCTACTGTATTTGTCGCGGAACTAATCTATGTTTTTTAGGATTCCGTAGTAAACAAGGAATCCTTACGCCTTCGCTGTGGCCATCTGTATGTCCGTCTGTCTGTCCCCAGGTTAGCTCAGCGACCCTTAGTCCTAGAAAGCTGTAATTGGGTAGATGACTACAATAACAATAAATTATTTTACACTATACTGGAAATAGCATTTGTGAAAATATTCTAAAAACAATCTATCTCTACAATTTTACGTTGTCATGAATTTCGAAACATCAAAACAAACATTGAAACTACATGATTTGACCATACAAAAGAATGACGTCATTGTTTTGTATTTATTAAAAAATAGTACGAGGCGCATCGTTTTGACGTTTCTTAAAAAGATACTGATTTGACTTGACAGTCATCTAGGTACCCTATTTGGCATGGCATTTTTGTTATTCGAGTGTATGTATGTGTATTTCTTTGGCATACTCTACAGCCTAAATGGCTTGATGGATTTTAGGTTGAGTAGTATCGTTAGATTCGTCTCAGTTATGAGGCACTGGGTACATCAAAATGGTGGATTTTTAGCGTCTAAATTATTATACCGGTGGTAGGTTTAAGCCATAGGCCTTCTTGGTCGACACCAAACCAGTGTCAGTCATTCTTCCGTGAAATAGTAATGTTAACACATCACTGTGTTTCGTTTGAAGGGCACTGTAGCAAGTGTAATTACTGGGCGATTGGACCTTACTAACTAATGTCTCAAATGAGGAGCGCGGTGCGGTGACATTCAGATCTTTGCCAAACAAGGACTTGGGTGGCACTGATACTGTTATGGGCGACGCGTGACGGTTACCATCAGGCGGATGACAGTCTGCTCTTTATTTCGTAGTTTAAAAAAAAATAAGCGATCCGCTTTTTAGGGTTCCGTAGCCAAAATGGCAAATACGGAACCCTTATAGTTTCGTCATGTCCGTCTGTCTGTCTGTCCCATACGGACGGACAGACAGACAGACACACAGGCATTTTACTCAAAGATTACGCAATGAATATTGATGACATTTAGTGAAAAGGTGTCTTGTAGTAGCCGCTACTTAGTTTGATAGCTAAATAATAAAAATAAATATTTTTAGTGGGGGCACTCCATACCTACATGTAACAGCTGATTTTTTTTATTCCGTAAATATCAACGTTTGGCTCATCATTCGACAGATCTTTTAAAATCATTTTAGGGTTGTTAATTAACTTTTTTGATTGATTGGATATTTTTGGAAAGTTGCATACATTGTGACCCCCCCCCCCCCTCAACTTTTGAACCGCGTGACCAAAAAATATGAAAAATATTACAAAGATAAATACTTTAAACTAAGATTATTTCGGACATGATCGGATATACCGTCACTGAGTTATTGCTGAAAAACTGCGTTTCTTAACAAAATGACGTAAGTGTCATGAACATACGCTCTTCTGCTGATGCAAGGTTGCGGAACCCTACACTGATCATAGTCCGACATGCTCTTGCCCGGTTTTTGTTTTGTAATCATTTAGCTTGTTTAATTTCTTCTCTTTAGCATCTAGCTTCTAATTATGTTGTTTCCTTTCGGCGTTTTAGGACCACAATGAGAAATGACCACAATTAAAAATGACCACTTCCCGAAATGACCACTTCTTGAAATGATCAATTCTTAAAAGGACCACTTCTTGAAATGTCCACTTCTTGAAATGACCACTTCCGGAAATGACCACTTCTTGAAATGACCATTTATATATAAATAAGCTTTTTCTAGTATATTTAGACGCTTTCATTAATTTAGGACCATTACCTGACAATTCTTTATGTTTATCACAATCACAATTCATATAATAAGCCCAGCCACTTGTATTCTAATAATAAAAACGTTTTATCTGATATCATACTTTTTAAAGAGCAGGCCACTTAAAAACTATGATTAGAAAGAAGATCTGAGTATTCTAATGTCATTCAATTGAAAGTTATTGTCCCCATAACTCAGGTCCCCAGCCCCTTGAAGCTGTGAAAACATTCAAACTATTCTAAGGGCGGCTTGCACAACGTTCGACTTAAGTAGCTACTAAACAAAATTAGTTAATTTCAATTAACGCCTAAACACGTTTAACTTAAACATATTTAGCGCCCTCTTGCACAATGACGACAGCAGGCATAATTAGTTAAATATGTTTAGGGGGTGGGTAAAGCAGTTTCTACGTTCCGTTCCATGTCATAACTGTTGTTTTGATGAATATTATCGATGAAATACACATATTTTTGCATAAAACGAAACTCGTTGTTATTGTTTGTCAAAAAAATAACACGAATGAAAGCTCCATAACCTCAACGACGAGTTAACTTGTGCGAGCTCCGATATTTTTTGCGTTTTTATTTTGTAATAAACATGAGTGATAAAATAACAAGATCCAGAGCACCTAATTTTAATAAGGAAGAACAGTTATTATTGTTTGCTGTAATGAAGCCCTATACAATTATTATTGAGTGTAAGAAGACTGACTCCGTCAAGCAAATTGATAAACAAAGTGCTTGGTCGAGAGTTACGGAGATATATAATGCCAATACAAAAGGTGTAAAAAGAACGACTGAAAACCTAATTAGCTGCTATCGAAATACAAAAAGCAAATTCAAAAAACAACATTCTGAGGCCAAGATGCTGTTAGAAGGTAAGTGTTACTTAATTTGGTTGTGGTATTTTCTACATTAACGCTGTATTTTAGAAAAATGCAGTTAATATCACAACTAAATAGTACATACCTTAATACAAACTACCAGTTCAGTCTAAAGATAAATAGTTATATCAAATTCTTATTTCAGATCCAAGTAAAAAGGAGGCTCTGTTGAATGCTCTTGAAGAACATGGCAAAGATTGGACAGCCATGTCCTCTTCAATAAATATACCAGCCGATGTGTGCCAGAGCACTTTTACAGAATTGCAAAATATAGTAAAAAAAGAAGATGCATTATATAAAAAACGGATATTGGGCACAGGTATAGTATCTTTTATATGGCTACCACCTATTAGATTAAACATTCAATAACAGGTCATTAATACAATTATTATAATTATGTGTTTATTATTACTAATATGTGTTTTAATATGTGCAATAGGTGGTGGGCCTCCTCCATCAAGTGAGGATCCATTGATGGCCATTAAAAAACTGATAGAGCCACAAATTGATGGAATGTACACTCTTTATGATGGGGATGCTGAGTTGATGGAACAATTCCAAAAAACAAAGCCTGCGGAGGAACAAATCCAACCAATAGAAATGGACTTTGCAGAAATTAATAAAGAAAATACAAATCCAGTCCATTCATCTATCAGCTTTACTGGTTAGTAACATAATATCAGTTAATAATTATGTTATTTAATAAATACGTTGTCTACTTTAATAAATTATTAATTGTTTTTAGGTCCTGTTGTTCCAATAATTGCTGGTGGATCTCAAACTCAAGCAGTTTCATATGCAGATGACAATCATGGTAATTATTGATAGAATGTGCGGTTTGTTGTTTATTTTGATTATGTAATATATTTCATATTGTGTAGTTGCAGATGATAATATGACACCATCAACAATAATGCTGCAAACTCCAAACCGAACAGATTTTCTGAGAAAGAAACGGGCACCTGAACTTGGAAATGGTAAAAACCTATTTCTTTTTAATTAAATTAATTATTCTAAATAGTTGTGCTATTATATACTTATTTAGTATCACTAAGATGGCAAATAGCTTATGGCCTGCCTGACAGTAAGCAGTTATCATAACCTATGGATACCTAATACCAGGGGCATCACCGGTACATTTCTCTTTGTTATATTTATATACATCATCAGTTATTTATTGTCCTACTGCATAGTAGATTTTAAAAATATGTGCATAACTACCTCAGTTTTATCATAATAGTCATAATTTTTATAACATATACCTACACTGTTTTAATCAGTATATAATTTTTCTTGTAATTTTGCAGGTTACATATGTCCAAGCAAAAAGAGAAGTGTGAACGATAGTTTCTATGCATTATCACAGGAGAAGATGGAATTAGTTAAAATACAAAGAACTATATTAGAGATGGAAATGAACCATAAATCCAAATTATATGCACTAGAATTAGAAGATAAGGTAGCTGAAAATAAATTCAAGGCAGAACTCCGGCAAAAAGAATTACATCTTCTAGAATTAAAAATAAATAAAGAATGTCAACAATAATTATTTTTTTATTATATGTTTAATGAACTGAAATAGCTATCTATTAAAACTCTTCGCTGTAAATTGTTGCTATTTCTTGCTTGCTGGGTTGAGTGAGCCAAATTTTCATTTTCAATGAGTACTGGGTATTCAATTTCCTCAGGAGGAACACTTTCATTTTGAAGTATAGCCAAATTGTGCAGCACAGCTGTAGCCACTATTATGCCTGGTACTCTATGTAGACATATACTTATTCCACGAGAGAGTATAGGAAACCTTCTCTTCCATATGCCAAATGCTCTTTCCACAACATTCCTCGTTTTAATTTGAGACTCTTGATAGAGCCTGTCACCTCTTGAGTGGATATTTCTTTCAGGTAAAGGTACCATCATAAAATTTGTTTGAGCATAGCCACTGTCTCCCAGTAAAAGTTTGTTGTTATACTTGCCTTGAACAAAATTGCGTTTGAGAGCACAATTGTCCCATATATTGGAGTCATGGGCAGAGCCATGCCACCTAGCAACAACATCTAAAAACATCATATTGGCCCCGGCAACACACTGTGTATTAATAGAAAAGTAACCTTTCCTGTTCCGATAAAGTTCCGCATTTACACCTCCAGGTGAAAGTATTCGTATATGAGTACAGTCAATAACGCCATTCACTCTGGGAAATCTAGCTATTTTGTAAAAATCTAACGCCATTTTTTGTTGTTCTTCCTCCGTTATAGGGAATTTTATATACATTTTATATAAAGATGCAATAGCATGAATTACACGGTGTACTATTCTACAGGCTGTGGACTCATGTACACCTATCATGTCACCACAAGTTATTAGTTGGCTTCCTGTCGCAAAAAACCTTAATGTACACAACAATTGGTTGATTGGAGATACAGATGTAACCCTGAAACAATTAATTTAAATATGTTACTGACATACTCTTTCCTTTTTTACAATATACATATTTTTAATAATACACTACATTTAGCTTACCTGTTCACATCATATTTCAATTGCGGCTCTATGTGTTGTAATAGCAATAAAGTTGTCGCTTTGCTCAAACGAAATCTCCGTACAAATTTATCTTCAGAAAGAGAGTTTATTAAATCGGTCCGGGGAAAAACTTGCCGTACTATGGGTCTATTTATGTAATCTACAATCTCTTCATCATCGTCGGAAAACAATGCAATCAAATCCAAATCCATATTTGTGATCAAATACGTATTACTACTTTTGTAAACAATAACTAGCCACAGAGAAAGTCAAAGTCAAAACTGACAGTTCTACGGGTCTTAAACGCGTTTAGCGCCGCTAAACAGCAGATTTTCGGTATTTAACTTTGGCCATTTGTTAAACATGTTTAGCGACATGTTTATCGTTCTGCAAGACACTAATCGTGTTTAACCTTTTTAAACGCATTTAGTACGTCCTAAATGTATTTAAGTTATGTCACGCAAGTCGCCCTAAGTTAACGTAAAAAAAAGATACGGCCGTTTATGCCTAAAAAAAACGCACATTTCCACACTCTCTAGGGAATCAAAATTTATAGGGTACTAGCTGACCCGCGCAACTTCGTCTGCGTAAATTTTCCCTTTTTTTTTTTCTTCCTTTTTTTTTTACAAAATTTTTCATTGCAGCGCTCCTATTGGTGGTAGCGTGATGCTATCCAACAATAAAATATTTTTTTTCAATGCGGCCCAGTAGTTCCTGAGATTATCGCGTTTAAACAAACAAACAAACTCTTAGGGGTATGAAAAATAGATGTTGTCCGATTCTTAGACCTACCGAATATGTACACAAAATTTCATGAAAATCGGTCAAGCCGTTTCGGAGGAGTATGGCAACGAAAACTGTGACACGAGAATTTTATATATTAGATTTTCGGTTCACCTAGAAATATGAAATTTGGCAACTAATACTGTCTTGCACTACAAGTATTAGGAAAAAGTGTAAAATCTATACATTTTTAATTTAATCATAAATAAAACGCGAGACTCGATTTCTGAACTATTTATAATATGTACCTACAAATTTGTGTACGGAACGCTCGGTGGGCGAGTCCGACTTGCACTTGCAAGCCGTATTAATGCTTTTAACTTTCTTATAAAAACAAACATAAATGGGTATTTATCATGTCTTAAATGCAAACATCGTAAGCCTGTTTACTAGATTTTCACACACATTATTGAAGACATAAATGACAGTAATGTCATTATTAAACTCTAGTAGGTATGCTAGGGGCTAGCATACCTACTAGAGTTTAATAATGACATGACATTACAAGTGGCCAGTTATCAAGTCAAAATCTGAAGAAAAGGTAGTTTCATGTCTAGTGTTATATTCCCAGATATAACAGAAAAAATCAAGAAGTGGTCATTTCAAGAAACGGTCATTTAAAAGAGTGGTCATTTTAAGAAGTGGTCATTTCAAGAAGTGGGCATTTCAAGAAGTGGGCATTTTAAGAAGTGGTCATTTCTAGAAGTAGGCATTTAAAGAAGTGGTAATTTCAAGAACTGGTCATTTCTCATTGTGGTCCTAAAACGCCGAAAGGTGTTGTTTATCGTACCACATCTCAATAACTTGTTACAAAATTCACCAAAAAAATTACGCCTAAAATAATATTAATTTATTGCATTTAGTAATAACATTCAGAGCGAATCGGCATGCCACATCATTGCCCATATTTTAATTATTTTTTGTTTATATATAACAGTTATTTGCACATATGTACAGTGACCTTGTTTGAAACATGTCTAGCGTTTTTTTGCTTGTTTGGTTGTGAAATATCTTGCAAATGCTTGCTTGCGTAACGTACTTCAGAGCTATCCATTAGGGTCACACAATCGGAGTTTATGATGCTTTCTTGCACCAGGGATGTGTTTTGATGTCGTAATCTCCTAACCAATCCCGTCCAATCGGTTACGGCGGCCATTCTCATTAAAGACTAGCCAACTACGCAGGAGATTATAGTGTACAAGTGTATGCGCAAACACAAGTGCACTCTCTATTCACTCGCTCTCATAGTCGGATGGGTGGGAAATCCAATACGACCGGATTAAGATTGGGCACATGACCGACGGCAATGTTTTGGTCACATACATTTTATTTTATCTATACTTTATTATTACTACATAGTATAAAACAAAGTCGCTTTCTCTGTCCCTTTATCTATGTATGCTTAAATCTTTAAAACTACGCAACGGATTTTGATGCGGTTTTTTTTAATAGATAGAGTGATTGAAGAGGCAGGTTTATATGTATAATAACATCCATTAAATAGTGGAGAAATAAGGAGCAGAGCAGCAATAAGAAATGTTGCAAAAACGGGGAAAATTTACGCAGACGAAGTTGCGTGGGTCAGCTAGTAATATTAAAAAGAGGTAAAGTTTGTGGGGTTGTAAGAGTATCTCTGGGTTTACTGAACTGATTTAGATAAAAACATGGTATGGAGATAGTAACACCATCATTTATCCATAGCACTTACACCCAGACTCGTAACAAAAATGTTAAGATTAGACAATGAAGTGCCCTGTGTGGGAATCGAACCTACGACGTACACTCCCACTGCGCCACCAAGTCAAAATAAAGAAGGTAAATCTTTAAAAGCCATGTCATGGTTGTTTTGTTACAAAGCCCAAAGTTATTGCATACCTCTCAACAAGGCCATAACAGTTTAAAAACTAAAATGGCGCCTTCTAAACATTCACCTAGATAAGTAAAACTTGTTTCGCAGTTAAAATATATGTGTCACAATATACTGAGAGTACAGAAGGCAACCTTCTGCCTCTGTGGCGCGGTGGTAGTGTGTCCGACTGCTACGCAAGAGGTCGTGGGTTCGATTCCCACACGGGACACCACTTTGTGTGATCCACAAATTGTTGTTCAGGGTCCGGGTGTAATATGTGTCCGTGACTTCTATGTTTGTGAAGTCCCCCGTGACACAGGGCTTGTACACTACTGCGGGAATAGTCTTTAAAAAAAAAAAAGGTACCTCGCTCTAGCAACGCATAGACAGACAAGACATCGTTATACTACTAATACTTCACTAGAAATCTTAATACCTTCAAGAACAATTCTATTCAATAAATGATTTTCTGAATGATATGTAATGTAACAAAATTATAACTCTTTGACATGTTTTTTTATAAATTTTTAGTATTATTATAATTTTTATTTCTTGACATAAATGTGATAAATGGACCTACCAATTTGTAATTTTATAGAACATTTATTCATATTGTGTAATAAATTTTAAAAAAAATAATGTATCTTTTTTTTTTTCGTATTATGCATAAGGTAATAAGAAACAAATTCAGCAGAAATCTTATTGAAATGAAATAATATTTGCATGTCACTATTGACTAAAGTTGTAAGAACTTAATAATTTATAAGACCACAGATGTACCAACTTTTGTGCAAATAAAGAATTTATTATTTATTATTTATTATTTATTATTTATTATTTATTATTTATTATTTATTATTTATTATTTATTATTTATTATTTATTATTTATTATTTATTATTTATTATTTATTATTTATTATTTATTATTTATTATTTATTATTTATTATTTATTATTTATTATTTATTATTTATTATTTATTATTTATTATTTATTATTTATTATTTATTATTTATTATTTATTATTTATTATTTATTATTTATTATTTATTATTTATTATTTATTATTTATTATTTATTATTTATTATTTATTATTTATTATTTATTATTTATTATTTATTATTTATTATTTATTATTTATTATTTATTATTTATTATTTATTATTTATTATTTATTATTTATTATTTATTATTTATTATTTATTATTTATTATTTATTATTTATTATTTATTATTTATTATTTATTATTTATTATTTATTATTTATTATTTATTATTTATTATTTATTATTTATTATTTATAACAAAGTGGTTCGAAGTACGCTTACACGTGGTCATCAGCAGGCCTAGTGGGAGTTTGTTTAACGTTAACGCGATCGAAAGTTTTGCCACGTTTGGCTCTGATTGGTTAAGAGCTTGCAGCGGGCCAATCGGTGTGCCAAACATCTTAAACGTATCGATCGCGTTTACGTTAAACTAGCAGTAGTCATACTGATCCCAAAGTAGTCAGAGCCTGTGCTATGACAACCAGAAAACTGGTAAATACACACTTATAGATAAACTAGCGGCCCGTCCCGGCTTCGCACGGGTGGGCATGGGATCCTTAATTTTTTTAGTAATTGCGACTATAATTAAAGATCTAAGCTATCCTATCTCTCAAGTTGGACCAAACTGCATATTGCGTGCAAATTTGAACGAAATCTGTTAAGAGGTTTAGGAGTCCATCGCGGACAAACATCGTGACAGGAGATTTATATATATTAAGATAAGATTACACCCAGACAGACATCTTTGTAACAACGGGGAAGGGTAATTTAGGAAAGGGACATTTCGGGAAATGTAATTACTACTTTAGAACAACGTTGTCATAGATTCTGTGTCCGTGTTTACAAAATTATGTTTTGAATATAATGAAACTTTTTTTTTAAATTAGGATTTTTTTTATTGTTTTTGTAGATGTGTGTCTACAAAACACAATTTGTATGGATTACTTATTTCAGTTTTGACAACAACACTCCTAGAAGCTTAGCAGTCCAATGCTGGCATGGCAGTGAATGCTTCCGGAAGGGATAATGTTGATGTCAGGAGGGCCTGGTGTTCGGTCACACTGCGGCACTCCTAGGTTAGGCGTTTCTTCGGATTTCGTGCATCCTCTGCAGAGCTGGCTGTCCGTCAGCCCAATGGTGTGGAGGTGCTTGTTCAGGGGACACTAATGGTAGCCCGTATTACTGCTGATACCAATAACCTTACGCCGCTTGTTAATATATACTTATAGATAAACCAGCTAACACGCGCAACTTCGTCGTTTTTGCAACATTTTTCGCTCCTATTGGTCGTAGCGTGATGTTATATAGCCTATAGCCTTCCTCGATAAATGGGCTATCCAACACAAATATTTTTTTTCAATTTGAACCCTGCTGGTTCAAAATATTATCCTGTTCAACCAAAAAAACAAACTCTTTAGCTTTACAATAAAAGTATAGATACAATAATTGGATTTTTGAAAGATAGAAAAATTTGAAGTCCAGACCCAGGAATCGAACCCGAGACTTCCGTAGCCAAACCGGGGCCAGAAGCGAACCACCTATCTGGACTATGTTACTAGTAGTATTTGTAAAGTAATTGGCAAGAAATGCTTATAAAAATTATTCAAAAGTATAGATTACACTCAGACACAGAATAAACCATTGTGCTCATCATAAAAAGTACTATCCTGGGTGAGGATCGAATCCACGACCTCAGGCTTTACAGCGGTATTGAGTAGTTTGAAGCTTGAAAGAGGCTTTAAAGCCAGTTATTATTACGATAGGTAGTAAATTTCCATGCGAGTAAAGGCTCCACTGACGATGCATCCATCAATTCAAATAACGTGGACTTCTGTCAAAGACTTGTCGTGACTGTCAAAAACGTTCATTTGAATTTATCATGTGTCCATCGAAATGTATTCATTTGGAAGGCTTCAAAATTGGCTGGAAATGGTATCGTCAGTATCCAGCTTTAGTGATTCGAAATGTGTCCATTCGGAATGCTTCCAAATGGGCTGGAAATGGTATCGTCAGTATCCAGCTTTAGTGATTCGAAATGTATCCATTTGGAAAGCTTCCAAATTGGCTGGAAATTGTATCTTCAGTATTAACCTTTAGTCAACATAAAAAATGTTTTATACCGAATTAAAAACCACGTTGAACGCGCATGACCAAAAACCTGTTCCACTTGAAATAATAACCAAAGCTGACGGCGCGGGCGCCCACTTTCAATTTTAACATGTATTCGAATTAAATCAGATGTTACTTTATCATATTTAACACCAAGTCAATTAAATGCTCAACTCAGAATGAAATTTAGGCTATCACATTAGAGCCCACCTTGTATGGTATTGTTCCTATTGTATTTTTTTTTAAATAAAGATAACTAGCAATGTGGGATTGTGTTCCCACATTGCTAGCTAAGCTCTATGGATTGTGTTAGGAGTGGGTTCACTTCAACGAAAAAAAAATACCCTTCGCCTCTGCCAGGTACAATAAGACTATGATAGAGATTTAAGCGGCGGTAACCTAATGGATAAGGCATCGGTCTCGCAATCGTGAGGTCGCGGGTTCGAATCCTACCCATTATACTACCGACGTGAACCCACTCCTAACACAAGCCTTTGAACTTAGCTGGAGGGCTTAACAGGATTGCTACTGAGACCACAATCCCACATTGCTAGTTATATTTATAAAAAAAAAAACCTTAGAGTTTATTGGTTAGTTTGACCGCGATAATCTCAGGAACTACTGGATCGAATTGAAAAATTCTTTTAGTGTAGGATAACCCATTTATCTTGCTATAGGCTATTTATCATCACGCTACGATCAATAGAAGCGGAGCATTAATGAAAAATGTTGCAAAAATGGGGAAAATTTACGCAGACGAAGTTTCGATCGAATTGCACCGATCGTGGTCAGTCGACCCGTGACCACGATCGGTGCAATTCGATCGAAACGTCGGGTAAATTAAAGGTTCGTTCCTTTAAATAAATCACGCGATTGAGTCCCGAAATATATCTAATATGTACAAAAATCGCGAAAGTTTAAAAACAAAAATGACTGTGCTATAGATGTGCCAAGAAAAAACAAATTCACAGAAGGATTGCTTTAATATCTATGTTCTTACAATAGGATATTACGAGTAGTTTTATAATATTTTACGACATAACCGCACGACCACAAATTACAATGATCGCAGTGTGGCGTTCCACCGCAACAAATTACACCTTATCATCAAGGTACATGAGACGAGAGATTGCCCTTTCTAACCACGCAATGAATGGGTTGTCCAAAATTCACGCAACAAAGAATTTTGATAGATGAAACCACACAGATTGCTATAAAGATAACTATTGGTTGCAATGAGTACATTATATACTAACACTAGTTGGTTGGTCCGGAGCGAGGGGTCGTGGAATGCGGTCGCATCCTTCTGCGAGGACATCATCTCACAGAAGGAGGCGGCAGAGCGCGTCAGGGAAGAGAGCTCCCTGGCGGATCCGCTTCGTCGCCGGCGAACCGGGCGGCGTCGGCGCGCATATCTGCGCCTTATGCCGCCTTAGGCGGGGCTGCGGGTACGGGGTAATCTGCCCCGCCCGCGGCCTTCCGTGGAGGCGCGGCACCTTGTGTGTATCCATGGGCCGCGTAGGTGTGAAATGCCCGGAACGCAACAACATCGCGTCCGGGCATTGCCACTTCGCGGCAGCCCGTTCGCGAAGGTGGCGAGCGATACACGGCGGGTTTTTTAGTGGGTGCAAACCCCACACTACCTCCATCGTCTTCCCCGGACGGTGGGGGTGTTCGTTAGGAACTTAACACGCCAAAAAAAAAAAAGGATTGGGTTCACGTTGGGAACCCGCGACCTCACGATTGCAAGATGTCTTAACCATTAGGCTGACGCTGCTTTAAATAAAAATCATTTCACCTAGTCATCTACCCGATCTCGATTGCTAATTAGACGTTTAGAGTAGTTAGACGTTTTGCTACTTAGACCTATTGATCGTAAGGCGTCTGATTACTGGACGAACATCTATCGGCGCCGAACTGGTTAATATTACTAGCCCATTTTGTTCCATTTCTTGGCAAAGCCAGCAGTGGAACAACATAGAGTTCCTTTTCCACTGTGTTCGAGCCAAGCCATTCCGTTTCAATCCTTAAACTATGCAACTCTTCTCTCTTTGTTTCTGAGTCTGCTGTGCTGTTTCTTCCTGTTTCCTTCCGTCCACTCTGTTGTTGTTATAGCCTATAGTTCATACGACACTTGGCTGATGATGTGTCCAATTGGGTATTTGACTACTATCAAAATAAAATATTTTAAAATACCAGGTAAAAATATGTCATAAACTGTTCTAAAAACTATGTTCATTTAATAATTTAATGTGTTACTTAATTTATAATCATAAAGAGAAACACTGAAAGTAAACAATTTGACCATAGAAAACGTGACGTCATATGCTAGCATTCCATACAAATTTGTAAAGAGCGGCGCGTTTT
Source organism: Herminia tarsipennalis (assembly GCA_945859575.2). NCBI lineage: Eukaryota > Metazoa > Arthropoda > Insecta > Lepidoptera > Erebidae > Herminia > Herminia tarsipennalis. The sequence goes on from OX243859.2 coordinate 2,760,761, forward strand.
TGACGTTTCTTAAAAAGAGGCTGATTTGACTTTAGTCAAATACCCTATTGCAGTTGCTTTACCAACGTCAGCTAAAGACTGGTTATAGTTCTCAATTTGCACTGCATTACGTATATAATAATGCAATCTCGATAATGTGTTTACGTAATGTTTCTCGGTCACGAGCTCGCTCAATCGTTTCCAAGTGATTGTATTTATATTGTTGGCCATTCTACATTTTTTTCAACTGATTGTACTAAAAAGAGGGTAATGTTTCTTTGTATGGGGTCCTTATTTGCCCTTGTGCTGTCTTGGTCGGCACCTTAGCAGTGTCTGCTATACTTGCGTGATATAGTAATGTTATGTGAATTACTGGGCAAATGAAACTTAAAAACCGGCCAAGTTGTAGTCGGACTCGCGCATGAAGGGTTCCGTAGCATTATCTATAAAAATGGCAAAAATCATATCTGTTGTACCTACTTGGGAGCCTGGGAGCAGATTTATTTTTAACGTATATCTATACTAATATTATAAAGCTGAAGAGTTTGTATGTTTGAACGCGGTAATCTCAGGAACTACTGGTCTGAATTGAAAAAATATTTTTCTGTTGCCCATTTATCGAGGAAGGCTATAGGCTATATAACATCACGCTACGACCAATAGGAGCGGAGCAACGATGAAAAATGTTGCAAAATAAGAGAAAATTGACGCATACGTAGTTTTGCGTGTCAGCTAGTAAATAAATATTCTGTGAATATTTTATGCGTCTACCTGTTCCCGTTATCAATATCGAGCAAAAAAATTGAATTTTATAAGCTACGGGTCTTAATCGCGTAAATATTTTATTTTTAAGCTAAATACCTTTGTTTCTACCCGTGACCACGGCCGTTGCAATACGGTCGAAACGTCGGGCAATAAACAAAGGTATTTAGCCTTAAAATAAAATATTTACGCGATTAAGATCCGTAGCTTATAAAATTCTGTAACTCACGCAACGCTATCTGATCCCAAATTAAGCAGAGCTTGTACTATGGACACCAGACAACCGATAAACATACTTATATATTTCTAAATACATACATGTCACTATCACTACATAGTATAAAACAAAGTCGCTTTCTCTGTCCCTATATGCCTATGTATGCTTAAATCTTTAAAACTACGCAACGTATTTTGATGCCGTTTTTTTTAATAGATAGCGTGATTGAATCTATTTATCCATTAGATAGTGGAGAAATAAGGAGCGGAGCAGCAATAAGAAATGTTGCAAAAACGGGGAACATTTACGCAGACGAAGTTGCGGCGGGTCTGCTAGTTATACATAAATAACACCCAGACACAGAATAAACCATCGTGTTTATCACACAAAGTTATATATAAAAATAGCTGTCCCGCGCAACTTCGTCTGCGTAAATTTTCCCCGTTTTTGCAACATTTCTCGTCACTGCTCCGCTCATATTGGTCGTAGCGTGATGTTATATATCCTATAACCTTCCTCGATAAATGGGCTATCCATCAGTGAAACCATTTTTTAATTCGTATTGGTAGTTCCTGAGATTACCGCTTTCAAACAAACGAACTCTTCCGCTTTATAATATTAGTATAGATTAAAGAATGTTTATTAGATGTCTGGTTGTCTTGGTACAGACTCTGCCTTGTTTGGAATTATTACTTATTGTCTTTGCATAAATATTAATATGTTTGACTATTTAAATATGCGCAAGAGCATTTATATGCAATTCGTTTCGCGGAATATTATCAAGTTTGTTCTCTTAGTATTCTTTTATGGGTGTGAAGGTCATGCAATTTTGATGTTAAATATATACATATTTGTTTTTGATATTCAAATACTAGTTTTCCCCACGGCTTTGCCCGCGTTAAATTTGATTGTGATTGAATTTTTAATTTTCATAAATCCATATTTTGATGATGTCCCACTATTTGTTTGTCAAATTTCTATTTTGAATTGGCAAAACAGTTTTGATGGCAGTCTTCCCGTGACCACGGCCGTTGCAATACGGTCGAAACGTCGGGCAATAAACAAGGTATTTTACCTTAAATTATTCACGCGATTAAGACCCGTAATATATATATTTTCATAATGTGTACAAATCGCGAAAGTTTATCAACATTTATAATGGGGTTTTCCCGGTTTTCCTTTAATAAGTTTCCCCGGTCTTAACTTAAAATTTGGTGATTAAATTAGTCTGAGTAACATAGGCTACGTTACTTTAGTCAGACGTGATAACAGCCACACTCGATTTATTATTTTCTTCTGATTGAGCCAATAATTAAAATTTTGGTTGTTAAATGTCAATATATTTTTTTTAATGAGATGTCCTCTTCACTTTCACTTGCAAAATTGTGCAAAACTATGCTCCAGTGACAATGAATAAATCTTGTGATGTTGAAAAATATTAATTATTTTGACCAAACTTTTTTTTTAAATATAAATTTTGTTTTGGTAGACACATATGAGTTCCTTTAATTGTAAGTGCATTTGTGAATGAAATGCATCTTGCATTTAATTCACCTGGATGATTCTTAAAAAAAAATACCTAGCAATGTGGGACCCCCACATTACTAACAATCCTGTTAACCTCTCCAGCTAAGCTCTATGGCTTGTGTTAGGAGTGGGTTCACGTCGGTAGTATAATGGGTAGGATTCGAACCCGCGACCTCACTATTGCCTTTAAGTGGGTAAGGCATCATTGGCCTTACGTTGCTCAAGCATAGACACAATAATCATGCGGCCAGTAGTCTTTAATGACACTAGTTGTCTCTATGTCTTTATGGCCGTTGTCTACTGTGTTTTCTTTATAAACCAGAAAGAGACAGGTATTGGCCGCACAGCTGTGTCGTCTCTTTCTAGAGAGTGGTCAATTTTGTGAGGATATTAATCAATCCAGTCTATGTCTATGAGTTCAAAGATAAGTTCATGAGGCCAAACACAATGTTAGTCTATTTCAATCATATGTTGTCTTTGGCGCTGCTGGCGCATTCATTAGCAAGTAGTTAGTTCTAATTAAAACTATTGTAAAGAATGAAAATACCTGCGTACTTGCGAAAGGCCCTTGTCCCACCGCCGGCGATTAGCGAGCAACTACAGTTGGATCAACGTTACTAGGCCGGACTGAAGTTGGTGACAAGTGGTTGCGCAGATGCATTTTTTGGAAGTAAATGGTGGCAGAAAGCGGGGGGGAGCGGGGGCGGTAACTAAACCAAGAGGATTAGAGATGCGATTACGCATTACATGTTTTTTGTGATTATTTTCGTAAAAAAAATGTTTTTCAAAGTTTCTTTAGTATTTACTGTAACTGTTCTAAATTTAAACTTTTATGAACTTATTTAAATAGTATTTTTATGTTTTTGAATAAAAATGTTGTTAGTATTTTTAATCGATTAAACATAATTAATCGTTTTCGTAAGTAATTTTTGGGTCGATTCTCTATGACATGCGCGAAAGTGATAAGAACCTAACTTCAATCCGGTCAAGTTACGTTGATCCTACTGTATTAACTATTTCCTCCCTCAAGAAACTTACAATAGATAATAAAATAAACATATAAAATTAATATTTAATAAAAAAAAAATGTGTGGTGCCGGCTTAAGAATAGTACCACCCCATCTCTACCCGTGGGTGTCGTCAAGGCGACTAAGGGATTTTACCCCGGAGGACGGGCAGCAGCGTCCTCGGCGTACTTAAAGCCTTACTGCGATCGCCAACCCGCTCGCCAAGCGTGGCGATTATGGCAATTACCCCCAGGATCTACATACTAGTAGGTTCTACTGGGGAGACCCGTGCCCAGCAGTGGGCCATCTTATGGGTTGATATGTAAAAAAAAAAATCAAAAAAAAATAATTAAGAATTAAAAAAAACCCGCCTGCATAAAGACGGAAATAAGATACCCTTTACATTTAATATCATGCAATCGGGTGTATTATTGAATCTTGTTGAACTTAAAAATTATCTTGGTAAAAACGATTTGATATCCATACGATATATCACATTAATCACATTATTATTATTATAAAGGCGAAAGTTTGTGCGATATGTGAGTGTGTATGTTTGTTACTTCTTCACATCTAAACAGCTGGAGCGATTTTAATCAAATTTTGTATGGAGTTAGCTGACACCCTGAATTAACACATAGGCTAATAAACCGCGGTTGACACCGCGGGGTCCAGCTAGTATCCATATATTTCTGAAAAATACTAGCTGTACTCGGCCACGCTTCGCTGTGGCTTTTAAAGCCAGGAACACTTGCCGGCCTTCTCCAGAACATTCTGCTAAAGTTTCATCACAATCTGATCTATGGTTTCGGAACGCATCGAGGACGTACAGATAAACATTGATTTTTATTTTTATATAACTAGTCCGGCCATAAATACTGTTACATAAAAACCTTTCCTTTTTTCATCTTTTAATTACTTTGAATTTGGAACGAGTTTATTTTTTTTTAAAGTTTCTTTCGCCATTTCACATATGTTCGTTTTCATTATCAAATTACAATATGGATAGGGGTGTTAAAGAAAATAGGATTGCGATGATCGCCTAGCACAAAGTGGGTATGGAGCCGTCGGTCATATTCCAGACACTTCAAAAGCTCGGTATCAGTCGTATGTTCGTATATCGTACTATAAACAGATACAAAAACACTTCCTCTGTCGCAGACCATAAAAGATCGGAGCGGCCGCGTGCTGTTAGAACTACAAAGGCTGTTAATGCTGTTAAAGCCAGAATTCGTCAAAATCCTAATCCTATTAGGAAGCAACAGATTTTAGCGCGAGAAATGAAATTCCCGCTAGGACTCGTACGCGAGTTATAAAACAAGACCTAAAGCTCGGTGCTTATCGTCGATATACAGGACATGCACTAAATCAATTTTTACAATTAAAGAGTGTGGATCGATCAAAACGCCTTCTGCCGCGATACGCAGGTAAAGGGCACAGAAATATCCTCTATACCGATTTAAAAAAATCATGATTGAAGAGCTAAAAAACTAAAGAAGCTGCTCAAGTGGTCGAAAAGGTACAGCGTGGTCATCATCCTGCGTCAGTGATGGTGGGCGTCACAAAGCTACATTTTTGATGCGACCCTAAAATTACTAAATATGTTTAATCGATTAAAAATACTAACAAAATTTTAATTTAACAATATAAAAATACCATTTAAATGAGTTCATAAAAGTTTAAATATAGAACAGTTACAGTAAACACTAAAGAAACATTGAAAAATATTTTTTTAACGATAATAATTACAAAAAACATGAATTAGTAATACTAATTAAGACAATGTTATGCGTAATCGCATCTCTAATTCTCTTGGTTTAGTTTCCGCCCTCACCCCCTGCTTCCTGTCACCATTTACTTCCAACAAAATGCATCTGCGCAACCACTTGTCGCCAACTTCAGTCCGGCCTAGTTACGTTGATCCAACTGTATGTTAAATAGCATCGTTTAACTTAAATAAAAGTTTTTATAGAACTATTAAGGCGCTGACAAGAGCCAAATAGGCTTAACCTAAACAATTTTTTAGCCAAATCTACGTAGTTTGTGACGGCAGAAAAAATATATGTTAATCTTGAACATATTTCTAAGAACCCTGTTGTATTGAAAACACGTATTTGAATTTTTTTCTCGATAAAAAAAAATTGCAAACTAACCTCTTAAAATGATCTTCTAACAAAAATATCTGCATTACTTAACAACGAATGTTGGTAAAATAATTAACAATAACGTATCATATTATAATACAGAATCTGGTTGTTTTTTATTTTTGACTACTCGACTTATTTTCAAGTAATTAATTGTTTTATGGTTTATAATTAGTTACGAGCGCCACGTGATCGCACTTCTCTTTCTTTTTTATGCAATCTGACAGTGATCGCAGAGACGCGCAGCTAGACGGACGTATGTCGCTTTGCCTCGCTACCCATTCACTTCATATTTTGTTTGTTATTTGAAAAAGTAAAGAATATAAGTTGCATAAATATACTACATATATATTTATACTATCTAAGTTGTAAATTAAAAATATATTTAGTTCTAAGTTGTAAATATAGTTCTAAGTTATAAAATATTTGTTACAAAAAATGGGAAACAAACAAAAATGTCGGAGGCCAGCAAAAAAGCGCTTCTATACCAACAAACAAAAACATCTCATGGAAGTAGTAAAGTAAGTATTACATTTTTGATATTGTAATATTGACAAATATATTGCACGAACAGAAGTGAAATCGTAACCAATCCAAAAATATACACTAAGCTGTTTTGTACAACGTATAGCGTAAATTCATCTATGACGGTATCGCTTGGTTGGTCTAGCGGTATCTGCGTATGTTCAATATTTTTTGTTTCGAATTCGAAACCTAGGTTCGACTATTCAATTTTTGTATTTATTTTTAATACTTATTTTAACATTATTTTTCTTTTCAGTAAAAAGAGACGTTTGACGAACAATTCAGAAGCAGGTGAAACTTCGGAAATTGTTTTTCACCAGTAAGTTGGTAATAATTACCTACATACTATTATAGATAATAATTTTATTATTTATATCATACAAAAAGAATCGCCACATAGACAAAGAGGATCCCCTTTACATTTTAGAAAGATGGTCACAAACAAGTTCAATGATAAACTATTACATTTGCATAGACTTACGGCTATCTTAGAACTGGCCTAATAGGAAAATACTCCTAAAATACTTGTAGCTTTATCCTTTGTTTCTTGCCCTTCTCAAACAAATGATTGTGTAGGCTTTAGTATTTTTTAAGTATACATAGCGATCTATAGGTACATAGTAAAGTGTCTGTTTGTAATGTCAAAATAGCAGTTTTTTACTAAATGTTATGAAAGTACATAGTACTTATAACAAATATACAGATTTTTTTTGTCTGTATGTCTGTCTGTGTGTTTGTTCCGACAAATCTCCAAAACGGCTGGACGGAGTTTGACAGGTCTTTCACTGTCAGACAGCTAATGATGTAAGGTGTAACTTAGACTACGTCTATCGGGATATAGAGAATGAGAAGATGAGAAGACGAAGTCGCGAGCACAGCTAGTTAGACATAATAGGTAAGTTTAGTGCTGAAGTAATTTTTCTATTGAAAAAACTTTATAATAAATATTTTTTACAGATTAGAAAATGTGCCTGTTGCAGTTACATCAAAAAGTGATGTTATAATTCCCCCTGAAAATGTTACCAGGTAAGTACCTAGAATGAGATGTTTACAATTTTCCAAGTTATATGAAACTTTCTCATGAGCGTTCTTATACTTATCGTGTTATTGTGAGTCATAGTTTTTTTCTATCACAGGTTTGAAGTATCGGCAAAAGTATCTGCGATAGTTGAATCCACCGATAATATTCCTGAACTTGAGGTAAATATTATCTTGAACAGGTCTTGGTTGTCGAAGATAAAATCTGGCAGTTAGTATTTAGTTATTTACGCATGGATAAGCTTTAAGTATTTTTTTTTTTAGACTGCTACAAGTCGCCCTGCACAACAAAAAATCCACATCGGACGACGAATTATAAACTTATCGCATTTTTTTAAAAATCTTCAAAATATTTCTGGCCACGGACCCTTGGGTTGTAATTTAAGTTACATTGATTTGGTAGGAGAAAACATAAATGGATTCTCGTCGAAGTTCACTCTTTTGTGTAGGATGTGCAATTTAAAATTTATCATTGAAAGTGATTCTAGTGACGAAAATTATTTACCAGTCAATTATTGTGTAGGTATGATATCAATTGGTGGTGGACATTCAAATTTGGAAGAATTTTCTTCAGCGCTAAATTTACCTATTATGTCAAATAAAAAATACCAAAGCATACACGATGATTTATCTAAAGAGTGGGAACTGGTTGCGCAAGAAACAATGGAAAAAGCTGCTGAAAAGGAAAGAAATTTTGCTATAGCGGATGGCAAAATTAGTAAAAATGGTATCCCAATTATTGATGTTATTGCGGACGGATGCTACTCCAAGAGATCATATAGAACTAATTACTCCGCGTTATCAGGTGCTGGTACTATTATTGGACGGAGAACAGGAGAAGTTTTGTACTACGGAGTTCGCAACAAATATTGTTATACCGGGCGGAAAAACAAAAACTGCCTATAAAGGAACACAAATGTTTTAAAAACTACACGGGTCCTTCGACAGGTATGGAGAGTGACATAATTGTTGAAGGATTTAAACAATCAGTACAAAATCATAATTTAATTTATGGACACTTGATATCTGATGGTGACTCCAGCACCTATAGTAAAATTCTCCAATCACGACCTTATCAACATGAAGGTGTCACAGTAGAAAAAATAGAATGTCGAAATCATTTACTGAGGAACTTTTGCAATAAACTGCAACAATTACAAACCGATACCAGATACCCAATCAGCCATCGTAAACATGTAAGCAAAAAAGCAATAATGAGTGTAAGGTCTGTTATAAAAAAAAGTATCGCTAAAAACAAAGGCGCTGAATGTCCAGAAATTCAAAGTCTATTCGACGATATTATGCTGGCTCATTACCATGCTTTTGGCAACCACACTAGATGTAAACCATACTTCTGTCAGAAACAGGGCGAACAAGAAAACACTTCAAACGACTTCTTTTCGAGTTCACTATGGCAGCGAGTTAGTTTACTAATTCAAAATATAGCAGGCCACGCTCGAAGTCTCATCCATGATGTGGACAGTAATATTGTAGAGCGCTACCACAGCATAATAGCAAAACATGTTGGAGGAAAAAGAATCAATTTTTCAATGAAGAGTTCATATGCTACGAGATGTACTGCGGCAACTGTGTCATTCAACACAAAGAAATCAATATCTCGACTGTATAAACACATCTTAGCAAAAAGTCCACAAGGAAAACTAAAGATGTTAGAAGAAAGAAGAATGAAAAAGAGACACTTAAATTGCAAGTACATAAAGAAAAAAAGACGTATAATGTTCACAAAAACAGATGAATGTTATGGAGATCAATGCAATAAACCTGATATGCCGGAAGAAATTCTTCAAAAAATGAAGGACAATTTTATTTATTCGTTAAAAAAAACTGACGCAGAACGAAAAATCATTGAAAAAAAAACGATTCTTCAAAAAGATAGTAGTGAGTGGATGGAACTTAGGAGGTCACTATTGACAGCTTCCAATTTTGGCCGTGTGATAAAGAAAAGGCCACATACTGGATGCGCCAATTTAGTAAAAGATATAATATATAAAAAAAATATGGATCACATTTCCTCAATAAAACATGGCCAGCAAAATGAAAAAATAGCGATAATGCAACTGTCGAAACAAGAAAATATTAAAATTTCGCCTTGTGGGTTGTTTATAGACGCAGAGTTGCCTTATCTTGGAGCCACACCTGATGGTATCTGTGGCGAAGATACCATAATAGAAATTAAATGCCCAATCACTGCACACAAGATGGGACTGAGTGAGGCAATCAGTAAAAAAAAAGTAAATTTTTGGGTAAAAGATAAAGAAGGGTGCCTAAAAATAAATACCAATCACAACTGGCATTATCAAATTCAGGGACAGCTCCATATAACAGGACGCAAGAAATGCTTGTTTGCTGTATGGTCTGGAGGAGAAGTTAAATTAAAGACAGAAGTAATAGATAAAGATGACTTATTTTGGCAACAGAAAATGAAACAGAAACTACAATCATTTTACCTGACCCACCTACTCCCTGAAATAGTAGATCCCAGATTCACACGGAATCTGCCTATAAGAGACAATAATAAAGTGCACGAAATAGTCCTTCAGGCACCAATTGATCAACCCACATGTTCAAGATACCTCAATAATACAGACTTGTAAATACTAAATAAATTTTATAATAATAACTAGCTGACCCGCGCAACTTCGTCTGCGTAAATTTTTCCCATTTTTTCAAACATTTTTACTTGCTGCTCCGCTCCCATTAGTTGTAGCGCGATGTTTTATAGCCTATAGCATTCCTCGATAAATGGGCTATCTAAAAGTAAAATATTTTTTTCAATTTGGACCCGTAGTTTCTGAGATTATCGCGTTCAAACAAACAAACAAACTCTTCTCTCTCTTCTAATATTATAGTATAGTTATAAATGTTAGGGGTGGATAACCCTTATCACTTAGGGGCATGAATAATAGATTGTAATTTTCCCTTTTTTCTTCCTTTTTTTTTATAACATTTTTCATTGCTGCTCCGCTCCTATTGGTCGTAGCGTAATGTTATAACATATAGCCTTCCTCGATAAATGGGCTATCCAACAATAAAATATTTTTTTCAGTGCAGCCCAGTAGTTCCTGAGATTATCGCATTCAAACAAACAAACAAACTCTTAGGGGTATGAAAAATGGATGTTGGCCGATTCTCATAGATACCGGATAAGCACAAAAAATTTCATCAAAATCGTTCAAGCCGTTTCGGAGGAGTATGGCAACGAAAACTGTGACACGAGAATTTTATATATTAGATTATTATCTATCTGTACAAATAAATAAAATTGAAGAGTCTGTTTGTAATATCAAAATAACATTTTTTTGCATATGTAAGGATATATGTTACTGAACACAGTTTTTTTTTTGTCTGTCTGTTTGTTCCGGCAAATCTCCGGGAGCAAATAAAGTATACAATTATGCGAAAATAATTAAAATTTTGCTAATATACTTTGGAGTTTTATTTTCCTTCCTTTTATATTGTTTTGAAATTCATTGCAAATTCTCCAAAAATAGTTAAAAATACAAACGTATAAAAAATATTTATTGTTTTTTTTAATCGCCCTGTCTAATTTCTTTCTAGTTCTTCATACAGAACAAAAATATAAATTTCGCCATGTATTGGTTCTTTGTTTATTATTGACCGCGTCCCTTTGTTTCTGTCTTGGTAGTTCGCTGTATTACCGTCCTATAAACGATGGCACTAGGATATCGGAGAAATAGTGGGCGTGGCTAAAAATACCGAAACATCGAAGTTCAATAGCTGTTGTCAGCGTCTTAATGTATTATGAAAATATACTTATACATTACGGGTCTTAATCGCGTGAATAATTTAAGGTAAAATACCTTGTTAATTTCCCGTCGTTTCGACCGTATTGCAACGGCCGTGGTCACGGGTACGGTCGATAAACAAGGTATTTTACCTTAAATTATTCACGCGATTAAGACCCGTAATATATATATTTTCATAATGTGTACAAATCGCTAAAGTTTATCAACTATTAATGTATGTATCTCTTTTGTTTGCACAGAATCTACGTCTACTGTACGTTTCTTAAACGAGAAAATCGTTAATAGTTGCTCGCTTTCTCGCCGTTGGTGGGACATGTGCCTCATTCATTACAGTAGGTAATTAGTAATTGTTCTCATACAATATACAAAAAACAAAAGGTTGACCTTTGCACTGGCTTACAGGTAAGGTCGGTGGTTTCATTGCCATTTTTAACAGCTTTTGCCTGTGCCTCCGTCCGTATTTTGTCGATTTTTTAGGGCTCCGTAGCCAAAATGGCAAAAACGGAACCCTTATAGTTTCGTCATGTCTGTCTGTCTGTCTGTCCGTCCGTATGTCACAGGCATTTTACTCAGAGAATACTCAATGAATTTTGATGAAATTTGGTGAAAAAGTGTCTTCTAGTAGCCGCTACTTAGTTTGGTAGCTAAATAATAAAAATATATATTTTTAGGGGGGGCACTCCATACATGTAACAGAAGCTGAAAAAAATGATTTGTCACCAAACATCAACGTTTGGTACGTTATTCAACAGGTCTTTTAAAACATTATGGGGTTTCTAATAAACTTTTTTGATTGAGTGAATGTTTTTGAAAATAATCGCTCCGAAAGTTGCATAATAGTGTCCCCCCCCCCTTAACTTTTGAACCGTGTTACCAAAAAATATGAAAGAAATCACAAAAGTAGCGCTCAATAAATACTTTAAATTAAATTGATATACCGTCATTAAGTTATAGCCGAAAAACTGATTTTCTCAACAAAAGGGCGTAAGTTATTTTTTATTGGCATTTCTTGCCAATTACTTTACAAATACAATAATTGCATTTTTTAAAAATGCAATTATTGTATTTGAAAAGGGCGTAAGGGCCATGAACATACGCTCTTTTGCTGATGCAATTATTTGAGGCTGCGGAACCCTACACTGAGCATGGTCCGACATGCTCTTGCCCGGATTTATTTTATCATGTTGAAGGTGTTTTGTATATCAATGGTTGTGTTGTATTTTTTCTTTCTAATATAAATCGCATTCTAATCTAGTACTAGTCCACTTGGGACACCCGTGCCCAGCAGTGGGATATTATATTGGTTGTTATGAAAAATTATAAATTATGTCTTACCTGTTGATAAACTTTCGCGATTTGTACACATTATGAAAATATATATATTACGGGTCTTAATCGCGTGAATAATTTAACGTCGAAACGTCGGGCAATAAACAAGGTATTTTATACCTCATTTATTGCCTGACGTTTCGACTGAATTGCAACGTATTCGGTTATTAGTCTGTACCTGTGACCACGACCGCTGCAATACGTAAAAAACGTCGGGCAATAAACAAGATATTTTACCATAAATTTTTCACGCGATTAAGACCCGTACCATATATCACACTAATATTATAAAGGCGAAAGTATGTGAGTGTGTATGTTTGTTACTTCTTGACGTCTAAACGGCTGGAGCGATTTTATTAAAATTTGGTATCGAGTTAGCTGACACCCTGGATTAACACATAGGCTAATAAACCGCGGGTAAAACCGCGGGGCACAGCTAGTATATTCATAATAATGTCTTACCTTTCTTATTCAGCCAGGAGTAAAATTAAAGATAATTGAATGCTTACTATATAGAATTATAAAGGTATAAAATCGATCGAGAAATAATGGCCTTGTGTTAAACAGTTAACTGCCAGTGATGACACACTTCATAACTAGGTATGGGCGATTGATTGCTGAGTGGAATATTAAAGAACATGATGTGGAAAGTAATCGTTGAACTACGCACTTGGTTCTAGAATCATCGATCAGAGTAAAAATCAGATAGCTTTTTGGAACGAAGTTCCTAATGGCGCGTTGCGAAAGGGGGCTAGACGGAAAAAATTAAGACCAAAAGTTGTAACGACACTTTTTGCTATAGTTGTAAGCCGTGCGGCGTGCGCGTAAGATATGAAGATCTAATTTGACGAAGAAATCACCTGTCGATTTGGTCTAGAGCAGCTATACTCTAAGTGTGTTCCGCGGAACCCTAGGGTTCCGTGATACCTCTGTCGGGGTTCCGCAAGAATTTAGAAATAAAAAAATCAAAACACCTCTCTCTGGTCGCTCCGCGGCTGTGCGGACTCCGCGGCCGCGCGGAGACAAAACGCTATGAATGTTATTTATTTATTTATTTGTATTTGTATAAGCTTGTGTTACATTAGCTGGTACAATATCTTATAAGTTTGGTCTCAACAATTTTATACTTGTACAACGCGTTCGCTCTAAGTTTGTCGGTCTGTGGAATGCGCGTACCCTCCCCCACGTGACAACAAAACTTATAATGTGTCATAGTTTTACCCAAATATCTACCGTACACAATTTTTATTGTTACAATTAAATAAAAAATTTCGAACGTCATACACTCATACCTATCGCCAGCGGCAAACTTAAAACGAGCGGGTAGTATACTTGTAAGCGCTCAGTCTCTTTGATAAAAGCCGCCTCTGAATTAGAGGCTATAGTTGTCAACAAGCGACTTTCGTCTCTAACTTCAAAGGATAAAGTCGATATTGTTTACAAAGCTATTTTTAAATTTCTGTTTTTATTTTTGCTTTTTGTTTATCAAAGGTGCCGACTCGAGTATTTTCGAGAATATTTGAGATCGAGTCTAGGACTAAGTATAAAAGCGGCGATCGCGCGTTGGCGTCGTCAGTTGATGATTAGCGTTCGGAGCGATAAGTTACTACCTACTTACAAGCTCGCTAGCGAGAAACTAGTGTTCATTGTTTTACTGCCTGCTGTATTCTATTGTCTCAGTTTTATACATTTCTTCCCTGTAGGTTCTAAATTTAGTCTCTTATACGCAGTAACGATTGTGCATTATTTAAACCCCACTATCCTGACTTGTAACATTATAAATAAAGAAGAATGGAACGTTGGCTTAAAGGTGTTAAACGTGTTCCAACAACATCTTCTAATGACGCTGAATGTTCAAAAGCAATGCGCGCGGAGAATTTAGCAATCACCGATCCAGAAGATGATGCCACGAGTGCCACGACGTCAAGCTCGACGGTTTCAAAGACGAAAAAAAGGAAGTATGATGAATCTTATATCAGTTTCGGATTTGTTGATTCCAACGGCTCACCTCTCTGCATGCTCTGTAGTAAACTGCTTCCTAATAGTTCCATGGCACCTGCCAAATTGCGTCGACATTTAGAAACCGTACACCCCGAGACTAAAGACAAGAATAAAGAATTTTTTGTTCGCAAAAAAGATCAGTTATTAGAAAGTCAAAAAAATATGATGCATGTAACACAAACTACCAACGAAAAGGCCACGGAGGCATCATATTTAGTTAGCTATCGCATTGCACAAGCAGGTGAAGCGCACACTATCGCTGAGAAATTAATAAAACCATGTGTATTAGACATAACAAAATGTATGCTTGATGAAAAATCTGCAAAGCATCTTTCTACTGTTCCGCTATCAAACGATACTGTTTCACGACGAATCCATGATCTGGCAAGCTACGTCAAACAAGAACTAGTTACACGTCTACAAAATACACGATTCGCTTTGCAAATGGACGAGTCGACTGATGTCGCTGGTTTGGCTATCCTGCTGGTTATTGTGAGATATCCATATAAAAGTTCTTTTGAAGAAGACATGCTTATGTGTTCATCGCTGCTTACAAACACTACCGGGGAAGAAATTTTTAATAAAATAAATATATTTTTTGAAGAACATAATCTCAGTTGGAACAATTGCATTGACATTTGTACAGATGGGGCCAAGGCGATGACAGGTAAAACAGCAGGAGCAGTGTCACGAATGAAAAATAAAGCGCCTAATTGTAGTTCCAGTCATTGTATTCTGCATAGACAAGCACTTGCGATGAAGCAAATGCCGTCTAATCTAAAATTAGTTATGGATGAAGCGGTAAAAATAATTAATTTTATCAAATCACGACCACTACAATCCCGATTGTTCTCATTATTGTGTGAAGATTATGGCAGCAAACATAAAACACTGCTGCTCCATACAGAAGTGCGATGGCTGTCTCGGGGAAAAACTTTAACAAGGCTATTTGAACTTAGAGCCGAGTTACAAATGTTTCTTTCAGCAGATACTTCTTTTAATTTGAAGGACCGTTTGTATGATAAAACTTGGTTGTTCCGATTGTCTTTTATGGCGGATATCTTTCAAAAACTTAACGAATTAAATTTATCGTTGCAAGGTAAACAGACAACAGTGTTTCAGGCCTATAATAAAATAACTGCTTTTAAAAGAAAATTAGATTTTTGGATCATTTGCATTGGTAAGAAAGAAATAGAAAGTTTTACGTTACTCAGTGAGTTTGTTAGCGAAAACGACTCAGAAATGTTTGAAGATAATGTGTTTGAAGAATTGGTCCAATATCTCAGTTCGATGCGCGCATCTTTTGAAAAGTATTTTCCCGAAGAACACAATACAAAAATTAAAGTGAACTCCTGGATTCATAATCCTTTTTTACCCAACTTGGAAAAGCCTGAAAACATGTCAAATGAGATATATGAATCTCTTTTAGAAATGTCATCAGACACAAGTATGGAGTCATTGTTCAAAACGACGCCTCTTAATGATTTTTGGTGCAGAATCCAAGATGAATATGCAATGCTTGGCCAAATGGCTCTGGATATTCTTCTCCCGTTCCCAACTACATATTTGTGCGAAACAGGATTCTCTACCTACGCAGCCACGAAAACAAAATATCGCAATAGACTGGACGCCGAAGCTGATATGAGACTCCAACTTTCTTCCATCAAACCTGATATCAAGCAATTGATGAAAAATAAAAAACAGTTTCATACCTCCCACTAGTTAGATTTTTTCTTTTTTAATGTTTTCTATTATTGTCCTTACCAAGTGGTGAAGTAAATAATAATTAGTAACTGATACATTGTACTTTTATTATGCTGATTAATAAAGAATACACTTATAAAAATAATTGTTTTATTGTAGGGTTCCATCAAGTATTTTGCTTCCCAAAAGGGTTCCGTCATTTAAAAAGTTTGAGAACCACTGGTCTAGAGGTATAAATTCAGTACACAGTATTCATGACAATTGTGTAGCTGTGGGTTCGAGCCTTCGGTATATATATATATTCGGTTTGAAAATTTAATAAGTACCCGGACTACAAACGAAACCCTGCCCGGATACTCCCCGGATACCTTTCAAATTACGACAAATCCGGGGAAACCTGCGGGTCAATTCACGTATTTAAAGCAGTGCAGTTGTAGTTAAGTTTCGATAAAAACGCCCATTTTCGTATTCTTGTAACTTTGGCATCGATCTTAAAAACGCTTGCGCACCGTATTAGAATGTCGTTATTGCGCTCTCGAGACGCATACTTGACGCAAGCGTATTTGAGATCGATCCCAAAGTTACAATAATACAAAAATGGCCGTTATAATCGAAACTTAACTGCAACTGCACTGTTTTAAACATGTTAATTGACCCCCTGGGCGGATGGCAACCCTATCTCCGACGCATTTTTCGAGGTGTAACAATTTTTGTAAACGGTCACTTATTTAGGGACCGGCAGTAGTAACGTTGCTTAACCTCGCTTATTTCTCGATTAACTCGGTTTCCAAAGAGACAGTACAAGTACTGTCCCATAACCCCGTCTAATGTATCGTAGCGGCGGTAGCTTAATGGCTAAGGCATCGGTCTTGCAATCGTAAGGTCACGGTCTCAAATCCAACCCATTGTACTACCGACGTGAACCCAATCCTTTTTTTTTTTTTTTTTTTTTTTTTTTATGGCCGTAAAAAATGCCTAACGCACACCTCCAGCACCCGGGGCAGACGCTGGAGGTAGTGTGGGACCTGCCCCCACTAAAAAATCGGCCGTGTACCTACTCGCCGCCATCACGGATAGGCCGCCAGGACTTGTTATATCTTCGGCGACCCACCCAGCGGCATAGCCCCATCGGGCATTCCTGCTCCTGCGGCGTCCTGGGTACACACAGAACGCCGCCATCGCGAAAGGCCGCGAGCGTGGGAAACTTCCCCGTCCATCACGCTCACAGCCCCACCAAGCGACGTCACGCGCGACTGCGCCTCGACGTCGCTCGGTTCGCCGGCGACGGGGCAGACTATCCCCGCCGCCTCCCCTCGCGAGATGAAGTTCCCGCAGGAGGGTGCGACCGCGTCCTGGACCCCCTACCGCGCAACGCATCCGGTACCCCTATCACTGACGACAGGGGCGAGGAGCGAGCATGGCTAAGGAGTCCATTAGGTGGAGGGTGTAGAGGCATGGGAAGGCGCCTCGTCCCCACCCTCCTCCATCCGCACCGGAGCCTGGGTGCGAGGAGCTCGGCTAGTCCCCGCAGGCGGCTTTGCGGCCTTGGGAGGCTTACAGCCCTCCCTCCCCATCATGTGGTTGGCGGGTAGATTGCCCGCCGCACACACGGGGCAGTGGGGAGCGGCAGAACACGCCGCTGCCGCATGCCCCGGTTGACCGCAGCGGAAACAAAGTCCGCTGCAGTCAAAACTACTGGTGCATTGCGGGCGCAAGTGCCCCGCGCCCATGCACCGGTAGCACCTCGCGGGCCTCGCCTCGAGGATGGTGATCCTCGCGGCAGAGAAACCCACGAGGAGCCGGCCTGCTTCTGCTAAAATTTGGGCAAACGCGCCCACACCGCACCACCTCCACCGGGGCCGGGGCGGATCGCGCCGACCTTCACGGTTCCGGGAGAGCACTGAGCCTTCTGCTCTATCGCCTCCCGGACCTCCTCAGACGACACAGAGTCGTCCAGGCCAGAAATGCGCAACTCGGCGCACTTCATTGGCCTGACGACCCTTACGCCCTCTTCTCCTTCCACGAGACGCCTCAGCGTCTCCGCCACGAAGTCGGCCTTCTTCGCGCCCTCTGTCCCCGGAACTTCGAGGAGCCGGGCCCCGGTCTGTGAGCGGCGGAAGCTTACCTGCACGCCCCCAGCTGCTAAAAGAGCAGCCTTCGCCCCGCTGAAGAGGCTGGCGTATATTATGCCCCTACTCTCCGCCTCCGGCGACACCGTCACAAGGACGGCGGCCGTTTTCGGCGGAGACAGTTTCGGCTTTCGCTTAACTGTTTCTTTTGTCAGGGCAACCTCCTGCACGGTAACGGCGGGAGTGGCCTTCCTCTTCTGCCGGCGCCGCGATTTCCTGCTCTCCGCTGTTCGCCATTCCTCACCAGAGGGGGCAGTAGCGGGAGCGGACGCAGGCGCTGGGCAATGGACAGCCGGCTCTGAGGCAGCCGCTGCTGCAAGAGCCACGGCGCGTCCCCCTGCACGTGGAGGTGGCGCCTTAGGTACCATCGAGGGCCTCTGAGGGGGCTTCGGTCTGGACGCCGCGAGCGGTGGCCGACAACTCGGCTCCGGGGGCAGGCGTGCCTTAATGCCCTCTAGGCGCGCGTCAATCAGGCCCCCGAAAAGGAGTGATAGCTGCCTCATCTGTGACTCCGTAAAGGAGTCATCAGGAGACCGCTCTCCTCTATGAGCCGGGACAGAAGCGGGCGGCACAGCGCTGACTGAGGCCGGAGCAGAACCAGCTCTAATCGTTCCAAAATCAGCCCGCAATTGGGCTATCTCAGCTCGGAGAACCTTCAGCTCTCCTTCCATGCGGGTGTTGTTCTTGAACAGCGCCGCCACTACTTCTGTCACAGAGGCGGACTCTCTCAGTCCCTTGGCGAAGGTGCCTTTGAGGTTTCTACTCTTAGAGGCGACCTCCGTGATGACCGCTATTGAAGCGGTTGCCGAGCTCTTAAGCTCCTCCGCGGTTTTCAGGGCATTAGCCCCTCCCGTAGATTGGAGTCCACCTAACAGCTCTTGGACTTGGTCCTCAGCCACCAGTTCCCTTTCTGTGCGGCCTCGATTATAGGCCTCCCGCCTAGAGAAAACGCTGGATGTTGTAGCGACCGGCGTCACATTGGCAGCCGTCTTTGCAGGGGGTGTCTGCGGCCGGGCAAACCTAGCCACAGATCCCCCTCTTTGGGAGGAGTGAACTTTCCTAGGGACATCAAGGTCAACCTCAGGAAGGTTCTCACCGTCTCCAGGAGAGGCTCCACGCTTCTGCTGTCGAGCGCGGCACTCATCCACCAACTGCTCCATATCGCTAACCGCTGAGCTTAGCGAGGATTCTGAGCCAAACCGGCCAGAGCGCAACAGACTGTCCAGTGACGCAGACGTCACTGAGGTTCTGGAACCGCTTAAACGGCCGGTCACTTCTCGGGACAAATTGCCCCCACTCCTTGTTGCGTCCACTTCCACTGTCTCTACCTCCCTATTTCCTTCCACGAGCCTTGGGCTCCTCCTCCTATTAAAAATGTTTTTCAGTTTATTATCGTCCATTCTGTTCCCACGAGTATGGGGGAAATAAAGGTCCACCCGGGCAGTGCCCCCTGTACCCGGGTAAGCGTAAATTTGTATCCCAGCTGGGGGGTCCGCAGGTGCCCCAGCTGGGGGTAGCGCTTGGAACCGAACATCCCATCGGCCATGCATCCTCTGGTCACGCTCCGCAACACAGGATTCGGGGATTTTTTATAGAGGTTGTCATCCTCGCGGCCCAGGCGACCAAGCCAAGACCCTCGTTCCCGTTCAAAGCCGTAAGACATGTCTACGACACTCCTACTGGGGATTACGAGTTTCCGACGGGTGGCAGAAAGAAGATCTCCCCGCCCGCTCGACGGCAGTGTGAGTGCACGTCAAGCCCGTCCTCCGGGTAGCCCAGGGTTGGCCACCCCCTACTCTGCCAGAACATTAGCCGTGTGACGGTGGTTTCGCGAAAAGCCGCGAATCCACCGGCACACGTTGCCCAGGGTGCACCACGAGGAGGTTTTCCGGCACTTAGCACCCCACGTGAACCCACTCCTAACACAAGCCATTGAGCTTAGCTGGAGGGGTTAACAGGATTGCTAGTAATGTGGAACTACAATCCCACATTGCTAATTTATCTTTAAATTATTAAAATATATATGTATTACGGGTCTTAATCGCGTGAATAATTTAAGGTAAAAAACCTTGTTTAATGCCCGACGTTTCGACCGTATTGCAACGGCCGTGGTCACGGGTAGACTCGGGCATTAAACAAGGTATTTTACCTTAAATTATTCACGCGATTAAGACCCGTAATATATATATTTTAATAATGTGTACAAATCGCGAAAGTTTATCAACATTTATCTTTAAATATTAAAAAATATATTTGAACGTCCGAACTCTTGGTCATAAAAGGCCATTGGCCGTCACGAACCCGCGACTATTGCGAATGCCGCCTGCATCCGATATTTCGTAATCTAACTGCTGAATCTAGAATAGAAAACCTGCTTTTAGCTGTTATTATGTTAAAAGAGTATTTAAGACTTTTAGTATAATGACAGTTATGAGCAGTTCGTTATTGTAGACTAGATTTTTCCCGCGGTTTCGCCTGCGTTGTGGTTGTTTTGTAATAGCCTATGTGCTATTATGATGTATAAAAGTTTCATCAAAATACTTTCGGTAGTTTTTGCGTAAATGAAAAACAAACATCCATCTTACACGGACAGGTTTTGTTTTTTAGGGGTTCCGTAGCCAAAAATGGCGAAACGGAACCCTTATAGTTTCGCCATGTCCGTCCACATCATCTTTGCTCAGATGCCGTTAGTGCTAGGAGGCTGTAATTTTACATGGATTCACATATTACTTACGCTGACAAAGAGAAAATATAAAAACGTGAAAAAAAAAAATGACCTACCTACCTATGTATAGTGAGGGTGTGATTTTTTTACCTATCCCACCGTGTGAGGTATCATTAGATTGGTCTTTTAAAAACGTTTAGTGGTAGGGAACATGATTTTTAGATTTAGGGATCCATTTGTAAAATATTAAGCTTAAAAGTGTCCCCCCCCCCCTGCCAGCTAAATGTTAGTGCAGTGAGGCAGTCAAATTTTATAAATATTTTTTGGCCTTTATCAGAGTTGAATAAATTATATGTAGCGATGAATTCCAACTATCAATCTTGGTGTTGGATACCGGTCTGCGCTAGTACTTAGTAGTTCGGAGCCAGTCGGCCTTGACTTGGTCCTGCGACGTGGACCTTGTATCGTACAGTTTTATTTAACACTAGCTTTCGCCTGCGGCTCCGCCCGCGTGGATGTCGGTTATCGCGATAAAAACTATCCTATGTTTTTCCCCGGGACTCAAACTATGTCCATACCAAATTTCATCTAAATCGGTTCAGCTGTTCGAGCGTGAAAGCGTAACAGACAGACAGACAGAGTTACTTTCACATTTATAATATTAGTATGGATTTGGAAGGTCCATATATGATAGGTCAACGAGGTCACTTTTTGTGGTATCCACTGACATTTATTACCCGACTGTAAGGAAGGGTTATGTTTTTCGCACGTATCTTGTATTATGTAATATTCCTTATTACCTAATATCTCACAATCCACGGAGCTATTAGGAGCGGAGCAGCAATGAGAAATGTTGCAAAAACGGGAAAAATTTAGGCAGACGAAGTTGCGTGGGACAGCCAATTATAAATAACTAACTTCGTCTGTCGATGTTATATAGCCTATAGCCTTCCTCGATAAATGGGCTATTCTACAAAAAAAGATTTTTTCAAATCGGACCAGTAGTTCCTGAGATTAGCGCGTTTAAACAAACAAACAAAGCAAACAAACAAACTCTTCCGCTTTATAATATTAGTATAGATTAATAACCAGACACAATAAACCGTCGTGCTCATCACACAAAGTTTTATCCTGGGGGTCGAACCCACGACCTCTGGCTTACCACTAGACCAACAGGCCACTCAAAGTATCAAAGCACAACAAAATATAAAGTAGCCGTCATTTTTCTACGAACAAAACATAACATTTCACCTAAAGTTGCTACCACTTTCTATTTTTACGGCGAGTATCAAATTCGGTAGGCCCATTAACTACTGACACGATTCTGTGCGACAGACATTGTACAGTGGTGTAATTGATGACTTATAATCACACTAATATTATAAACCTGACTGCCTCTGTGGCGCGGTGGGAGTGTGTCCGACTGCTACGCAAGAGGTCGTGGGTTCGATCCCCACCCAGGATAAAACTTTGTGTGATGAGCACGATGGTTTATTCTGTGTCTGGGTGTTATTTATTTATAATATGTATGTATTTAGAAGTATATAAGTATGTTTATAAGTTGTCTGGTTTCCTTAGTACAAGCTCTGCTTAGTTTGGGATCAGATAGCGTTGTGTGAGTCTTAATGGCTGGAGCGATTTTAATAAAATTTGGTATGGAGTTAGGTGACACCCTGGATCAACACATAGGCTAATAAACAGCGGGTAACACTGCGGGGTACAGCTAGTATAATAATAATAATATCTTGGGACAACTCACATAACGCTATCTGATCCCAAACTAAGCATAGCTTGTACTATGGAAACCAGACAACTGATAAACATAGATACTTATATATTTATAAATACATACATATTATAGATCAATAATACCCAGACACAGAATAAACCATCGTGCTCATCACTCAAAGTTTTATCCTGGGTGGGGATCGAACCCACGACCTCTTGCGTAGCAGTCAGACACACTCCCACCGCGCCACAGAGGTAGTCAAACTTTACTTATACGACGTAAAAACTTACTACGTTCCTTTATTAAATGTATGTATTTCGTGATCTAATCGCGTGAATTGTTTAAAAGTACGATTTTTTTATTTACCCGACGTTTCGATCGAATTGCACCGATCGTAGTCACGGGTCGACTGATGGCAGCTTAGCGATGTCTCCGTGAGGCGAGGGATTTTTCAACTACCCTCGCCTGGTCTTGATAATTTAGATAACTTGTACTGTCGGTACTTCTACACACTACACTTACAACGACTTTACACTGAGGCGCGGTGTCTTTACGGCTACTATTGCATTATAATGTGTGTAAAAATCGCGAAAGTTTAAAATTGATTAAGGAAGCTAGCCCATATATAACATCACGCTACGACCAATGGGAGCGGAGCAGCAATGAAAAATGTTGCTATTTGGTATGATTATTTGCAAAAATAATCATACTCAAAATAAATAAGTTTATTAGAAACCTTAAAATGTTTTTGAAAGACATGTGGCATGATGTGCCACATATTTGCTGAATAAAAACAACTTCAGTAACATGTATGGAGTGCATCCCCTAAAAATATTTATTATTATTTAGCTATCAAACTTAGTAGCGGCGGACTACAAGACACCTTTTCACCAAATTTCATCAAGATTCATTGAGTAGTCTTTGAGTAAAAGGCATGTGACATGCTGACGGTCAGACAGACAGACGGACATGACGAAACTATAAAGGTTCCGGTTTTGACATATGGGCTACGGAAAACTAAAAATTACCGTCAGCTCTTGGACTATACGAACGTCTGACCTCCGTACCACATTCATTATATTGATCACTTTCTGTCATTGAGTTATCAAAACCACTTACTGTACATTATAACGAACACAGAATATGAGTGTAATAATTTTTTAAACAACAATATAAAGGAGTTACATCGGCTGGCGTCAAGGGTGGACTGATATCAAACCCAATGCATTAGTATCCTCGGGGCTCCGACCGATGCATTGCGGTCAAAATATGAGGCAATAATAAAGGCATTTAACCTTAAAAGTAATGTGGTTGGAAAAAAAAAAACGTTGGCTGATAAAAAATGTACAGTCGCGGAATGAAAATGTTCTTTTCCTTAAAGTTCAATTTTGCTTGAATCGAATCAAGGAACTGTAACGCCAACACGTCAATGTTGTCATGTCAAACAAATAATAAGGTTTTATTCAGATTAATAACTCAACCATATACGTATAGACCAGGACTTTAAATTAAGAAGTAAATATTGACTGCAAAGCGTGAAAGAGAGAAAACCTTGTGCGGCCTTTGACAGGTATTGTCCACAGAGTCGCGTTGTCTTTTTCTAGAGAGTGGTCAAAACTGCGGGTCAATTCACGTATTTAAAGCAGTGCAGTTGCAGTTCAGTTGCAGTTAAGTTTCGATTAATACGGCCATTTTTGTATTCTTGTAACTTTAGGATCGATATCAAATACGCTTACGTCAAGTGTGCGTCTCGAGAGCGCAATAACGACATTCTAGTACGGTGCGCAAAGGTTTTTAAGATCGATCCCAAAGTTACAAGAATACGAAAATGGCCGTTTTAATCGAAACTTAACTGCAACTGCACTGCTTTTAAATACGTGAATTGACCCGCTGTTCTCTACGTCAGATGGAACCTTGAAATAAAAACTTTTTCGTTAAGAAAATAGACATACATCAACCACATGCGAAAAAGTTTTTAATTAAAAGTAATAGACAACTGTAGGGTAATGACTAATGACTGAGAAAATTAGGTATAATGTGATACATAGTTTGAAAAGGTAACATCTGTTTGCAAAGCGTTAAATGACTGACGAACATTTTCATTTCGCGACTGTATGTACAGTACTCCAAAAGTAATAATGCGCATAGAAATCTTCGGAAATCTTCGTCATTGTTCGGCAACGGTCGTATTACCCGAGCGTCGAAAGACGATATTTATATAGAGTGGTTAAGAGCAATTTCTCTATGCCTAATTTTATATATTATGTGTTTTGTGCTAAAACAGATTTGATTTACCTGTAACGAAATTTGATTCGATAATTCCATGTAAGTAAATAGCGAAAACGCTACAATCATTGTTGGAGTGATTAGTTTTCAAGTGTCTTACCGAAGTTGGTGTAATTATGGAGGAAAAGGTTTAAATAACATAAGGTTTTATTAGAAGGAGAAAAAAACGTTTTCAAATAGAGGTTTACATAAAATATAATCAAAATCTCAGTTCAAATTTGTTTACAGCACTAATCATTCCAAAAAAATAATACAATTATAAAAAAATTAATCAGAATCGAGGAAGACCTCTATTCCCGACATCGCAGATTCATCAGAAGTTTCATTATGCTCTTGTTCATTTACACTTTCCTCACTGCTATCACCTGTGTAAATAATCAGTTTATCGGAATAACTATCGATTCTTGGCTCAAATTTTCTATATTCATCTTCGCATTGAACCGCATGATCAGAAACTTTTTTCCATTCTTCTGGTCCTATTTTATTGATTTTTTCTAATATAGCATCTTTAACTGACGTCACAGTCATTGCAATATTTCTCTTGGCCACGTGTTGCTTTATTTGGGACCAAATATTTTCAATAGGGTTAAAATCGGGATGATATGGTGGCAATCGTATAATTTTATGCCCATGTTCCTCCATTATACGGTCAATGGCAAATTCTGTGTAATTTTCTTTGTATCTTTGTATAATTTTATACAAATCGGGTTTCAGTTTCTTTGGGTCATGCGGAATGTTGTGTTGTTGTAACCAAGCTGTCATTTGTGGTTTAGATGTGTTTGAGTTTGGTGGTTTCACAGACAGCTTATTATGATATGGGGCGTTGTCTATTACCAACACACTATTAGGAGGCAAGTTGGGAATCAATTGATTGCGTAGCCAAGTTTGATAACGTTCCGCGTTTATTTCTTTATGATAGTCACCTTCTGAGTCGACACATTTATGTAACATTAGAGCCCCTGGGACGAAGCCTTTTTCATTGCCTGCGTGTACAATAATTATTCGCTCTCCTTTGGAAATGGGTTGTTTGATACCTTTTTTGTTGCTATCTTGCCAAGTTTTACCCTTAGTATGTGATGTGTGCACATACGACTCGTCCATAAATACTATGTTTCTACCAGAACTCCTCAGCTGTTGTATTTCTCTGAGATATTTGATCCTTTTTAGGCGTATATCATGTTTTTCCATAAGTAATTGTCTGTTATTATCAGTTTTCAGAAACCTAAACCCCATGTCTTTCAAGATCAACCTTAAAGTCTCGGCACAGCCTTTGAAATTAATAGCTTCGATCAACTTTATTCTTAAATTATTTACAGTTGGGAGTTCTTTCAGCGTCAATTGAAAATTGTATATCATATTACGAATAACACAGTAGTCGAAATCATCAAGTACCAGCCGAAATCTACTTTTAGGTCTTCCTTTTTTCGGTGTAGAAAATTTCTTTGATTGATTATGTTTTTTTTCGTTTAAGATATTACTCAAAGTTCGTCGCGAAATTCCTGTAGCTTTTGTAACACGGTCTTGAATTTTTTTAAAATAACCATCATGGTCTCTGTTGAAAACATTGGCTTCATTTAAGAAATAAAGGTACACATTAAATACCATTTGCCGTGCTTGTGAATTAAGCGGTTTTCCACGTTTAAATTTATCCATTTTGGAAGAATTCGTCTGAAAGAAAATGGCATGGGCAGAGTTAGGTATATATTTTTTATGCATGTTTATCTATTTATTTAATTTAAATAAATCTCATTTTTTAAATGTTTTTCTAGTACTTAATATGTATTTAATGTAGGTATTTTATTTTTTTAATATTAAAAAAACGTGAAATATGTTATTTATTTTCCTTTTTTCAAAATATACTATTTAAATCTGAATAAGCTAATTAATGTTGAAATTATATTTACCAAGAAGGGTGTGTAATAGCAGCTCTATATATTTCCACAAATAGAGAACACGTGCAGTCACTACCAATATATAAAGACGACTGACAGACATTTCGCTGACCGGCGACAGCTGCCGAACGCCCGATTTGTTTTCGATTGTGCACACATGATATTGACTCCTATCTCTTTTAAACAAGGTGCAAAATGCAAATGCCTTGTTTAGGGCTCTTACGATTCCATGATTCGAGTGTTTCCGGGAATACGACAATTAGCGAAGATCTGCATGTGCATTATTAATTTGGGAGTACTGTACCTACCTACTTGTTTAATTTTAAAAAGTTAAAGGTCAATGCACACTGATCAATTGGAAAGGAATTCGTCACCGTATCGCCTTGCCGGTAACTACTCGTAAGCTTGTCCCGAGCCAAGCCGATTACATTAAGAATCCGATGGAGTTTCATATCGAAAATACAGTACGATCAACGTAACTTGACCGGATTGAAGTTAGGGAGTTTCATATCGAAAATACAGTACGATCAACGTAACTTGACCGGATTGAAGTTAGGTTCATATCACTTTCGCGCATGTCATAAAAGATGAGACCCTAAAATAACTTACGAAAACGATTAATTATGTTTAATCGATTAAAAATACTAACAGCATTTTAATTCAACAATATAAAAACACTACTTAAATCAATTCATAAAAGTTTAAATTTAGAACAGTTACAGTAAATACTAAAGAAACTTTTAAAAACAATTTCTTTACGAAAATAATCACAAAAAACATGAATTTAGTATTATGTACTAATTATGACAATGTAATGCGTAATCGCATCTCTAATAGGGTATTTGACTAAAGTCAAGTCAGCCTCTTTTTAAGAAACGGCAAAAACGAGCCGCTCTAAACAAATTTGTATGGAATCCTAGCATATGACGTCACATTTTCTATGGTCAAATTATTTACTTTCAGTGTTTCTCTTTATGATTATAAATTAAGTAACACATTAAATTAATAAATGAACATATTTTTTTGAACACTTCATGACATATTTTTACCTGGTTATTTTAAAATATTTTATTTTAATAGTAATCAAATACCCAATTCTCTTGGTTTAGTTACCGCCGCCGCCCCCCGCTTCCTGTCACCATTTACTTCCAAAAAATGCATCTGCGCAATCACTTGTCGCCTACTTCAGTCCGGCCTAGTTACGTTGATCCTACTGTAAGCGGCTCGATGATATGGTGTCGAGCCATTGACCTCAATACCTAGTACTCGTACGCTCGACAAATTACCGCCATTTTTTTTTCTTCTTTGTTTTATCTGCATCATGTCAATCTATTGCAGTCAACAATAAGCCACCTCTCTGTCCGATAATCTGGTATCTGGTTTTTTTTTTTTTTTTTTATGGTACACCTTGGTGAGACACTTCATAAATAAATGTCTCATTCCAATGAGATGAATTACCGCCAATAACAAGACTTGCATTTCATTTTGACATTGGACGGTAAGTTGTCTTACGGCTGGTTTTTAATAATCTATCTATCGATGGATTTGGCTATACTAGCGGTAGAATCTATACTAATATTATAAAGCTGAAGAGTTTGTTTGTTTGCGGTAATCTCAGGAACTACTAGTCCGAATTGAAAAATTCTTTCTCTATTGGATAGCCCATTTATCGAGGAAGGCTATAGGCTATATAAGATCACGCTACGACCAATAGGAGCGGAGCAGCAATGATAAATGTTGCAAAAACGGGGAAAATTTACGCAGACGAGGTGGCTCGGGACTGCTAGGCAGTGCTAGGTGTCAAATATAGCTCCAGTAGCCAAATTAATCGATAGATAGATTATTGAGATCGGCCGTTAATCAAACGAATGTTTTAACACATATCAGGGATGTTACGAAGCTTCGACTCCTACTCCGAAAACAAATTTTTCACCTCCGACTTCGACTTCAGTCAATTCCATTATGCTAATTTATACATCATAAAATGTATGAAGGAATTAGTTCTTACGGATTCCCTATGTTCGCGGGTTCGAGTCCCGCCCGAGCGAATTTTTCCTTTTCACATTTAATATGACTCAATAATTTCCAATAGGATAATAAAAAAATCTATTTTCTCAAGTCTTATCTCAACATATTTGACTTCGCCTACCACCTCCGACTCCGACAAACCAAATTTGAAAACTCGGACTTCGGTTCCCATAAAACCACCTCCGTAACATCCCTACCTCGTACCACAAACATTTAATGTGATGTTCCGACAAATAACAAAATTTGCACCGCCCCTCCCCCCACTCCCGCTCCCACCCTCGTTGCGGCAGGTACTTAGGAAGTATCAGGTAATGTGTCTACCCCCCCCCCCCCCGTCGAGTGATGAACCTACTTAGGCGATATAGGGTTCACCTACCTCCCCGTCGCGCGAGATACTTAGGCGGTTTGTAAATATTATTTTCTCCAGACCAAAAAACCCTAAAATCCCGTTAAAAATCTTATAGATTATTCGGTTTTTTATCTTTACTCTAAAATAGGGCATTGTATCTACTCTATTATCAACCGACTTCAATAAGGAATAAAAATAGAGTAGGTACGCTAAAATACTCTTTTTAACAAAATGTTAACTATACTAGTCCTGATCTATGTAAGCTTAGATTTATAATGTTTGAGTTTGTACAATTATTTTAAAATCTATTATACACTAGCTGACCCGCGCAACTTCCTTTGCGTTAATTTTCCCCGTTTTTGCAACATTTTATTGCTGCTCCGCTCCTATTGGTCATAGCGGGATGTTATATAGCCTATAGCCTACCTCAATAAATGGGCTATCCAACAGTAAAATTATTTTTCAATTCGGACTCGTAGTTTCTGAGATTATCGCGTTCAAATAAACAAACAAACAGACTCTTCAGCTTTATAACATTGCTAGCTGTCCCGCGCAACTTCGTATGCGTAAATTTTCCCCGTTTTTGTAACATTTCTCGTCGCTACTCCGCTCCTATTAGTCGTAGCGTGATGTTATATAGCCTATAGCCTTCCTCGATAAATGGGCTATCCAACAAAAAATATTTTTTGAAATCGGACCAGTAGTTCCTGAGATTAGCGCGTTTAGTTTAAACAAACAAACACACTCTTCCGCTTTTTAATATTAGTATAGATTGTTGTGCTGCAAAAAGTACCAAAAAATACTATTTTAAATAAATGATACTTTTCGAAATTAGATATACTCTATTTCTTTTAATAAAAGTTGGCAACCCTAACCTTACCTGCTATACGTAGGTACTATGCGGTTCCATTACCATAGGACACATACGTACTTTACCCGAATTGAGAGTTTTTGTTGCTAGCGGTACAATTTTGACAAGCACAGAGTGAAGTTGTCGCGATCGCGATTATCTTCTTACTTGAATCGCATAGTATATTACGCAACGCGAAAGTGTAAAAGTTATAAAAAAAATCATACAATGTCGATGTTTTTTTAATTCATCTACGTATGAAACAAAAAACAACGGTTATCTAAGTTTAATCGTGGTCTATTTTTGGATGGTACATCCACTGCTGTGGTCACAGAAAAGAGAAAGTTTGAAGTTATAGCTATCTTAGAAATATTATGACCAAATATTTGACTGATGTTATCGCCATTTTGGATTATCTACGGCTGTTTTTGACACAGTGGGAGACGGGTCAGCAGCATGCTCGATAGGTCAGTCGCCTGGGCACTGAGGTGTGATATTTTTTTGAAAAGGGTCAACTGGTTTCTAAAAGGTGGATCTCAGTTTGACTGGTCTATGTAGGTATATCTGTGATTTTCTCAAAAAATATTAATCCTATTTAAACGGGGTTTTACCCGACTGCGCAAGAAGGAGAGTTATTTTTTTCGAGTGTATGTATGTATGTATATTTCTATGGCACGGCCTAGAGCCTAAACGGCTTGATGGATTCTTACTTGGGAGATGTCGTTAAATTCGTCTTAGTTGTGAGAGTGTCACTGGGTACTTTAAAATTAAAAATAAAAGTCGAATTGCGTAATTTTGGCTCCATTATAAACGTACTTATGTTTAAAAAATATATCTTCATAACCTATTGTGTGGAGTATCAAAATAAAGGATTTTAAGAACTGATAACAAATATATATAACATACAATGCCGTGTGGTGCTTAAGAATAGTACCACCCCATCTCTTCCCGTGGGTGTCGTCAAGGCGACTAAGGGATTTCACTCCGGAGGACGGGCAGCAGCGTCCTCTGCGTACTTAAAGCCTTACTGCGATCGCCAACCCGCTCGCCAAGCGTGGCGATTATGGCAATTACCCCCAGGATCTACTGGGGAGATCCGTGCCCAGCAGTGGGCCATCATATGGGTTGATATGATAACATACATTTAAATGTAATTTGGAATAAGACACGCTAAAAAAACAATGTTAATTTAAAAATTAAAAAACCCGCCTACAAAAAGACGAAAACAAGATACCCTTCACATTCAATATCATGCCTCCGACTTATTTTTTTCTGGAATAGTTTTGTGGTACAGTAAGAGCTGTACAGATGTAAATTAAAACATAGTAGTAAATGAGGGTAGTTTCCAATAAGTTGTCTCAATGTAACTTGGCCGTAGTGAAGTTAGGTTTATAACACTTTGGCGTATGTCACAAAACACTTGCTGATTTATCGGCTATTGTAATAAAAAGCCTATGTATAGGCTACTAGCTGCGCCGCGCAACTTCGTTTGCGAAAATTTCCCCGTTTTCGCAACATTTCTATTGCTGCGCCGATAAATGGGCTATCCAACAGTGAAGGAATTTTTAATTCGGACCCGTAGTTCCTGAGATTACCGCGTTCAAACAAACAAACAAACTTGTAGCTTTATAATCTAAGATACTAATATTATAAAGCTGAAGAGTTTGTTTGAACGCGGTAATCTCAGGTACTACTGGTCCGAATTGAAAAATTCTTGCACTGTTGGATAGCCCATTTATCGAGGAAGACTATAGGCTATATAACATCACGCTACGACCAATAGGAGCGGAGCAGCAATGAGAAATGTTGCAAAAACGGGGAAAATTTACGCTGACGTAGTTGCGTGGGACAGCTAGTATTAGTATAGATTGTAATAAAAAGTTGCCTATGTATGTTTACCCAAGTTTTATGTATTATCGTTAGTTTGAAACATCGTTTACGCACAAATATTTAAATTACTACATCTCTTTTAAACATTGCCTCATACATAAATATAGAAAAAAAAACACATTAAATGCTTGATGGTTGATATACCTGCTTTAATATTCTATTAGTGCGTAATTAATTACTAGGTACGTAGTGAATATAGACTGTTGAGACAAAAACTTAATTATCTTCGGAACATCTAAACAGTTTCATAAAAAAAAACTAACTACGAGTAACTGCCTCTGTGGCGCGGTGAGAGTGTATCCGACTGCTACACAAGAGGTCGTGGGTTCGATCCCCACCAAGGATAAAACTTTGTGTGATGAGCACGATGGTTTATTGTGTCTGGGTGTTATTTATCTATAATATGTATGTATTTAGAATTATATAAGTATGTTTATCAGTTGTCTGGTTTTCATTGTACAAGCTCTGCTTAGTTTGGGATCAGATAGCGTTGTGTGAGTTGTCCCAAGATTATTATTATTATTATAGATAAATAATACACAAAATAAACCATTGTGCTCATCACACTTAAGTTTTATCCTGGGTGGGGATCGAACCCACGACCTTCGGCTTAGCAGTCAGGGTCACTAACTACTAGACCAACAGCCATATATTTTCGAGTTAAAACAATTGTTACGCAATATCTATACTAATATTATAAAGCGGAAGAGTTTGTTTGTTTAAACCCGCTAATCTCAGGAACTACTTGTCCGATTTGAAAAAATCTTTTTTTGTTGAATAGCCCATTTATCGAGGAAGGCTATAGGCTATATAACATCGCGCTACGACTAATAGGAGCGAAGCAGCGACGAGAAATGTTGCAAAAACGGGGAAAATTTACGCATGCGCGGGACAGCTAGTTATTTATAAAAGTTACAGATATACATTTTGCAAAAGAGGCTTTTTGCGAAAGAGACATGGGACTAAGACCTTAGTCTGCACTAGATCCTGTCAAATGAAAAGTGATTTTAATCTCGTTTCTGTGCATTTGTGTATTAAAAACAATTCGATAAATTGCCATGTCCACCTGTCTCAGACTATAGTAATAATGTGCGCCTCTGTGGCGCGGTGGGAGTGTGTCTGACTGCTACGCAAGAGGTCGTGGGCTCGATTCCCACACGGGACACCACTTTTGTTTGATTCACAAATTGTTGTTCTGAGTTCTGAGTCGCTGTGTAGGTAGGTACTTTGTGTTCGTGACTTGTATGTTTGTAAAGTCCCCCGCGACACAGTGCTTGTACCCTACTGCGGGAGTCGTCTTTATCTATACTAATATTATAAAGAGTTTGTTTGTTTGTTTGAACGCAGTAATCTCAGGAACTACTGATCCGAATTGAAAAATTATTTCACTGTTGTATAGCCCACTTATCGAGGAAGGTTATAGGCTATATAACATCACGCTACGACCAATAGGAGCGGAGCAGCAATGAAAAATGTTGCAAAAACGGTGAAAATCGACGCATACGCAGCGGGTCAGCTAGTTCAAAGATTAGTTTAAAGCTATTATACTAAAAAGGCGCTCTATATTTATATCCTCCTTATTTAACTACAATATAACATGTTCGAGATTTTTTAACACCTCTAGTCGGCTGATCACTATTTCTTTGAATAACATTGATTCAATATTTGAGCAAATGATGACTCAGTGGTGACCAAACAGACTGACATATCAACTAGTCTTTGATATACTTCCATAAGGGGCCCTTCATTTATTACGTAAGAAGATTTTGGTCAGTGTTTGTTGAACATGACGTCATAGGACAAAATAAGACTGTTTTTACCGGACTGCAAGGAAGTTATGTTTTTCGCGCGCACCTTGTATGTATGTATGTACTATTCTTTATCACTTTATTTCTTTTAAACCACAATACGGATTTAAACAATTAAGACGTCGTCGTTACATTTGTCTTGACGGCCCAAGTGTTCTTAGTTAAGTGACGGTTGAAAAATACAAACATGGCGGCTGTGAAATGTCAAAACAAATCATGAAATTATATAATTATGTAGGGGATCTTATTTCCATATTTTTTGTGCAGGCCGGTTTTTTTTTATTTTTATAATTTATTTTTTTATTTAATACTTTATAGTGGTTGTAGGATGTAACAACTATTGTTTTATCACTGCTATTGTCAAGTATTGAAAATTGAACAAAAAAATGGTTGCTACCTAACTTTTTTAGTATTACAGTCATAATTATGTTATACCTTTTTGAAATGCTTTCTGGTACTAAAAATAAATCAAAACACGACCCCTCTGATGATCTTTCGTGATCCCTTTGAGCCTAACGTGATTAATGGACGAGCCTTATCCTTTGCAATCGAGAACTGTCATTTATTTATAGAACATACAAAAAGTTCAAGAGTTCAACTGTATAAACAAAGAAATAACCAGACAAAGCATTATCTGTACTACGTTCCTTTATTTAAAGTTCATTTTAAAATGGCACACTATTTCCTTTTGACTATAACCTAATGTGTACTTTGTTTTAATAATGATAAGGTTGGTTTTCCAGTTTTAATTTGTGTTTGTTTTTGTTTGTATTCAATTGTTTTAATATCTTCGCTCTAGTCTAGAAGTAATGAACGCTTGATTACAATATATTAGACTGTAATTATTTATGTTTCATCACTACAGTTGGATCAACGTAACTAGGCCGGACTGAAGTAGGCGACAAGTGGTTGCACAGATGCATTTTTTGGAAGTAAATGGTGACAGGAAGCGGGGGGCGGGGGCGGTAACTAAACCAAGATAATTAGAGACGCGATTACGCATTACATTGTCATAATTAGTATTACTAACTCATGTTTTTTTGTGATTATTTTCGTAAAGAAATTGTTTTTCAAAGTTTCTTTATTATTTACTGTAACTGTTCTAAATTTAAACTTTTATAAACTCATTTAAATATGTAGTGTTTTTATATTGTTGATTTAAAATTTTGTTAGTATTTTTAATCGATTAAACATATTTAGTCGTTTTCGTAAGTAATTTTAGGGTCGCATCTCTATGGCATGCGCGAAAGTGATAAGAACCTAACTTCAATCCGGTCAAGTTACTTTGATCCAACTGTAATAAAATGCATCGAGATCAAACAGTTTTTCACGGATTTAAAACTAGATGAACGGGAGTATAATT
Source organism: Herminia tarsipennalis (assembly GCA_945859575.2). Lineage (NCBI taxonomy): Eukaryota > Metazoa > Arthropoda > Insecta > Lepidoptera > Erebidae > Herminia > Herminia tarsipennalis. Next base: position 2,795,771 of record OX243859.2, read on the forward strand.
AGTTTTTTAACGTACGTCATAATAATACGTCCGGCCTTGTACTTATATAACGTGTTTTCGTCGGATAACACCGTTTATTTTGTGTCTTATCTCTTTGTATTTAGTACGGCTGTGTTTTTATTATTTAATAGCTGACCCGTGCCCACTTTGTTGCCATGATACTTACGAATAACGTGACTTTCTATTGGTAAAAGAATTTTCTAAATCGGTTCAGTGGATCCAAAGAATACCATTTACCCCCTACAACCTCCTTATTTAAGAAAAAAATAAACAATTTGTTATGTAGTAAGTGTTACTATTATAACATAAAGGATTTCCTTGAAGATTCTGATTTGTAAAATGTTCTACTTCCTACTATGAAATGTACATTTAATTTAAGCAAACAGTAATAAGTAAGGTATTGTAATTTGTAATTTTGTATGTCCTTTTCTTTTATATATATTTTTTTTTACACTAATATTTGTACGTCTGATAATATAGACACAGCCATGTTTGAACTAATTTAATTACCATAACACCATATTGTACACATGTTTGAGATAAATAAATTTATCTTTATCTTTATCTTTAACCTCAGAAACTTTACTTCTTTATAATATTAGTATAGACTAGTATAGATAAAGCATTGACATAGAGACCAGGGGGTCAATTCACGTATTAAAAGCAGTTCAATTGCAGTTAAGTTAAGTTTCGATTAAAACGGCCATTTTTCTATTATTGTAACTTTGGGATCGATCTCAAATACGCTTGCGTCAAGTATGCGTACGGTGCACAAGCGTTTTTGAGATCGATCCAAAAGTTACAAGAATACGAAAATGGCCGTTTCTATCCTATGTCCTTCCCCGGGACTTAAACTATCTCTATACCAAATTTCATCTAAATCGGCTTAGCTGTTTGAGCGTGAAAGCGTAACAGACAGACAGAGTTACATTCACATTTATAATATGAAAATTAGTATGGTTTATAATATTAGTATGGATATATTTATAACTAGCTTCAGCCCGCGGCTCCGCCCGCGTGGATGTCGTTTATCGCGATAAAAACTATCCTATGTCCTTCCCCGGGACTTAAACTATCTCTATACCAAATTTCATCTTAAATCGGCTTAGCTGTTTGAGCGTGAAACGTAACAGACAGACAGAGTTACTTTCACATTCATAATATTAGTATGGATGTATTTATAATTAATTACATATTTATTAGTATTATTTTGTATGCATGTATTATATTGTTTATTATATTATTATGATATTTATTCCTTAGTATGTATATGTTTTGTTTATTTACAGTCTCTTGTGTTATTAAGTAATAATTTAATTAATATGCACCTGCCACCCTCTTCTCACCATCCAAAGGTTGACTGGTATAGAATGCCTATGGCATTAAGTCCGCTTTTTGCAATGTATTTGCTGGAAGTGATAAATAAATAAACTAATACCTACTAAATAAATTCCGTAAGGTGAGATTCGATTCGACTCCCAATTAACACCTCGTAATAAATGGACGCCTCCTAATGTCTCTGACTGATGGGATTTGAATTTGAACCCTTTGCTTAGCAGTTAGGGTCACAAATTTATTAGACCCGGTTCCAAATCTGTGGTAAACACATAGTTACTTATATGTTTGTAAACTTTCGCGATTTGCACAAACAAAGGTATTTAGCCTTAAAAAAAATATTTACGCAATTAAGACCCGCAACTCCTATCCTTGTTGATTCGTCCTTATTTCGACATCCAAACAATGTACTTATGTTCCTATTTCAACTTTCCAGGGTCGTATCAACCGAGCAATGAACTGATGCTGCGTTTCTACAGTTACTTCAAGCAAGCGACAGAAGGACCATGTGACAAGCCCAAACCTGGCTTCTGGGATGTAGTGAACAGGTACGACGATATGATATGAGTGGAGCGATGAGGACAATGTCATTTGGGATTTTATTTATTATTTGCATCAGCCCTCTAACATCTGTGGCGCGGTGGGAGTGTGTCCGACTGCTACGTAAGAGGTCGTGGGTTCGATTCCCACACGGGACACCACTTTGTGTGATCCACAAATTGTTGTTGCGAGTCTGAGTGTAATTTGTGTCCGAGACTTGTATTTTTGTAAAGTCCCCCGCGCCACAGGGCTTGTACCCTAATGCGGGAGTAGTCTTTTTAAAAACAAAACAAAACATGGTGTATAATACGCAACACCCAAACATTGTACAATTTGGCGACTTGAAAAGAGTGCTTACATTTAAACTTTCGCATTGCATGATTGTAACTAATAATTATACGGTAATTAACGCGCATTATTTTGAAAAGAGTGGCCGCGAGTGTCTATTGCCTTGTTCTTTTGTCCGGTTCTCCTATTGTTTGCGAATTTAGCATTACATTTACAAATAGAATCATGATGTATCACAAATGTTGTTCTGCATCATATGTGAATAAATAATTTCGAATTTAAAACCTATTCTAACGTTACGAAAATTTAAAATATAATTATTTATATTTATATTTTAGAAATCTAGTTCCATTTTGGATGTTGAATGACTTTCTTCGTTCTACAATGTACACTTTGATACACATCATATTTTACATTTTTTATGTTTATTAAAAAACTTAAGTTACAATAGGCTTATGTCAACTGCTGAAATCCTTTTACAAAATATTGCTTACCCCGATGCAGGGCCGTTAATTGTTGAGGAGTTCACTATCAGCTGTATTACATTGTGTAATAGTAGTATAACGAGAATAAAGTGCTACTTAATACCATATAAAAGTAACTGAATCGCAAACTGTGAAATATTAAATAGGTCTACTCGTCATTTGTGGCCTTCATCATCAGTTCCACTTCACCAATTGGTGTTTTTTAAGAGTAAATGCACGAATCACTATGAAATGTACCTAAATCACTGTGTGCCTTTAATATTTTAAGAGTTCCCTCGATTTCTCCAGGATCCCATCATCAGATCGTGATCTGATGACAATGGGACCAACTTGGAAGTATACCCTTTCAAAAACAGAAACAATTTTTCATATCGGTCCAGCCGTCTTTGCGTGATCAGTAAAGAAACATACAAAAAAAATAACATACAGACGAATAGAGAACCTCTTCCTTTTTGAAGTCGGTTGTAAATGTGATAATTATAGTACATTCTTACCGCGTATAAACTTACTTAAGAAGAGATAGGAATCTTCGTATGCCGTGTGGTGCCGGCTTAAGAATAGTACCACCCCATCTCTACCCGTGGGTGTCGTCAAGGCGACTAAGGGATTTCACCCCAGAGGACGGGCTGCAGCGTCCTTTGCGTATTTAAAGCCTTACTGCGATCGCCAACCCGCTCGCCAAGCGTGGCGATTATGGCAATTACCCCCAGGATCTACATACTTGTAGGTTCTACTGGGGAGACCCGTGCCCAGCAGTGGGCCATCATATGGGTTGATATGAGGAATCTTCGTGAAATCTTACATGGCGATAAGGAGTGTAAAAAATTGTCAAAATCATCCTTACGTACTTAATAAATGGCCCCTGGCACTTGAGGGCAAATGTCAATGCACTTTCGGGGCCCTGTAAGATTGCCCGTATAATTGATACGACGGTAGCTACGCCCCTGCCATGGGTCCAGGCTTTAACCACAGAATATCATACAGAACGAAAGCTTCATACAAAACGCTCTTGACGCACGCATAGATATACAGTAACAGACGCGAAGAATCGGATCAAAATGGATCAGAGACAGAGCGAATGCCCCGTTCACACGCTGCGGTTGCTCGCTAAGGGTATGTAGATGTTCGTTTTGTGCGCGCGTGTGAGTGTAGGCTTAACATTTGTGGTACATACATGAGCGGTCCTTTTGTACTGTCTTTATTTTGTGCTTGAACCTGCTTTGATACTATTATATGAAATGTTTTTAATAATTTCAGAGCAAAATGGGAGTCATGGAACAGATTGGGCAACATGACGAAGGATGAGGCGATGCAGGCGTACGTTGAGGAGTTACACAAGGTGAGGGAAATTGTCCACCAGTTTTTAGTTTTAAATGGTATTATTATTACTAATTGCACCAACACATAACGAAAAACACGTTTTTCTTTTACGAATTAAAATTCCTAATAACTTTTTAGCGGCACTCAATGCCTAGAGTGGTCAGTTGTTTTTACGTTAATGCGATCGAAACACTTACCGCGTTTGGCTCTCTGATTAATTAAGAGCTTGGAGCGGGCCAATCGGAGGGCCAAACGTCTTGAACGTGTCGATCGCATTGACGTAAAACAAACTCGTACTAGCACTAGGCACACAGATAGATGGGGACTTGGAGATTATGTTTATATCTACAAGTTGAAAGTTCATGCAAAATTGCAGCTTTCCCCTAATTATTCCGAAGTGAATGTTTTTTGAAGTGAAAACTTCTTTAGCGGCGTTGTGCACTTGTTTTGGTATGGGTATAAAATGTTAAACTCGCGTCAGGAGCACGTGACCGTAAGATTCTTAGGATAGAAAGGTAAATTTCGCCGCAATCTACAATGTTATAATAGATCAGGTGGGAAATCGGGCGGTCTAGAAACCAGAAGACCCCGGTTCGAGTCCAAATGATAATTTATTTTTGTGATTTAATATTTCATATTTTTGATTTAATTGTCATGTCGTTGTCATTACCATTTTTTAAAATCTCATATTTGTGTACGATAGCGTAATAGATGAACCACATAAATGATAGTAGGTAATTTTATTTCTGACTAGCTGTCCCGCGCATCTTCGTATGCGTAAATTTTCCCTGTTTTTGCAACATTTCTCGTCGCTGCTCCGCTCCTATTAGTCGTAGCGCGATGTTATATAGCCTATAGCCTTCCTCGATAAATGGGCTATCCAACAAAAAAAGAATTATTAAAATCGGTCCAGTACTTTTTCAGTTTATTCGTTACATACAAAAATACAAATCTTTCCTCTTCATAATATTATAGTGTAGATAAAAAAATATACTATATTCCCTAACCATTCCAAGATATTCAAAAATGCACAACAATAATGTTCAAGTTTTCACTTCTGCCGGCACTCCCGAAGTGCAACCCGTTTTTTCCCTGCGGTATATATCATCATCATCATCATCATCATCATCATTAGCCTATCGCAGTCCACTGCTGGACATAGGCCTCTCCAATTGCACGCCACTTTGTTCTATCTTCGGCTTCTCGCATCCAGCTCCTGCCAGCCGTTTTGCGTATATCATCACTCCACCTGGCTTGAGGGCGTCCTACACTACGTTTGCCAAGCCGCGGTCTCCACTCAAGAACTCGTTTACCCCAACGGTTGTCGGTTCTTCGGCTAATATGGCCAGCCCACTGCCACTTCAACTTGCTAATCCGGTGGGCTATGTCGATAACTTTGGTTCTCTGCCGGATCACCTCATTTCTGATTTTGTCCCGAGTATTATAATTTTAATGTGGAACTTATAAAAACAAAACAATATCTTTGTCTCAATAATCCGCTGATATCTTGTGTACACAAAATCTGACAAGATAAACTTGTTACATTGAATACATTACAGAACAATCATTTATAGATTACCTTCCAATTGATATTGAGAGAAGGATAACATTGTGATAAAAGTGTCATATTTATCGGCGAGATTTACTTTTTATGTTATGTTATGTGATAAAGTGAAATCAAATACTTGTAGCTATGATTTCTATGAGTGTTCACAGGATTATATTTCTGAGGGTGGGAGGAGCTCACGGAGGGAGATTTCAATTTTCGTTATGCGAGCGACCATTTTCGTATTGAAGTAATAACAAAAGCCGACTAGATGGCGCTGCGAAGGCCTAATTTCGCAAGCATCGAGAGATGGAAAAATTCCAGATCTAATGATATAGTCCAGATAGGTGGTTCGCTTCTGGCCCCGGTTTGGCTACGGAAGTCTCGGGTTCGATTCCTGAGTCTGGATTTCAATTTTTTCTATCTTTCAAAAAAATGCATTTATTGCATTTTCGTATTCTTGTAACTTTGGGATCGATCTTAAAAACGCTTGCACACCGTACTAGAATGTCGTTATTGCGCTCTCGAGACGCATACTTGATGCAAGCGTATTTGAGATCGATCCCAAAGTTACAAGAATACAAAAATGGCCGTTTTAATCGAAACTTAACTGCAACTGCGCTGCTTTAAATACGTGAATTGACCCGCTGAGAGTGCACTTGCGTCTGCGCATACACTTGTGCACTATAATATCTCCTGCGTAGTTAATACTCTCCGAAAAAAAAAACCGAAATCGGTTGTAAGTCTATTATGTTGATATTCATCATCAAATATTACACACTAATGACCTTGAATAAATGTTACGATTAGCATCCATTAACACGCAGACGCCACATCTTGTATTTTAGGTGTAAATAGATATGTTTACGCTACTTTAACGGAAAGGAATATATTATATAGCCCGTCAGATTATAAGCAGATTATTAACTGTATGCATCAATTTTCCCGCTCCTATTGATCGTAGCGTGATGTTATATAACCTATAGTCTTCCTCGATAAATTGGCTACCCAACAGAAAAAGATTTTTTTAATTCGGACCCGTGGTTCCTGAGATTGCCGTATTCAAACAAACAAACAAACTCTTCAGCTTTATAATATTAGTATATCGCCCCCTAGAATACATTCTACGGGGCGATTTTCCCCTGCGTCTGCTGCGGTTGGGGAATCGCAATACCCACGAACATGTAACACATGATAATGTAGATATGAAATTATGGGTATGCTTCGACATGCACTGGAGCTCTGTAAGGTGTCACGTAATTTTAGTACACTGCGAAGTCGTTCCTTTATAGTTACCTATACTGCTTACTGTATAAAACGGAACGCAGTCCATTATACTGTCATCCACGTATTTTCATATCAAACCATATGATGTCCCACTGCTGGGCACGGGTCTCCCCAGTAGAATCTACTTATTGTAGATCTTGGGGATAATTGCCATGCTTAGAGAGGGGGTTGGTATCGCAGTAAGGCTTGAAAGTACGCAGAGGACGCTGCTGGCCGTCCTCCGGTGTGTCATTCCTTAGTCGCCCTGACTACACCCACGGGAAGAGATGGGGTGGTACTATTCTTAAGCGGGTCCCACACAGCGTCATATGTACAATGTATAAATGTATATTCATGGTACCTAATTATCAATTGTATTAATTGCATTATGTCTGAATCATCATCAGGTCATATATTTTTAATTTATAAATTAAAACAAAATATAAATCTCTTTTTTATAACATATTTTTTATATAATTACCTGGAAAGTAGACCATTTGTACAAGTGGATCAATGGGTAAATATACCGATGGTTCCTGAGGGCCAAATCTAGGGGTTTCTAGGGCGAGTGTGACATTATGGGAGAAAGCTATAGTGAGAGTGTGACATCTGCTCCATGGCAATCTGTTTTCCAACAATAAGCCACTTCAATTAAGTGATGTGAGAGTGTAATTTTGTGTGATTAGCACAATGGTTTATTCAGTGTTTGGGTGTAATTTACCTGTGACTAGCTTTCGCCCGCGGCTCCGCCCGCATGGATGTCGGTTATCGTGATAAAAACTATCCTATGGCCTTCCATGAAACTCAATGTATCTCCATACCAAATTTCATCTAAAGCGGTTAAGCGTTTGAGGGTGAAAGCGTAACAGACAGACAGACAGAGTTACTTTCACATCTATACTAATATTATAAACCTGAAGAGTTTGTTTGTTTGAACGTGAATCTCAGGAACTACTGAACGGAAATGAAAAATTCTTTCAGTGTTAGATAGCCTATTTATCGAGGAAGGATTAGATAATCAATAATAGATAATATAACATCACGCTGCGACCAATAGGAGCGGAGCAGCAATGAGAAATGTTGCAAAAACGGGGAAAATTTACGCATACGAAGTTGCGCGAGACAGCTAGTCTGTAATATACGTCTGCCTATTTTAGGACTCGGATGGCGTTGTGTGAGTTGTTCCTAAAATATTTACTTATATTTATTGGTCTTACAGATTGTAGAAACAATGTCATACAGTTCTGACGTGGCCTCATTCCTCTCCGTCGACGACGATGACCAAGGTTTCCCTAACACCGACCTGGAACTGGTCGCTGGCGACGTCCTCGCGAGGGTACGATCTGAACACAACACTCCCGTATGTGAGTATACCAGACCATTATTATTGGTGGTCGTGATGATGATGACCAAGGCTTCCCTACCATCGATCTGGAACTGGTCGCTGGTGACGTCTTCCCGAGGGTACGCTCTGAGCACAGCACTTCCGTTTGAAAGTATACCATTGATGTGCCCCTGCTGGGCACGGGTCTCCCCAATAGAACCTACTTATTATAGATTCTGGGGGTAATTGCCATAATCACCACGCTTGGCGAGTACCACGTACGCCGAGGACGCTACTGCCCGTCCTTCGGTGTGAAATCCCCGGACTTCAAATTTTTCTATCTTTCAAAAACGCAATTATTGTATTGATAAAGTAATTGGCAAGAAATGCCCATAAAAATTACTACTAGTTGTATACCAGTAACAGTCCTTGCTACATCCCGTGTAGGTTATTTTTTTAAGAATTGTTTTCACACTCACATTTATTAAGCTATTGCATAGCTTTTATCGCGGGCTCGGACTTTGAGCGCGGCGATCAAATCAAGAAATTCCGTAACGAAAATAAAACCTAACACCCCGCTCCGCCTACCATGTAGCTCGGCCGAGCGTTTGCTTAACGTATATGTATATGATACGACTGTACGAGCTCGCACGGATCGAGACGAGCTGCTCCGAAATGTAATGTTTTCAATCAATCAATCAATCAATCAATCAAATATTTTATTTGCGAACATGGGTACAGTAAGCTCTTATGAAATATATAGTAGGTATCTCCATATTCCACCAATCGGCATGCAAAATTATTATATTAAAATTATACATTGCTATTGAGTAATATTATTTCGTATTTATGTCAAAAAAAATTAAATTTATGTGATAATAATAAAAGATTAAAAATAGTGACATGTCAAACAATTAAATTAATTTTAATAATCATTGGACATCCGAAATAAGAGAATTACATTTTTTTTAATTACAATAATAATATTATTCACCGTCTAAGAAATTCTTAACATTGTAGTAACATTTATTTATTAAATATTCCTTCAGATGTTTTTTAAACATATTCACCTTGAGATCTCTTATTTCTCTAGGAACTTTATTATATATCACAGGCGCCATACAGAATATGCTTTTATGCATCAGAGCCGTTTTGCTTTTACATATACGCAGTCTGTCACATGTGATAAAACGTCTGTTACGATTAACAGTGTCTGCGAGTTTTTCGAAGAGCTCCGGATTCGTCTTTACAAAAACGGCTGACTCGTATATGTATAGGCAAGGTAACGACAAAATTTTATATTGTACAAAATATGGCGCACAGCTATCCGTAGTCTTAAGTTTAAACATGGCCCTTATACATCGCTTTTGAGCCTTGAAAATAATATCTTTGTCTATTGCATTACCCCAGAATATGATTCCGTATCTCAATTTTGAAGCAGTTATACCATGATATGCCATTAACAGAGCATCCGTGTTGAGAATAGGAGCGAGTTTATATAAAGCGTACGCTGTAGAGCTAATCTTTTTACATAACTCTTCAATGTGAGTTTTCCAATTGATTTTACTATCGATTGTCAAGCCCAAAAATTTATTAGAATCAACTACATTTACTTTATCATTTTTATAGTTTACATCTAAGTCAACTATTCGAGGCATTCTTTGTGAAAATTGAATTATATTTGTTTTATTGATATTAATCTTTAAATTATTATTATCCATCCATTCTATTATTGTTGTCAATGTGTTATTAATGTCCGTTTCATATAAATCTCTGTTTCTACAATCTATTGCAACTGTGCTGTCATCGGCAAATAATGTTAAAGGGTATGGTGTTACTTTAGGCATGTCATTAATATACAGAATAAAAATTAAAGGTCCGAGCACACTGCCCTGTCCCACACCATAGTTCACTGTACGTACATGAGAACTGTATAGTTGTTCTTCTCTTGTATCGTGGTTTATATTCTTTAGTTGAACGTATTGTTTTCTATTCGTTAGATATGATTTAATTAAATTCTGGACATTGCCACGAATGCCATACGCGTCGAGTTTAGTAAGTAATATATTATGATCCACATAGTCGAATGCCTGGGTCATATCACAGAATATAGCGCACACGGGTATTTTGCTATCAACTTTTGAAGTTATTATTTTTAAAAAATCGAAAATGGCTCGATTGATGCTTTTATTCTGATTTTTTTTTTTATTGCTTTAAAAAAAAAATACCTAGTCCCCGAGTGCTACACATTTATTTTATATTTTTTACTCTCGATATTATCGTCGCACTTGCCACTAAAAATGTGAATTAACTGCGATGTCATGTGGTAACAAAATAATCTAGATTTTCATAGGCACTGTGATAAAAAGTAGCAGTTGCTATAACAATTATTTATAATGAAATATCACTGCTACTTATGAATACTTCATACCTTCCTATCAAATTTCTTTTTTTCCGTATTTTTAAAATATCATTAACATAATGTCTTTGTAAATCATATTTTTATGCCTTTCCAAGCAGTAAGGAATGGATCCTACCAAATGCCAAATGTTCTCCATTTTGGTAATTTATAAAGACAACTAACTTTATTAGGTTCTTAACTCCTAAACTTATATTCCAATGCCTTTCTCCTTAGGTTCTAGATCAGCAAGCGGGGCATCATCCCCTATCAGGGGGCCTTCGCCTCCGCCCCGACAACGTCACGACTCGGAGGACGAATACATAGATACGGTCGATGTATGTATTGTACGTATACGCTGTCACTAATATTTAGATGTAAGTGTGTGCGTTTTCTTTTCATTAACAGGTGGTGGTGTATCTGTTTTTCTCTCTTTTCTTCGCTTTTTTTGTATTAATCCCCCAAGCGTCTGTCACTGACATTTGTGCGCCCTAAATTCGGGCCCAACTGCGGCCGCCAGTTGAGCTTCGAGTTTAGTGAAATTAGTTTAACATAGTGCAGTTAGTGTTATTTAGAAAGATCACAAGAACAGAGTGTCTTTCCATTTATCATAAACAATAAGAAAAGTGTCTATAGACAAATTCTTAATGTGAAATATTGTACTTAGCAGATTAAGTTATAACTAAATTACTTATTAGTCATAAGACTAGATCGTAATTTTACAGGATATTACTAAATTACTTAACCGATTGAATCAATTATAAGGGAGGGATTCCACCACCCACCCTCGATCTGTGAATCACCACAATTGAAGTAGCAAGGAAATGCCCTTAATACAACAATCGAAATAGATTGACAGACCGCACTCAAAAAGAGAGACCTGCAACAAAGATCATTAGTGACAGGTACTCTTACCAAGTCGAGTGGTAGGCACCTCCGGACCCTTGACTTGCAATATTCCGCTTCCACGAAGTGAAACTTCGACATGTGTTACGCCTCTGCACGAGGCATCCTCAGGACTAAGTCCTGAGGATTCCTCGATTGTTGTATTAAGGGTATTTCCTAACTACTTCAATCGTGGTGATTCACAGACCGAGGCTGGGTGGTGGAATCCCTCCCTTATAATCTATTAGTATATATAAGACTAGATCGTAATTTTAAAGGAACCCAATGGATCAACAATACAAAAAAAATACTGTCGGCCGACCCGAATATACAGGTGTCTGGTCGATTGGTCGTGAATTTGTTTGCTAGGCCCACGATGGGACTGTGTTGGTTCCAGTTAATATCTAAAACATTTGTTACGCCAAACTACGACAGAAGTTGGTTAGGTTAGGCCAAAGAACTAATCCCATCTGAATGTGCAATAAGGCCGCTTGTACACTTGCGGTATTTCCACCGGATTCTCTGTCTGAAGACGTTACCCTCATTTCGGGGGATCGTGGTCAGTGCATCTCCACCGGTCTCTGTCTAGAACGTCTCATACGACCGTGTAAAAACTGGAAGTTGACGAGGCTTTCACTTGATCGATCCATCTTGTTGGTACAAGGGTACTTGTGGTGTCCGTTGCACCGAAGGCAAGAGTGTACCCAGGGAGAGGATTTGAGGAACGAAACTCCCCATGGGCGTACCTAGAATTATTTATCGGGGGGAGGGGGGGTAGTTCCTCCCGCTACAAATTATCATCTCGACCCTCGTCCCTACAAATGATCCTGGGTATGCTCATGGCCGAGGGACTGCTCATTGTCCAGTGAAAATGATAGACGTGTACGTTTGTTTTTACAAGCTGCCTTATAATCAAATGGTTGAAGCATTGGTCTCGCAATCGTGAGGTCGCAGGTTCGAATCCTGCCCATTATACTACCGACCTGAACCCAATCCTAACACAAGCAATTTAACTTAGCTGGAGGGGCTAACAGGATTGCCAGTAATGTGGGACCCACAATCCCACATTACTAGTTATCTTTATAAAAAATATATAGGGTACAGTACGATCAACGTAACTAGGCCGGACTGAAGTAGGCGACAAGTGGTTGCGCAGATGCATTTTTTGGAAGTAAATGGTGACAGGAAGCGGGAGGCGGGGGCGGTAACTAAACCAAGAGAATTAGAGATGCGATTACGCATCACATTGTCATAATTAGTATTACTAAGTCATGTTTTTTTGTGATTATTTTCGTAAAAAAATTGTTTTTCAAAGTTTCTTTAGTATTTACTGTAACTGTTCTAAATTTAAACTTTTATGAACTCATTTAAATAGTGTTTTTATATTTTTGAATTAAAATGTTGTTAGTATTTTTTATCGATTAATCGTTTTCGTTAGTAATTTTAGGGTCGCATCTCTATAACATGAGCGAAAGTGATAAAAACCTAACTTCAATCCGGTCAAGTTACGTTGATCGTACTGTATGTCGGCCCGCCATGGCATGATCACCTCGCCTGATCGAAGGATCCCCCCGTTGTGTTAGAGGGATGTAACACCCTCCCTTCCACATAATTATTACAGAGCGACCCAGAAGTTCCCGTGTCACCACCGGTTCAGCAGCCACCTGTCCAGCAGCCTCCGAGGACCACAGCTCCACGTCTTAGCAATGGACATGCTCATCAGATCACATCACAACTTACACGTAAGTACATCATAGTGACCTTATTTTAGCTGAGATTTTGAAGTTTGACTGAATCGCAGACACGGGCCCTTATCGCCATGATACGAACTTTAAAAAGAGGTCTGATCCTAATTCAATTAAAAAATAGGGTCTAGAAAGAACTCAAAAATAAGAAAACAGGGTCTAAGACGAAGTAAAAAAGAAGGAAGTGGGGTTTAAGGCTAGACTAATTGACTAAATGACTGCCTCCGTAGGAGTGCATCCGACTGCTACGCAAGAAGTTTTAGGGTTCGATTCCCACACGGGACACCACTTTGTGTGATCCACAAATTGTTGTTCCGAGTCTGGGTGTAATTTGTGTCTGTGACTTGTATGTTTGTAAAGTTCCCCGCGACACAGGGCTTGTACCCTACTGCGGAAGCCATAAAAAAAAAATTGTGTCTGTTCTCAAAATAAAATAGCAAGAGTGGTGATAATAAGAATACAAAGTGTCATCACTCCATCTCATCTTAAGGATCGTAAGAGGCGACTAAGGGATATACACCGCAAACATAAACAGTGCGAAGAGAGGGAAGCTCGAAACAAAACCCGATATGGTACCTCCCGTAAGACACGAGTCAGGTCCTGCAACCGATCTGGTGCCGCACGTATTGACCAGTCATTGTTGTGGGTTCTGTCAGTTAGGTCGAGGTGACGCAAGTTCTGGGCGAGCTTGCACCACCTACTATGCGTTTCAAATGAGAAGATAATCGTGATCGCGTCAACTTCACTCTGTACTTGTCAAAATTGTACCGCTAGCAACAAAAACTCCCAAGTCGGGTAAAGTACGTATGTGTATTATGGTAATGGAACGGACGTAGTATTTATTTTCTTGAAACTATGTAGGTACCTACCTAATATTTTTCTTTATTATAATATTATTAGTATTCTTTATTATTCAATAAACGAAATAAGTAAATAGGCAAAATATAAGAATATTCTACACTTTAGTGGCCTTTTAGTCAGATTTTTTTTTACCTAAAACATAATAAATAGTAAAATACAGTGCTTATAAATAGTTCATTAGAGTAGGTAGGTACTTCTGTGTAATACTAATAAAACCTTTTTACGGATCATTTTATTGCTGACCTTACGTTACACAATGAAGTTGCAGTCGTAATGCGAATCAAAATATCATCATGACAGTTATCAACTCATTTGAAACGCATAGTACATCGCGTCTCAGGCGATAAAGTGTCCGCGGAGAGGGTATTCACCAGCGAAAATGCTGAGGTTCTCGTGACGCTGTTTTAATCATCTGATCAAGATGGTACGTACAGGCCCATGATGATGTTCTCAAAATGAAGAATATTGGGTTTAATTTTTTGACTGACTCTGTGGCGCGGTGGGAGTGTATCCGACTGCAACGCAAGAGGTCGTGGGTTAGTTCCCCACCCAGGATAAAACTTTGTGTGATGAGCACGATGGTTTATTCTGTATGTTTATCAGATCTGGTTGCCATAGTACAAGCTCTGCTTAGTTTGGGTTTAGATAACGTAGTGTGAGTTGTCCCAAGATATTATTATATTATTATTAATAGTTTAATCAAGAAGAAAAATAAAAACCGCAGAAAAAAAAAACGATGCTTAGACCCGTCCTTGTCTGCCAAAAGTCCAGTCTAGTAGTTCATCATTATTGCTTTTTAAAACCTTTAAGAAGAAGAAGACTGCACCAATATTATCTCCAGTGTTGTTAGTAAAACATTCTTTCAGATCTAAAGGTGCTAGAACAGCTGCCGGGCACTCTCGCCAGGCTGGAAGCTGATGTCGCGGCGCTAAGGAAAGCTGTGGAGGGAGACCGTAGAATACTTGATGTGAGTTGTTACTTATTACCTTTTTGTTTTACCAGGTTAAGGGTCGTCGTATACCCTAAGTATCGTCACTTTTTGATACCTAGATTTCAGACGACCCCCCCCCCCCCCCCTTCTCCCCAACATCACATGTAGTCAAAAGCCGAAAAAATACGTAATTTCCAGGGAATGTTTTAAACAATTGACTAAACACTGGTTAAATGATTACTGACTAGTTACCTACCTTTTTGCAAATTTTAGGGGGTTTCAACCCCCAAATGGGTACGCCCATGCATTGTATACACTTATACAGTTTTTGACTGCCTCTGTGGCGCAGTGGGAGTGTATCCAACTGCTACGCAAGAGGTCGTGGGTTCGATCCCCACCCAGGATAAAACTTCGTGTGATGAGCACGATGGTTTATTATGTGTCTAGGTGTTATTTATCTATAATAAGTATGTATTTAGAAACATATAAGTATGTTTACCAGTTGTCTGGTTTCCATAGTACAAGCTCTGCTTAGTTTGGGATCAGATAGCGTTGTGTGAGTTGTCCCAAGATATTATTATATTATTATTATTACAATTCCAGCAAGTATCCCAAGGCTGGCGATGGCCGTGGCAGGAGCTGAGTCCGCCGACACTAGCGTTCCTGTTCATCTGGCCGTTTGTAGCTTACAGGATCGCGGCCAGAATTAACAGGCGTAGCACGTAACGTGAGTATTATTTGTTATTTCTTTGCCTCGGGTCGAGGCACGCGTGCCTCAGGTCGAGGCAGGATTTGAATCAGGCCGAGCCAAAATTTGACAGGGAGAGGCAACATTTGCGACAAGGTCGAGGCAATATTGGACTCAAACCGAGACAAAATGGACTCGGGCCGAGACAAATTTTGCCTCAGGTCGAGGCAAAATTTGACATAGGCCGAGGCAAACTTTTTCTCAGGACGAGGCTACATTAACCATCACTTTAGATAATCCACTTTCTACAGGGTGATTTTTAATATACTAATAACGGCAAACGTAGTGTAGGACGCCCTCAGGCCAGGTGGAGTGATGATTTACGCAAAACGGCTGGCAGGAGCTGGATGCGAGAAGCCGAAGATAGAACAAAGTGGCGTGCAATTGGAGAGGCATATGTCCAGCAGTGGACTGCGATAGGTTGATGATGATAATGATGATGAATAACCTCCCGCTCTTGGCTACTTTATATTACACCAAGTAACTTGTTAACATAATTAAAAAAAAATGCAAATGAGCCCTTCACCACCTACCACCTACTTTTGTCGCACAACCATTTACCACACATCTGACAGACCCCAGAGCAAAATCGATGTTTCTGTGTCTGGTTTAGAGCCTAAACTTCACAATAAACAATGATTCTACTCCAGAAAATAGTCGTTTGGCGGTTAAGGCCATAACTCTAAAAACAAGTGGTAGATGATTAAGGATCAATATTTAATATTTTCCGAAACTGATATTACAGTACGATCAACGTAACTAGGCCGGACTGAAGTAGGCGACAAGTGGTTGCGCAGATGCATTTTTTGGAAGTAAATGGTGACAGGAAGCGGGGGCGGGGGCGGTAACTAAACCAAGAGAATTAGAGATGCGATTACGCATTACATTGTCATAATTAGTATTACTAATTCATGTTTTTTTGTGATTATTTTGGTAAAGAAATTGTTTTTCAAAGTTTCTTTATTATATACTGTAGCTGTTCTAAATTTAAACTTTTATGAACTCATTTAAATGTATTTTTATATTGTTGAATTAAAATGTTGTTAGTATTTTTAATCGATTAATCGTTTTCGTAAGTAATTTTAGGGTCGCATCTCTATGACATGCGCGAAAGTGATAAAAACCTAACTTCAATCCTGTCAAGATACGTTGATCGTACTGTACAAAGTTATTTAGTGTTATGTAAATAAGCGTTGGGAGTTGGGAAGGATAAAAAATAGATAAAATCAACCATAACATCATTACGAAAGCTGCAAAGTCACAAGATGTTGTGTTAAAAGTAAGTATGTAGCTAGAGGGCAAGAGAAGTGGACCAAATTAGTAACAGTGTGGTGCCTTAGAAAGGGGAAGATAAAGAAAGGAAAACCTTACAGAATATGGGAAGATGACCTGGTTAAGACAGTGGGGGAAACTTGGATTAGACTGGCTCTAAAGAGAGATGAGTGGAGAGTGTTGGGGAAAGCCTTTGCCAAAGCGCACACAGATTAATATTATGTAACTATTAATTAATAAAATCAAATGTTTTGAAACATGTAATTCTAAAAGGCTATAAAAAAAACCGGACAAGTGCATGTAGTTCCGTAGTCTCCCGCCCTCCCCATCCGAATAATGTGGCTTAAGAAGTAGGTTTTCTGTTGTTTTTGTTTCATACTTACAACGTTATATCTGCTTAATATAATTTTTCAATGGAATTTGTACGAAAATTTTGTTACTTCTCATTTGATCGGCTGTTACACGTAACTTGTAAAGCCTACTTAGCTGTGATAGTTTTTCTTTTAATTTCACTATATATACTAACCGTGAATTTTTTCACATTCCCAACATCAACTACACACATCAAAAGTGTCTAGGGATCAAGCATTTTTATGCGGATTTCTTGAGATTGAGATGTGGCTTTGTAATAAATTTATGATTTTATAAATTTATATGGATCCTTTTTGGTGCATTTCATAATTTGAATCAGGAACTGTGAATCAAATTCGAGTAAAAGATGAAAATCAGCTGTCAATATTTTCCCTATAAAAACATACAACGCATTGAAGACATTATTAGTGCTACTGTTTCCCTACTACTGATTAAAACCAACGTTATTATGGAGCGGCGACGTCATTTAAGCAGGGAAGAAATGCTCAGAGCCGTGGGAATGATAGAAGCTGGTTCCCGGCAACGTACTGTGGCTTTAGCTCTGAATACAAGTCAGAGTGTTATCAGTCGACTTTGGACACGTTACCGAAGCACTGGTACCGTGGCTGAGCGCCATGGAGGACGGTATCGCTGCACCACACGGAGACAAGACCGATACATTCAAATCTTAACTCGAAGAGGTCCAACAATAACCGCCATGATGTTAGCCGTGAAGCTTCATCACTCTTCAGGGAACTTAATTAGCGACCAAACAGTCAGAAACCGCTTGCATGAAGTGAACCTTCATTCCCGAAGACCGCTACGGGTACCACCTATAGCAATGCACAATCGTAGGATTCGATATCAATGGGCTCTTGAACACAGAAATTGGGCAGAAGAACAATGGCGTTTCGTGTGCTTTTCTGATGAGTCTCGTTTTGGTATGAGACCGGATACAAGACGTATACGACACTGGAGAACCCCTGGACGCCAACAGCGATTAAAATCCTGCCAGGAAGTCCATCCTTATAGTGGTGGAACCATCATGGTATAGGCGGGTATTTGGATCGGCGGAAGAACTGAGTTGATTTGGATTAGAGGCAACCTCAACGCTCAAATTTATGCTGAGACGATTGTATCAGACGTCATCGTTCCTCTACAAGTGCAAATCGGTCCCTTATTTCAGTTAATGCATGATAATGCACGACCGCACACCGCAAGAGTTGTAAGACAGACTCTCGCCGCAGCTAACATCAATGTCCTGCCCTGGCCTGCTCAGTCGCCAGACTTGAACCCGATTGAGCATGCATGGGATATGCTACAGAGAAGAGCTCTGCCGAATATGGAGGGTATCCAGTCGCAAGAAGACCTTTTTTTGTTGTTGCAACGAACATGGGCGGCCATTCCACAGCGTGATTTGGATGAACTCATTTTGAGTATGCCAAACCGATGTTCTTGTGTTGTTAGTGTTCGCGGTAGAAACACGGATTATTAATTGTTTAAGTTACCCAATAAAATTTTAAAGAAAACTGTTATTTCAGTCTTTTTTTCGAACTTTAATGTTAGTGGTTCAAATGTCAAAAATCCCTTTATTAGGAAAATGGCAAATTTCTTTATTAATGCAAAGGTGACTTGGTTTATCGTTACTGTGACAAACGAAAACACTTTATTTGATGAATCCTTAAAGAAATAAAAAAAAAAATCAATCAGGAGAAAAGTTATTGCAAAAATATATGTTGATCCCTAGACACTTTTGATGTGTGTATTTAGCTGGCAGGGGACTCTAACAAAAATTTGCACTTTAAAGCCTTATATTTTACAAACGGATCCCTAAATCTCAAAATCGTCTACCCAACCCCTAAACATTTTTAAAAGACCTATCTAATGATACCGTACACGATGGGCATGTGAAAAAAAAATCACACCACCACTTTACATATAGGGTTTTTTTTTTCAAGATTTTATTCTTTTACTTTGCCGGCGTAAGTAATATGTGTATCCATGTAAAATGACAGCCTCCTAGCACTAACAGTCTCTACGCTACGGAACCCTAAAAAGAAGCCACGAGGGGGAGGTTATTAGTATATTGCAAATCAACCTGTATACATATGTGTAGGCCTTGGTTTGATGTATATGTATTTTTTTTTTTTTTATTTTTTTTTTTTTAATAATGATAGGTATATCTTTCCAGGTCACAACTTACAATATATAGTTGGTAAGAAGTCGACGCATCGATACAAACGCGCGCAGCTCGTGACGTCACCGCTGTGTCGACATTGGTGTCTTTGTAACTAAACTATGTCACATCACAGTGAATTTTATATAGTTTTAACACGAGATTCAGCTTATGTGAGTCTCTGTTAGCGCCTGCTAGTACTGTTTTAGTTACTTTATATCTATAGGTACTAATATTATAAAGCTGCAGAGTTTGTTTGTTTGAACGCGATAATCTCAGGAACTACTATGTCAAATACAATAATTGCATTTTTGAAATATAGAAAAATTTGAAGTCCAGACCCAGGAATCGAACCCGAGACTTCCGTAGCCAAACCGGGGCCAGGAGCGAACCACCTATCGGTTTGGCTACGGAAGTCTCAGGTTCGATTCCTGGGTCTGGACTTCAATATTTTCTATCTTTCAAAAATGCAATTATTATAGTAGTATTTGTAAAGTAATTGGCAAGAAATGCCTATAAAAATGACTTCAACTACTTTGTCAAATTGAAAAATTATTTTAGTGTTGGATAGCCCATTTATCGAGGAAGATTACAGGCTATCTAACATCACGCTACGACCAATAGAAACGGAGCAGCAAGGAAAAATTGCAAAAATGGGGTAAATTGACGCAGACGAAGTTGTGCTTATTCAATATGACTGTACGTCATAAAATTCACTGTGACTGTCCATAGATACATAAGCATATATATAATATAATATTAAGTATATGGGTTGGTCCTTTTCATACGACAAAATATTAATAAAATTAAGAACCCAAACATAATTTAAATAGTGCAAATATTACACGAACTATTTGAGCATTTATATATTTTAAAATACCTTAGGCTTTTACAGATTAACGGTTTTTTCTGTGCTTTTTTAACTTACACGTAATCACACTAATATTATAAAGGCGAAAGTTTGTGAGTATGTGAGTGTGTATGTTTGTTACTTCTTCACGTCTAAACGGCGGGAGCGATTTTAATAAAATTTGGTATAGAGTTAGCTGACACCCTGGGTTAACACATAGGCTAATAAACTGCGGGTAACACCGCTAGGCACAGCTAGTTGTCAATAATAACTAGTAATTCATCCTCCATCAACAAGTTGTTAATTGATTAATAAACAAATGAAGTAAATAATGACATTATAGAGTACTCAGCTTTGATAGAATTAGTTGATATAAACACTCAACATCATACATACATACAACAAACTTTGAATCTGACCACACCTTTCTGTTATATGTTGTATCTTTATATATATATTTCTTGTATGCGTGTGTATGTCACTGAAATCCTCCTAGACGGCTGGACCGATTTTAATGATTTTTTTTCGCCGGGACAGCTAGTATTTATATATATTCGCATCATACGACCCCCACAAGATGGACTGACGACCTGATTAAGGTAGCAGGAAGCCGTTGGATACAGACCTCTTAAAATTGGTCGCTGTGGAAGTCCTTGGGGGAGGACTATGTTCAGCAGGGGACGTTTCCAGGTTAAAAAAAAGGTGTGGCACTCGGGGACTGCCGCGGTAACGCTATTACATAGCATTTTCTATCGACTAATGAAATTAAAAAAAAAAAAAACTTTTCATTACATTTCGGAGCAGCTCGTCTCGATCCGTGCGAGCTTCGTACAGTCGTACCATATATGGTAGGGGGGGGGGGGGTGTTAGGTTTTATTTTCGTTACGGAATTTCTTTATTCGGTCGCCGCGCTGTAAGACCGCGATAAAAGCTATGCAACAGCTTAAAAAAACGCTAATCTGAAAGAGCCTAAAGACATGAAAAAGCAGTTATTTTTCAATCCAAGACAAACCGATCTCTATATCCATCCATTATGGTTGAAAATGCTTTGTAAACGAAGCGAAAATTTCACTTCGTACAAAAATATAATGATTTTATTTGTGAAATCAAATTATTCTGAGTTAGAAGTAATAAAATTATTAATATTATTATATGACACTAGTAGGCACTTAAACCAAACCATCCTGATGATTTATAATTTTTGAGTGTTATAAAATTCGAAATAATTATTATAATCACTAAAAAAAATGGTGTTTATATTATTATAAATAGTGAAAAATACACTTCTTGGTACTTAAATCAGCCCATATTGTGGGATGGTTTTCAAATTCACACTTGTAATTTGAGAAAACACCACTTATTTTTCGTGATTATAATAATTATTTCGAATTTTATAAAAAAAAAACCACTAGTTCCGCCCCGGAACTTCTTCCACTGAACTACTGGGAATAAACAAAAATAAAAAAAAAACATTTTTATTATCTTATTCTTTTCATACAGGTACTGGTTTCAATAAAGCACTCTTAAAATGGATGGGTCACCAACTCACATATAATATTCTTGATAATATTCAAAGAATTTAAACATTGTTACCTATATTTTTAATTTAAAACTTTATTTTTCATATATTTTTCATTTAAGTGTCTGTTGGTAATTTTTATGTGATATATAGTTTAGTTGTGTGCAGTCAGCATTATAAATATATTTTATTGATTTATAGAATTAAATGGAATAAAATGTTATCAACATCTGGCCTATAAACTTTGTCTATGCAAAAAAACTAGTAGTTTCTATACTTTCATAAAACGTTATTCTTGGTATAGAGCAAACCAGAAAGTAGTTTTTGGACCATGTGATATATTACATTTTTTTTTCTAAAAAAAGATAACTAGCAATGTGGGATTGGGTCCCACATCACTAGCAATCTTGTTAACCCCTCCAGCTAAGCTCAAAGACTTGTGTTAGGAGTGGGTTTACATCGATAGTTTAATGGGTAGGATTGCGAGACCGATGCCTTAGCCATTAGGCTACCGCCGCTTCAAATTAATTAATTAATTAAAATCACAATGTAATAAGAAATGTAATCGTTCACTTATTTTCAATAATAACAATGGATTACGTACTCCGCAATGTGCATGATACTGCGAAAAACATAAGATAACTTTAATGGTTTGAAGCGGCGGTAGCCTGATGGCTAAGGCAATGGTCACGCAATCGTGAGGTCTCGGGTTCGAATCCTACCCATTATACTACCGACGTGAACCCATCCCTAACACAAGTCTTTGAGCTTAGTAGGAGGGGTTAACAAGATTGCTAGTAATGTGGGACTCAATCCCACATTGCTAGTTATCTTTAAAAAATAAAAAAGGTTTATAACTATGCAAGTTTTTAATATTTTCATTTTCTTTTTTTGTATATGATTTCTTGAAGTGAAAAACTTGTTGGGGTGTTTGAGCTTTGCACTATACCAAAAATAACCTTGTATAAGGACAAAACAAACAAACGGTATTGCATTTATAATATTAGTAATTTTAAGATTTTAAAATTTCCATTAACATTTTGTTTTAATTTCATACTTGGCCAGGGATGTTACGAATCTTCGGCTCCGATTCCGAACGGTCGGACCTTCAGATTGATTTTACACCTCCGACTCCGACTTCAGCTCCGACACTTTGGACAAATCGGTCGTTCCTTTATGCTAATTTATACATAATAAGTGTATGAAGGAATGAATTTGCACGGATTCCCTATGAACGGGTTCGAGTCGGCGGGTCGGAATTTGGAACACATTTAATATGACTTACTCGTATCTTGTTTTTTTAAGTCTTATCTCTACATATTTCCATCTCCTACCACCTCCGACTCCGACTCCGACTCCGATTCCGACTCCGACAAATCAAATTTGAAAACTTCGACTCCGACTTCGGTTCTGATAAAACCACTTACGTAAAATCCCTAATTATGACTATATTTATAGGGAGGGGTTATAAACAATTTTATAATAATTCTAAATATAATAATTAAAATATTTATATTGCTGACTGTATATTTATTTATAATTAATTATTGTGCAGTTATTTCCACCTTACCGGCTAAGTCAAAACCTGTAGATATTCATTAGTTTAAAATGAAATGACAACTGATACCCCGGAAACTATACAATATTATACAGTCGTAAATTCTGATTATGTTTTACAGGCAGCAGGCCAATTCACATATTTAAAGCTATGCAGTTGTTTAGATTAAAACAACCATTTTCGTATTCTTATAACTTTGGGATCGATCTCAAATACGCTTGCGTCTATTATGCGTCTCGAGAGCGCAATAACGACATTCTAGTACGATGCGCAAGCGTTTTTGAGACCGGTCCCAAAATACAAAAATGTTAAAATGTGAATTGGCCTCCTAGACTTGAATTTGAGATGATACAGAGCATGTATATGACGCGGGCTCGCAAATTAGATACATATTTCATCGACACTTGGGTAAATTGACCCGTTGGCTTATGTAAAAAAATCGGTTAGGAGACCATTATTATTACTAATACATAAAGGAAAGAAGAATAATATAATATTATATAAAAGATATATAATATTATTATTAAATAATTTGACTGCCTCTGTGGCGCAGTGGGAATGTATCCGACTGCTACGCAAGAGGTCGTGGGTTCGATCCCCACCCAGGATAAAACCTTGTGTGATGAGCACGATGGTTTATTCTGTGTCTGGGTGTTATTTATCTATAAAATGTATTTAGAAATATATAAGTATGTTTATCAATTGTCTGGTTTCCATAGTACAAGCTTTGCTTAGTTTGGGATCAGATGGCGTTGTGTGAGTTGTACGAAGATTTTTTTTTTTTTTTTTTAAAAGACTACTACCGCTGTAGGCTATAAGCTCTGTATCGCGGGGGACTTTACAAACATACAAATCACTGACACAAAGTACACCCAGACTCGGAACAACAATTTGTGGATCACACAAAGTGGTGTCCTGTGTGGGAATCGAACCCACAACCTCTTGCGTTGCAGTCGGATACACTCCCACCGCGCCACAGAGGCAGTAATCTTAACGTTGCTAGCTCGCGTCATATATAACAAACATTAAATTAAAAGAATATTGACATATAGATAGAAACAATACAAGGTTAATTCAATGACATGGATTTTTAATATAAGAAATGCATCTATGAAATATTACGAATATCAAAATTAATAAAATAAATAAACTTGTGAATACTAAATTATGTACGGCAATTAATTTGTTATTGTAATTATGAAATAAAGGGGGATTTTTTACTGATACTTGTGTTTTATTTATATTTGTAAGATGATTCTAATTTATAGTTATAAGTTTATTACAAATCACCCTGTATATATACCTAGTCCGGCCATAAGTTCTGTTACAAATGAAAATGCAATTTATTTTTAATCAAGTAATGTAATATTACTAAAACATATTTACTAAAGTCTCAGCATCTCAGTCTCAGCAAAAATAAAAACAATATTCTATTCAAAATGGCTACCTTTGGCTTTTATACAGGCCTTTAATCTGTCTGGCCACGAGTCTATGGATTTACGCACTGTTTCCATGGGAAATTTCGCCATTACTTGCTCCAGAGATTTTTTTAAGAGACTCAATGTCGCCGTGTCATTTAGAGCAAGCCATGTCCTCTAAAACTGACCATAATTTGTAGTCTAAAGGGTTGAGGTCTGGGCTAGATGAGGGCCAGTCTTCAGAAACCGGAGCGAGCCGCTAAGTAAATAACAAGGTAGCATGACCTCTAGTCAGATGGACCCACGACATAGCATAATTAGCGCGTAGCATAATTTGCCAATTATAGGCACCCGTCCCAGCAGCAGCGAGAAACCAATTAGCGATTTTATAGCTCAAGAAACTCATATACCTACTTATCTAGATTCCTTGTAAACAAAAGAGATACAGATATTAAAACTTGATCTTAGACCGCTCACACTGCAAGCGAGTAGTCGCTCTATACTGCATCTCTTTTGTTTACACGGACGGGATCTACAATATACGTCTATGGCAGAAGCGAAGGGTGAATTTGATTCTGAGGTAACCCGATACAAAAATATATCTTGCTGGACACCTCTTTAATACTAAAGGTGCGTCTAAACAGGCCATTTTTTACGGCAATTGGTAGCGGCACTATTGGCAATTAATTGCTCGGCCAATAATGGCAATATGTCTACAATTGTATGGCGCACGATCCTGTCTCCTAAACGGGCTAGACAACCCGGCAACAATAAAATAGAGGGCGACTGAAACAACAACAAAATTGGCCAGGCAACATTGCGGAAAATAGATCAAACACAAATTTCCGTAAAAAATGGTCCGTTTCGACATCCCATAGGTGAAGTTACTTAGTATAGTAAGCCAAAGGGAAACCGTAAGTAATGGTGTTTACGGCACTGGTCTATATGCTTCTTGAGCGATAAAATCGCTACTCACTTATCGCTGACGGTGGGACAGATGCCATAGGGTGAAAATAAAACTTCAAAAGTTATAAAAACATATTCCTTATATTGAATGTGACGAGTTATTCGAGTTACAATATTCAACAAAGCTACGAATGTGAACGTAAAGCCTACTTCTAACGCATTTGTACACTTACGACGCGCGGCTTACATGTTGGAACATGTGTGGCCTGCTTTACAATATTGAACACTGGCATACATGTTGGATGTCAAATATAAACTTTTTTTTTCATGATTTTTAGGTTGTAGTGGATTAAGCCTAGTTTTTTTTTTAAATAACTAATAAGTTATAAATTGATTATTATATTGTAGAACAGTTTACACACATTATTCCAACACGACCGACGTCCCTTCACAACAATCTATAATTATATACTCTATGGTAAACATTTACAACTTTATGGTGCACAAACGCTCTTTTTGACGCAAATTGTAAAATATTTTAGTAATTAAACGTAACCAAAAAGCAACATTTAAATCTATATTTTATTATTCCAGAAGCATGTATAAACTGTTCAAGCTGAATTGCACTTTATTCATAAGACTCGAGACTTGCTTTTTGATTAAATTCCTTTGTAAAAGGGGGTGAACTATGTTACAAATTGTCGATTACTTTTGCGTCAAAAACAGCGCCATATAAAGATACATTTTGAATATATTAGTTAACATGAATAATTTTGCTTGCTATGTATATAAGTCGTAGTTATATAACACTATGTTTCGTTCGCAGCTCCGCCCGCGTGGATGTCGGTTATAGCGATAAATATCATCCTATGTCCTTTCCCAAGACTCAAACTATCTCCATACCAAATTTCATCTAAATCGGTTCAGGGGTTTAAGCGTGCAAAAGGTAACAGACCTTTAACATGTATAATATTAGTATGGATAATACAAAATAGCTACAAAACAAGAAAGATGTATAGAATATAAAGAATTCAGATACTTATGGGTGGGGGTGGGGGGTGTCAGGAGGTACAAATCCCCCTCCGAAACTATTTAAAGGTTTCATATGGTATGGTTAATGGTTATTTTGAATTGTCCATGAGGAATTTAATATTTTTAGTAGGTACTTGAATTTAAAACTATCAAATATAACATTTTGAATATTATTATATAACTACGACTTTATATTTTAATAATAAACAGTTATTAACTTGAATACAAAAACAATTTTATAATGAACAGGTATTTTTTATATATTGCATTTTTGTGGAATGACTTTATTAGCGGTTCATTTGTGAAAGATTCTTTATGACTCTGACTGAAAAATAATAATCGAAATCGAATAATCAAAAGAGAAAATCGATTGTATCGTAATTTATTTTTATATAAGTAGCATAGTCGGCCAAAAATGTGGTCTATCACCATACGGTTGAAATTCATTTGCACGTCACAAACAACAAGGTTGATTTTCCCTTGAAATAATATACTGACAGTTACTAATTTCAACCTTAACGCTATATTGGTTACAAAGGAAGCTTTGTCAAAACTGGTAGACCACTTTCTTTCAGACTTCGTCATCCTTTTCGATCTTGTTTTTTACTCATTGTAATCCGTTTAGAGCAGTCAAGCAACACATTAGAATCATCACAAACTAACCGATCAAACAAATATAACACATATTTAAATACAAATAAAATATTAAAGCTAAACACAATAAAATTACAATAATTAAATTAATAATAAAAATGTTATATAAACAAAAACATATACTGCACTACATATGTAAGAAAGTTTGTGATCGTCTGTCCTGCTCGCACTTATGCACAGAACAAAAGGTGAATAGAGACAACATTCTTAATGCAGTACAGTAAAAATCATTGAAACTTAAACTTAACAATAAAAAAACAACTAAACATGGCTGTCGATTATAGGAACTTAAAAAACTATTTAATTATTAAATCACAATTTAATTTGCACACTATTGAAGTATTCCATAAAATATATTTGTAAAAAAAAGATGAATTTACTTTAGAAAAAGACTTAGAGGTTAAATCTATTTATTATACGGGAATTAACGCGCATTGTTTACCTTAAAATTGCTTGACGTTTCGACCAGGTTGCACCGGCCGTGGTCACAAGCGGACTGTCGCAGCGATGTTAAGACTCCGTCAGGCCGATGAATCTTCATCTACCCTCACTTTTTTATTTCTCGAAAATTTAAGGTAAACAATGCGCGTTAATTCCCGTATAATAAATAGATTTAATCATGCAACGCGAAAGTTTAAATGTTAGACTTAGAGGTTAGTTGGTAAAGCACACACGGTCACAAGATTAAAATTTGAACCATATTAATTTAATTAAACTTTAAATGCCGCTTGAATTTTGAATTCCTGACAATATTATAAGTAAAAAGATGTATTTAGAAAGTGGCAAAGATACTTACATTACTATTTCTAAGAATAGTATTAATTATACTTAAGAATAGTGCCACCCCATCTCTTCCCGTGGGCGGTGTCAAGGCGACTAAAGGATTTCACATCGAAGGAGGCTGCAGCGTCCAATGCATACATTAAACCTTACTGCGATCGCCAACCCGCTCGCCAAACGTGGCGATTATGGCAATTACTGCCAGGAGGTTCTACTGGGGAGACCCGTGCCCAGCAGTGGGACATATGATTTCAAAATTTAAAAAGAAAAATACATTCGTAACCGGAATCTAAAATATTTTCGGTTATATTATTTTTGTTTAGACATTAATATATTTTGGGTATACTTTAATAGTGCGCAAATATATACCAACAATCGTTTTCTACCTTGTCAAAATATAAAACAAAGTAAAACTTATCATTATATTAATATTTTATATTGGAAAATGCATTGTTTTGTGTAAAATACAAGTTAAAATAGGCACTGTTACTCTTAACCGAAAATCGGTTAATTATTCGGTAAAAAAAATCTTAAGTTCGAAATAACCGGTTAAAATTAAATAAATAATTGCATAGCACTGATTATAGAGATCTTACTCTATAAAATATAAAATTGCAATATTTATGATTTTTTTAATGCAAATTTCATCAAAAAATGACCTTAAAATCTGTAGTACCATTTATTTATATGAGTCGTAAGTCCTAATATTTTCAATGTAAAACTCGGTGAATGGAAAAAGAGGCGACGACTTAATTTGATATCTATACATATACAGGGTGATTTGTAGTATACTAATAACCTCCCACACGCAGCTTTAAATTACACTAAATATTTTTTAAATATCAGTTTTGAAAAATATTTAATATAATAACCCTCAACCTCAACCACCTACTTTTTCACACAACCTTACCTTATTCTGTGGCACCTCGGAGTATTTTTTCTTTTTTTGTAAAGATAACTAGCAATGTGGGATTGTTACTAGCAATCCTGTTAACCCCTCTAGCTAAGCTCAATGGCTTGTGTTAAGAGTGGGTTCATGTCAGTAGTATAATGGGCAGGATTCGAAATCACGATTGCGAGACCGATGCCTTAGCCACGCCTTATTATGTATTACTACCGCCTTACGCTTAGCGCCTATACCTCAAAATAAACAACGATTTTACTCCGGCAAAATGCCTGTAGGTGGTTAAGTACTCCAAAAATAGTTAATTTATTAAATATTTTTTTAAAACTGATATTACAAAGTTATTAAGTGTAATGTAAAGAAACCACGAGTGGAAGGTTATTAGTTTATTACATCAGCCTGTATATTTACTGGTCCGTACTGATTGACTGGCTCATCAACATTGAACCTAAGCATTTGGGACAACAAACATGAAATTTTAACAATTGATGGCTTTTATGTTGTAGGCATTCACTAAGAAAGGGTTCTTTTATAAATTGGCCCCCTAAGGGGGTAAAATAGAGATTGCAAGTTTGTATGAAATTCCGTCAATTTTAAAATTAGATCTGTGAAACTTCGTATTTGGTTTTTTGATTAAAAAAATCAACCCTTAGGGGGTAAAATCATCCACACGACAGCTAGTTTGGGTATTGTCTTTGATTAAACTCATCGCTCCTATAAATAAACAAGTACAGCTTCACCAATTTTAAATTTGATTTATAATTAATTAATAAGCGCAAACATTATATTAAACCTTAAATTTTATGTGAGGTAATGTTGCTAAGCGTTAGATTTTCATTTAGCGAAACTCACTCTCTATATCTATAAATGCATATAAATGACACTTTTAAGTTATATATTTGACACGAAATTTATTTCGGTATAATATCTAAATACTATTATG
The DNA here is from genome assembly GCA_945859575.2 of Herminia tarsipennalis. Lineage (NCBI taxonomy): Eukaryota > Metazoa > Arthropoda > Insecta > Lepidoptera > Erebidae > Herminia > Herminia tarsipennalis. Next base: position 2,825,806 of record OX243859.2, read on the forward strand.
TGTTGCACTTTCGAAAATTAAAAATAATCGTGTTTTATGCTATTAATTCCTTTGTTATATAATTACATTTGGAGTACCCTAAAAAGGTTCTTCTTCTTCCTTGCTCCTTCTTTGAATTTATGGCAATCTAACCGTTTTAACGGCTAATTTCTGCTAGTGTCAAGTATTTATTGTACACTTTAGTTGCATAAAGTCTTGTTCTTATCCAATTAACACGTATCCAATTCATTTTTTACAAGTTATACTCGTTAAACTCGGAACTGTAAAAATAATAATCAGTTTGCCGCCATTTTTACAACTTGTCAATATGTTAAATTGAAATTTGACAAAAATGAAAGATTCTGAATCGCGTAGTATTCTCGGAGTTGCAAAAATGGCAGCAAATGGACCTGTCATTATTTTCTCAGCTCCGCGTTTAACGTGTAAAAATACTTAAACTACGTAATAAATCTTCCCTTTTGAACAGACACTCCTCAAATACTTGCACTGGCAGAAAATTAAAAAAAAATCTCACAGTGCATAGCTATCTTAGAATTGATCATATCATGATCACAGAGTAAGTAATCACTTCGTTTTAATCATGATGTGGCCGACCACATCATGAAATGGTGGTATTTTTTCGGTTTATTATTTTCAAAAGTGCAGTCACAGATTAAATATAAACGAATTCGAACATAGTTTTTAATGTTTTTGTGATGTTATTTTTATATTTATAAAATACTAAACATTTATTTTTGTATTTTTTTTTTCAATATTTTAGTAATATCAGACTTATACTAGAGAGGCGAACTTAGCAAAGAAATATAGATTATTTTAAATTGGAACTGGAATTATTAATATCGATAATATAAAATTGTGTTCTTAGCCTTCACAACAATGGTAATAATTTATGAATAATATGTTGTATGGATGTTGTAAGCTTGCAGTAACAAAATTAAATCTTTTACGGCCGCTCTTAATAGTTCCACTTTACTTCTTCGCTAAATTTAGTTAGGTTAGAGACCGGCAGTTAGTGCTCAAGCACTATTGTTATAATAAAAATATTTTTATATGTATTTTTTCTTAATTTGAGAGGTCTAACAAACAACACACTTCAGAATTTTTAATACTTTAGGTATAGTATAAAGTCACTTTTCGGTATTTATGTTTGTGGACACATTTCATCTGAAATATGTATATACATGTATATTATTTAAAAAAAACCGTACGAAACCGGTAGTTTTTAAACTTTTTGCGATTTTTATACATAGTACATATATTTTGGGACTTAAACCATTTATTTAGCCGATTTTCGATCGAATTGCACCGATCGTGAGTCACGGGTCGACTGATGGCAACTTAGCGATGTCTCCGTGAGGCGCGGGGTTTTTCAACTACCCTCGCCTCCTCATAATTTTATAATTTGTACTGTCAGTACTTCTACAGACTACACTTACAACGTCTTAAAACAACGTCGTAAATATAAGGTACCTTTAATTAATTTACGCGATTAAGTCCCGAAATATATGTAATGTGTGTTTTACTATAAACCCTTATTAAGAATGAATTTTGTCAGTGCAAACTTAACCAAAGTATATTCAGTTCAGCAAGAGATAAATATTCAAAAAATCCTTTTTAAACTTCAAAATTGTAGAAGCAAAAATACACAACGATTATTATAATTATACGCCGCGTAAATGTAGACATGTTTTTTTTAAGACACAGGACACAATGTGATTACTGTGTCAAATGCAAGTCGGACACAGTTGACGATTACTTAACACTTTTAGATTACTATTTGACAAAGGACAACAACTTTTTAATTCTTACAATTTATATATGGAGTGTCCCCTAGACACATTATACTCTAGCCAGTGTAGTGTCCACCAGACACACATGGTTTCCATTTTATAATTTCCTACTCAAACTTGGATTTTCGCAGTTATTGGTAAAAAAGACTTAACTATAAATCTACTACAGTTGGATCAACGTAACTCGGCCATCGCGACAGCCAATGGAGGCACAGCATGTGTTAACGTAATATGGACTGTTACGTCATAATTTGATCTGACCAATAGCATTCCTTTAAGTACCTTGAATTTCCAGCACAATTTTTGGCCTTTTCAATCATTATTTTTATAATTTTATACAAATATGCGAAAAAATATTATATATATTCCCTATTGACATATGGCCTTATGATCTACCAGACACATGTGTCTAGTGGACGAGTCACTGGCTGTGTCTAGTAGTAGTAAGTTGACTTGACTAAATTATATTATCTGTTGTATCCTGTGTCATAATTAAAACACATTTGCACAGCGTCTTACAGACTATTACCAAACATCATTCTATCATCATATAAGCTCAATCTATTAGACTCACTTGCCCTACCTTTTTGCAAAGCGCGGTCTCTTCTTGCCCTTCGGATCGCCACAGGCAAATCCCCAGGAGTTTTAACCCTTCCAGCAGGATTTAACAGGTTAACATCACCGGATGAAGCAAAAATCTCGCTGACTTGTTCCAAAGAATGCTGCCTTTTAATCGCCAAGTTTTTTAAAGTCGGTTTTGGAGATCTATTCCCAGACATATTATATTTCAATTCAGTACTATCAATTTCTCCATTAAAAGCAGCTAAGTAAACGGGATTATCACCGCTGTAACCATTAACTAAATTTTCTTTATCGTTTGGATCGCTAAATTCATTATCAAAATTGCTATATTTATTTTGGAATTTATTAAAACTGAAATCTGTTTTCACTTGACTTGATTCCTTCAAAACTTCATTTTGATATTTCTTTTTATCGGATTCGGATTTTGGTATCGTCTGCATTGTTATTTTTGATCCGCCATTTTCGGAAAGCAACATTAAATGTTCGTCTTCCGAACTTGAACAATCTGAATTTAAATCAAAAGGGCTTATATTTCCGTTGTAGGTCTCTTGTGTGTCTATATATTGTAATTCTAGATTTATACTGGCTTTTGAAGAACTGCCGCTATCTATAGGGTTATCACAACTTAGACGTTTTTTGATTGTTGAATCTTCGGATTCAGAATTAGATTTCATAATACTCTGTGAAGAGGTAGATGTTTTAACAGATTTTTTGTTTAAACTATCAGAACTGCCGCGTTTGTTTTTCATTTCGAGAAAATCTGGGGGTTTTGCCTTTGGTACTATTACAGCGAATATTTGATTTGGAGTTTTAACGTCGTCTCGAGAAGGCAATTCTTTGAAGCCGAATACTTTGTTTTCAGATTCCATCATCATCGTTGGAGAAAGAGTTCTATTTGGAGGGGATAGAGTGCAAGGTCCTTCAAAATTGTAAGGCCCTCTATCTTGACTGATACTAAGATTCGATGGTCTATCATTATTAGATGGTTTATCAACAATAGAAGTCATTGTTTTCTGCGAATTTTCAGCTAATTTCACTTCAGTTTCGAGTTTATTTCCACTTAATTTGTCGAAAAATTTCTTGATTCCCCATTTTGGTTTCTCTACTTTGACATCTTGGAGAATGTTTGTTTGTTTTGGACCTCTGTCCTCATGGGAAGTGACGTCATTTTGGACGTATTCCAAAGGTCTTTGGTAAGACCTTATTTCGGAAATTGCGGAATTTTGTAGAACTGGCGCCCTAACATGGAAATTTCTAGCAACTGATAGAGGTTCTTCAATATTAGTTACTCTGGGCATTTCAACTGGAGCTGTAATGTCTTTTAAACTCTTATGTATAAGTTCTACAGTGGTCTGTTGTGTGTTTGTATGTGTGTTTCGTTCTATGCACGCGTTTCTACCTATGTGAGGTTGTGAATAAAGAAGTGGGGTATTCACATCACAATTTTGAGTGGAAGTACAGTTAGAATTTTTGTCCGAAGATTCTGGTTGTGAATTGGAGTCCGCTGAAAAAAAATAGGAATTCTAGTAATTTACCACTAATTAGTAATAATCTAAGGCAACTTATTGTGAGAGGCCTAGAAGGAAGGGCATTGGCAACCAACAATTATGTTTAGAATTTCTGTTTGTCTTGTAGTATGTTCATATGCATATAATGCTAAAACTACTGCACCAAATTGGATGCGGTTTCCTCAGAGGCATTGTTGACATAAAATCACAACACCATATAGAAACTTATACCATGTTTTGATACACTGTTTAGAGGTTGACTTATATATTTTTTTTAACTGGGTCAGTGGATTATAAATTTTGCTTCAGATTTTCAAAATTCATATCCAAATTGCGCAAAAGATTTATCTAGAGAGAGAATCGAACCAATTCCTCAGGCTGACAACTAGAGCAAACAGTTAAAAATAAAAGTATCGTTTATGCTGTGATCTAACAACTGGCCCTTTGGTCTAGTGGTTAGTGACCCTGTCTGATAAGCCGGAGGTTGAGGGTTCGAACCCTATACGGGACACACTAATAAAATTGTTGTTCCGAGTCTGGGTGTACTTTGTGACCGTGATTTGTATGTTTGTAAAGTCTCCCGCGACACAGGACTTGTACCATACTGCGGGAGATGTCTTTTGACAAATAAACCGGGCAAGTGCACAATGTACTCCCCCCCCCCCCCCATGTACCCCCTCCATCCGAATAATGCGGCTTATGAAGTGGTGGAATTCTGTTATTTTTGTTTCATACTTAGAATGTTATACCTACTTAATAATCAATGAAAAAATCTCATAATAATTTGAACGGAATGTTGTTACTTCTCATTTGATCAGCTGTTACTCGTAAACTTATAAAGCCTACTTAGCTGTGATAGTTTTCCTTTTAATTTTACTATATATAGTACTAGCGTGAATTTTTTTACATACCCAACATCAATCATTTAGCTGGCAGGGGGGGGGGGGGGGAGCACGACTCTAAAATTTGCACTTTAAATCTTAATATTTCACAAACAGATCCCTAAATCTCACAATGGTCTTTCCAATCCCTAAACGTTTTTAAAAGACCTAACATAATATCTGTTTTGCCATATTGGCTACGGAACCCTAAAAATGCTAGTTATTTTGATATAACAGGTACTTACAAGGTGGATGTGTGTGTGGATGTATGTTGTCATGTATGAGAGGTCCTTGAGCGTGCAACATCTGTTTAAGTTCAGACATACGCTCTTCCACACATACTGCTGTCAATCTGAAACAAAAAATACAATGTTTTTGAAGCAGTCGCCAATGGGTATTGCATTTTATAAAATTACTAGCTGATCCGCGCAACTTCGCGTTAATTTTACCCATTTATGAAACATTTCTCATTGCTGCTCCGTTCGTATAGGTCGTAGCGTGATGTTATATAGCCTATAGCCTTCCTCAATAAATGGGCTATCCAACAGAAAAATATTTTTTCAATACGGACCCGTAGTTTTTGAGATTGACGCGTTCAAACAAACTCTTCAGCTTTATAATATTAGTATAGATTTAGCTGCCAACAAGTTAACAGTACCTACTTCCATTTGTATGTCTACATTACCCTAAGGTTGATTAGTAAAGAATGCTTTTAGCATTAAGTCCACCTTTGTGCTAAAACTGCGCATATTTATTTAAATAAATATTATTCTCTTTTAATACTTTTTATAATTTTCTTTTGACCGCCTCTGTGGCGCGGTGGGAGTGTATCCGACTGCTACGCAAGAGGTCGTCGGTTCGATTCCCACACGGGTTAAAACTTTGTGTGATGAGCACGATGGTTTATTCTGTGTCTGGGTGTTATTTATCTATTACATGTATGTATTTAGAAATATATAAGTATGTTTATCAGTTGTCTGGTTTCCATAGTACAAGCTCTGCTTAGTTTGGGATCAGATAGCGTTGTGTGAGTTGTCCCAAGATATTATTATATTATTATATTATTACCTATGGAGGGTAAAGATAAGGAGGAACTATTTTTTTTAGCTATCTTCAACGCGTGGCGCATGGTTCAACAGGTCGTTAGGTTTTTAATAAACCATTTTGATATAGTGAATATTTTTGGAAATAATCGCGCCAAAAGTTGCATAAATTGTGCCCCACGCCCCCTTCTTAACTTTTGAACCGTATGACCAAAAAATATGAAAAATATCACGAAGCTAGCGCTCATAAATACCTTTTTTTCAAAACTATTTTTGATTTAGACATGATCCGATATACTGACATTGAGTTATTGCCGAAAAACTGCGTTTCTCAACAAAAAGGCCTAAATGCCATGAACATACGCTCTTCTGCTGATGAATTATTCAAGGCTCTCGGAACCCTACACTGAGCATGGTCAGTGTAGGGTTCCGACAGCCTTGAATAAGCCTTGTAGGGTCCTCTTAGAGATGAATAAAAAAAACATTTTTTATTAACATTTCTTTAATTCACCTCTAAGAGGTTTAAATAGAGGGTTAAAAACTTTTAATTTGCTTAAATCACTCAATAACTCTTTTTAGGTTGAGTTTTCAAAAATTAAATTTAGATAACATACCTTGCTTCAGCATCATGATCCCAACATTCGTCGCAAGTTTCCGCTGCTATTTTCAAAGCACGAGATTGTTGTACTGGTCCCTTAGGTAATGGTGGTCTCGCCTTGTTACGGGAAACTAGGCTCTGTAACAGTAACAATAAGATTTGGATTTCAGTGTAACAAGAAATGGTGCAGTAACAAGGACGGGAATTTAAGCAGTCCACATCATGAATACTTACTTTAAAATGCAATTATTGTATTTGTAAAGTAATTGGCAAGAAATGCCTATAAAAATTAATTCAATATTCGACCTGCGACATCATAATTTGTTGAAATGCTCTCTGTAACGAAGCAATAACAAAAGCCGTAATAGTTCTTTCACTACCGACTAGATGGCGCATGCGACGGCCCAACTCGCGAGCATCAAGGGATAGAAAAAATTGAGGTCTACATAGTCTCGATAGGTTGTTCGCTTCTGGCCCCGGTTTGGCTAGTCTCGGGTTCGATTCCTGGGTCTGGACATAAAAAAATTCTATCTTTCAAAAATGCAATTATTGTATTACTTACTTAAAGTCGAAATATTAATACCAAAACAGAAAAAAATTTAAACTCAGGACCAGGACTCGAACATGAGATTTCCGTTATCTACCACTGCATGACGTAAGCGAGGCCTTAACCCGCCTGCATAAAGAAAATAGAAATATAAGACTAAGCGACATAGCACAGAATAGTTGATTCGCTTTCGCGTAAAGCAATCGGAAGTCTCGAGTTCCTTGGATTGAATATCATTTTTTTTTTAACAAATGCATTTTGGCATAACTACAAATATAAAAGTTACTATAACTGAAATATTTTGACTTTCGTGTGCATGGATGTCCAGAACTCGTAAAACGGAAAAGATAGAAAGTCAAAGTAAATAAATTCAAAATATTTTGAGTTCAAGCAGGCCTGGTATATACAGAGAAGACTTCAATCAGATATTGTTTATTAGCGGGAGGGTACAATTGACTTAACACCAGCAAAATAGCCCCTACCCTACCTTAACTTAACCCTACCTTTAAGGATTTGGGGAGGAGGAAAATAGGATTATTTGAGGAGGGGGCGGTCTGTATCATTTGGGGGTGGGGGAGTGGCAGTATCATTTTGAGAGGAGGGGAACAGGTTCATTGGGAGAGGAGGGATTAACATCACCTAGGTGTGAGTCACTAGAATGAGAGGTGGGAAAACCTCCCCGCGTGGTGATAGTGTGTCCCCCCCCCCTCACCTGCATCTGTGCCAGCGTGGGTTGCGGCGCCAGCCCCGCGTGGTGGTAGTGTAACCCCCCTCACCTGCATCTGTGCCAGCGTGGGTTGCGGCGCCAGCCCCGCGTGGTGGTAGTGTCCCCCCTCTCACCTGCATCTGTGCCAGCGTGGGTTGCGGCGCCAGCCCCGCGTGGTGGTAGTGTCCCCCTTCACCTGCATCTGTGCCAGCGTGGGTTGCGGCGCCAGCCCCGCGTGGTGGTAGTGTCCCCCCTCACCTGCATCTGTGCCAGCGTGGGTTGCGGCGCAAGCCCCGCGTGGTGGTAGTGTCCCCCCTCACCTGCATCTGTGCCAGCGTGGGTTGCGGCGCCAGCCCCGCGTGGTGGTAGTGTCCCCCCTCACCTGCATCTGTGCCAGCGTGGGTTGCGGCGCCAGCCCCGCGTGGTGGTAGTGTCCCCCCTCACCTGCATCTGTGCCAGCGTGGGTTGCGGCGCCAGCCCCGCGTGGTGGTAGTGTCCCCCCTCACCTGCATCTGTGCCAGCGTGGGTTGCGGCGCAAGCCCCGCGTGGTGGTAGTGTCCCCCCTCACCTGCATCTGTGCCAGCGTGGGTTGCGGCGCCAGCCCCGCGTGGTGGTAGTGTCCCCCCCTCACCTGCATCTGTGCCAGCGTGGGTTGCGGCGCCAGCCCCGCGTGGTGGTAGTGTCCCCCCTCACCTGCATCTGTGCCAGCGTGGGTTGCGGCGCAAGCCCCGCGTGGTGGTAGTGTCCCCCCTCACCTGCATCTGTGCCAGCGTGGGTTGCGGCGCCAGCCCCGCGTGGTGGTAGTGTCCCCCCTCACCTGCATCTGTGCCAGCGTGGGTTGCGGCGCAAGCCCCGCGTGGTGGTAGGGCGGCACGTAGGGCGGTGTGGGCCCCGCGTGCGCGCCGCGCGTGCGCCACAACATCTCCCACAGCACCAGCCCCAGCGCGAATACGTCTACGGCGCAGAGTGCTGCCAGGGCCCCGCTTAGGTCTAGGGCCCCTTCTAGGGCTTCAGGTGCCAAGTAGCGAAGAGTGCCAGCCTGTACGATAAATCGTTTTATGAAATTTTGTATAAAAATAGTTGAAATTCATTTTAACAGATGCTTGATGATTAAAAAGATTTTATTAAAGCTTTTGATTGAGTTGAACATGATAAACTCTAGTGAAAATTTAAGAATTATGAAATTTGAGATGCTTATTTTGAGTTACTTGCCTCTTAACATAATCACTGTATGAAATATCTCGGTAATAGAGATGCTAAGTTGATCAGTTTATAAGTTACTAAAGGTGTGCCACAGGGATGTTTACTAGGTCCAGTACTTTCGTGACTTTAAAGAAAATTACAGTTGCAGTTTTTAACAAAAAGCATTCTTTTCTTAATATTTACTATAAATTGCTTTAAAATTGGACATATGTCATAAAGACATTTGTTAAATAAAGCCACTCAGTAGTTCACTATTATAAATCGTGTAATTTAATAATAATTTATTCAACACAATACCCCATACCTCGGTGATCCTAGTAGGCGTACTACGATCCCGTCTCGAATGCAACAGCTGAGCAAGACCTAGATCTGCTAGTCTCGCGTCCCCATTCGCTGTGACGAGCACGTTACTGCTATTCACGTCGCGATGTACCACGCATGGTTTGTTTCCACCTGTTCAATGGTGTTCAGTTATTAGTCCCTGTCATTAGACTGTCTTGTCATTAGAATTTGTGATTTTAAGCCAATTTTTATTGTAATTTAAACTTTAAGTGAATGTAGAATGGCTGGCGCGGAATTGGAACTCGCGATAGGAGAATTCCTTATAATCGCGGGACATTTAATATGTTTCGTCATTATTAAAGTGCTGTCTGTTAATAGAATCTGTATTGACACTGGTCACACTGTCTGTACTCTGTAGTTGATTGTAGAGAAGCAAAGATTGCCCGACTTGTTGTTTTCTTTAATAATTGTTTTTATCAAGTTTATCTGATTTTACTAAAATAACATCAGTTTTGTTACTTAAATGCGAAAATCATACGCAATTTTATGAAAAAGTAGATGATAACGTTTCAATTCAATTTCTTTATTTACGATAAATGGGTACATAGGTTATTTGTTACAGAAAGGCTATCACCGTAAACCAGCTATAAAGCATGCAAATATTTTGACAATCTTATTATCAATGATAATAATTCATTAATGAAATAATAATATAACCATTAGGTATGTTTCGTTACTAGTAATAAATAAGTAAGTAAAATAATCATTATTGGATTATATCAGTAGGTGGTAGTATCGGTTCAATTCCAAGGATCGGATCGTCATATGACCTAGTCTTTGACCAGATAAAGTGTAGGTACAATAAGTACTAGAAATTGACAGATTGAAAGTAAATACGGCTAGATTGGTAATACATAAAAAAAGACACGAATACAAAAATAAAACAGTAAAAGAAGAAGCACGCGCTTAACAATAGTATACTCACTAGGCGTATGCAGATGAGCGAGCGCAGAGGCGAGGCCATGCGCGAGCTGAGCGAAGTCCTTCCAGGCGAGCGGAGCGTGCTGCAGGCGCGCGCGCAGCGGGCCCGCGCACAGCTCCACCACGATGAGCTGCGAGCGCGAGCCGCCCAGCAGCGACATGCGGCTGTCGCTGCCTGCGCACCAGTTATAGAACAACCATTGACCTAGACACCTGGACTGCGCCATTACCTCACTAAATTGACCACTCTCTACAAACAGACAACGTTACTTTGTGGACAACACCTGTCAAAGGCCGCACGAGATTTTTCTCTCTTTCACGCTTTGCAGTCAATATTTACTTTTTAATTGAAAGGAATGGCACGGATCAGGTCTATACGTCAATGAGAACAACATATAACAGATATCCTGCCGTGCAATAGTGATTTTAACGTATCACTGTTTCGGTTTAAAGGCACTGTAGTAAGTGTAATTACTTAAATCAGACTTATAAAATAATGTCTCAAACGAGGAGCCAGACGCAGACCTAGAACTTTGTTCATGGGGCAACATTTGACTCAACCGGTCAAGTGTGAGTCACTCGCATGGCTAGGGGAGGTGGGTGCATATGATTCAACACCGGTACACTATATCCACCACCACCGAGGAGGGGGGGCGGGGCTATTACTTGCCTCGACACTCCGTTTCAGTGTCAAGTCTCAAATTCCCTGAAAAAAGGTTCATTCAGTAAAGTCTTGGCAATTGCCCCTGTCCCCCCCCCCCTCGTATCCGCGTCTGCGAGGCACGCGGTGCTGTTATGAAGCTGAGTGTACCATTAGACAATAAGGAATATGCATATGACGTAACTGAGGGTTAAATATTGTTACTTTTTTATTTCTTTAGAATTGTCTACATTAATATAATGCGTCTAATATTCTCTGTGGTCAAAATGAGGGTTCCTCAGGGTTCTACACTTAGTCCTTTATTATTTTCACTTAAGTACATAAATATCGACGTTGAATTAGTGTCACCGCTTTGTAATCACCGCTAGATTTGAATCCTTATGACGCAGTGTATTATTATTATTATGTATATTTTACTTTTTAGATTTTTTATTATCAAATGCTTCCATTTCCTGTGTCACTAGTGACTTACCGTAGTATTTAAGTATGTTGGGGTGTGCCAGATGAGGTAGAGCGTAGACCGCGGCCTCTCTCTGCCAGGTGTGAGCGTTGGAGTACAGCTTCACGGCGACCGGCGCTGTTCCGAGGCTGCCTCGCCATACCGACCCGAACTTGCCTTGACCTGGAAAGAACAAACACCTGTGTATTGGACTACTCCTAAATTTTCTTTTTGTAGAATAGAACTTCATAATAAGAAAAAATCCTATCTATTAATTAAATCTCTCGCGAGTTCGAATCCTACCCATTATACTACCGACGTGAACCCACTCCTAACACAAGATTTTGAGCTTAGCTGGAGGAGTTAACAGGATTGCTAGTAATATGGAACCTACAATTCCACATGACTAAGTATGTAGCTTGAAATGGGATTATTTTACAACTAGCACCTAACATAAAAACTTTCGCGTTGCATGATTACAAATTGTCGAATAAATTTTTAATATTTTTATAAAAAGGTAATCCTTATTCTTATTTTTATCTGTACTAATATTAAAAAGCTGAAGAGTTTGTTTGTTTGTTTGAAAGCGAAAAAATACTATTGGATACTACAATTACTACTTTAACTGTTGGATAGCCCATTCATCGAGGAAGGTATAAAATCGCGAAAGTTTATCAACATTTATAGGTTATAGGCTATATATCATCACGCTACGACCAATAACAGCGGAGCAGCAACGAAATATGTTGCAAAAACGGAGAAAATTTACGCAGACGAAGTTGCACGGGTCAGTTAGTATAGTATAAAATGAAACTCGCTTGCCGCGTCTGTCTGTACATCTCCTAACTATTTCTAACACAGAAAAAATTATGACACTAAAAATTCAACTTACCAATGTGTTCGATAAGAGTCAAATTGTCAACGCAAGAGAGACCGGTCGCAAGGGCATCAGGACCGGTACCCATCACATCTCCTGAAAATAAAATATATTCTTTAAAATACAACTCTCGCAATACAACACGTTACCACTATCGTTCCATAGATGAGTGATGCGTCAACCTCGCTGTGTCTCGGAGCGTAGGTTAAACCGTCGGTCCTGAGGCTAATCTCTCTCTAGTTGTTTCAAATTTTCCATCGGAATATTAGAGTGGGTAATATAGAGCTCGCATGTGTTTGCGGTAACATTTGTATATTATAATATCTTTGGTATTATAATATAGTTGGCTAGTCTCAGCGGGTCAATTCACGTATCTAAAGCAGTGCAGTTGCAGTTAAGTTTCGATTAAAACGGCCATTTTCGTATTCTTGTAACTTTGGGATCGATCTCAAAAACGCTTGCGCACCGTACTAGAATGTCGTTATTGCGCTCTCGAGACGCATACTTGACGCAAGCGTATTTGAGATAAGATAAGATTTCTGCGGTCACCTAAATCTTACGTACTGTGGTTATTGCTTGGGTGAGTTTCATGGTGAAATGCTAGCAGCACCTTACTGGCATAACTGTATATATACAAATATATTGTAAAAATTAGCATTTAAAAAAAGTGTCCATGAGTTTTTATTGCTAAGTTCTTTTCTCACGGCTTTACTCTTGCGAATTGCATTTTGTAACCTAAGTGAATAAAGTACTTTGACTTTATCTCATGCGTAGTTAGGTTGTCTCTGATAAGATCTGCTGCAGTCACCTATATCGATAAAAAGAACATTGAAACTGTGCAATAATTATATAGACTCACCTTTTTCCACATCAGCGCCATCACTATCATCATCCTTATCAACCTGCAGTTTGTTGCAGTAGAACTTGTGCAACACTAGCGCCAGCAGCATTGCGGCGACAAGCGACAACACAGCAGCCGCTACAATGTTAGATGTAGAAATGTTGTTCGAGCGAGAGGACGTGTGCATTGTTGATTGCGCTGTTATTGTGTAGGTTTCTTCTTTTATTGATACTGGAAATATTAAAACAATTGTTTTCTTCTTATTTTTTGAAATCAGTGAGACAATGAGATTCATATTGATGTTATATAAACATACTGATTTTAGCAAAGCATTTGATAGAATAGACCACAGTTGATTACTTAACAAACTGCCAACCCTGGGTATTCAACATTCTTAAACGTCTTCTCTAGTCTCTAATATCATACTTTAAAAATAGAAGTCAAACTCTTGATCTAAACATTTCTAAGTGGATATCTATTCCGTCACGGGTTCCCCAAGGTTCATTGTTAGGTTCTCTATTATTTGTTTTATATTGCGTTCTGTTTCTTATGTTTGATTTTTAGTCTCAACAAATATAGATAGCAGTTGTGAGACCTTCGATTTGAGCGATTTAGGATTTGAACCGATCTTGTATTATTTATGTGGGTACCACAATATTAAGCTATCTCAAGTACTTACAAAAATCAGCGTTGCAATGTTCCTTGGTACAGCAGCAGAATGTCGAGCTTGGTAGTTTAGGAGTGACCTTGGTGCATTTGTCACAGGAGCTGACAGCCGCAGACGCGCGCCAGCATCCTGTGAAACGAGATATTGAGTTAGAAGGTGTCCACCATCTCGTCAAAGGTTCCTACTGACCCCAAGAAATTCAACAACGGTATAACCCTCATCATAAAGCGACTCTGAAACCGCCTGCTTTTGTTTGTAAACTAGCTTAAAGCCTAGCGCAAAATACTCTTAAAACGTCTGCTAATTTATAATGATTAAGGGGGTAAGTGCCCATACCTAGTCACCGTAGGTTGCAACATGTAGCTTGGGCGAACCCATCATTTTAAGGAGAGAGTATCAGTCCCAAGAAGTAAACGATTAGTAAAAAAAAAGCAATATTTGTGATGAAGTAAAATATAAACACTGACCTAGTGAGAGTCGCTCTAAATGGGTATGGCCAATCAAAAAACTAACCTTGTCCCAACACAGTGATGTTACCGCCCTTATCCTGATGCCAGAGAGTGTAACAAGATGCCCTGGTGTCTGTGCACTGTTCTACTTCGACCACTTCGCCTTTTACAGTTCTATTTGATATTGGACCTTTTTCTGAAACAAATATGTGAGCTCATTAATTAACATATGAGAAAAAAAGTCAAATATTTTACTACTATAGTTATATATTTTAATTGATTATTATGAAATTGGTTGTGCTAAAATTTTAAATAATCAAAGAAACACAAATATACAGCACTAGCTGACCAACTTCGTATGCGTCAATTTTCCCCGTTTTTGCAACATTTTCTATTGCTGCTCCGCTCCTATTAATCGTAGCGTGATGTTATATAGCCTATAGCCTTCTGACCCCTAGTTTCCGAAATTGCCGCGTATTATTAGTATGTTTTTTAGAGGATGAACTAAAACACGTAAAAATATTTTTGATGGCTAAGATGTTGGTTTTATTTGAAAGATCATTTTATGTCATTAGTGCTTTTAGATGATGATTTCGGGCATATGGACGCCACGGCTGGCAAGTCCAATTTTTGATCACTTTAACGAGCATCTGGGGGACGTATATCATCAATAACGCGGCGAATGTTGTTTTCCGTACGTACGTATCTGGTTTTACGGCTATGTCAACAAGCAGAATTAAGGTAAGGTTAAGGGTGTAAACCCAAAACATCTTAGGCATCAACCTTATTTTGATGTTTTATTTCATAAATAAAGACTTTAGTTATAAAAAAAAAGTAAACATGAATAGATTTGGAAGAAAGCTATTGTAAGAATTTTCAAAACTAAACAGATATTATCTATACCAATATCTTCTAGGTTCTAATTGAAAAAATCTTTTACCCATTTATCGAGTACTATACATAACATCGCGCTATAACCAATAGGAGCTGAGCGTCTATCGAGAATGTTGCAGATAAGGGAAAAAATTACGCAGACGAAATTGCGCGGGTCGGCAAGTCAGTAAATAAAAGGCACACTATTATTAAAAAAAAAATAGGCCTTATTGAGACAGTTTCAAATATGTATAACATTTATATTAGCAGGTTTATTTTATGCACAAGAGCAGTCATGTTTTTCAATTATATTCATATTTCATTTGCATACAGAGCATATTATGTAAATTATCATTTAACAAAGATTTTCCTTTATGCATTAATGCATTAGCTGTTGTTGTTTACAATACCTACAGGAAAATCTATAAATAATTATTTTTCCTCAAAGACAACATTATGTAGTATTAATCATAAATGTTGTATGCAAATCTATGAAGTCTATGGTTAACTAACTTATATAATAAAGTTGCATTGTTCAAGTAATATACAATTTAGTTATCTTTTTTTTTTATTTTTAAAAACAACTCCCGCAGTTGGGTACAAGCCCTGTGTCGCGGGGAACTTTACAAACATACAAATCACAGACACAAAGTACACCCAGACTCGGAACAACTTTGTGGATCACACAAAGTGGTGTCCCGTGTGGGAATCCAACCCACAACCTCTTGCGTAGAAGTCGGACACACTCCCACCGCGCCACAGAGGCAGTTAGGTATTACTTTTTTCTTTGACAATTTATTTTTACTTTTATCCAGTTGACCCGGAAAACGTTGTGTGCCCTATAAATAAAAAAAAAATGGAGTGCGGGAGTAGGAGGGTAAAAAATACTATACAACATATAGGATATCTACCAAATATGCAAAAAAAACATTAAAATTGGTTGAACCGTTTCGGCGGAGTGTGACCAAACACGCCTTACCACCTTACCTAAGTTTACCTTTGTGCATACTACATAGTGTGTATAGTATGTAAGATAAAACTAAAAATGTTGTACTTTTGACGTGACATACTGTCAGTGGCGTCGTCAAAACGTTTTCATTTGACGTCCATACACGTTCCTGGCGGTTAAGTTTGTAAACACCCTCACAACATAGAACCCGTGCAGTAGAGCATGTTTAAAAAAAACTACATCTACCACTGGTACCATTGGCAGAATAAAAAATGAGATTTCAATATGCAATTTTTTTTTTTTTTTTTATAAAAGATAATTAGCAATGTGGGATTGAGTCCCACATTACTAGCAACCTTGTTAACCCCTCCAGCTAAGCTCAAAGGCTTGTGTTAGGAGTGGGTTCACGTCAGTAGTATAATGGGTAGGATTCAAACCAAGGACCTCACGATTGCGAGACCAATGCCTTAGCCATTAGGCTACCGCCGCTTCTATTGTAGATTTAACTTCCAGGTTATAATTAATCTCTAACTGAAGAGTGTGTACCGGCTTACGATTAGTGCCAGAAGGGATTACACACTGGATGATAGGCAGCAGCATCCTAACTACTTGAAAACCTTACTGCGATTGCCAACCCATTCGCCAAGCATAGTGATTATGGCTATAACCCTTTGTTTGTTTGTTTGAATGTGATAATCTCAGGAACTACTGGCTCAAATATAAAAATCTTTTACTGTTGGATAGCCTATTCATCGAGGAAAGCTATAGGGTATATAACATCACACTTGAACCAATAGAGGTGGAGCAGCAATGGAAAATGTATGCAAACCTGCCTGCTGCCTAACATAATATATAATTATTAATGTTAGGATGGATAGCTGTTTGTTGCTCTTTCACACAAAATCTAATAAATGGATATTGATGAAACTTACACGTGTAATATAGTTAACACATTAGAATAGCACATAGGCTTCAAACATAATGCAGAGCTAGGACTACAGTTAGTATACCTACCAAAACTATCATTTTCCACCATTAATTCAGCATTTTTTTCATCATCATATGAAGGGGTCACACTTATGGCAACACTATGTAATTTATACAAGCAGGAGATAGTGGGTCCCATTGTAGTAGTACTCTGAGTTGGTATAATAGCCGCCTTCACTTTATACCTCTTTATATTATCAGGCAAATCATTCTTTCCATTATTTTCTTTGCCAGCACCAATGGCTTTTTTTTCGAAAGAGGTTACAATGTTGTCTCTAACAGCATCAGAGGTATACTGGTCAAATCGTGGAAGTTCATGAGAACTACCCTCAAATTCATTTGAATTTGGAATCTCTAAATTTCTTTTTTCCAATCTTGGATTACGTACCGGCCAGTATTCTTGTGTCATAGAAGTGTCATCTGAATTTAAATCTGGAACGCTTCTTTTTTTAATATTTTTTTCATGATTATAGTTTTTGTAGACTTGAGTATCTATGAAATTTGTATCGTCAATGCTCCTTTTTGCAATTGCTTTTGGTTGTTCTTTTGTAACTGGCCAGTAATTACTTATATCTTGGTCATTATTATTGTCCCATTGTATTGTTCTTCTGTGATGATTTTTCATGAATGTTCTAACATAATATGAAGGTTTTACATGATGCATGCCGTTTCCAACGTCCTGAGATTCTTGAGGCCGAGAAGTTAATACCTTTGCCGTAAAAATAAATAAAAATAACACCATACATTTTAGTATAGGCGTCATTCTATTATAAATTAAACCTTCCATCATAATTAAGGATTTAGTTGCTTATTTTGCTGTTGACTCCATATTCAAAATGCACTAGAAATAGGTAAATGTTCCACTGCATTAGCGAACTGGCGAAGACACTGCAGAAATATCGATTTTTTTCACATCTACACTTTTTAGCAAATAAAGCAGTATTTTATAGACAAATACTTTAATTAACTTCAACACTTATCCGGTTATAGACTGTTCGCTTATCGTTCAATGAGTTATAACACAAGAACACTATTTTTAACGATAAAATTGTGATAACATAAAAGTCGCAATAGAAAATCTAAAAATTGTGAAAGTACCACAAATGCAATTCTATAAGGTTTAATTACACTTGACGGGTAACAAAGAAGCGGGTTACATATTTAATTTACAATATTCGTGACAGAATTGTAATTTTCCGGCAATATTGACGTTGTTTTTATAAATATCAAGAAAAATCACAAACATTCTCCCGACATATTGCAGGCGTTTTGTTTCGCAATTTTCTCAGGACTTTATCAATGTCATGTTACGTTTTGTTGATGTTCGCATCTTTACTTTATTTTTGACAAATATATTTTTTTACCATTTTTAGATTGTAGTTGGATTGTAGTAGAGTAGAAGGCTATTTTATAGTTTGCGTTTACTTGAAGTCGTGAATCTAGTCTGCGGTGAATCATGAATTCAACAATAGTAAAACAATGACATCGATCTGAGAATCGATGCTATAAAAATATTATCGAAATCGCAATTATTCAGTCAAGTCAGACTGGACAGCACATCACTAACAATTGTCGAATTTCCGTCATTGTTGAAGGCTTGGTCGTCCACGAAATATATTGAAAATATTCATTTTCTTTTGATTCCTAACCACATCAGCCTTTCAATTTATACATAATTGTTAGTTAAGTATCTGTCTGTGTGAAATAATCTTTAAAAAATGACTTCTACATCTGCGGCGGACGAAATAGACGAAGTCCAGGAGCGACAGCACTTTCGCGCCGTTGTCACCGCTTTCAAATATTATAAGTAAGTAATTATTCAATTTATACGCGTATAATACGTTATTTAGGGTCTTGGAAGGCGTCTGTGTCTCATCTATATGTAGTTTCGGGTGTGAAACAAAGTTATACTTTTGGCTAGCAACAAGTCTTTGTTTGAACAAAATCGGACGATATAATTAACCTATTTAGATAGAAAACCAAACTCCTTTGTTTATGTCCTCTGTGGAATAGAGTAGATCCTATGCTATTGTATACAAGGGTGCGGTTCTATAATTGGTATCTTTATAACTAAAAATGAAGATTTTTTTTATTTAAAAACAATGAATAAAATCTTTTTCATTTAGGTAATTGCTAAAAATAGTTTTGATATTATATAAAGCTAAATTTATTCTATGTAGGTAGATCTATAAATAGCACATAGTTATTATGGTTTTGTCAATATGTTAGCTTTATCTTCAAAAATAACTGTGCTTACATAGATGTTGTTGTGTTATACATTAATTAGCACCACAGTATGGCAAAAATTTCCACTATGGAATATTTAGTTGTTATGTTTAATACAGTCGTGAATAAGCTGTTTTGCAAGACCTTTTTACCTTTGTGTACCTTGCCATGACACATAGTTTATCATAATAGTTAAAAATAATCTTGATTGAACTTACTTTTTTGTTTCTAAAGCCTGATTCCATGACTGGCCTGCTGATCTAGTGGCCTTGACTATTAAGCCAAAGGACGCTGGTTTATTTCCCACACAGCACTCTACTTTGTGTGATACAAAAATTGTTGTTCCGAGTCTTGGTGTACATTGTGTCTGTTACTTGTATGTTTGTAAAGTCAGCCCAATACAGGGCTTGTACTCTAATGGGGAGTTGTCTTTTAAAAAGTTAAATTGAAAAGAAAGCGAGGAGGAAAGCAAGGTTCTCATTCAAGGGGCACAATTTGAATCCGTATATGAAACTAGGTACATAACTAGGTTGATGATTGTACTCAAACTCATATCTAGGATCTTTTTTTGGGTGCCACCTGCTTGAGGCCAATAATCATTTCAACTAATACCCCTAAATACAAATAATTTCAGTTGGGCCAAGGTTTTTGTAATTGGGGGGGTTTTACGTGTTATATTTAACTAAACACTGGCCAAATGTGTTAACATCACGTTATGACTAATAGAAACAGAGCAGCAATTAAAAATTTTGCAAAAACGGGGGAATTGACGCAGACAAAGTTGTGCGAGTCAGCTAGTACTCTCTTATTATGCATTTAGTAAAAAAAATTGACATTACAAACAGAACATTTTTCCAGGTTGTGCAGCTTAGATAGAATACAAAAATCAGAAAAAATAATATCCATACTACCCCAAAGTCACCAACGTCGTTTGGAAAAGTACAAGACGTATCTGACCAAATTTAAGAAATGTCTCGATGTCAACAATAGTGTGGTGCACCTAATTATCAAAGATGTGGACACTATGTTTGAAAATGTTGACCACACTGTCACTAATACGTCTGGGACAAATGGGACAGAGAGCTTTGGATGTAATTATAATAATTGTGAAATCGCGTCGCAGAAGCAGCATAAAATGCAGCATGATGTTGAAAAGGTATGTATTAAAACTGATTAGTCATACAATTTAGGGTGAGTGACCACACATAAATTTGAAAAATAACTAAAATACTGCTTACATACTTAAATTATCTCCTTTCTTGCGAAAAGTTTTCTCTATTCGCGGATTTAAAAATGCTGCGGGTTTAAAAAATGCAATTAATGACCCAATTCCTGTTATAAGATTTCTTTATTCGCGGATCTAATCAGTACATACATAATAATAAAAAGGATCCAATAGGTATCCAACCCAATAAGACTGCCTCTGTGGCGATTTAGAAATATATAAGTATGTTTATCAGTTGTCTGGTTTCCATAGTACAAGCTCTGCTTAGTTTGGGATCAGATAGCGTTGTGTGAGTTGTCCCAAGATATTATTATTTATTGAAGTTTTTGACCGAAGTTATATTTCTAAATACATACATATTATTGATAAATAACACTCAGACACAGAATAAACCATCGTGCTCATCACACAAAGTTTTATCCAATTCAATTAAACAGATTTCCTATGTTGTATTTGTTTTTTTTTTGTCACCTAGGAATATCTAATATCTAATACCCCTATCATCCCATATAAATTACCATTCCGTATTCATGGGTTCTGTATTCGCGGCATATTTACGGAACATAAGCGGCGGCAGCCGGCGGTTGGTCGTGGGTTCGAATTCTGCCCATTATACTACCGAAGTGAAACCACTCCTAACACAAGCCATAGCTTAGCTGGAGGGGTTAACAGCTAGTAATGTTGGACCACAATCCCAAATTGCTAGTAATCTTTAAAAAAAAAAAAAATATATATATATTTTTTATATATATTAATAAAGAGCTTTTACTATGTAAATAACTGTTAAATTCCAGGTACAATCAGTTCTAAAGAACATAGTAAGAGACTGGAGCAACATGGGCGCTCCAGAAAGAGAACAGTGCTACAAACCTGTGCTTGAAGAAATGGAGGAACGGTTTCCCCCTGAAGAGTTCAGGTATATTTATATACTGACATTTGATCAATGTGGGGCAATCTCTAACTATAATTGCTATGGCTGATATGGTGATGAAATAGTGTTAAGCTATTGCATAGCTTTTATCGCGGGCTTTGAGCGCGGCGACCGAATCAAGAAATTCCGTAACGAAAATAAAACCTAACACCCCCACTCCGCCTACCATGTAGATCGGCCGAGCGTTCGCTTAACGTACATATATGTATATGGTACGACTGTACGAAGCGAAGCACGGATCGAGACGAGCTGCTCCGAAATTTAATTAATAATAATTTATTTTTTTTAAATTAAAAAAATAATAAATTTTTTTTTGTTGTTTTTTTAGTTGATAAAAAATGCTATGCAATAGCTTTACCGCGGCAGTCCCCGAGTGCCACACATGTTTTTTTTTAAAGGGGTTGTCCATAAATCACATGATGTATTTTCAGCCACTTTTGGACCCCTTCTCCTGGTGATAGTTGGTGATGGTTTAGAACACCCCCCGTACCCAAGATCACATTTAAATTTTTTGTACAAAAAATAACTCAATTATTTTCACACAAAAGTACACGTAATTTCTCACTATAACCCCCCCCCCCCCCCGCCTTACCTTGGTGATCTTTCATAAAATTTCTTTTAGATATATTTCGGATTCATGGTCACGGGTCGACCTGTGACCATTACAAAAGGTTAGTACCTAAGTATAAAAGGTTACTACCTAAGTATAAAAGGTCAGTACCCAAGTATAAAAGGTTAGTATCTAAGTATAAAAGGTCAGTCTTTAAATAATTCACGCAGTTAAGTCCCGAAAATATCTAATATGTATAAAAATTGCGAAATAAGTGTCTTTTAATGGACATAAGTCGGATTTTTGGTCTAGGCGCCCTTTAGTTACTTGATGACGACATGACTATCAAGGTAAATATTAGATTTTTGTACTTAGCATAGTATAGAATTAGAGGCAAAGGAGGAAATAAAAATTCGAGGGGAGGGGGGTTGTGGTATAATTAGAATATAATATAATAATATCTTGGGACAACTCACACAACGCCGTCTGATCCCAAACTAAGCAAAGCTTGTACTATGGAAACCAGACAACTGATAAACATACTTATATGTTTCTAAATACATTATTATAGATAAATAACACCCAGAGACAGAATAAACCGTCATGCTCATCACACAAACTTTTATCCTGGGTGGGGATCAAACCCATGACATCCCGATTAGCAGTCAGGGTCACTAACCACCAGACTAAGACAGAGATTAAATTTAAAAGAGATGCAATAAATCGAATGGGTACATGATACCTAACAACACATTAACGGGTCGGACAGGGATTAAATATACATTTTTTTTTTTTTTTGAAAGACGACTCCCGCAGTAGGGTACAAGCCCTGTGTCGCGGGAGGCTTTACAAACATACAAGTCACGGACACAAAGTACACCCAGACTCGGAACAACAATTTGTGGATCACACAAAGTGTTGTCCCGTGTGGCTCTGGCATAGCAGTCGGATACACTCCCACTGCGCCAGAGAGGCAGTCGGCGACATACTGATGATCTTGGGGGTAATTAGGGTATCAAGTTTTTTTTTTTTTTATTTACAGTGACCGCAGACAAATAAAAGTGCTAGTCCCGGGTGCTGGTCTAGGTAGACTAGCATGGGAGATAGCCAACAGGGGATACACTTGCCAGGGGAATGAGTTCTCACTGTTCATGCTGTTTGCTAGTAACTTTATATTGAATAGGTGTAATGAGGTAGGTATACCTTATTGTTTTTAATTTTTCGCGGTTTTTATACATATTACATATATTTCGGGACTTAATCGCGTGAATTATTTAAAGGTACGAACCTTTTATTTACCCGACGTTTCGATCGAATTGCACCGGTCTTGGTCACGGGTCGACTGGTTTTTTTTTGCAATTCGATTGAAAGGTCGGTTAAATAAAAGGTTTGTACCTTTAAATAATTCACGCGATTAAGTCCCGTAATATATCTAATATGTGTATACCTTAGTTTAAGTATTCTTGCCAATTAATTTATGAATACAATAATTATTGCATTTAAAAGAAAAAAAATGAAGTTCAGACCCAGGAATCGAACCCGAGACCTTCGATCTCTTTACCGGAGCGTGAAAGACCAACCAATGAAAAAAAACCCACGCAAATTCGTCTGCATCGATTTTCCCCGCTTTTTTTTAAGACGACTCGCATTTGGGTACAAGCCCTGTGTCTCGGGGGACTTTACAAACATACAAGTCACGGACACAAAGTGCACCCAGAACCGGAACAACAATTTGTGGACCACACAAAGTGATGTCCCGTGTGAGAATCGAACCCTTTCGTAGCAGTCGGACACACTCCCACCACGCCAAAGAGGCAGTCTAAGCTTGCTAATTCTAGCTCGTCTAGCTACTTGGCCTTCTATTGACTTTTTAAACTATTGCATAGCTTCTATCGCGGGCCTTGAGCGTGGAGACCGAATCTAGAAATTCCGTAACGAAAATAACCTAATACCCTCCACTCCGACCGGCAGAGCGGTGATACTTTTTAGTTTTGCCATCTATCGATGAATAGCAGAACTTTTAATGACTTTTTTTTGAAATTAAAAAAAAAAAAACTAAAGAAAAAAAAATTAAAAACATTGTTTTTTTATAATTAAAAAAAACTTTTTTATTTGCTTTTTTTTTAAATTTAAAAAAAAAAAAATTAAGAAAAATAAAATTAAACACATTGTTTATTTATAATTAAACACAAAAACTTTTTTAAAAATAAAGAAAAATAAAAATAAAAACTTTTTTAAAAATGAAAAATTTTTTTTTTTGTTATTTTAATTGCTTAAGTTGATAAAAATGCTATGCAATAGCTTTACCGCGGCAGTCCCCGAGTGCCACACATTTTTTTAATTGATTCTGTAGATCCAGAGATTACCCCCCCCCCCCCCCCCTACTACTTCACAAACTCACAAACTCTACCAACTTCTACAACTCGCGTATGTTTCTAGGTAAACAAATACACAGTTCACCCATGGGTACACCAGTACGTTAACAACGTGACTTGCGACCATCAACTCCTCGCCGCGAGCTTCCCAGACGTATGCCCATGTGGGAACAGGCCAAATCCCAACTTCTCTATGACCGCTGGTGACTTTCTGAAGGTAAGTTTTATAAACTAAACTAGCTTTTTCTAAAACAAATAATGTGAGCTCATTATTAATATAATATAATAATAATAATAATGTATCTTGGGACAACTCACACAAAGCTATCTGATCCCAAACTAAGCAGAGCTTGTACTATGGAAACCAGACAACCGATAAACATACTTATATATTTTTATTATATTTATTATTATACTTATATATTTCTGCGAGCGAGCGGCGCTCACACGAAGCGCTCAGTTACACGATGACTTTCGATCGAGACGGACGTATTCTTATGCCTTTAATTGGGTATTTGACTACTATCAAAATAAAATATTTTATACTGACCATGTAAAAATATGTCAAAAAGTACAATAATTGCATTTTTGAAAGATAGAAAAATTTGAAATCCAAACTCAGGAATCGAACCCGAGACTTCCGTAGCCAAACCGGGGCCAGAAGCGAACCACCGATCTGGACTATGTTACTAGATATCAAATTCTTCCATCTCTTAATTTTTCTATCTTAAAAAAATGCAATTATTGTATTTGTAAAGTCTTTGGCAAGAAATGCCTATAAAAACTACTTCAATATGTCAATAAGTGTTCTGAAAAATCATGTACATTTATTAATTTTTAATCATAAAAATAAACATAACAAGTAAATGATTTGACCATAGAAAACGTGACGTCATATGCTAGAATTTAATACAAATTTGCACGGGGCGGGTCGTTTTTGACATTTCTTAAAAAGAGGCTGATTTGTCTTCAGTCAAATACCCTATTGTCAATCGGTTTGTTTAAAATAAAAGTGGTTTTATCATTGATACTTTCTGCTTGTGGTTTATAAGACTACTTAAAATGTATTATATTTTTTTTGTTCTCAGGTATACACAGAATCAGACGAATGGTCATGCGTAGCTACATGTTTCTTCATAGATTGCGCACCAAATGTTATAGAATTCATAGAGAGAATATACACTATATTGCAGCCTGGAGGGTACTGGATCAATCTCGGACCACTGTTGTATCATTATAGGTAATATTTAGTTTATTGATCACAAAATTTGTCAAAAAGCAACGTCTTACAGAATAAATGAATTTTTTATTTGAATATTCCAAAAATTAAAAAAAATGTTTTAAAAATTAAAGAGTGAAGAGTGAAGAAGATAGTCCTTTTCCCCGTTTTTGCAACATTTCTCATTGCTGCTCCGCTTCTATTGGTCGTAGCGTGATGTTATATAGCCTATAGCCTTGCTCAATAAATGGGCTATCCAACAGTGAAATAATTTTTCAATTAGGATCAGTAGTTCCTGAGATTACCGCGTTCAAACAAACAAACTCTTCAGCTTTATAATATTAGTATAGATATAAACAAAGAAACAAACTTATATTAATATAGATATGTTAGATATATACGAGACAGTGTAGATATGATATGTTGTTGTATCTACGAATTTGTACGGAAGCCTCGGAGGGCTGGTCCGAATCGCACTTGCTTGGTTTTTTTTTTTTATAAAGATTTTAATCAGTATCCGGTCGCTGGATACCCGGCCCCGAATTGAAACCGGTAAGTGTGTAAAGGACTTTACTCCACTCCACTTTGCAAAGTAAGCATATGATTAACAATATGACTGCCTCTGTGGCGCGGTGGGAGTGTGTCCGACTGCTACGCAAGAGGTCGTGGGTTCGATCCCCACCCAGGATGAAACTTTGTGTGATGAGGACGATAGTTTATTATGTGTCTGGGTGTTATTTATCTACTAGCTGTGTCCCGCTGTGTTACCCGCGGTTTATTAGCCTTTGTGTTAATCCAGGGTGTCAGCTAACTCCATACCAAATTTTATTAAAATCGCTCCAGCCATATATATGTGTTGAAGTAACAAACATACACACTCACATACTCACAAACTTTCGCCTTTATAATATTAGTGTGATTAGTGTGATAAGTGTGATAAAATGTATGTATTTAGAAATATATAAGTATGTTTATCAGTTGTCTGGTTTCCATAGTACAAGCTCTGCTTAGTTTGGGATCAGATAGCGTTGTGTGAGTTGTCCCAACATATTATTATTATTATGAATTTGTTTGTTGTTTCCAGTGACATGCCAACAGAAAACAGTATCGAGCCGCCCTACGACATATTGTTAGATATTATTAGAGACATAGGATTTGATATATTGGTAAGTTATTTTCTATTACTTAATCTCTCCGCGCTGGGCGGGGCCCGCTCCCTGCTCCCCCCCCCCTGCCACCTAACGTGAAAATCGCGGAAAGATTTTTTTTAAAAAGCCTCAAAAACAAATTTCGCCAAAAAAACACTTTCCTGCTATGAACATTAAAATTTAAACATTTTTATTGCCGCGTAAACGCTGTCCGCCTTGTTTATGACGTCATATTGGCATAGACCAATCAGATTGGTGTGAGTCGGCGTCAAATACATTGTCGGCAACGCCATCTATGCTAGCTTATAAGTAAACGACACCATTATTAATATTCCGAGAACACAAAGTAGTGCCGTGTCAATTTCTATGCGCATTTTTTCCGCTGACAGTTGACAGGAGTGACAGATGACAGCGAATTGAGTTTGAATAAATTACGTCACACGATGGCGGCGCGTGTTTTATGCATTGACGTATAGACCTGGACTGCTCTATAACCTCACAAAATTGACCATTCTCTTTCTTTTTTTTTTTTAGTTTATATTCATTATTTGTTAACATTTAGTATAAAATAGCAATCCAAAAACCACTGAAGGGTTTGTCCGGAATGCTTTACATACTGCAGTTACAATAGGATATTTGACTAAAGTCAAATCAGCCTCTTTTTAAGAAACGTCAACAACGAGCCGCTCTGAACAAATTTGTACGGAATGCTAGCATATGACGTCACGTTATCTATGGTCAAATTATTTACTTTCAGTGTTTCTCTTTACGATTATAAATTAAGTAACACATTATATTAATAAATGAACATATTTTTTAGAACACTTCATGACATATTTTTACCTGGTTATTTTAAAATATTTTATTTTAAAGTAGTCAAATACCCAATTGTAACATAAAATACGAAACTTTTAATTAGGTACATAATACAAATTAGCTGTGGGTATTGAGATACATTAATACTACTAATAAAGTACCTAGGTACAATGTTTACTACAAGTCTTAAAAAAAACAACGCTACTTTGTGGACAATACCTGTCAAAGAGACAGGGCTGCACAAGTATTTTCTCTCTTTTACACTTTGCAGTTAATATTTACTTTTTAATTGAAAGGGATGGCGCGGTCCAGGTCTATACGTCAATGATTTTATGTCACGTGATATACAGATTATAAATACCAACTTTTAATTTTAATTAAAAAAAAAAATATGACTCGGCGGAGAGTATCAATGAAATCAGAATGTCTATGGTTATTTCTACAAAAATTGTATTTTTTTTATCGAATTTTATAGTTTATTGTTCACTACCGAAAGTTTTCTTTAAAGCACCTGTTCCACCAACAGCGAGAAAGCGAAAGCTCTGTAGCGAAAGATCGTGGGTTCGATCCCCACCCAGGATACAACTTTGTTTGTTGATCACGATGGTTTATTCTGTGTCTGGGTGTTATTTATGTATAATATGTATGTATTTAGAAATATATAAGTATGTTTATCAGTTGTCTGGTTTCCATACAAGCACTGCTTAGTTTAGGATCAGATAGCGTTGTTATGTGAGTTGTCCCAAGATATTATTATTATTATATGACTACTTGGAAAGTAACACATTAAAATTGTTATATTAGTAAATAAGAGATGAGATAGATTTTGTAAACTTCTACATACTATATTATCTATTTACAGAAAGAAAAAACCGGCGTGAAAACGAAATATGCACAAAATCCCAATTCAATGATGCAGCATGAATATGATTCTGTGTTTTTTGTTTGTCGTAAACCCTATTGTTAGCTGAGTTCGCTCCACAAGTGCCCAGGGATTTGGCCGGTAACCGGAGACGTTATATGTATTATTTATCATTATATATTGTGGTTAGTGTAGGTATGGCGTTCATAAATTACATGAGGGGATTTTGGTGATTTTTTAGTAAAAATAGATTTGGCTTGAGTCCTATCCCTAATTGCACATTTGACTTATCACTGGTCAAGTGTTAGCCGCTCGCATGAGGGGGGGGGGGGTTAACGAATATCTAAATCGTTCAAAAAAATGAATTTACACAAAAACACAAAATAAGTGTTACAGCCCAATGTGTGGAAGGATGGTATTAATGATTTAGTCGTATTTTAGTTAAGAACATGTTTTATTAAATTGGATAAATCCTCCTCTCCCCCACATGAGATTTGGTAAGATTCGGCTCGACCCACTTTCCCTAAACGCCTCATGTAATTTTGTCATTTAGGATCAATAACATCAAATTTTGTGTTAACATGGACTTACTATGGGAATGTGGGGTTTTAAATTATTTATATAAACTAGGTTTACCCTACCGATTCACCTATAAAAACAATCTTTTAAGCAAGTTATGATGAATATTTTGGGATTCTAAGATGGTATGTCAGCATTAGGCTACGATGTACCATTTTTTGAATGGCACTACCTACGCTAAGCACAAATCATAATATATTAAAATTGCATCCATCCAGCCTATTAATGGCGAACCTAAAAAAAAGGGAGGGGGTTTTTTGACCCCGTTAGATTTTTTGTAGAACATTAAACCTTCAGCCGGGTCAAAAAACCCCCATGATATAAGGGGTGGTTCGCCTTTATCTCTGTGTAGGGTTAATAGTTTTAATAATTAATAGTACTAATATGAATGTTACATGGTCAGTAATACTGTAACAGTGATTGTACAATAACGTTATATACTCTGTATATTTAATTTGGTAACGGACGGACGAACAGACCGTTTTAGTTTTTTTTTTAAGAAAACTTCAACATTTATCAACAACATTAGAGTTGTTAAATGACTTTAAAGGGGCCATTCAAGTATTACATGACTACACCCTTAAAGGGGGCGCAATATTTGTGAAAAATATTATAGGTCTGATGTGTTAAGTGACATGCACCGACCCTTCGTCGTCCGATAAAAAAGTAATGGTTACGTTACAAGGAAGGGGGGGGGGGGTAGAAGGTGTGAGCTTTGCTTACTTATGCTGACAAATAGGGTATTTGACTTAAGTCAAATCAGCCTATTAGATATACTTCGGGACTTAATCGCGTGAATTATTTAATTCACGCGATTAAGTCCCGATTAAATAATTATTTTATTTACCCGACGTTTCGATCGAATTGCACCGATCGTGGTCACGATCGGTGAAATTCGATCGAAACGTATTAAGTCCCGAAATATATCTAATATGTATAAAAATCGCGAAAGTTTAAAAACAAGAAAAAACAAATCAGCCTCTTTTATTACTCTTTAAGAAATATTCAAAACGACCGGCCCCATACAAATTTGTATGAAATGCTAGCATATGGCGTCACGTTTTCTATGGTCAAATCATTTACTTTTTATGTTTCTTTTTAAGCTATTGCATAGCTTCTATCGCGGGCTTTGAGCGTGGAGACCGAATCCAGAAATTCCGTAACGAAAATAACCTAACACCCCCCACTCCGACCGGCACAGCGGTGATACTATTTAGTTTTTTTAATATTTTTCTCAAATATTTTTTTTTCATTTTTTTTTTATTAAAAAAAAAATTAAAATATTATATTTATTTTTGTTGTTTTTTTAGTTGATAAAAAAATGCTATGCAATAGCTTTACCGCGGCAGTCCCAGAGTGCCACGTTTTTTTCATGATTAAAAATTAATAAAAACGTTAAATTTATAAATGAACATGATTTTTCGGAACACTTTTTGACATATTCAGTATTATTACATGGTCAGTATAAAATATTTAATTTTGATAGTAGTCAAATACCCAAGTATGTTTTATCTGGTTTATAAGATGGGTGAAGATGAATGTCTGGCTTCATCCGTTAATATATCGCCTAAAACTTCTATGTATATTTTTAGCTATCGATCTGTCTGTCCGTCCGTTCGTATGACAATATAACTTTATTATTTAAGCAGTTATTTACAATTAGTACGTAAGTTGTTATCACAAAGTATTTGTTTGTTAAAACTTGTAAGTTATTAAAGTACATAGTTATTATGGTAATTATCAATTACTTTATCAATACAATAATTGCATTTTTAATAGAAAAAATTGAAATCCTGACCCAGGAATCGAATCCGAGACTTCCATATACCAAACCGGGGCCAGAATCAAACCATCTATCGCTACTATGTGACTAAATCTCATTTTTTTTTATTCTTTCCTGCACAATGCTGCAAGCGAAGGCTTGACTCGCGTGCTGAAAGGATAGATGGTTCGATTCCGGCTCCGGTTTGGCATACGGAAGTCTCGGGTTCGATTCTTGGGTCTGGACTTCAAAAATGCAATTATTGCATAGTTATTACCTAAAATGTCTTATTAAAAATCTAAATAATGTGTCTCGAAGATTGTCAAACAAATTAGGGCTCCTAGAAGACTAGAAGATACTAAATTTTATATCTTCTGATTATATGCTTTATGATTTGGTGCACAAGGTTGATATTATATTGTAATAAAATCTCCTAAATTATTCAGTAAATTCCTATCTTCATTTAAAAAGATTGTACTAATTCTATTTACTTTAATAACATATAAGAATGATTTCTCTATTGCCGTTAAGGGCGATAATGACTGATACATTTTGTTTTTTAAATAATAATATAATCGGGTCACTAATACTATGGACTCCAGTACATCGGTTACTACTAACGGCTGGTATTAATGAATTATCTATCGTTAACTTGACTGCCTCTGTGGCGCGGTGGGAGTGTGTCCGACTACTACGCAAGGGTTCGATTCCCACACGGGACACCACTTTGTGTGATCAACAAATTGTTGTTCCGAGTCTGGGTGTTTGTGTCCGTGACTATGTATGTTTGTAAAATGCCCTGCGACACAGGGCTTGTACCCTAATGCGGGAGTGTTCTTTAAAAAAAAACAGACTGTATAAATAGTTGCTATATATATGTTGCTGTTATTCAGAGGTGGATTTGGTGGGTATGCGCGGAAAAAATAAACACTGATGATAACCAAAATCGGAGAAGTGCGAGTGCACTAATATCTTTTTTTTTTTTAAATAATATTATTTTTTTATCCGGGTCTACCAGCCAAATCAGCTACTGCTGTTGCTACTATGCGATACTGAGATTTGTGACAGTTAACCGTAGATAAGCTATTAAGACCGGTCGTGACATGATTTCAGTTATTGTTTTTGTTACCCAGGATAATTATAGGAAGGGTGGGGGGGGGGTATCATTTCTGATCAGAAACTATACCCTCCGCCCATCAAAAAACTGTTGTATTAAAAAAAAATATATGTGAAATGTTTTATAAACAAAGTTGCTTAGCAACCATTAACCATAACAAATGATTTCACATTGGTACGTCCCAATGATAGTACTGGAGATGTATTTTATGACATAATTAGCAGATAAAAAATTAAAAAAATATAACTTAGCTCTGCATCTGCGCAGGCGCAAGTGATACATATAGTCATAACATCGTATATTTATTAATACTAACATTATAATTTACAAGGTGTTTTGTTTAATAAATAATTCAAATTAATGATATTATACCATTTAACACTAGTACTGGTAGCCGGGTAGGATATCGCCGCCAATGCGAGCACTGCTCAGTTCTTTTAATGGGGAGAAATTAAGAATAATATGAAGTTTTTTTTCATTACATTTGGGAGCAGCTCGTCTCGATCCGTGCTCGCTTCGTACAGTCGTACCATATACGTATACGTTAAGCGAACGCTCGGCCGAGCTACATGGTAGGCAGAGTGGGGGGTGTTAGGTTTAATTTTCGTTACGGAATTTCTTGATTCGGTCGCCGCGCTCAAAGCCCGCTATAAAAGCTATGCAATAGTTTAAAAATAATGAGTTCGAATTTTTTTTTTTATACATGTCCTATGGGAAAACATTTGGAGGCACAAAATATTGTTTTAATCATTGTAAAAAGACTTTATGTAAACAATGTTGATAAAAAATCTTGAAAATAATGGTATAACAACCTGTGACATAAGTTCCTATCGTCAAATCATTACTTTTAATATTCGTTTTCATGCTTTTAAATTCAAAAACATGTTAAATTGTAAAAGAACAGTTATTTTCAGAGCATTTTAAGATCTACTATTATTTGTTTAGTATAAAATGATTCACTTTTATTGTAGTCAACTACCCAATTACATACTCGCCCGCGTAGATGTCGGTTATCGCGATAAAAACTATCCTATGTCCTTCCTGAGGGTCAATCTATCACAATACCAAATATCACTTAAATCGGTTAAGCAGTTTAAGCGTGAAAACGTAAAATACGTAGAGTTACTTTCACATTTATTATATACTAGCTTTCGCCCGCGGCTCCGCCCGCGTGGATGTCGGTTATCGCGATAAAAAGTATCCTATGTCCTTCCTCGGGACTCAAACTATCTCCATACAAAATTTCATCTAAATCGGTTTAGCTGTTTGAGCGTGAAAGCGTAACAGACAGACAGACAGAGTTACTTTCACATTTATAATATTAGTATGGATATATTTTTTAAAGATATCTAGTAATGTGGGATTGAGTCCCACATTACTAGCAATCCTGTTAACCCCTCCAGCTAAGCTCAAAGGCTTGTGTTAGGAGTGGGTTTACGTCGGTAGTATAATGGGTAGGATTCGAACCCGCGACCCCACGATTGCGAGACCGATGCCTTAGCCATTAAGCTACCGCCGCTTTTTATAAAGTTTGGATGTATGATATCATTAATTTAATTATATTATCTTAGTTGAAATTTTAATTTTAATGTATGATTTGTGTACTTGGCTAGAGAAATGTATTAGTTTGAATATCTGTTTACAAAATATTGTGCTGTAATTAACCTTCGGTGCAAAAAGAGGTATTATATATGTTTGACATTATGTTTGCATGTCTCAGTATTAGTAAAACTAAATTTTGTTGATTTATAATCGCGTTTCTGCTCGAATAGTATTTTTTTTATTTCATACGAGCTTTCGGCCGCGGTTCCGCCCGCGTGGATGTCGGTTATCGCGATAAATAATATGTCCTTCCCCGGGACTCAAACTATCTCCATACCAAATTTCATCTAAATCAGTTAGCTGTTTGAGGGTGAAAGCGTAACAGACAGACAGACAGAGTTACTTCCACATTTATAATATTAAGTATAGATAGCATATGTATTTTATTATTACAATTTGAAATTTGAAGTCCCGGTTAGATGGTTCGATTCCGGCCCCGGTTTGGCATACGGAAGTCTCGGGTTCGATTCCTGAGTCTGTACTTCAAGTTTTTCTATCTTTCAAAAATGTAATTATTGTATTAATAAAGTAATTGGCAAGAAATGCCTATAAAAATTACTAAAGCATTAGTATTATTCCAATGAGCTACAGTGAAATTAGTCTCGAGAAATTTTTGCATATGTAGTGGTGTGTATGTTACTTAGATATTAGAGCGCGTTTCCACTATATCGTTCTGGCCCGTACAAAAATGTTTCAATATCATAACATTACTATTTAATTTAATACTTATCCCTAGCAACACTCTGATTTTTGTTTTCAATAAAAACAAGTTTTTATTTTAAAGAAAAAGGTTTTGACTTTATTAAAAAAAATATGTCATTCAATTTCACGTCCTTGAGCAAACGACAAGGCGACTACCGTGAAACAATAAAATATCGTGTCGTTCTTTAGATGATAGTAGTTTAGCTATAGGTAAAAAGTTTTGACCATAATAATTACGAAACAAAACAAATAAATAAATCGTCACTTGATAGTGGAAAGTGGAAACACGCACAAAACCAGAATAAACCAGTTTACTCTGTCCGCAGGTGCCACGTGCAGTCTGACGTCAGTCGCTTGATACCGTTAGAACATAAAGCACGCATTTCATTAAAAAATTATAATTATTAGATACGTAGTAGTTTCATTGTGAAATTTTGTATTTGTTGATTGTTGTTATTGTTTGTTATTATTGTTAAAATATTTGTTGAAGTGTTTAATTTCAAGTGTGTAAGTGTTGTAACTTTATATTGATAATTCAAAATGACTCCAGTGTTAAAACATGGTCGAGGCAAGCCTTTGACTTCTCAAACTAAGGAAGTTTTGTACTGTTTGTACAAATATTTCGAAAATGAGTGTAATAACAACCCGAGCAGTATTATGACCCCCACTCAATTAGTTGCTAAATCAACAGGAATTTCAATAGCATCCGTCAGAAAGGTAGTATCAGAAAGCAAATGTCGTCCTTCAGATCAGGAAGTAACATTTAAATCTCCTAAAAAGAAACCGAATCGTAAACCTACAATAGTAATCGATAACTTTGATCAGCAAGTTATCAGAAGAACAATTCATGACTTCCACATCACAAATAAAGAAGTTCCCACTTTAAAAACTTTGCACTCAAAATTGAAAGAAGATATCGATTATAAAGGTTGTGTCAGCACGTTACGAAAACACGTCATGTCATTAGGTTTTAATTGGAAGCAAACAGAAGATAACCGGAAACTTCTTATGGAAAAACACGAAATTAGATACTTGCGAATTAATTATTTGATGAAAATTGCTGAATATCGTGAACAACGCCGACCAATTGTTTACACCGACGAAACATATATACATACATCACATACCCTCTCGAAATCTTGGTCAGATGGAAGCACTTCAGGTTTGAAGCAACATATATCGAAAGGCAACCGCTTAATCATTGTTCATGCCGGTGGTATCGATGGCTTTATACCAAATGCATTGCTTATGTTTAAAGCCGACCAAAAAAGTGGAGATTACCACAACAATATGAACTATGACAACTATTCAAGGTGGATTCAAACTCAATTAATACCCAACTTACAACCAAATAGTGTTGTTGTTGTTGACAACGCACCATATCATAACTCAATACAAAATCCTGCACCGAATAGTAATTCTAGAAAACAGCAAATGATAGACTGGCTGACATTTCGAAACATTGAGCATTCATCCACGTTGCTTAAGCCTCAATTATATGAACTGATTCTGCAAAACAAGGCGAGATTTATAGAGTACAAGATAGACGAAATATTACGACAGCACGGTCATACTGTGCTGCGTTTACCACCATACCATCCGGAGTTTAATCCTATAGAAAATATATGGGGGATAGTGAAAACATATGTCGCAAAAAAGAATGTCGCAATGAATATCGTCGATGAAGTACCAAAACCTCCTAAGTGTTGAAAACATAATTTTACACCAGAAGAAAAAAACTGTTTAAAAATAAGGTTTTATTTATTTTGATCAACTGTTGGTTGTAAAATAGTTTTCAATGCATTACCTTTTTATTAGTTACGAAGGTTATTAAGTTTACGTTTTATAGGGATTTAGTCAGTTAGGAGATATTGATTCTAGAACTTGAAAGTCCACTTTAATGTTAGGAGTTATTTCTTGTAAATAAAATACAAACGTAACTGAATATTTTTTATTTAATAATAACAATTTATCATGTTTCATGATGAAAAAATCAAAACAATAAACGAACTCCAATTAAACATGAAAATTTCTTCAAAAATCTTTATCAAAAAATTAAAATAATCAAAAATAAAACAAAAAAAAATTCTACTTATTTAGAAAAAATAGGTAAATATTTACTTAAGTACATACTTATTTGTTTTTTTAATTAAATGAATTTAAGCTTAAATTTTAGGCAATGTATCGTAATATGTATGGCAATCTGAAGGCAGTACGTTTTTCATGCTTTGCAAATGATTAATTTTTGTTGTTGTTATAGGAAGAGGTGCGTTATTCATTTGTAAATAGGTATTAAAACCTGCAAAAAATTTAGGCCTCGTCGGTAAACCGACCCAGTCAGCATCAAAATTCAATTTTATAGTGATGTTTCCGTCATCAGTATACCTGATGGCCCGAATGTTTGTAACAGTCGGGTCCCCCGCTTTCCGACCTGGCCGAATACTTGAATACCGGAAAGTTGAAGCACTAGCATAGTTCTTAACAAAACTGTAGTCAACATCAACAGCTTCGTAAAGGAATGGATGTATTCGAGCTTCCTTCGTGACAGAAATGTAATCGCTCGGAAGATGTATCTCTCGGTTTTTAAGCTTTTTTTTCTATCGCGCTATGAACCGAGTCACACTCCATTTGAGTTTGACCCGGTTCAAGAAACTTTTGCTCTATTTGAACATGGTATATCATACTGAAATCAATTAGGGCATTACTTAATACGTTATTCCGATTCTGATAGGTACGCCCATCAGAAAAAACTATGATCGGCACGCCTATTGTCAAACTAAATCTTTCTAGGTAATCTACGATAAAACTAGTGAATGTACTAGCCGTCAAATCCGCCGCCGTTTCAACGAACCAGTAACATACAGTGTGGTGACTTATTGCATTATAAACCGTGAAATTGTGACTAGTTAGTTTGGTCTTAAAATAAAGAGAGCTGGCAGTCAGGTAAGGACAAACTTTGACAGCATCAAGATCCATCGTTAAAAGAATAATTTCGCCCCTTGCTGCTCTCGCTTTGTCTTCTTCTTTCTCTCGTCTAGCCCGATTTTTTTTATTAATATGACGTACGTACTCATCTGTGCTTAGATTATCAACCGCATGACTGGTACATACGTCGCACATATCTTTTTTTAAGGTATATATCGACAAATTTTTCTCCTTTAATGCTTTTTCAAATGTAAACCTACAGACGGTAGGCTCTACGTTTTCTGAACAATACTTTTTGTATGTGTTATATAAATCATCCATTGAGCGAAAAGATGGTTCTAAATATAATTTGGTTGTCTCTTTACGTCTGTAATGTGACGGTAGATTGGGCATATCATCCAAAAAACAATTAAGCGTTAGCAACTTTCTCACCTCGCCACGCCTGACAGATAGAGCTCTTCTTGAATTTTGAACCTCTTGAGAAGGTATCATCCCAAATGTTGACATTTTTACCCAAGTTTGTACTGTATGGGATCCCAAACAAAATGTATTTAAAAACATATTTCTGCATACTTGCACGTTAGTGTTTGAATTTGGATCAAGTGGAAGAAAGTAGTGCAATGTAGCCCCTCGCCTAGAATTGTTTGTTAAAGTTTTTCGAGATACATTAGAGCGTTTGACTAAACTTGCAATGTAAACTTTTCTTTGGTCCCAATTAAGATTATTCCAAAAATGTTTAAAAATAAGCTGACGAGATTCGTCGCTAACATCCTTACATTTCCTATTCTGGCTCCTTTCGCAAAATTTTGATTTGCATCTATCTTTTATTTGTCTTGGGGGTCTTATTTTATTGTGTTCCATTTTGTTGTTTGCCGCTTTTGTGTAGCCCAAGTATTCTTTACCTTCCATTCTGAGTTTTTTATTCTTTAACTTCTTCCATTCATTGCAATCTTTATTATTTCGTCGTTTTCTACCTTGATTTAAATCACCATGGAATACATTTTGCGAATTAGTAGATGATTCTTGAACAGCTACTGTGTTTTCATCATCATCACCTATAAGAACTAGAGGACGAATCGGCATAAACTTCAACTTCGTCTTCATTATTGTTCTCGTGAGAAATATTAGAAGAGAACAAATCAGCTGGAACAATCGAAGGGCTTTCAACTAGATGTTGTCTGCTATTTTCAGATATGTCTTGAAAAGATTGAAAATTAGGCTCTAAAATCACTTCTGAAATTTCAAATTTCAATGAGAAATCGTTTTATAATCTTCATTGCTAACTAACACTTTTTTACGTCACAAAACGAAACTTTTGAAGAAATACCTACTATCTGAAATTTTTGTAGCAATAACCAGAAGAACTGAAATAAAATCTTTAAATTTAACAATGAAAATGAATTGACTTACCTTTGTTTTGATAATCTCTCCAAATATATTGAAATTAGTGGCAATTAACAATGAATTGTCCAGGAGCAAAACGAAAACCGACCGTTTTAATTACAACACCCTCATCAAGGTGTTTTTTTCTGGAACTAAATCAAATCAAAACGCATGCAGTATCTTTGTCTCGCTCTATCCAATGGCGAGGAACGTGACGCAATGCCGCTTGCAGCGATCGTGTGAAGTTAATCAGTCCAATGCAGAGCACGCCCGAGTGTAGTCGGTTGTCGGTGCAGTTAGGAGATATTTCCATAAAATACATACGAACGAATGAATTCCGTCACTTAGTAGGTATTTTCACGTAGCTCTAGAAGCTTTTTGATGAATAAATGTTTGATAGGAGTGAATTCAATCCATGCGAATATGAATTTTACGTCTATTGCTTTATGAAAGTAATTTTGGACTAAAATGTCAGTTAGGAGGTATTGGTACTTCATCGACGATATGAAGGTTATAATGTCATTAGCTGAAGAAAAAATGAACGCCATAACTGTAGAGGAATGGAGAAAAGTTTGTTTGCATGCTATTGAGGAGGAAAGCAAATATCAGGGTAGAGACGCAGCTTTAGACACAATATCAGAACGAATCATAATTAATTTAAATAATTCATCTGATGAAAGCGAGGATGGGGATGATTGTGATATGCCTGGGGTTGATGAATTATTAGAATAAAACATTTATGGCCGGAGAACACCTAATTCATACACGTCTTCACTGAAGTGAAAACCGGCATTCAATGCTTGTAATGTTTGGAACTGGCTTGTCTGCCTCATACAGTTCCATAGATTACAATGCGGTGGATACACATTTTCACGACCGTATTAGTACGTAGTGCGTATGCGTAGACGTGCACGCATTTGGTGTGCTCCAGCCACAAACGTATATTACCTTTAAAACAATAAAAACTAAAAATAAAATGTTGTTTTTTTTATTTGCTGACCATACACTACTACAAACGCAAAAATTTCTTCAAGCTAATTTACCTGTATATTGCTGTCAGTATGATAAAAATATGTTAAGTATTTTTGGGTGTAAATGTAACATATACTCAAAATACCTATTTTTACAAAAATTGTGGAGTCCCTCGCACAATGGCGACCCAACAGATTGAGGTATCTGCCAGGATAAGCAACGTTACCGCGGTCTATAGATGGGTGACCGTTTGCGAACATTGTCATACCCGTCTGTGCCTCGGATGGGTGTGAAGCTGTCGTTCATGCGCTTAATCTCTCCGTTATATCGGGCTATGAGAGTGAGACAATAGAGAGTGCACTTGTGTTTGCGCATACACTTGTAAATTATAATATCTCCTGTGTAGTTGGATTGTCTCTGATGTGATTGGCCGCTATAACCGATATCGG
This sequence comes from Herminia tarsipennalis, assembly GCA_945859575.2. Taxonomy (NCBI): domain Eukaryota; kingdom Metazoa; phylum Arthropoda; class Insecta; order Lepidoptera; family Erebidae; genus Herminia; species Herminia tarsipennalis. The sequence continues at coordinate 2,865,513 of OX243859.2, forward strand.
TTACAAGGCAATTTTTTTTTTAAATAACTAGCAATGTGGGATTGAGTCCCACATTACTAACAATCTTGTTAACGCCTCCAGCTAAGCTCAAAGGCCTGTGGGTTCACGTCGGTAGTATAAGGAGTAGGATTCGAACCCGCGACCTCACGATTGCGAGACCGATGCCTTAGCCATTAGGCTACCGCCGCTTCTTTTAAAATTTGTATTCTTTTGACGATTATGAAAGTATTAGTAGGCTATGTTATTAAAATTAGAAATTAATTGTAGACAGATTTTTTTTTTCATTTCTCTAGTCAAGTGTGAGTCGTGTTGAAAATGTTTAGTTAAATTTTATATCTCATTGCGTGTTGAAATACTTTAGCCTGTTCTAATATACAAATTTATAGGTTTTATTGGCATTCATTTATTACCTAAGACGATTATGGCCTGTTTTTGATTCCCTTCCTCCCCTTTGTAAGAAAATAGTATGACATGATACGTTTTTTAAATCATTTTTATTGGATACTAGCTGTCCGGCGCAACTTCGTATGCGTAAATTTTCCCCGTTTTTGCAACATTTCTCGTCGCTGCTCCGCTCCTATTAGTCGTAGCGCGATGTTATATAGCCTATAGCCTTCCTCGATAAATGGGCTATCCAACAGAAAAGTTTTTTCAAATCGGACCAGTAGTTCCTGAGATTAGCGCGATTAAACAAACAAACAAACAAACTCTTCCGCTTTATAATATTAGTATAGATAAAAAATAAATTTATAATATGTTTACCCAATAAAAAAAAAACGGTTTAATGATATAATATTTTTGGTAATAATTAGCTTTGGTTTTGTATTTAATTACTTCAAAAAGGACATTGCTTTTGTTATTAATCGACTTCGAAAATGGGGTTGTCAATTCGGATGTCTGTTTTTTTTAAGTATGTTCGGGCATAACTCATCAGTCAACAAATAGGTACAGGTGCAGATTTAGTTAGTCGAATCCTTGCAGGGGGGTGATCAGACCAAGATACAGAATCGAAATTTTTGAAAACAAAAAAAATATTGTCTGTTATGTTGACTTACGGACGATTATTTTACGTGTAACGTCATAAGAAAATATTCAATAGCATTATAATAATAATAATAATAATAAAAGCCTTTATTCTCTGACCTTTTTAACATGCATGCTATTCTTAGAAAACAGTATTCTTAAATCTAATTTACATTGCAAAAAATAATTTATTTATTAGCAACCACTTTGGTCAGGTTGTCTGTCGACATAGGCCTCCCCCAATTGTTTCCATGTCTCTCTATTCTTGGCAGACCTTCTCCATCCTTTTGGTAGATCGTCTTCCCATCTTTTGATTTGACCTCCTCGTTGTCTTTTCCCGTTCCTCGGATGCCACTCTATTACATCCTTAGTCCATTTTTCTTTATTAGTCCTCATTATATGTCCAGTCCAGTTCCATTTAAGTTTTCTTATTTTTTGTAACACGTCACTGACCTTTGTTCTTTTCCTTATTTTTGAAGTTGTCCATCGATCACATAGTCTTATGTTAAGCATGCTTCTTTCCATGCTGCGTTGACAAACTACTAGTTTTTGGTTGTTTTTGCTTGTCGCAGGCCAAGTTTGACATCCATATGTAAGACATGGGAGAATACATGTGTTATATAATTTGCTTTTTATTGCCATGGGAATTGTTTCATTTTTAACTATTTCTTTTAGAGACCAGTACCGTTTCCAAGTGTTGCATATTCTTCTATCTATTTCTTTAGAATACTGGTCTTTTATTGAAATAAGTTGTCCTAAATATATATAATCATCTACATATTCTATAATTTCTTGTCCTATTACTATATTTACTTTTTCGGCATTCGTCATCACTTTAGTCTTCGTTGGGTTCATTGATAAACCTGCTTTCTTGCTTTCAACATCTAATTGTTGTAACATAGTTTGTAGAATTCTTGGTTTCTCAGCAAAAATTACTATGTCGTCGGCAAATCTTAAATGATTTAGGTTCAATCCGTTAATATTGATTCCAAAATGTTTCCAGTCTAAGTTCCTAAATATATTTTCTAACACTGCTGTGAAGAGTTTTGGGGAAAGCGGATCGCCTTGCCTAACGCCTTTTTGAACTTTAAATTCTTCGCCTGGTTGTTCAAGTTGGACTTTTGCTGTGGTGTTTTTGTAAATTTCTTTTACTATTTTTATGTATTTTCCTTCTATTCCATGGTTTTCTAGCGTTTTCCAGATATATGTATGACTCAAAGAATCGAAAGCTTTATTGTAATCGACGAATGCCATATAATACAGTTGCCCGTATTCATTGATCTTTTCAATTACTTGCTTCACAACGTGAATATGGTCGATGGTAGAATAATCGGCGCGAAATCCAGCTTGCTCTCTTGGTTGGTTTTCTTCCAGGTGTTTCGATATTCGCCCTAGTATTATTTTTGAAAACACTTTGTATAGATTGGACATAAGGCTTATAGGTCTATAATTATTGATATCATTTTTCTCACCTTTTTTGTGTAGTAGGATGATGGTCGATTTCGTCCATTGAATGGGTATTTATTCAGTTGCTAGTATTTCATTAAAAACATGGGTCACATATTTTACATTCAATAGCATTAGTTACAATTGTATCGCATGTCATGTCGCTGCAATCGCCATTCCCCACCAATCAATAACGTGACCGTTGCGTTGCTACGTGATACTGCAAGGATTCGACTGACTAAATCAACACCCTGTATAGACAGATTATCAAAATTATTTTTTATTCAAGAGCTTTATTAGTATCTATTATACGGGGTATAGAACGAAATTTCAAAGCAAATCAACTTGAAGATTAAAGTTGGTTAGATGTTTCGTTTATAAAAAACGTTTTATTAAGTTAAATAATAATGTTACGTAGAAGTATCAAGACTTCTTTCCACTTCTTTGTAAGTACAAATAGACCACCCCTCCCACTCCCTCCCTAAAGTGAAGATATTATAAAAGTAAAAATACTAAAATACTTTGAGGGGGGGGGGTATTAAGCCCATTGCCCCCCCCCCCCCCCCCGTTTATACTAAAGCCAAAATGGATGTAAGCTTTTTAATAACAAAGTTGCACTGTTCAATCTAGTTTGTTTGTTAGAACGCAATAATCGCAGAAACTACTGGTCCGAATTAAAAAAAAATACTGACGGATAGCCTATTTAACGAGGAAGGCTATAGGCCATATAACATCACGCTACGACAAATAGCAGCGGAGCAGTAATGATTAATGTTGCTAAAACAGGGAATATTGACGCAGACGAAGTTGCGCCGGTTAGCTATCTTCAATAATTTTGTCAATGGTTGCTAAGCAATTTTGTAATTAAACATTTCACATCAATTTCGGTTTTAGTACAGATCTCTCTACTGTCTTGTATTAACAGTCGGAATCTTATATTATACGTCATATACTATATATTTTTTTTAAGTTTGTGATTATAGTGCTCGTTGTTTAGACAAAAATTAAGTACATACTTATTTATTATAGAAGATATTGTCGTTAAGGGGCGTCTAAACGGGCCATTCTTTACGGCAATTTGTGGCGGCACTATTGGCAACTAATTGCTCGGCCAATAATGGCAATATGTCTACAATTGTATGGCGCATGATCTAGTCTCTTAAACGGGCTACACAACCCAACAACAATAAAATAGAGGGCGACTGAAACAACAACAAAATTGGCCGGGCAACATTGCGGAAAATAGATCGATCGTCCGGAGAGTACTGTCATGTTGCCGGCCACAGCATTGCCGCCACAAATTGCTGTAAAAATAACCCGTTCAGACGCCCCTTTAGCCTTTTAAAAACCAGTTGGTATGTTGCTATTCTTTTTGTACTCTATTGTAAGGTAATTAGAGTTCATTATGAGGAGTCAAAATGCAATCACAGAATAGTCTAATAAGCAACACGGGCAATATAAATACTACCAAACCGAAAGTGTGTAACAACTCTTACCCGATTAATACAATAATTGAATTTAGAAGAAAAATTGTAAGTTCAGACCCAGAAATCGAACCCGAGACTTCAGATCGTTTTACCAGAGCGCGAAAGACCATCTAACTTGAACTATGTCACTAAATAAAAAAAAACTTCCCTTGTTGCACGCGAGTTAAGCTCTTGTAAGCGCCATCTAGTCGTGTTTTGAAAAACTATTACGACTTTTTGTTAGTTTTCGATTTAAGGAGTCTTCATTTCTGTTATAACTTCTGGTGACCTGTAATACAGGTTATTCTTAACCTACCACAGGCACCAGTCTCTTACAATAAATTGCTGTTACAATTATATTAAAGAATGTGATACTGTATAATTTTATCATAAAGACATTGTGAGAGAAAAATAAAAAATAAAAATTATTATTATATAACAAAACGTTTCGCTTAAAAGTCGTAGCCTGTCTCGCTCACAAAGGATTTTCTTAAACTTTTTCTATTCTGTGAATGCAATATGTCACTTCATTAAGAGCGCAATTATGGCGAAGCGCAGTGGAAAGTTTTTGCCGCTGTCAATTTATAATCACGTTAAAATAATATCTAAGTTCTCTTAACACAACTACTAGTTGTTCAGGTTCAGAATGTCCAATACTTGAATTTTTAAAACGTTGGACGTTTGAAAGAGTTGGACATTGTGCACCACCCTTAAAGGGTTATAGTATGGTGCCGCAAAACAACGAATGTGTCGTAACGGCACAAATTGAATGTACAGTTTATTTTTTAAGGAAAGAGATTAATACAGTACATTTATTAGTTATTCTGGTTTCATTTCTTATTCACACCCACCCTCCCCGATGTGTGTGCTCACACTTGGCTAATCCCCGTCGCAAGCATGTTAGATCCGACGTCGCAGTAAGGAGCGTCTGGCATGGCCTGGGCGATCAGCAGTTTAAGCGTGAAAATATTTTTTTTTATTGGATTTGCTAGTCTGATGGGTAAACTACTTTACTGAAAGATTTAAAAAAAATAGGATTAGCTACTAGCTACGTTGGATTATGAGTCCCACATTACATTTACAGAGACATAGGCCTCTCCAATTGCACGCCACTTTGTTCTATCTTCGGTTTCTCGCATCCAGCTCCTGCCAGCCGTTTTGCGTAAATCGTCACTCCAACTGGAATGAGGGCGTCCTACACTACGTTTGCCGAGACGCGTCTCCATTCAGGAGCTCGTTAATGGGTAGGATTCGAACCCCTGACCTCTCGATTGCAATTTTAATGCCTTAGCTATTAGTCAACAAGAAAATAATACCACAATTTAATCTGTCAAAGATTTATTTAAATACTGAATAAAATATCTCCCAATTTTATTAGTTTCTTCATTTGAATGATTCATTTTGGCGTAAGTTAGAAACTGTCTTCTTAATCGTAACAATTTCTGTGGATTCACAAACTGGCTGTATCCAGCTTCTAATATACAGCCCGGATAGTCTGGAAATTTGATCTCTCCGTCCATATTTAGTTGTTTTGCTTCAAGTATTTGTTTTGATATTGATTGTGTTACGTTATCCAGTTCGTATAAGAAGTTTGTTGATGTTAGTGGCGCCTGGAATGAATTAATAAGAGATTATTTAATAATAGAGATGTAGGTACTGTCGTCGGCGAGCCTTACAGAATCACTAATACTATAACCATACTAACACTTTGCACACACAACTATAAAAATAGCGACGTCTATCGGAAGACTACCCACTACCGTCACTTCAAATGTAAACATCAAACTAAAGTCACGCCATCTTGTGGCGGCCATGTTTCAATTATATATTTAGTTATTTATTACTAACATTTTGTGTGCTCATATTGGGAGGAGGTGGCTTCTTCTCAAATAGCACTCTGTAGATGTCATCTAAATTGAGCTCGTCAGTCGGCTGCACGGTGAAAAGTGGACTATCCCATCTATTATTGGAGTTTGGCTCTTCAAACCTGAAATCACAAGTATATATTTCATTATTGTAAGGTACAAACTTGCATTTACCTGATTATAGTCTAAGCAACTGATCGCAGGTGTAAAATACACATAAAAAAAAATTGTGTGGTGACAAAATAAGAATACGAAGTGTCACCACTCCATCTCATCCTAAGGGTGTCGTACCGCAAACACAACAGCGTGAAGAGAGGGAAACTCGAAACAAAACCCGGTATAGTACCTCCCGTATAAGACACGAGACAGGTCCTGCAACCAATCTGGTTTTTTTTTTTTTTTTTTCCTCATTCTCATTATTGCAATCTGTTTTTAATGAACATTCAGCAATATGTATGTCAAGTCATTTAATGATTTGTGAGGTACATGTCCAGTGACATGTCCTCTTGATATTAGTTTATATTAGGTCTTGAGGTATTCTTTTCTTCAGTCTCCTCACACTTGGCAGGATTTCATCCATAAGATGGTGTGCTAGTATATTAGGATGTAACTGCAATCTATTCTTATATGTTGAGACATTTTCCTTAATTTCTTCCTTTACTGTTTTAATACCAAGGTCATGGTGAAGTCTCGCATTAGTGACATACCATGGTGCATCTACTATCATCCTTAAAATTTTTGATTGGAACCTTTGTAGTATTTCCAGATTTGAGTTGGCAGCTGTGCCCCACAGTTGTACACCATATGTCCATATGAACACCATTTAATGTAACTGGAGGACAAGTTTGCCGCCTGGTAGTAAATGTCACCTGTACAGATTTTGTTTCATTAGCTTTAATTCGCCAATCTTTCAGCCATGTTGCGACTTTGTTCAGACTGTTCTGTAGTTTATAAGAAGCTTGTGTTGGAGTATCAGCAGATGACATAATAGCTGTATCATCAGCAAATGTTCCCATGATAACATCGGCAGATATTGGTAAGTCAGCAGTATATAGAAGATACAGAGTGGGTCCCATTACACTGCCTTGCGGTACTCCAGCTTGGATTTCTTTAAGCTCTGTATTTGCTTCTCCTTGATTGACGAAACAGTGTCTACCCATTAGATAAGATTTTATTAGGTTGTAATAATTGATGGGTAGTGTCTTTTTTATTTTGTACAGAAGTCCATTATGCCAGACTCTGTCGAATGCCTGGGATATGTCAAGAAAGGAAGCTGTGCAGTACTCCTTCTGTTCGAATGTTTTGATAATACTATCTACAAGTCTATGGATTTGTTCGATAGTGCTGTGTTGTTGCCTGAAGCCAAATTGATGGTCGGGAATAAGTTTTGACTCCTTTATAATAGGATTTGATCTCCCCAGAAATAGAATCTCCATTACTTTGGAGGGTATTGGGAGCAGGCTAATTGGGCGATATGACTTAGCATCTTCAAGACTTTTACCTGGTTTGGGAATCATTATAATTTTTGCCACTTTCCATTGCGGGGGTACATATTCTCTTTGTAGAATGGCATTGTATAATTGTGTTAGGTAAGTTATGCCCTCTTCTGGTAGCTCTTTCAGGATAGTTTCAGTGATTAGATCGTATCCTGGTGCTTTCCCTAAATTCAGTCTTTTGATTGCAGATTTAATTTCTGCTTTGCTGAATTTTTGGATAGGCAGCTCTAATTGGTGGGTTTGTTTTAAGTATTCCCCGACTATTTCAGTCTTTGTGGAGCCAGTGTCAGGATTTGGTTTAAATACTTCTTGTAGGTGTTCCATAAACACATTAGCCTTCTCAAAATCATCGTTAGCCCAGGAGTTATTTGCCTTGAGCAAAGGTGGTTTATGAGTTATTGGACATTTGAGGCCTTTTGTTGCTTTCCATAACGAGTAGTCTGTCGAGGGTCTAGCGTCTAAGCGTTGTAAGTAGGTTGCAGTGTTTTTGTTTCTATCGTCACTCAGCAGTTTCTTAAGTTGAGCAGCAAGTTTATTGTAAGCTACAATAATTGCATTTTTGAAGCTGTTTTATCTCCATGATACCTTGTAGTTTGCCATCTCTTTCTAGCTTTACGCTTTGCAGCTAATAGTTTTTTAACCGACAGTGAGCACTGAGGTCCGTTTCGACTAAAGGGTAACGGGGAAGGCGTGGCTTCCCAAGCTGCCTGCTGGACAGTATGATTAAAGTGCTCTACTGCGCTTGTGACATCCTCATCAGTTTTAAGTGGTACTTTAAGATCTAGAGAGCTAATTATTAAGTCTCGAAAGTATTCCCAATTTGTTTTATGAGTATGCAGGCGGCATGGTTTTTCCATTTCCGAGATCTTTCGACTTAGTAATATTTCAACCGGAGAGTGATCAGAAGATAGGTCAGCACTAGATTTGCAACTAAAGTAGGTTCTGCTAATACCTTTAATGATGCAGAAATCAATAAGGTCTGGTTTCTTTTTTCTATCTGTGGGCCAATAAGTAGGTTCACCAGTTGAGATGACTCCAAGCCGAAGTTTATTTATGCTCGATAGTAACTGGCGACCCTTTGCAGTTACTATGCGAGAACCCCAGAAAGTGTGCTTGGCATTGAAGTCACCGCCAGATACAAACCTTGGTCCTAAAGATTTGAAGTAATCATTATAATCTTCTTGCTTTATTGTGTATTTTGGCGGGCTATATACAGCTGATATTGTGATAGGCCCCGACCAGTCCTCTATTACAATATTTGTTGCCTGAATTTTTTCACTACAATAGTTATTAATTGCATAATGTCTAATGTTTTTCTTTATTAGCACTGCACTGCCTCCATAACCTCTACCGTCAGGGTGCATGGTATGGTGAAATTTATATCCTGGTATGCTAAAGTTATGCTTACTTGTAAAGTGCGTTTCGGAGATTAGAATAATATCGATGTAATTTAAATGCATATATCTTTTGATCTCGAGTGTATGTTTTGACAGCCCGTTGGCGTTCCAGAGTACCATTTTTATGGAATCCAGTTTGTAGTTAATTTGGACGTGAGATTTATTATTAGATTTGTCATTGTTGTTAACTGCTCCATCATTTGCTTCAGTGTTATCATTAGTTCTCTGAAGTCACAATTTTGGTCACTGTTGATTATGCTGTTTGGTTCTTCAGCTTGAGGTTGTGGTTTATTTCGCGTTATTGCAGCGTATGTTGATTCTTTGAAAGTCCTGGTACAACTTTGGCTTGTTATTGTCGGTTGAATCTGTATTGGCTGTGTTTTATATAAATTATTTTCGGACTCTTTCAGAGGTTCTTTGTTCAGAATTTTAGGTCTTAAAGAGGGAAAAGTTTTTTTCTGCAGTTCTTTATATACAACACAACCCTTGTAGTTGGCGGGGTGATTTCCATCACACAGAATGCATTTGACATTGACCGACTTTTCTTTTCTAGGACAGTCCGCAGAAATATGAGTACCGGCGCACTTGACGCAGCAGGGGTTATGGTGGCAAAAAGTTTTGGTATGACCATAACGTTGACACCTTGAGCACTGCGGTATTTCGCGTTTTGGTCGCGGTGCTTCTACCTTGATTTTGCAGTTTAGTAATGCATCAAGCTTGTAGATATCGCCGTTTTTAGGGCCTGGTTTGAGTTCCACAAAAAACATAGAAAGAGGTTTTTTAGTCCTTTGATCTTTGATATTCCACACATTTGTTGTTTCAAATCCAAGTGATAGTAGTTCCGTTTTTATGTCCTCTGTTTCCATGGACCAGTGCAGGTTTTTGAAAACCACTTTGAAGCTGCGTTCTTGCTTTGGTTTATAGGTGTGAAATTCGGTTTTTTTGTCTTCCAGGTGTTTTACAATTTTACTGTATGATTCGGGTGTGTTGGCTTGTATTTTAACTTGATCACCACTAATAACTTTGATGTAATATTCATTATTAGCAACTGTTTCTAGGAGTTTTGTTAGCGGGTTAATGTTTCCGACACCATTAACAAATATTGGTGGCGGCTTATTGGACTGTGGTTTGGTTTCTTCTACTATAACGACTTCGTCTTCTAGCCCTTCGAACCTGTTTTGGGTTGCAATTGGTGCATCAGATGTTGTAGGTCTAAGCCAGTAGTTTGTCTTAGCTTGTTTGCGCAAAGCATTTTCTGGACTACTATGATTCCTTTTATTGCGTGCATTTTGATTGTTCCATTCGGCATCTTTTGTCGTTTCTTTATTTAAATCTTCCACAGGTGTAGATTTTGGACTCACAAAGAGACTTGGATGGAATATTTGTTGCACCATATTTTTATTTGCCATATTTCCCTTAGTGGAGACATTACTCCCCGAATTTGGGGTAATTTTGCTCATGTGGCAACACTGGGAATGTCATTTACGATTGACATGTAAAAATACTATTTAAAATGCGGGTACACTGAAAACGATATTGTCATCTGTCAAGTTTTTTGTTTTCACAAAGAAGGTAAGTATAAAATTATCACTTGGTCACTATTTGGAATGTATGTTTTATCAGCACAATCCTGTGTGTTTACAAGAAAATAACAATTTGTGTGAAGTATTGATTGTTATTTTACACAAGGGTGGTAAGTAATCACTTGCACATTGGTATTTAGCACTGTTTTTTTCACGAAAATATGGAGCTATATGACACGCGTCGCGACCGTAACAGAGATTTTTGACAACTGGTGACGCACATATTGACTAGTCATTCCTGTGGTCATCTACCCTATTAGGGTAGATGACTGTCAAGTCAAATCAGTATCTTTTTAAGAAACGTCAAAACGATGAGCCCCATACTAATTTATATGAAATACAAAACGTATGTATGGTCAAATCATGTAGTTTCAATGTTTGTATTGATGTTTATAAATTCACGACAATGTTAAATTGTAGAGAAACATTGTTGTTTAGAATATTTTTGCAAATGCTATTTCCTGTATAGTGTAAAATAATTTATTGTTATTGTAGTCATCTACCCACTTAGTGCGAAAGGGTGACGCAAGTTCTGGGCATGCTTGCGTCACCTACATCGCGACCCAGGCGATACAGCGTCCGTGGAGAAGGTAGTCACCAGCAAAAGCTGTTTTAATAATCTGATCAAGGTGTTTGTCTTCCGTGGATATTATTTTTACAATAAAAAGTCTATGTGCTTCATAAATCTTTGAGCCATTTCCATACAAAGTAAAAAAAACAATAAAATGAACCTCGTACTTTCTGAGAGCAGCACATTCAACCTACACAGGTAACTGTTCTACAGAACCTCAGTGAACCCAGTTTAGGAAACTCAGCCCTAGGCTACCTTTACCTCTAAATAAGGTTTACTCTTCAGAGAAGGTAAACCTATGAAAGGGAGAACTACCCTCTAAATAGTTTTAAAATTTAACCAAAGGGTGTTAAAAGTATACCATTTTTATTTTACTAAAAATAATTCATCTCACCTTAATCTAGTCAATGCATTAAACACTTCCTCAGTGTATTGCACATTTTGTATACTGCTATCCTTTTCTGGCACATCATTATCAGTATTTACCTCCTGCTTTCTCTTAATGTTTGCTTCCCAAGCTTCATCATGGCTTCTTATAGAGTATATTGTGCATTGTGTGGACTTGGATGCTTTTGATGCACAATACAATTCATAGCGGTAACCTAGAAACCGAAAATAACCAAAAATAAGTTTTTTTTTGTAAAAAATTCCAGTCCAAAGACTGTTAAGTAGAGATGATACCCGGTAACTGTCAGGTATACCACATTTCTGGCATAATATATAATATAATCAAGCGGCTATCCATCCAGATACCTAAATTTGAAAAAGTTTTTTTTTATATAAATTAATAAATTTTAATGTATATAAATCACCTCGGAGAGCATGTTAAGCCATCGGTCTTGCGCCTAATCTCTTTCTGGTTGTGTCAGATTTCCATCCCATTGAACTATGAAAGTGAGGGACTAGAGTGCACTTGTGTCTGCACATACACCTGAGCACTATGATCACACTAAGCGAAGGCGAAAGTTTGTTAGTATGTGAGTGTGTATGTTTGTTACTTCTTCACGTCTAAACTGCTGGAGCGATTTTAATAAAATTTGGTATGGAGTTAACTGACACCCTGGATTAACACATAGGCTAATAAACTGTGGGTAACACCGCAGGGCACAGCTAGTGCACTATAATGTAACCAACAAGTTAGGAAACCATTTCTATTGTCCCAGAATGCTAATATTAATTATTTTGGGAACTTGAGTACTACATATTATAGTAAGCACCTGTGAGAACTTGTATGATTCAGGATTTTAACTGATTTTGTATTGTTTTAACAACAACAAAACATGGTCAACAAAATATGTTGTCTCATAGTTAAAAGTATTTTTTTATAAGTTAGAGAGCAAACAAAACACTGCTGATTGACAGCAGAAGTGCTGCCAGCCTTTAAGAAAAGAGTAGCCTCTTTTTTAATGTCGCTAAGTAACATCGTTACGGAAAAACTGTTGGCGACAGTTCATTCCGCTGTTGGTTGTGCGTGGCAGAAAGTGCCGCTTAAAACGCACTGTGTTGGATTGCCAAGTGTCTAGATGATGAGGGTGATACTTGGATGTTTGTCGCTTTGTACGGTGCCGAAACTTAGTGTACGAACAATTCCTCAGAACACTCTCCATAGAAAGTTCTATAATCCACGCAAAGAGACCCGACATCTCTTCGCAAAAACTACTCTTACCTTTAATATAATTACTGCCATCTAATATAACAACGTTGTCCTTTCCAATAAGCTTTTGTACTTCCGATTTAAGGTATCCCCTGATTCTCTTCTCCTTCTGCGAGTCCAGATATGAGGAGTTCTTCTCATAACCTAATTTTGCAATTGCTTCGTCTTCTGACACGATTTCAACCTTTTTTTGGTGTTTATTAACAAAAAAATCTTTTAACTCGTTAGCTCTTGTACTTTTTCCACTCACTGGGGTCCCACAAATTATTATTAAAGGCATTTTAATTAATTAAAAACATCAGATGTGAAGAGATGAGAAGCTAATTGTCAAAGTCAAAACGTCAAATTCAAATGAAGGTGGAGTCAGTGTTGCCAACTATAATTTTGAAAAACTATTTTCCTCTGTCTACGGAAAAACTAGAATAAAATATCGGTCAAGTGTGTCATTGGTCATGATAACTTATAAGCATGGCAATTCACTGCGTGAGAAGAGGCTCTTCTCACGAAAAGAAGTTATTGCATGACCTGAAAAGCGCAGCGTTCAGTTAGAATATTATGCACAAGTTGGAGTAGCAGTGCGATCTTAAAAGTCAATGCACGAGAATAAGAGAGCTGCTGGTGATGCAGCTAAGACTAGAATAAAAACTTTCAAACTATTGAGCAAGCTGATGCTATGATTACTGCCATCTAGATTGCCGTGTGGGGTGCGGCGTTAGAATATAAACCTCCACCCCTTCTCCTCTCGAGGGTGTCGTAAGAAGCGACTAAGGGAACAGTCGAGCAGGTGCAACTTCTGCTTAGAGATGGAAAACTCGAAATAAACCCTATACCAACCCGTCTGGTCAGCGTGGTATAGTAGGCCAAATCCTCTCAAATATTAATTGAGAGAGGCCCATGTCCAGCAGTGGACTGTAAACGGCTGTTGATGATGATGATGAGCAAGCTGAGCCCGCAGACTGATTTTTAGTGTCACTGCATAAGCTGGAACCTGTAGGCTGGCGAAGAAAAGTACCCAGTTTCAGTTACAGTCTTGTCGGGCAAAGTGTGAGTGTAGATGTCACTACGCAGACAGAGATGCAGGGCAAAAGTAACAGCCCTTAAATGATCGGGAGCAGAGGGCGAGCCCTAGAAGCAGGTCTTTAAATGCACTGCGTGAGAAGAGGCTCTTCTCACGCAGCTTATGCAGTGACACTAAAAATCAGTCTGCGGGCCCAGCTTGCTCAATAGTTTGAAAGTTTTTATTGGTTCTAGTCTTAGCTGCATCTCTAGCAGCTCTCTTATTCTCGTGCATTGACTTTAAAGATCACACTGCTACTCCAACTTGTGCATAATATTCTAACTGAACGCTGCGCTTGTCAGGTCATGCAATAACTTCTTTTAACTTCGACTGCTCCAAGTTCCAGTAGCACTCATCTCCCTGCGCAGCAACTTTAACTTTTGCGCACTGTTTCGGAGGGGGGGGGGGAAACCAGTTTTATTTTGGGTTGGGTCCCCATTTATGCGCCCATTTTTGCGCGCCAAGCGTCAAGAATGCTAAGCCAAAGATGGATAGTCAGATAGAAATATGTGGGTATATGGGTGTCGGTGGGTATATAAATCCATATATATGAAGATGTACATAAGCAGGTTGGGTTGGGAGATGGAAAGGAAAGGCTGGGTTGAATACATATGTTCAAACGCGGACGTGCCTTTATGTGTGACTAACCATTACACGCAGTGCGCGACGCGAGCCGTCGCTAGTTTGCAACCATGAGCAACGAGCTCGTGGTAAACGAGCTGCTGGCGTTTCTGCAGCAGAAACTGGACGTGATGGACGAGGTGTCCGCTGTCCAGATCTGCATGACGAACTTGAGTGAGGACGACATTTTTTTTTATTTTTTTTAGAAAAATATACTGCAGCCAAGCGGCTACTGTACGGCGTTCTGAATAAGACCGCCCAGATGGTGTCTCATCGTCGCGATGGGACTAAGAAAAGTTTAGCGGAAGTCATCACGCTGCTGAAGGAGACCGATCCTGACGACGTGCCTACGTTTGTGGCGAAGGACCTGAACAAGCTCCCTCCCGTCACCTTCGATCACGTCGACGTCACCAGCCTACTGAAAGACATAGTCTTTCTGAAGGCGAGCCTCGCGGATGTGCAGCGGAAGTATGATGCTTCCGAAGCCAACGTAGAAGATCTGCGCCAACAAGTCATCGAGTTGCGCAACGTTATTACGGGATCTGGGTCACCGTCGCATGTAAACACGCGCCGCGGTGCATGCCTAGATTTAAGTTACGCGTCAGCTGTGACGACATCGCCGCCGGCGTCGAATGCTGACCGAGCGGAATGCGCTGCAAGTGCGCATAGTGACCCCGCCCGCACGCCCCGCAAGCCTGCGCCCGTGCCTGCGGTTGCTACCTGCAGCGCTGCCAAGGTCAGCCGCCCCGTTGTACAACAGAAACGGGGGATAAAGACGAAGACCAGCGAGAGCGTGCCCAAAGCCCCTTCCAAAGGGCAAATGGATGTAGAGGGCTTTTTAAAGGTTGAAAGGAAGCAGAAGAGGCCCTCCAGACGAAACCAATGTGGTACCGGTAAAATGCTGCTGCGTCCGGCAATAGCAACGACGCAGTTATATGTGTCTCGTCTGCATCACACCACAAAGGCAGAGGAACTTGTGAATACCTCCGGATCAAGACGAAGTGGACCTTGAGGGTGGAGAAGTTGGAGTCGCGCCATGACGTCAACTTCAAATCATTCATGGTGCGAGTTCCCAGTGAACATCTGTCCATCTTTATGAAAGAGGACTTCTGGCCGAAGGGTGTCGCGTACCGACGTTTTCGTGGAAGGTTACGTGACACCACGCAGCGAAACACGACGCCGCTGTCTCAATCCCACTGTCGTGTATAATTTAAATTATGTATAAGTTTATTGTTATTATGTTACGTATTTGTGTAATTGTAGTTTAAATTATGTATTAGTTTATTAAGTTTTTTTTTATGTACCTATGTACCTGCGTATTTGTATGATATGGGCCTTAGTAGCCTGAAATAAATGGTTATTATTGTTATTATTATTATTATTATTATATGTTGTGTGTGTGTGTTGTATATATGTATACGTTTTTATTATAAATACATATACCTGTACTAAAATAGATAGTAGGAGGGAGTGTGGCCGGTGGTTTCTGTTATACCAGGTTCAGAAGGATTTTTTAAAAAATTTATTTACATAGATTTACCAACATTTGTTAACACCATTACATTTTATAACAATAACAGTGCAAATTATGGATAGGCCATGTGTAACAAACAATTATAGGTAAATACAGCATTTACAAAAAATAAACAGCTTAAACTAAACTAAACTATTAACTAATAAAAACTTTTTAACAAAAAATATTACCGACTTCAAAAATAAATACAAGGCAACTAAAAAGCAAAAAATAATATACCTAGAATTAACAAAAATAAATTAAACATTTTGAAGTTGGTGCCATGACATAGTAGTCTTTATGTTTTATTCAGCACCAACTTCAAAATGTTTAATTTGTTATTGTTGTTCTAGGTATACTATTTTTTGCTTTTTAGTTGCCTTGTATTTATTTTTGAAGTCGTTAATATTTTTTGTTTATTTCTCACTTTTTAGTGGGTTGCTTTATAATTCACTTATGTTACAATAGGCTTATGTCATCTGCTCAAATCCTTTTACGAAATATTGCTTGCCCCGATGCAGGGCCGTTAATTGTTGAGGAGTTCACTATCAGCTTTATTACATTGTATAATAGTAGTATATCGAGATTAAAGTGCTACTCAATAATCGCAAACTGTGAAATATTGAATAGGTCGGCTCGTAATTTTTGGTCTTCGTCATCAGTTCCACTTCACCAATTGGTGTTTTTTAAGAGTAAATGCACGAATCACTATGAAATATATCTTAATATAGGTGTGCTTTTAATATTTTAAGAGTTCTCTCGATTTCTCCAGGATCCCATCATCAGATCGTGATCTGGGGACAATGGGACCAACTTGGAAGTATACCCTTTCAAACACAAAAATATTTTTTCAAATCGGTCCAGCCGTCTTTGCGTAATCGGTGAACAAACACAAAAAAAAAAAAACAGTCGAATTGAGAGCCTCCTCCTTTTTGAAGTCGGTTGAAAATGATAAAGATTTATTTCTGAGAAAGATACTTCATCAGGATAGATCGGAACCGACCAAGCGAATCAAAGTGAATATCAACTAAATCACTACAGTCGTTCAACAGTCTGCAGAATCTAGGTAATGATGAGTAAGCACCCAGTTGTGTTCTTCTTCGTGGCGGATAAGGAGGTGTTATGCAATGCCGTGGATACCTAGCTGGTACACGATAGCTCACTTTGCTCAAGAGCCCCGGACAGTCGACAATACCGTTTAAGATCTTGTACATGAAGATACAGTCAGTAAATTCGCTACGACTTGACAGAGTGGTCATTTTAAATTTCGTGAGCTTGTGCCTGTCAGAAGCCCTTTTCATGGCTCGACTGCAATTTTGGACTAAGTGCCACATAAATCTCTTTTGAACCCTTTCCAGTCGCAACAAATGTGTTGCATAGTGTGGTCTCCATACGACACTGCAGAATTCCAGGGTGCTTCTGACTAGGCAATTATACAATAAAATTTTTGGTCTAGCGGTATAAAAGATTCCGGCCAAGAACAAGAATCCGGCCAAGAACAGGCGGCAACCTCTTGAAGGGCAGTCCTACCGGTCTTACCTAGGGGATCTTGGCGACTTGCGCTACTCCCTAGGTCCTTCGCCATCCCCTAGCACTGGATAGATGCTAGGGGATAGGGCCTCATCATGCAACTCACAGCTAGCCGCATGAGGAAAACCCCGCCCTTAATATAATAATATTGTTTAGTTTCAGCTTGATTTAGGTATTCTAGCTAGGTCATTAGGTAGGTTAAGTACCTACCTATGTTCAGTTGTATTGAGTACCAGTTATATTTACTTATTGGTTTACTTAAGACTTTGTGATGTATAGTGTTTTAGTTAATGTATTCTCTATATAATTTATCTTTTGCATAAAATAATATTTTAAAGATTGTAGAATTTTAACACTTTCCTCATTATTTATTCTGGAGGTTTCATTTTTTGTGAAAACTAATCTCTCGACTTTCGTAACAGACGGAACAACACTAGACTTTGTATACGCAACGTCAAAACAGCATTAATGTGGAAAATATAAAATACCGAATATATTAAAACTTGAAATTGGCAGATGCACAGAACATGCGAGCCATAGTCCTGTTGGAGCAAATGAACGAATGGAGGACTGCAGAAAAAAAAAATACCGAATATTTACAAAGACTTACCTGCAAATTTATTTAAAAAAATGTGTGGCACTCGGGGACTGCCGCGGTAAAGCTATTGCATAGCATTTTTATCAACTTAAGTAATTCTTCTTCTTTTGGCAATGTAGCCAAAACTTAAGTAATTAAAAATGTTTTTTTTTTTATTTTGAATTATAAAAAAAAAAACAATGTTTTTAATTTTTTTTTCTTTAATTTTTTTTTTAAAAAAAGCGTAAAAAAAAAAATTTTAAAGTTTTTTTTTTATTAGAAAATATTTTTATTTTTCTATTTTTTTTTCTTTTTAAATTAAAAAAAAAAAAGTAATTAAAAGTTCTGCTATTCATCGATAGATGGCAAAACTAAAAAGTGTCACCGCTGTGCCCGTCGGAGTGGGGAGCGTGAGGATTTTTCGTTACGGAATTTCTGGATTCGGTCCCCGCGCTCAAGGCCCGCGATAGAAGCTATGCAATAGCTTAAAAACAAAGTTATGGAGTTGTTGATTGTTAAATGTTAAGTATTAATGATTTTTTAAATGATACAACGATTTGACATGTTTTTCTAATTATTTTTTAACTTTCTTATTTTAATATAATATTTGTATAAATAATAATAATAATAAAAATCATTTATTCACTTAGGAAGCAAAATACTACACTTGTGAAAAATCGATTCTACATTTACTGGTAATGCCTGTTCGCAAACAATAGGTAAAGCCCGAGAAAAGAACAGGCAATAAAAACTCGTGGCCACTCTTTTCAAATTGCCAATGTTTACAATGTTTCTCTGTTTATAAACTGTATATGCAGGTAAGGTGCTGCCATCATTATATTATACACCATACTAAAGGACTGATGCAAAAAAAAGATGTCAATAATATTAGAAGAGTACACGATATCGGATACATCAGCCTCAATGGGTACAAAATGTGTATTTTGACGTACCTACTTAATTTAATGTACCTACTCAATTTGCACGCCACATGTGGTAGAATATGATGATTCATAATATTATTGTAACATCTTGTATGTACCATATTCAAACAAATAAAGATATTATCTTGTATTGTATTGTACTCGCTCTATACTGCATCTCTTTTGTTTCCACGGACGGGATCTACAAAATACATCTCTTGTACGTTTCTTGAGCGATAAATCATTACTCGCTTCTCGCTCATCGTCGCTGGTTAGACAGGTGCCTTAGGGTCAGGCATGATTCAGAGTTTCTATTACAAGTTTTGCATAGATTTTGAATAAATACTTTTTACAACACAGATCATAATAAAGATTTTCAAAGAATTACCAAGTTGATACTGACACATGTCATATTCTATAAACTTTAAACGAAGATGTCATAAATATTTTTGATACTAGATTATTTAAATTAGTGCTATTTTTTATATAAATCTAATATGGACGCAATTACGGATAATCTTCCATTAGTTAACTCCTGTTGTTTTTGCATTGTTTTGAAAATAGGCTGTTATTTTATAGCGATTCTGAGTGTATTCGTTTTGTATCCAAATCTACTTGATGATTACCTTTCTTGTAAAGACTTATGGGCGCCGATAGCTGTACCGTTGTTATTAATTGGATTAATTTTCAGTATATATTTCTTTGTGGGACTATTTAACGATGATGAAACAATGATCAAAGTAGTTGTAAACATACTTTTGATAACGTGGTTCATAACTGTTGTTGCTAATGTACTGCTCCTCTTTGTGTTGGTGAATATGAACTGCCCTGATGATACAAAATTAATAATTTTAAATTATAATTGGTTATATGAGTCAAATTCAAGGTTGTGGTATATAGAAGGACTACTGCGAGTTTTACTCGGCGCTTTAATTCAGTTTTATTTTATAATAGTTGTAAATAGTTACCTATTCATGGTACCTAACGAGAACATAATTTAGACCACTGTAAAATACGTTTGCAAATGTAACTAACTCGAAATACATATTTGAAGTTGTCCAAATGTGGTCTTTATTTTGATATCTGTGTGTTAATATTAATTTAGAAGCGGTGATAGCCTAATGGTTACTGCATCGGACTTGCAATCGTGAAGTCGTGGGTTCGAATCCTACCTACCGATCAATACTACCGATATGAATCCACTTCTAAAACAAGGTATTTAGATCAGCGTGAGGGAATATCAGGATTGCTAGTAATGTAGGACGCAATCCTAAATTGCTAGTTAGTTTTTTTTAATTCTTGAATTCTGGATCGTAGGTATGGGCGTGCCACAAGGATCAGTTCTTGGTCCATACTTTTGGTAGGTACTTAAACAATGTAACGTTTGAAGGTGTTATATTTATTGTCAAAAAATAATTGTAATAGGTTTAGATTTTGCCGTTTGAGACGAATCAAGAATTTTGAAACATTAGGCGATAGGTGCTATGGTCTGGTACCTGCGTTACACCATTCAGGGCTTTAGTTGACAATTATCAATCGAAACATTAGAAAAATATTAGGTATATCTTTCAGTCAAAGCATGTAGCATAATCTATACTAATATTATAAAGCTGAAGGATTTGTTTATTTGTTTGATCGTGGTAATCTCAGAAACTACTGAACCGAATTGAAAGATTCTTTCACTGTTGGATAGTCCATTTATCGAGGAAGGCTATAGGCTATACATCACGCTACGACCAATAGGAGCGGAGCAGCAATGAGAAATGTTGCAAAAACGGGGAAAAATTACGCATACGAAGTTGCGCGGGTCAGCTAGTATTGAATAACTTTAGGTAGGTATGTTAATTTCCCCTGGATAATAAATAATATATTATAATAATAATATATCTTGGGACAACTCACACAACGCTATCTGATCCCAAACTAAGCAGAGCTTGTACTATGGAAACCAGACAGCTGATAAACATACTTATTTATTTCTAAATACATACATAATATAGATAAATAACACCCAGACACAGAATAAACCATCGTGCTCATCACACAAAGTTTCATCCTGGGTGGGGATCGAACCCACGACCTCTTGCGTAGCAGTCGGATACATTCCCACCGCGCCACAGAGGCAGTCAGTCAAAAAAATGTAAGCAGATAGTTTATATTTATATAATCGTGGAAATGATAAAAACTCAGTTCAATCAACTAGCAATATGCCGAGTGAAAATTCGTCAGGTGGCGCATTTAAATAAGCTATAGATGCTCTGGTCTGGACCCTCTGCGTTACACCCTTCTGGGCATCAGCTGTCAATCTTTCCACCGAACTATAGCCGGCTGACGTGTTTACTTATTTACAATCTATACTAATATTATAAAGGTGAAGAGTTTGTTTGTTTGTACGCGGTAATCTCAGTAACTACTGATCCGAATTGAAAAATTATTTCGCTATTGGATAGCCCATTTATCGAGAAAGGCTTTAGGCTATATAACATCTGGCTACGACCAATAGGAGCGGAGCAGCAATGAGAAATGTTGCAAAAACAGGAAAAATGTACGCAGACGAAGTTGCGTGGGACAGCTAGTATCATAAAAACTGTCATCTGGTAATTTTTCAATTGAGAAGAAATGGGTGAAAATATATATTTTTTTCATGTTCGTGTGTTCAGCTGACGTATTATCACTTTAAGTCAGCTGACTTTTTTATTCAAGAATTTAACGGTAGGCTAGGTAGGTAGCCTAATGGCTACTTGCAATCGTTACCTTTTTAAGAAAAAAAAAAACTTTATATCAGAAATAATATTCCAGTTTTGCATTAGTTTGACATGCAATATGACAAGATCTTATTAGATCTTGTCATATTGCATGTCAAACTACTGTTTTCCTAGATAGACTGTTATGCAGCCTGTGTTTAGGAGTTTACAGTACCGTTCAGTTTTGGGTAATCTTTTGGTTAACAAAATAACCATAATAGATACCACTTACACATTAAACCAATTACACAATAATATTTGCAATACATATAAATTATTGTTATGCAAATATGCGTACGTTTGTGCGTTTGTGTGTGTGTGTGTGTGTGTGTGTGTGTGTTTGTGTGTATGTGCGTGTGTTAGTGTGTGCGCGCGCATCCGTGCGTTCGTGCGTCCGTGCGTACGTGAGTGCTTGCGTGCATGCGTACGTACATGTGTGTGTGTGTGTGTCAGATTTCTTTATGTATGTGATTTCCTCAAATGCTTTGTACAGAAATTTCATTCGGTCCTCATAACATTCGGTCCTCCGCTTTCTGCATCCATATTCATTGGCCTATATAGCTTAGCACTGGTGGAAACGGGTTCAACTAATTTATGTTTTTATAAGGAAGGATGCGTGCTCTGGATGCGTGTTACGGAGCTATGGGGTCGTGCTATGTATCGATGGTCGCGAGTGCGAGACGAGTAAGACATACTGTAATACATCTTCATAGCACATCTTACTCGCCCCGCTATATAAGAAACGGTCACATAGTTTCGTAGCTTAGCTTTCACAAACTCGCAGCATAGCTGCATAGCACATATCTGGTGGAAAAGCACCCTAATAGATCAGGTACAAGCCTTTGAAAATTGCAAAAAAGTGAAAAAAAATCATAGCAGGATGAAACCGATTGGAAAAGGAAGAGGTCGAGAAGTGGAAGCGGGGGGGATTTTAGGGTAAAAAACGGCTTATCTCGATTTCCGACAAAACTACAAGTCCTATGGAAAAAAGTTAAATGGCAAAGTTGTAGGTAATAATAAGATCTATAACATTTGTATTTACACTTTTTTCCTATAACTTCAAAATGTATGTGAAAAATTGAAATAACCAAGTTTTAGGTTTTTTATTTTATCATTTACAAAAATATTACTACATTACATACTTCTAATTAAAAAACACTGCATCAGTGCCCTCGATCTGAGAAGCTTTCCGTCCATTAAGACCCCCAAAAACCTAATACTTTCTATCTCTGTTAGAGTGGTATCTCCCAACATACATATATGATGATGGTGTATTTTTAAGTTTTCTCGAAAATTTGAAATGTGCACATTTTTTTACATTAAGTCAAGACCATTCCATACGCTCCAGGAAAACAATGAAGTCAAATCTGTTTGTAAGAGCTGAATATCCTTTTCGTGTTCAATATTGCAAGCATAACGGAAGATCATTGATGAAGATGTTAAATAAAATAGGCCCTAATTGAGATCCTTGGTGAACACCAGATGAAATTGGGTATGATCCAGAGTGATATCCGTTAGCACCAACATAGAACAGCCTATCAGTCTGATATGACTCCACCCATTTCATTATAGCTTTAGTGAAACCATAATAATGTAACTTTCTGAGAAGTAAATATTGAGGGATCCTATCAAATCCCTTGCTGAAATCTGTGTAAACTACGTCTACTTCTTTTTATTTTATTATTATCAACTGCCTCTCTTAAATACTCTGTGAAATTTATTAATTTTGTGCACGTAGACCTACCTTTTACAAAACCATGCTGTTTGTTTGTTATGGATTCCAAAACCTTAGCTATGATAGGAAGTATAGAGACAGATCTGCATCGTGCTTTTCATTTGCTTTATGAATGGGAACTACTTATGCTAACTTCCATTGTACAGAAAAAGTAACTCAGCTGACTGACTGACTCAGCAAAAATACTCTTAATAGGTTCTAATACATTTGAAGCACATTTAACTACGAAAATTGGCGAAATGTTATCTGAGCCAGCACCTTTGTTTATATCTAAGCCTATAAGTTTCTTTAATAGTAAACTACGATTGACCGTTACAGTCCCAAAATAATCAGCGTTTCCATGGATGGTGGTATCTTGATCAAACAAAGTATATTCACTTTCTCGATAAACAGTACCGAAGCACTTTGCTAATAGGTCGCAAATTTTATCACCCTCTAAAGGGGTGTCAGATGCATGGACATAGCAGTTGCGGCGGTACTGGCGGGGGGGGGGGGGGGGGGGGGGAGCGTGCCTTTATATAACGCGTAGAAGGCCGAGCATCGCCCTATACTATAGCACTTCATAATTAGCAGCGATCGCACGCGTTTATCGGACCTCTCTAGCGAGGAATATAACAATCTATATTGAATAAACTCGAAATTTGTGCACCGATATCAAAACTTCTTTCACTTATAGAAAGATGTAACAAAAAAAAAATTGGAAGTTATGTGGATATGTTTAGTGGAGTAAAGTCCGTGCCGGACCGGGTCGCTAGTAGTCTATATTTATTTTTCTCATTTAACTATTTATAAGTTCTTCGGTAAAACATTGTGAATACTGAAAATATATATTACGGGTCTTAATCGCGTGAATAATTTAAGGTAAAATACCCTGTTTACTGCCCGACGTTTCGACCGTATTACAACGGCCGTGGTCCTCTAGTCTACCCGTGACCACGGCCGTTCATAATGTGTACAAATCGCGAAAGTTTATACATCATTGTGAATACTTTCTTTACTCTTTTACTACATTAGAGTTTTGTTAAAAATATCCACCATAGTATTTACGTTTTCACATTTATCAAATTGTTTTTCGCAGTCTATACTTTTTAGGCGAATATTTACTGCCTCATAGTCTACATTGCGATAGTCATATTTTACGTTTTTCGCATTATTATTTAGACCAACAGTTTTTGAACACATACCTAAAGGAAAAGGGTGGGTGAAACACATCTACTATACTTAAAACTTCTGTTGCTTCGACTAAAGAACTTATTGGTAAATCTGATAATATTAAATCTAACATTCGCTCTTTAGAATTTAGAAGATTATTTAAATGTCTATAATTATCACTACACTGACTAATACTCGAGTTATGATAGTAACTTACTGAGTTATTAAAGGACTGCCAGTCAATACCATCGAGGTTAAAATCACCTACTATACATGTACAGTTGGATCAACGTAACTTGACCGGATTGAAGTTAGGTTCTTACCACTTTCGCGCATGTCATAGAGATGCGACCCTAAAATTACTTACGAAAACGATTAATTATGTTTAATAGATTAAAAATACAAACAACATTTTAATTTAACAATATAAGAACACTATTTAAATGAGTTCATAAAAGTTTAAATTTAGAACAGTTACAGTAAATACTAAAGAAACTTTGAAAAACAATTTCTTTACGAAAATAATCACAAAAAAACATGAGTTTAGTAATACTAATTATGACAATGTAATGCGTAATCGCATCTCTAATCCTCTTGGTTTAGTTACCGCCCCCGCCCCCCGCTTCCTGTCACCATTTACTTCCAAAAAATGCATCTGCGCAACCACTTCAGTCCGGCCTAGTTACGTTGATCCAACTGTATTTTTAGTGTGTCTTTCGGAGCTCAAGTTCAGTAGTTTTCTATGGCTTGAATTAGAAATTCCTTAGCGGTAACCGGGGTAGGTGTCAGGATACTGGCCAGCGGTAAATCATGGCGGTGGGACCAGACAGAAGCTGCAGTCACTGTGGAACAGTTACTAAGTTTATATCATTGACATAGAGACTGGATTGCGCCTTTCTTTTCAGGTATGAAGTAAATACAGGCTGCAAAGCCTGAGTGAGACAAAATGCTCTTGTTCTCTCTTTCTAGAAATCTGTTTGGTTTGTCACAGGATTGTCTAAAAAATGATTAATTAATACTACTACTACTGTTTAACGGCGGTGGCAAGTTAACTGCGCAAAATGAATTTATCTTTGAATAGAATCAAATCAAATACAATCCAAAGATCCTCACAGTCATTCTCCCATGAACAAAGGCGACTGAATTGTACTTCGTAGATACAGATATGAGAACTCCACCTCCTTCTTTGCCACCATAACTTAGACGTCTCTCTGTCGCATCTATAAACAACATACGAGTATGACTGCCTTGCCTTCACTTGACTTCCTCTGTGGCGCGATGGGAGTATATCCGACTGCTACGCAAGAGGTCGTGGGTTCGTTTCAAACTCGGTACACCTCTTTGTGTGATTCACAAATTGTTGTTCCAAGTCTGGGTGTACTTTGTGTCCGTGAATTGTATGTTTGTATAGTCCCCCGCGACACAGGGCTTGTGTTCAAGATGCGGGAGTAAAAAAAAATGTACTATTAAATAGTTCTGTACTTAAAACATTTCAATTAAGCCACTTCTCAGATAAGATTATAACATCATAGTTGCATACTGATAAATTTTGAATAAAGGTATCTGTTTTGTGTGTCCGACTGCTACGCAAGAGGTCGTGGGTTCGATCCCCACCCAGGATAAAACTTTGTGTGATGAGCAGGATGGTTTATTCTGTGTCTGAGTGTTATTTATCTATAATATAAATTTATTAATATATAAATTTATTAATATATGAGTACCTATGTGGAGACCAGACAACCGATAACGTTTGTCTGGTATCCATAGTACAAGCTGTGTGAGTTCTCCCAATATATTTACTGACTTTATGTACAAAAATATTGTACAAAGACGGACTTAATGTTAAGAGCATTCTCTACCAGCCAACCTGTGATGTAACATGAAATTATATATGTAGGTGCAGATTGTTGACAGCCAATGCTAGTTATTTAAGATAAATACAATCGATTATAAAAATAAAATAAATATACACACATACGTATACTTAATAACACAACATACATACAAATATACATAACTATACTTACATTACATACATACCAAATACATATACCAACTTAAATACATTACATACATACAAATAAACATATACTTAAATTCATAACATACAGACATACGTTACAGTCATATAAGTGGCTAACGAGATTCAGCTTAACCATCGAGTAACAGTGTACGAACTTTCAGCTTGAAATTGAAGCGATTAGAAGCCATTCTGATTTCGGGGGGCAATGCATTCCAGAGTAAAACATACTATACAAGGAAGGAGGATCCGACGAATCCAGAAGAATGAGCAGGACATAAAAGAAGCATATTGTTGGAAGAACGAAGCTCCCTACCATGGCTGGAGCACAAGTATTGGAAGATAATAGATAGATGGACAAGATTTTACAACAGGGAAAGAATATAATTAAAGCCGTCTTTTAAAAATAATATAGATTCATTGTCTATATTATTTTAAAAGACGACACCGCAATAGCGTACAAGCATTGTATCGTAGGGAACTTTACAAACATACAAATCACGGGCACGAAGTACACCTAGACTCGGAATAACAATTTGTGGATCACACAAAGTGGTGTCCCGTGTGGGAATCGAATCCACCACCTCTTGCGTAGCAGTCGGACACATTCCCACTGCGCCACAGAGGCAGTCAGAAATTATTAATAACTGTGTATTCTGATGTATTTATCGGTTTTCCTTGGGAAGATGCGCCCATTCCATACCCAAAAACATCCTTTGTCTTTGGCTGCTAATCTTGTTGCCGCATGTAGCGCCTTGTTTACGGGTGACAAATGTTCTTGGATGAATATAGGTTGAATCGCGCCACTTAATCCTAGATGTCCTTTATTAAGCTATGGAAAGAGCTATGCTTGGAGTTTCGCAGTAGAACTAAGGTTACCGACATAGCTCAGGGGATTAGTAAGTTGAAGTGACAATGGGCCTTGCCTGGCTGTCACCTCCGAGAAGTGCGGGTTTCGGAAACTACCCTCGCTTGATTTTTATCACTCACTATTACGAAACCGTCGGTACTTCGACACACAACACTAACGACATCTGCACACTGCAATGCGTGTAATGTTTGTTCGGCGGTGTGTACACTTGCTGATCACGGGATTCCACGATATTGACAAACGATATCCATCTTCTCGGTTGAAATTGACGTGTTTTTTGATTTTAACCGCTTCTCTCGCCGTCCTGGCGTAATATTGACGGTCAGTGGAGAGGACCTGTGGTTTATGTAGTTCAATCGAGTGATTGGATCCCGCATCCAGCAAGTGTTCCGCTATTGCTGACTTGTTTGTCTGTCGGTTTTTCACAGTTGCGATATGTTCCTTAACCCTATCCGCTATTGTGCGTTTGGTTTGGCCGATGTAGGAACTACCACAGCTGCAATCCACTTTGTAGATGCCAGGTGTCTGTAGAGGAATGACATACGTCGGGAGTCTCTCTTCTTCGTATGTCGTGTGCGAAACCCGCGCTTTTCGGAGGCGACGCTGAACTGAATCACTCTACCCGTGACCACAGCAGTTGCAATACGGTCGCAACGTCGGGCAATAAACAAAGGTATTTAGCCTTAAAAAAAAATATTTACGCGATTAAGACCCGTAGCTTATAAAATTTTATAATTTGTGATAATTGCAGTGAATTCCAGCTAGAACAGTGGCTTATGGTATCAAAAGCTTTACAGTGGTCTATAAAACCACATACGGAAGAATATGAAACTCTCGATATCTTTCTATGATTTCTTCGAGTGTCTGTGTGTGATCAATTGTGCTAAATCCTCATCGGATCTGATTTAGTTAAACAACTGATACTCGTAAACACAACGTACATATATAATTCTAAATACATATATCAAATCAATCAAAAATGTTTTATTCATTTAGGAAACAAAATACTACACTGGCAACAAAAACTCGCAGCTACCCTTTTCAAATTGCCAATGTTTTCAAATTTACGTTTGTTTAAATACAATAATTGCATTGCATGAAAAATAGATAAAATTGAATTCTAGACCCAGGAATCGAACCCGAGATTTCCGTAAGCCAAACTGGAGCTGGAATCGAACCACCGATCTGGACTATGTTATTAGACCTCAAATTTCTCTATCCTTTCATTCTCGCGAGTTAGGCACTCAGGTTTGTTTATTTAAAAATTGTATTTAATGTAAGTGAGGTGTTGCCACCATTTTATTATAGGTACACTATAATAGAGGATTGATGCAAAAAATGCTCTCGTCCAAAGATGGCCATCTCAACCTCAGCACACATATTATACTATCATCAACCTTGAGAATGTCTGTTCAGAATAATATATATAAGAAAATCCAACTTTCATTCTATATAACTCTCTCTTAACTTCTCGTTTATGTGACTACCAAAAAACGGACCAAGAACTGATCCCTGTGGCACGCCCATACTCCCTTGTGACCCGTAAGACCATTTAAATTTAAAACAAATCTAGCAATGTGGGATTAAATAGCTTGTGTTAGGAGTGGGTTCACATCGGTAGTATTATGGATAGGTTTCTACTTAACGATTGCGAGTCTATTTGCTATCGCCTTTTCTAAATTAACATTAACATACAGATACCAAAATAAAGACCACAATAAGACAACTTCAATTATATATTTCGAGTTAGTTACATTTGTATGTTTAAATCAGGTTCTAAATGAGGTTCTAACAGATAAAGGTAATTGTTTACAACTACTACCCAATATAATTGAAGTAAAGCGCCGAGCACAATTCGTAGTGTTCCTTCTACAATCCAAGGCAAAAAATGAGGCCACCAATTATTATATAAATAAATTATAGAACTCTTTTCGAAGGGGCAGCTTATTTGCAACTTCACGAAGAGACAAACTCCATTTACAAAGACCGTTATGACCCACGTTATCAAAAGTATATTAACTACTGATCTGATTATTTTCCCATCTTCTTTATAGAGTCCCACGAAGAAATATATAGCGAAAAGGAATCCAATTGATATCAACGGTAGAGATATCAGCACCCTTAAGCCTTTACAAGAAATATAATCATCAAGTAGATTTGGGTACAGAACGAATACACTCCATACCGCTATAAACCAACAACCTATTTTCAATACAATGCAAAAGCAACAGGTATTAACTATTGGCAATTTATTTGTAATTGCTTCCATAGTAAATTTATATCAAAACAATACTAATTTTTGTGAAATAGTATCAAAAATATAGTTATGACACGTGTCAGGACAAGTTGGTAAATTCTTCGAAAATCTTTATTGTGATCTGTGTTGTAAAAAGTATTTATGTAGAATCTATGCACAACTTGTAACAGAAACTCTAACCCTAAAGGCTTCTACACACTATCAGGCCGCTAGCGGATATCAACCTATCCGTTTATCTCAACAGACCACATACTTAAGGCCCGGCTATACCCTCTGTCTTGCCTACGCAGTCGAAAACTGCAGTCAAATGGCAATGACTGTACAAATAAAAAATAAAAAAAAAACTATTTCATAATTTTTTTTTTTATAATTTTTAGTGGTTAAAGGATGTAACAACAAACATTTACCACGGCCATTGCCAAGTATTGAAAATTAAAACAAAAAGTATCACAGTCATAATCATGTTAAACCTTTTTGAAATGCTTACAGTGAGCCATTCATCATACATGGCGATATTCGAAAAAAAAAATTTTTCACACCTCTGACTTTGGACATCTCACAGCCGCCATGTTTGTTTTTTTCAAACGTCACATAAATATTTTTTTATATTTTTATTATTTTTTTCTTTCACGTTGATGTGTCGAAGGGACGGTCTGAAAATCTGCGTTGTTACATGCAATATAATATAAACAGCATTTGCTGAGCTCGTCCCTTTTGCCTTTAGTTTAAACTAAGCAAATATTTGTAAACGCGTGTTGGATGGTAAAAAAAAATCTATTCTATTCTAGTTTAAGAACACTTAGGCGGTCAAGACAAATCAAGAATTTCGACTTTCTGTGGGTTTGGTATGATTGATTACTTGTCAAATGTGAAATGTAAAATGACTGTGAACCTATCTTTCCTTTTAAAGCGTTGCAAATGCGCATAATGACCCCGCCCGAACGCCCCCAAGTTTACATCCGTGCCTGGGGTTGTTGTTGCTGTTGTTGCTGGAGTGTGCCCCGTTGTATAACAGAAACGGGAGATGAAGATGAAGACCAATGAGAGCGTACTACAGCACCTGCTAAAGAGCAAATGGATGTACAGTACGATCAACGTATCTTGACCGGATTGAAGTTAGGTTTTTATCACTTTCGCGCATGTCATAGAGATGCGACCCTAAAATAACTTACGAAAACGACTAAATATGTTTAATCGATTAAAAATACTAACAACATTTTAATTCAACAATATAAAAACACTATTTAAATCAGTTCATAAAAGTTTAAATTTAGAACAGTTACAGTAAATACTAAAGAAACTTTGAAAAACACTTTCTTTACGAAAATAATCACAAAAAAACATGAGTTAGTAATACTAATTATGACAATGTAATGTGTAATCGCATCTCTAATTCTCTTGGTTTAGTTACCGCCCCCGCCCCCCGCTTCCTGTCACCATTTACTTCCAAAAATTGCATCTGCGCAACCACTTGTCGCCTACTTCAGTCCGGCCTAGTTACGTTGATCCAACTGTAGAGGGCTTCTAGATGAAGAACCCCTCCAGACGAAACCAATGTGGTACCGGCGTGACGGGACCTAACATGCTGCGTCCGAGATACCAACGATGTCAATACAAGTCTTTAAAAATTGGGAGATAATTATGACTTTATTACAACGTCTGGAATGGTTCCAGACGTTGTAATAAAAACAAATAACCATCTGACATAAACGAATATGCTGTAAATCTATACTAATATTATAAAGCTGAAGAGTTGGTTTGTTTGTTTGTTTAAACGCGCTAATCTCAGGTACTACTGGTCCGATTTAAAAAAAACTTTTTTTGTTGGATAAGCCATTTATCGAGGAAGGCTATAGGCTATATAACATCACGCAGCGACTTATAGGAGCGGAGCAGTGATGAGCAATGTTGCAAAAACGGGGAAAATGTATGCATACGAAGTTACGCGGGACAGCTAGACTTTACTAATATTATAAAGTTGAAGAGTTGGTTTGTTTGTTTGAACGCGATAATCTCAGGAACTACGGGTCCGAATTGAAAAAATATTTTGTTGTTGGGTAGCCCATTTGTCAAGGAAGGCTTTAGGCTAATCACGCTACGACTAATAAGACCAATAGGAGCGGAGCAGCAATATAAAGTGTTGCAAAAACGGGGAAAATTAACGCATACGAAGTTGCGCGGGTCAGCTAGTGCCTTCATTAAATGAGAGAAAATATAAATAATACATATTCTTACCTCGTTGTTCCCGAAGTTGCGAAACGTTAGGCTCCTAATTCATGAAATGACCGTCTGCTGCGTATAGTTTTTTTTTAAGACTACTCCCGCAGTAGGGTACAAGCCCTGTGTCGCGGGGGACTTTGCAAACATATAAGTCAGCAACACAAATTACATCCAGACTCGGAACAACAATTTGTGATTGTGGATTATTATGGCATAGAACTTTTTAAGTCATAGTTTTTTTAATTGATAGTTTTTTCAATCCATACTAATTTATAAATGTGAAAGTAACACTGTCTGTCTATCTGTCTGTTACGCTTTCACGCTCAAACGGCTAAACCGATTTAGATGAAATTTGGTATGGAGATAGTTTGAGTCCCGGGGAAGGACATAGGATAGTTTTTATCGCGATAACCGACCTCCAAGCGGTTGGAGCCGCGGGCGACAGCTAGTAATAAATTTTTTTTTTAGGGTATTTCGATTTTGATAAAATTAGGTATGTGCACTCAGCATCATGGTCACATGCCAACCCTTGAATATGACCACACCTTTCTGTTACACATTGTATATTGTAGATCCCGTCCAAGTAAACAAAAGAGATGCAGCATAGAGTGAGTACTCGCCGGCAGTATGAATCTCTATCTCTATCTATCTCTTTTGTTTACACAGGATCTACATAAATATGTACATTTATTAAGCAACAACACCGCCACTCGCTTCTCGCCGTTGGCGGGACAGGTGCCTTAGTCTATCAACTGACTTATTCTTTCAGAACTGTGGTGATGTACTTTTCTTGAAAAAAAAAATTGTACCGCTACCAAAAAATAATTTAACACTATGCTTTATTGTTAAGTTCTCTGTAGTATCTATTTTAAACCTTAATGCTGATATTAAACAAAATGCTAAATACTCTTTGGCCGATAGCTCGATCAATCATAGATAAATATTAATACCACAAAATAGCTAGATTACAGAAAGCGAATTTACCATCGCCGGTCACAGCAATGCTCTACTGCTTATAACTTGCAATTAAAATTACAATATTAAATCGTGTGGGTTAAGGTACATTTTAAAATGACAACATAACGACTGCCTCTGTGGCGCGGTGGGAGTGTGTCCGACTGCTACGCTAGAGGTGGTGGGTTCGATTCCCACACGGGACACCACTTTGTGTGATCCACAAATTGTTGTCCCGAGTCTGGGTGTACTTTGTGTCCGTGGCTTGTATGTTTGTAAAGTCCCCCGCGACACAGGGCTTGTACCCTAGTGCGGGAGTCATCTTTAAAAAAAAAAAAAAAAAAAAATGTAACAAAGTCAAGGCTGGCTCGTCCATGGGATGAACTACAGGTCAGGCAGGAGGCGCCGAAAGCGTCCTCCGAGTGAGGAATCTAGGGCATCAAGACGACTCTAAATTGATTTACGAGGGGCTCTAAATTGATTTATAACGCCAACTCCCTCGTACGTACTATGTATTTAAAACCAAACCACACATTGTGTATGGCGACGGTGCAACGCCTGAGCGGCGGGCTACGGCGCACAATATAAAGTTCCGTAGTCCCCCCCCCATCCGAATAATGTGGATTAAGAAGTGCGATTTATATTTTCTTCTTCTCATTTGTTTAGCTGTGTAACTTGTAAAGCCTACTTCGCTGTAATAGTTTTCCTTTCAATTTCACTATATGTACTACAACCGTGAATTATTTACAAACCCAACATCAACCTGTGTGCTGTGCGGTGAATTATTTGCGGTGCGGTGCTAGCGTGGTGCCGTGTAGTTCGGCTCTTAGGTGGTATCAGGTGAAATGATCGACATCCACCCCTCGTCCCTTGATGACCGTAGGTGGTATCAGGTTGCACTCTCCCCACTTCACACTTGATCAATATTGGGTCGCCAAAATTTGGTATCGTTCCAATCATAATCTGACCTCGGGACTGATCAAAGTCAAAGTAAAAAAAACAAAATTCTTTATTCACTTAGGAAAACCACACTTGTGATACGTCGAGATTCTACATATGTAATTCCAAGTTCGCAAACAATAGGTAAAGCCGGAGAAAAGGACCAGACAGTAAAAACTTGCGGCCACTCTTTTCAAATTGCCAATTTTACAATGTTTATTTGATATGGGGGTAAGATGCTGACTAATATAGTATCTATACTAATATTATAAAGCTGACGAGTTTGTTTGTTTGAACGCGGTAATCTCAGGTACTTCTCATCCGAATTAAAAATTATTTCAATGCTTTCACTGTTGGATAGGCTATAAAACATCACGCTACGACAAATAGGAGCGGAGCAGCAATAGCAAAATGTTGTATAAACGGGGAAAATTTACGCAGTCGAAATTGCGCGGGACAGCTATTAATATCCTGTGAGAGTACTATTAGGTTATTAGTACTATTAGGTTACTGCACCTTTCACACATTCCATTTCTACACCACCCTAAGGTAGACTGGCAGAGAATGCTTTTAGCATTAAGTCCACCTTTGTACAACTTTGTGCATAAAGTTTTAAATAAATAAATAAATAAAATACTTCATTCACTTTTGGTTACGAAATGGAATTCTCATGAACACGTCTGAGAAAGTCTGGAATAGTCTGAGTCTATTCGTAGTTGAGAACAGACAAATCATGGATCGATGGTTATCCTTCGGTTAGCCTCATAATATCACACAAAACAGGGAATACTAAGGTTCAGATCTATAGAGCGTACTTTGGCTTAGCTCCTGCCCTAAATGAAACTTCTTTGATGGTAGAATATGACGGAGAGGTATTCCCATACACAGCATCTAACCTGGTTTTTATCACGGATATTCCAACTTAAACATTTCGAAAACTTTCAGATTTCCTATTGTCTTAAACGTCGTTAAATCAAAACTACAAAAAACAGACACCTCCAAACTACACGCGAAAAAGCAGAATAAATAAATTTTTGGACCGCACTGGTATTATTGGTTGAAAACCTATGCTCTGAAACTATACACTAGCAGTCGCCAGCCGGGAGTTTTAGACCACTGGATCACGTGCCAGGGGCCTGTAACGACTATGTATCAGCTAAACGGTTGCCGGCCGGCTACTTGCTAGTGTGTGTTCGATTGTCGCGGCTGTCTGACCGTACCTGATGGTGTAGATCGCACCGGCGCGGGCGGCGGCAAGCGCACACGATTGGATTGGATGTCAGTCCATAACTTCTAATAGAAAATTGTTAGTCTGTGGTCTGTTGTGATTAAATGACAGGCTGATATCCGCCGGCGAACCTTCATTGCGCATTTACACTCTCCCGCGAGACGCGAATGTAAAGGTGCACTAGTGGCTCGTCTCACGACTCGTCTCGTGTCTCGTCGGGCTCACGTCGTTCGTTGATCGATCGTTGAAAGCTCAATAAAGCATGTTCTAGACGTTTGGAAACAAGGCTTCCCGCCAAGGTGACCTTGCTGGTTTCCAACAATGTAGACGGCTGTTGCAAACCATGTACCAAGTAATTTGGTTTACAACAGCCGTCTACACTGTTGGAAACCAGCAAGGTCACCTTTTGGGAAGCCTTGTTTCCAACCGTCTAGAAGACGCTTAACAAATGAGCACGCCGCGAGCGTATAAACATAAGCTCGTCTCGCTGCCTGCTCGAGCGAACATGAAGCCGGGCCACGAGTCGAGCCGCAAGCCACCAATGTAAATCCATCATTAGACTCAGTATCCAAGAGCGATGTCAATGAGAGCGTTGCTAAAGAGTCGTATTAAAGTTTTTTTTTTTCCTCATCCCTCCAATATACTAATATTAACGGTAGAGATTATGGCTCGCACATTATGTGCATACGCCAGTTTCATGTATAATTTATTTCTAGTTTTCTTCTTTCAATCACAAAGTCTCGTTCTTGTCCAGTTATCACGTATTTAAAGTATATTTAACACTGTTTTACACTTTAAACGCGGAGCTGTAAAAATAGCGACATGTCAGTTTGCCGCTATTTTTACAACTCTCCGTATTAAAGTTGTCTACTGTAGTAAAGCTATTTTAGAAATGATATAACACTTCTGTCAATTCTGACACTATTTGTCAAGTTTTGGTTATAATTCAGTTTAGCTTTTGATAATAATTTATTAAATATAAAATTATGAATAAACTCTGTAGATGCCTGTTATATTGGGTCCCAGTTGTAAATAATGCTTGCTTATGTCTTGATTTAAAGTTAGCCTGCTATATCGTGGCAATATTTACGATGTCCTACATGCCTCCTTCTATATTATCTTTATATATAATGTGTTATTCAATGTGGGCTGCATCGTTTGGAATGTTTTTCATTTTATTCGTAATAACAGTTTGGTTCGTTATGGGCTTGGCCAAAGATAATAAAACAGTAATAAATCTTAATGTTTACATTATCTATTTTTCAATATTTGGAAGTATAGGGGGCAATGTTTGGGCGATGCTTGAAATCTACGGCAACAAGGATTGTGCACAACTAAATTTCTTTGCATATATATTTATTATAATTATCGATGTTGTTATAAAAGTTTATTGCCTGGTAATTGTGCACAGTTACAACCTATAGCAAGTGTGGATGCGGAATCTATGTGACAGATTTTCTGTGCAGTATAACTGTTATTACTGCGAATTTGAAGACTTGTTGAAAATGGATGAAAATGGGCTAAATTGCAATCAAATGAATCACAAATTGGAGTTATATATTGAAGATGAAGCCTCTGTATAAAGTTTGCAGTAATTTTCCAAATAAGTGTCGGCTCGAAATTACTTTGGGCTGGCCCGCTGAAACGGTGTTAACTATCAAGAAGTAAAATATATACATTCTTATTAATTAAAAAATGTGTTTTACTTTTTTACTAGCTTCAAAAATAATATAATTTCTAATAATGTCTTGGGATAACTCTTACAATGCCATCTGATCCCAAACTAAGTAGAGCTTGTACTATGGAAACCAGACAACCGATAATAATAATAATAAAGCCCTTTATTCCGAAATTAAATAGTTACATTAATAGTGTGGTAATTAAAAACTACAAAATGTCTCTGGTTTCGGTGTGCCTCTTGGCATAGGCCTCCTCTAACAACTTCCACTGTTGCCTATCACGGGCAACCCTCCTCCAATTAGGACCCGCTGTCACCTTGAGTTCCTTCTCCCATCTAGTAAAAGGTCTTCCTCGATTTTTTACCATTCTGTCATAGCCTAACTCCACTTTCCCTTTGTGTCTCGCATCATATGACCTGTCCACCTCCATGTTTGTTGGTCTAGTTTTGTTAAGATATCAGTTAGTTTTGTTTTGGAGCGAAGATCTACGGCCTTTATTCTGTCCTGTCTTTTCGAGCCTGTCATACTTCTTTCCATTGCTCTTTGGCATTTGGCTAGTTTTTCTCTGAGCGATTTAGTAAGTGCCCATGTCTCACACCCATAAGTCAAACATGGGAGTATACATGTATTAAAAGTTTTTCTTTTCAGTGATATGCCAATATCCTTACACTTCATTATGGCCTTAAGAGACCAGTATTTTTTCCATCCGATCGCAATCCTTAAATTTATTTCTTGGCTAATTTGGTCGTTGAACGAGATAATTTGGCCGAGGTATATGTAGTCATCAGCATAAGACAAAATATTTTCCTCTACGATAATTTCTACTTTTGTGGAGTTGGTCATTAATTTTGTCTTATTGGCATTCATTTTTAAACCGATTTTCATGCTTTCTTCGTTCAGGCTGTGTATCATGATTTGGAGATTATCAGGGTTTTCTTCGAATAGAACCAAATCGTCGGCAAATAGAAGGTGGTTCATTTTTGATCTATTTATGTTTAGGCCGAACTTTGCCCTGTTTAAGTTGCGAAAAATGTTTTCCAGACAACCGATAAACATACTTAAATATTTCTATACATATATTCTATATATACATATTTTAGATAAATAACATCCAGACATAGAATAAGCCATCGTGCTCATTACACAAAGTTTTATCCTGGGTGGGGATCGAACCCACGTCCTCCAGATTAGCAGTCAGGGTCACTAACCGCTAGACCAACAGGTCAGCTTAAAAAATGGGGTGATTTTCCGTTTGAAGTATGTTGTATGTTCGAGATTTTCTCAAAAACTACTCATCCGATTTAGATGGTATTTACTGTTTGACAGTTTATTTTTTTAGGAAGGTTTTAGTGTATAAAACGTTATCCTAAGTTTGAAGACACCAGAGGAATAGACTAAGTTAAAGAAGTAAGGCAGTATATTAACCGTTAATCAACAAAATTTTAATATTTTTCCTACATAACACTTTTTTAAGGTAACTTTGGAAATGATATAACACTTCTGTCAGCAATGGTGATTTTAGTGACAATCTTGTTATTCCCCATATTACTGACAATCTTGTTAACCCCTCCAGCTAAGCTCAAAAGGCTTGTGTTATAGTGTGGCCATTAGTGCTGTGCACTCCCTGAGGTATGCACGGCGAGGTGGGGGGCGAAGAAAAAAGTGCATGAGTTCACATGAGGTCGATACATGTCGGACAGATCTTACGATATCAGTTTGCATTTCTAAGGCAAGACTTGTGGCGAACGTTGCGTTGGTCGGAGGCTATCTATCTGTAATATATACTTACTTTGTTGATTAAAATGTAACCCAAATATACTCATATTTTATTAAAAATATGCAGGTGATAAATAAGAATTGAAAGTTATAATTCACAACAGGACTTGTTTTATTAAACATTTTTTATATTTACAAACAATTATATATTCTAACGAAAGTTATTCTGACATAGATTCTGTTTCAACTTCATCTTCCATTTCGTCATCATCTTCATCTTCCTCTTCGCCACCGGAACTTGAATCAGAGTCTTGCAAATTTATTATGAATGAATCGATAACATTATCGAACCTACTATCGCGACTCCAGTAATCATTTTCATTTTTCTGGACATGATCGTCGCATTTCTGCCATTTTTCCGCCGTGAATTCCGAAAACAATTTATCCAATAAGATTATCTTTTCGTCTAGAGAAGAATTAATATAGTTTTGGGCTATGTTGTTTTTAATATCAGCCCAGACCAACTCGATTGGATTTAAATCTGGATGGTACGGAGGTAAACGCAGAACAGTGTGTCCACTGGCTTTCAGGAGTTCGTCAATTCTATACACGGGTTCTTTTTGTGTATTTTTGATAAGAAGTAGCAGTTGAGCCTTTGACATGGTTCCTGAAAATTCTACATTATGGCGTAGCAACCAGTTCTGCATTTCACTTTTGAGGCTTGATATAGTTGGTTTCTTCTCAATCTGAACGCTGTGGTAAGACGCGTTGTCCATTACAACCACAGAATTCGGCAGCAACTTATCTTTTAACTTTTCATCTACCCACTTATAAAAAGTAGGTCCGCTCATATCTCCATGATAGTCACCGGTTCTAGCATCGGATTTGAATATAGTCAATGTATCATCCACTAAGCCATTTCGACACCCAGCGTGGAGTATTACTAGTCGCCGTCCTTTCCCAATATCAGCATGAATACCGGGTTCTGACGATGATTGCCAACATTTGCTGGCATGGTGACTGGCGTTGATGTATGTTTCATCAAGAAAATATATGTTTCGGTTTTCCGTTCTGTAATTTCTGATTTGTGTAAGATATTTTTTCCGCCACACTGTAATATTAGGCTGCTCTATAAGGAGATGTCTCTTTGATTTGCATTTTTTGTAACGGTAGCCCATTTTGTGTAAAAGCTGTCTTAAATATTCCCGTCCACAATTCAATATGCCATCCTGTCTCAAACTTGATAGTAACTTACGGACACTTGGTATTTTTTTTTCAACTTCGTAAAACTGATGAATTTTTCTTCTGATAACTCCAAGGTCAAAATCATCCACAACGTGTTTTTTCTTTAGAACTTTTGGTTTTTTTGGCGATTGAAATTTTAATTGGCTTGAATTTTCAATTGATAAATAGCCCGCAGAAATCACATTATGTACGGTTCTTTTGCTGTATCCCGTAGCCTCCGCAACGATTTTAGCAATATTCACGTCATTTTTAAATTCAAAGCTTTCTTTGTCTGCTTTTCTTTTCTTAAAATATTCAGCCACCTTAAAAATGACAGTCTTCATATCACGAGATAACGCACGACCCATCTTTGAATATTTATCTCGTGTGCGTCTGACATAGACAGTCCGATACAAATAACACTACCTGCCGTCACAAGCGTTGACGGCGCACTGACAGCGCAGCAGCCGATTCTAACCCCCCCGTCTCACCGCGCGCATACCTCAGGGAGTGCACAGCACTAATGGTCATACTATAGCAGTGGGTTCACGTCGGTAGTATAATGGGTAGGATTCGAACCCGATCACGATTGCGAGTCCGATGCTTTAGCCATTAGGCTACCACCGATTCCTTGGTGTTCTTTTGTAGTTGATTCATTTTACTTACCATTATACCAATTAGCTGGAACATAACAATATAGATACGTACTAATATCGAACATTTAAAAAATATATATATTTGTAACCGCTTACAGCGTGTTGTATGTCTGTAAAAACAGTACAAACATGTAACTGTTTAATACCTTTAAACGAGCAATTCTTGTATCTCGAATCTCGGAAACGGCTTTAACGTTTTTCATGAAATTTAGTATGCAGCGGGTTTGGGGTATAAATCGATCTAGCTAGGTTTCTTTTTTAGAAAACGTTTTTTTTCCTTTGTTACTTCGATCTGTCTCCTGTCCAGGAACAATGATAAGTTTGTCTGGCTGTTGCGATATTATTGACATGCGCGAATTAGGACCTGTGTCCTAACTCTCTCTACTTAAGCTGGTTTAGTTAGCTGTTACGGCACATAGTTGATCCTGGGGTATTTTGCGTTTAAGTCTTCTTTTGTGACCATTTTGGCGTTTTTGCTAGAATGTTTGGATGCTTTTGGATCTTGTCTTTGTATGATCTTGTGAGGTTGGCAATTTCTTGCTTCACAGTAGCAACCTTCAGGTCGTGGTGGAGTAGATCATTGGGAACATACCATGGAGCATTAGTTACAATGCGGAGGATTTTATTTTGAAATCTTTGTATGATCTCTATATTTGAGTGAGAGGCTCTTCGCCAGAGTTGGAAGAAAACGTCATTTAAAAATAAAAAATACCTAGCAAAGTTCAGTCATCCAGGTTTTTTAATTACCATTTCTTTTTAATTACCACCGTCGTGTTATAAAAAACCATACAAGTAGGAGTCCGACTCGCCCACCAAGGGTTTAGTACAAATTTATACGTACATTAGTAAACGTGTGCAACTTCGTCTGTGTAAATTTCCTCCTATTTGCAAAATTGTTCATTGCTCCTCCGCTCCTATTGGTCGTAGCGTGATGTTATATAGCCTATAGCCTTAGTCAAAGTCGGTCTCCAGTAGACCGACTTTGGCGGAAGCCATATTGGCATTTACTTAGGAGGTCATTTTTTTTATAGATATACCAGAAATTTCAGGTGCAGAACACTAAAAATTATGGTCACACAAACCCTAAAAATGTTATAATAGGTAGAACTTTTTCTGCAGTAAAATATGCCAAAATCATCTAGATCGCCATAATCTCAAAAAGAAGAATTTGACATTTGACTTTAATCAATCAAAATCATTAAAATCTTGACAAGGAATTGATAAATTATGTGTAAAATTTTGTAAAGTGAGTTTTTGTTACAATAATATTCAAAATGTGCCGAGCTATCACACGACTGCCGAGAGTTGAAAAATTCTGCTTTTGTTTTCATTTGAGAATAGGCAACTTTGTTATAGCTTTACTTACAGTGTTTTATTTGCCACCGTTCTTATTTCCGGAGTATCTCAAATGTGCATCATTTTGGTGGCAATCATTACCCTTTTTCATAATTTTATTGGCAATTACAATTTACTTCCTTATCGGCGTAATTACTCAAGTACCAATAATAATCCACATAACAACTTACATAATTTTAATATCAATAATTGTAACTGTAATTACAAATATTCTGCTGTACGTCATGATGCAAGTGCACGATTGCCCACAACCACCTACGGAAACTATTGTAATACTATTTATTTTGGACGTATTAGTTAAATTTTACTTCATGATAGTAGTAAACAGTTATGGTATGATGTTGTACTGCCACCAAGGTCCTCTATGATCAAGAAATGAGATAAAACTAACCATAATATAATTTAAGAGAATGTACGGATCGTAATGCACTCGGACCCACTGCAGATCGTTGTTTTTAAGACATAATATTTCCTATTCAGCAGACATCTTCGCTTCAATCGAACAGATATATTGAGAAAGAGTTTTATGATCAACAGGAAGAGCTACAACAGATTTTATTTCACTGTTTGTTTCTGTCGAAGTCTGCGAAAGAGCTGCTTGTTTAAGTTCTGACTTGAAATTCAGTGGGCCCGTAGAAAGTTGTCTGTTTGCCAATGAAGTAATTTATATTTGAAACGAGTCTGTGCATTTGCAAGTGTATTAAATAGTACCTAGTGAAGACTAAACTGTGGATAAGCATATGGACAAATTCCTAATCGTTAGGCGACTTCACAACAAGGATTTAAAAGAAAAAGTACACTCAGATTTGGATAATCTTTGTGGATCTCAGAAAGTTGGACTCATGTGAGAATCGAACTTATGACTTCTTGAAACAGCAGTAGTTCCTCTGCACCACCAATCATTGCTTGCTAATTTTATAGTGGAATATTGACGATTTAAAAACATAAAAATGTACCTAATGATTGTTTAGTCAGCAAGATCTCTGTCAACCTTTTACCTTTTTTTAAATGGCGCTAAGATATGGTAAAATTAGAGGTTCATAGCTGTTCTGTCCTGTGATTGTCTCGTTTGATTTTGTGATGAACTTCGACAATATATTTGCATGATAAAGTGTGTGTTTCTTTATTTATAACCTTAGATAATAATTTTAATTCACAAACATAACAAACTCTTTAGCTTTATAATATTAGTATAGATTAGCTGCCCGTGCAACGTCGTCTGCGTAATTTTTTCCCGTTTGTGCAACATTTTTCATTGATCCTTCGCTCTTATTGGTTGTAGCGTGATGTTTAATAGCCCATAGCCGTCCTCGATAAATGGGCTATCCAACAGTAAAATAATTTTTCAATTCGGATCAGTAGTTCCTGAGATAACTGCGTTCAAACAAACAAACATACTCTTCAGCTTTATAATATAAGTATAGATCATAGACTTAGGATTAGTAGGTATCTAAAAGTAAGTCTATGGTATAGATTTTTTTTATAAGTCTTTTATTGTTTAAAGAGGCTTTTTAATAATGTCAGCCTCATCATAACCTAATCTTAATTAACAAACTAATATCTAAAATTTACATAAATTTTCATCATAACTTAATCTTAATTAACAAACTAATATCTATAACTATTCTTAAATACCTACTAATAGGTTATGGATAAGTGAATATATTATGGGGCAGAGGCACTCACTGCTGCAGCTTATGGTATAGATAAGCTACTCGCTTTCTCGCCGTTGGTCGGACAAGTGCCTTAGAATTTCAAATCCCAAGATGTTCATGTTTATTTGCAAAATTGAAACCAAGAAGCTTGTTTCAAACCGATATAAGCCACAATATCAATATACTTTTCCTTATCTCTTTGAGTTTTAAAATATTTTGTCTAAGTCAATCAGCCTGTATCGGTCCACTGCTGGACATAAGCTTCTCCTAATATACGCCACAACACCCAGTCCTCCGCCTTCCGCATCCAATTCATCCCAGCCCTTCTTTATGTCGTTGGTCCACCTGACTGGGGGCCGTCCTACCTACCTTACGTTTATCAATCCGCGGTCTCTACTCTAAGCCTCGTTTGCCCCAGCAACCATCGGTTGACAAATATGGCTACCCCATTGCCACTTCAGCGTGCTTAACCTGCATGTTTTGTCGATACCTTTGGTTTTTTGTGATATGACCTCGTTGCAAATTTAATCCGCATT
This sequence comes from Herminia tarsipennalis, assembly GCA_945859575.2. Taxonomy (NCBI): domain Eukaryota; kingdom Metazoa; phylum Arthropoda; class Insecta; order Lepidoptera; family Erebidae; genus Herminia; species Herminia tarsipennalis. Next base: position 2,909,177 of record OX243859.2, read on the forward strand.
TTTTTATTTGTGTTCAAGCCCAACCGTATAGGGGCGTCTAAACGGGCCATGTTTTACGGCTATTTGTGGCGGCATTATTGGCAATTCATTGCTCGGACAATAATGGCAATATGTCTACAATAGTTTGGCGCATGATCCAGTCCCCTAAATGAGCTACACCACCCGGTAACAATTGCCATACTTGGGCCATACCCTGTGACAGCTTTAATATGTTTTGCTATATGGTCGGGACATTACCGCCATGTTGCCGGCCACAGCATTGCCGCCACAAATTGCGCCCGTTTAGACGCCCCTTAAGAGTCCACGTCTTTGCACTGTCTAATTTATCTAAATACTCTTTTTGATACAGACCATAAATATATTTAAGAAGAAGACTTCAAGCAAAGACAATTTAACACTTTAACAAGTACAATCAAAACTGACACACGTCACTAGAGAAATTATGAGGTTTTTGATATAAAATATATTACTATGGACAGCATTTTAAAAGAACTTCCAACTGTAAATAACTGCTGCGTTTTAGTTAGCTTGAAGTATGCCTGTTACGGTATAGCCTGTCTAACTTTCTTTTATCTAGAACCTATTTTACTTAATGAATTTATTATTTGCAACACACTATGGACTATATCTTTCCCTCTATTTGTATTCCTATTTGTTGTAACGGTATATTTCTTTTACGGAATCTGGAAGAGGCAAGCAAAGAAAATCAAGATAGTTGCGAAAATAATTCTACTTTCGATATTCATAAGTATGGTTACTAATATGTTGGTTTATTGGGCGATGTATAATCAAAAACCATGTTCCGAAAGACCATTAGTAATGCATTTCATAGGAGCAATGATTATGGACTTCTTGTTCAAATTATTATGTCTAATTATTGTTAATAGTTATGAGCAACAGTTGCTAAAAGTATAGCTCAAGCTGAATATCGCCCTGCAATATTCCAATAAAGAGACTGCAAGTAATTCTTACAGTTAATACTATAATAAAGAAAAATACACATTTACTTCAAGATATTTTTATAGTCAAAGTCAACGACGTGCTTATTTTGATGTGTTACAAAGTGCTGTTGTATCTTGAGTTGTATTTCAATGGCTCGTTTGATCCCAAACTAGCCAAAGTCTGTGGCAAGCGGACCACTGATAAACGTTCTTATATATTTCTAAATACATGTTATGGATATATTACACCCAGACAGAATAAACAGCCGTGCTCAATACACAACGATTTATCCTAGGAATCAATGGCTTTAATACATGGATGATGGAGTGACTTTCAAGATGTATACAACCAGAAGAATAACAGAGTGAGGATGCCTTTAAAAGAACAGCGCCCGGTAATAACTGGATTGTCTTTGCAAGTATATAGCAGTTTCTGCCATTCGACTGAAAAGATGCAATTTATTTTTACTTGAAGATATCATGAGCTTATATATTGGCAGTTTTTTAAATACCAGCGAACTAAAAGACAATAATAAGTTTATATACAATTTGTATAAAACGCTGTTGTTATGTATCTAATCCATAAATGGAATAAAGACATCTTGAATATGAGTTTTTTTTTTTAATAAAGATAACAGAAATGTGAGATTGTGGGTCTAACATTATTAGCAATCCTGTTATGATGATGTCCTCATTGTGGTCCTAAAACGCCGAAAGGGATAAAACAATCTTAGTTAGGCAAATCGTAACAGGTTCAATAAAGCAAATTTTAGTAAAAATTTCTTTTGATTTAATTAAAATCTTATTTGTTAAAAAGTTTGATATATACCTATATTAGCGGCGGTAGCTTAATGGCTAAGGCATCGGTCTCGCAATCTTGAGGTCGCGGGTTCGAATCCTACCTATTATACTACCGACGTGAACCCACTTCTAACACAAGCCTTTGAGCTTAGCTGGAGGGGTTAACAAGATTGCTAGTAATGTGGGACTCAATTCCACATTGCTAGTTTTCTTTAAAAAAAAAAAAAAAAAGTATATTAAGCTTGTTACACAACCCTAATATGGGTATCACCAAGGTACCCTTCTTTATTTTTGTGAAAATAAAACAGTACCTTGGAGTACTATATTCCCGTCGTTAACCCTATATACGTACCTACCAGATCTGTGGAAAGTTGCTGAAGTCATAATATTATTAGTGGTACATTATATCCCTTCGGCGCAGAATGTACAAAACGCAAAATGACCACGACACGCAAAATGTACAAAACGCAAAATGAACACTGCATACAAAATGTACAAATCGCAAAAGTAAACCCACGTCCACACCGCAGAGCAATAACTAAAGTACCTTTAGAAGTAACTTTAAAATAAAAAACTAATTCGCATGTGGTTGATTTCTACATTCATATTGCATTTTTCATGTTACAGGAAAAGAGAACCATTCGTCTCCAACACTTTTTTGTTACAAATCCTGTGAACCACCGGTAGACTATTGATCCATAGTAGGATCAAGAGTTTCGATAAGATTTTAAAATGGACGTTTTTATGATTGGACATTGTTCAAAGGATTTTAAGTTGGACATTTTTTGTTGTACGATTTATCGTACGAGTGATTTTAATAATGACACGGGTCACCGTGGCTAGAGTTCGTGTTGCTTTTTGTTAATATATTTTTAATGTGTATGTCACGTCACGACTATGAATGAGTCTTTAGGCCTTTCTTGTACCTTTTGCGATTTGTACATTTTGCGATTTGTACATCATGCGATTTCAGTTAGTAGGCCTTAGTTACCCGAAATGAAAGAATTTTATTTATTTAATGAAGATAGAAATAATTTTAGTTTAATGTATTTACTAAGCGCTACCTTTGTGATTTTTCCCATATTTTTTGGTAAAACGGTTCAAAAGTTAAGGGGGGGGGGGACACGATTTATGCAACTTTCGGAGCGATTATTTCCAAAAATATTCACTCAATCATAAAAGTTTGTTAATAACCTTATAATGTTTTTGCAAGACTTGACGAATGATGTGCCATACGTTGATGTTTGCTGAAAAAAAAAAAAAATTAAACTTCTGTCACATGTATGTACCCCCCTAAACATATTTATTATTATTATTTATTGAATCACTACAAGACACCTTTTTACCAAATTTCATCAAGATTCATTGAATAGTCTTCGAGTAAAATGCCTGTGACATACGGACGGACAGACAGACAGACAGACAGACGGACATGACGAAACTATAAGGATTCCGTTTTTGCAATTTTAGCTACGGAACCCTAAAAAGTATGTGATACACTATTTCTTGATGTAGCACAGCCTTTTGATAAAGTTTGGCATGAAGGTCTAGTGTATAAACTAAACACCATGCTACCAAAACAATTTGCTGCAATCTTGGTATTATTTTATCCAACAGAGCATTTCGCATTCGCCAATAAGACGCTTATTCAGAATTATGGAAAGAAAAATAGTAATTTCCAAAAACACCAAAATTTGCTTAAGGGGGCATTACACTGAGAGAATTATTTATTTAGCGCTACGTACACAGCGACACGATCGCCGGCCTCGCTCTTCCGCACACAACCATTACTTCACAGTGCGCAGGAGCGCAGATCAAAATAAAGTAGAATATTCGTTCGTACATACCTATGTTAGATTACGAACGCCATGAATATGACAATACGAAAATGCTCGTTTTTGCATTTTTCCGCAACTTTAAGATTTATTTGCGGGATCATATTAAGACATATCCTTAAATTTCTTTATTTCATCTTCTAGAAAAACTCTTTGACTAGTGACACAATTCTTTCGTGTCCTAATATTTAGATTTTCTATATAAATTTTTGAGAGAGCCGAACCCTGTGTCGCGTAATCTACCCTTAATATCGAAAGAGAATTTAATGTTTTTTTTTATTATTGTTTTTATTTAATCTGTAATACATACAGACATCTGTCACCTGTCTTGAATAACAACAACAAAATTTTGATGAAGAATTGTAGTTAATAAAATTAAATTATAGGTTATTGTGCTCAAGTTATAGTATGTTCTACATATGTTTTAACCGTTGTGATTGTTTACATAAATTGTATTTGTTTCGTCCTGTGTATGTCCTATGTCTGTGTTGTTTTCAGATCAATATACCGAGAAGCGAAATTTAAGATCTAGAAAGAATCGATCATTCTTCCAACACCGACCAATCTCCGTCGTTTGTTTCTACTCTATCTACATGAAATTGGCAAAATTGTGGTAAAACAGAAGAAAACGAAAACTATTACATAACAAAATAAACAAATAAAAACAACATGAATTATTTACGTACTCGCCACCGCGAAAGTGTAATAACTGCAGTAACGACTTGTTGTTTCTGTGTAAATATCAAACGTGGCTGCTACATTATAGCCATTCTATCTATTTTCATCATACCTCCTGCAACAATAATTGAAGCTCTTCTGTGTTTTGACCGCAAAAGACTCGTATTCAAAATAATACTTGGAATCTACAGTATAACGTTATTAATCGCTATTTTGGCTACATTTTATTTCATATACGGTCTCTACAAGAACAATACCAGAATCGCAACTGGATATATATTTATGTTGACAACTGGAATAATTATGAGTATAATAGCTGTAGTATTGGCTTCGCTTCCGAATCAAGGTAAACGAAAAAATTGTATGGGTGGTGGACATGCTGATTTGATAATAACTTTTATAGAGTTTTTAATTAAAATTTATTGCTTGATTGTGGTTCATAATTATGTAAAAATTACCAAATTTTATATGGGACTGCAAGATGTGCCTACGACTGAAGTTATGTATAGTTGACGCGGAGGGAGGCAGATTTTTGCAATCCTATTAGTTAATATTTCGTGTCTATTTGGATTGAGGAACCACTTTTTGAATCATAATGAAAATAATATATTATTTATAAAATTATATATACTACGGCCGTGGTCACGGGTAGACTGACAGAGTCTACCCGTGACCACGGCTGTTGCAATACGGTCGAAACGTCGGGCAATAAACAAGGTGTTTTACCTTAAATTATTCACGCGATTAAGACCCGTAGTATATATAGTTTTATAATGTGTACAAATCGCGAAACTTTATCAACAATATATTATTTAGTAGTAAGTCTAAAAATGTAGGATCGGTCCTCAATTTTGTAGTATAATACTTCAAAAGTCAAACGAACATAAAGGTGGCACCACAATCTAAACATCTGAATTGAGGAGCCACCTCGAACACGGAAAGTAATCAATGAATATTTTTGAAAATATCGTATCATTTACTACAATTCTAAACACTACTAGACTCAGATACTTCTTATAAAAATCTGAGTCTAGTAGTGTTAATATTCAAGAACATACAATATTTTTAATGTGGCTCCTCAATTTATACATAAGAGCGTGAATTTCCATGAAAGCAATTGTTCAATTAACATTCCACTCCAAAAACATTTAGTAGAGAGTGTGTTCGAATTTGTAGCATGTGGACAAAGAAGTAAAACTGAGTGAATTTAGTAAATAAACGCATTTCGCATTTCAGGCTCCTCAATCCTGATATTCTATATAGTAAATCATTGACTGTACCTACCTGAAATCACAATGGAATCAAAAACAAAAAACACTAACATTTAATACAAATGTCTACTAAATATATATGTACAGATCAACAATGTACTGAAAAATAAATCATTTTTCAATATTCCTTAAGTATTAGCTATTATGGGATTTTGCCGTAGATTCGTCGTTGAGGAGCCAGTTTAAAATGTGCAATATCTCCTAATTCATTAATTTTTAATTACTGACTCTTGTTCTATAAATCCTATATAATTACTACTAAATGTAAAGTTCTTTAACTTGCGCATTAATTGAACTACTACTTTTTTAACAATGACGATCATATACCTATGTATGGTCTGAGGAGCCACATAAAATGTTTGCTAACATTTTTAATTTAAATACTACCGAGCTCAGATTTTGTGTACTAACTACTCTTAAAAGCTACAAAATCATACTAAATTATGATAAGTTTTCATCCATGATGTTCCTAGTTCTGACGTGGCTGCTCAATCCAAACATTTAGATTGAGGTGCCACCTTTATGTTCATATAACTTTTGACGTATTATACTACAAAATCGAGAAACGATTCTACAACATTTTTAAACTTACTAATAAATAAGTATATTATTTTCATTAAGATACGAAAAGTGGCTCCTGAATACAAATGGACATAATATTTCTCTATAACTCCTCACCGTTAGGTTAGGTATTAAAAGATACGATAACTATTGTTATAACTTAAGGTATACTGACAGCAATAATATAAGCTTTCTTTGGTACATGTGTATTATTGTTAGTTTTAAGGAGTCTACACACCAAGCCTGCCGACCCGCCAACACAAGACGTCGAGTTATTGTCAGCGGCTTAGTTGACTTCACATCTCGTTTAAGTAATAAAACTTTGTCGGTGGCACGAAATCAGTAACTTTTGTTGGTAATGGTGACAAAACTATTGTTGTAAAGACCTGGGCCGTGCCTTTCAATTAAAAATTAAATATTGACTGCAAAGCGTGAAAGAGAAAAAAACTCGTGCGGCCTTTGACAGGCATTGATCACAGAGTAGCGTTCTCTGTCTAGAGAGTGGTCAATTTTGTTAGGAAAAGGCACAGTCCAGGGGGTCAACTCATGTATTTAAAGCAGTGCAGTTGCAGTTAAGTTCCAATAAAAATGGCCATACACTTGCGTCAAGTATGCGTCTCGAGAGCGCAATAACGACATTTTAGTACGGTGCGCAAGCGTTTTTAAGATCGATCCCAATGTTACAAGAATACGAAAATTATTATTATTATTTAAATTATCTATTTAAGTAACCAAGACTCATTAGGTTAGTAATACTTAAGAACTATGTTAGTAGATTATAAAATTTAAATCACAGCCGCACCATCCCATGAGAGATAGCACTGCAACGATTCATATATAAGCAGTCTAACCTGCTGGCAATCATGCTCAGAATGCTGTTACCACTGCCCCGCACCCTGCTCACCAGAGATGCACATCGCTTTCGCATTATGGTATAAAAACAATCGACTTTAGCGTCCGCGAACATTCCTGAAGCGCTACAGTAACGGGGCAGTCCCACCAGCACCCTGAACGCGTTGTTGAACTGAACTCGAAGGGCGTCATAAGTTTTTCGAGTATATGTAGCCCTGCTACGTGTGGTACCGGCTTAAGAATAGTACCACCCCATTTCTTCCCGTGGGTGTCGTCAAGGCGACAGGGATTTCACACCGGAGGACGAGCAGCAGCGTCCTCTGCGTACATAAAGCCTTACTGCGATCGCCAACCCGCTCGCCAAGCGTGGCGATTATGGCAATTACCCCCAGGATCTACATACCAGTAAGTTCTACTGGGGGGACCCGTGCCTAGCAGTGGGACATCGTATGGGTTGATATGTATAGGCTGCATGTGTAAAAAGTAGTACAGTATGCACGAAAAAGCGTGATCTTTACGGCAAGAGAGCAGCATGCAAACCTACGGGCTAGCATGTTCGCTCTCACGGACAACGCCGATCTCGCTCAACATCGGCATCATCGTTGAGGTCGGGTCGGGTGTCAATATGTGACCAAGGTGATACTTAAATTTAAATACTCACTGCAATTCATTGCCATTAAGTATTACCTGCGGAATATTCTCTATCTTATTTCCTCCCTCAAAGACCATGATCTCCGATTTTTCACAATTATGAAAATGACCATTTTAATCGAAACTTAACTGCAACTGAACTGCAACTGCACTGCTTTAAATACGTGAATTGGCCCGTTGGTCTCTACATCAATGGTCAAATCAGATTACACTGAAATGTTGCTACAAGTCACCGACTTGATTCTTTTGAAATGAAGCTGCCGGGCTGTGTTGGCGGGTTTTGGTGTGAAGACTGCTTTAGCAGCGACTAACATCAAAATCTAGTATTAAACTAGCTACGTTTTCCTTCCCCTCAAACTAATTCTTTCCTAAATTTGTGGAGAGCAGGTGTTAAGTCCCTCCAACACAAAGGGAGGATCCTGGATCGGGGTGAAAACTTCTATATCGTGATTCAGGATTTGACGCGAGCTGTCAAGTGTCAGTTTATTTATATTATTTTATGTGGGTACCCGCCACAAATTTGACACAATTCACACTAATAATAAAAATGTGAAAATAGCTCTGTCTGTCTGTTACGTTTTACGCTTACTTTTCTGAATCGATTTAGATGAAATTTGGTATAGAGATAGTTTGAAAGGACATAGGATAGTTTTTACCACGATAACCAACTAGTAAAAGAATGAAAAAAAAAACGATGTTATTCAAGATTCATTTAATTATCTTAAATACTATACAAATGTACATACAGTTATCTGAGTTCTTATTTCTTCAGTTTTCGCGTATTTGCATCTCTTTTTAACACGACTGCGCTATATGATGGCTGTGTCCAATGACAACGGGAAACTTTTGCCAGTTGCTATGACTTGGCATTTTAGTACCTACTGTAGGACACAATGTGATTACTGTGTCCAATGACAACTGGCCGTAGGCCCTCTTGGTCGGTAGCACCACAGTATGAGTTATTCTTCCGTGAAATAGTGATTAACACATTACTGTGTTTCGGTTGAAGGGCACTGTAGCAAGTGAAATTACTGGGCAAATGAGACTTTTAACTAATGTCTCAACTGAGTAGCGCGGTGCGGTGGCATTCAGAACTTCGCCAAATAAGACTTGGGGTGACATATATACTGTTAGATATGAGCGACGCGTGAGGCGCGACCTTCGCGGCTAGACATGTTGGTCTCTTCATTTAGTGGCATAAAAACTGGTCACGATTACTACTTGACACTTTCAGTAAGTACTGGACGTAGTATTTTAAATCATAATTTTCCACTATGTATCCTACGTATTGGACCAAGAGTAGTACCCTGTGGCATTCTACAACGCTATGGATACTCCTCCTCACATTTTATGGTATGTATCTTACACAATGGAATAGATGGTACTATTCAATTAGATTTTTCTTTAATGGCATCTGCCGGGAAATGAATGGAACGTTGGACAACCTAATACGATTACAATGAGTCTAATGACAACCAAACACAGGTACTTGACACAGGGTACAATGCGTTTGCTGTTACAGGTTCATGTATGTTTCTATGTATTTCAGTGTCTATAGTCCATCATAGCTTCTAAATCTAGTTTTAATTAGATGTTTAAAAATATTGCCTTCAGACGTAATTAAAATAAAACGATCAGAAGTAGAACATCGACTTCTTCTGATTGTTCAAGATTGATCTTCTATATCTATACTAATATTATAAAGCTGAAGAGTTTGTTTGTTTGTTTGAACGCGACAATGTTAGGAACTAATGATCCGAATTAAAAAATATTTTACTATTGGATAGACCATTTATCGAGGAAGGCTATAGGCTATATTACATCACGCTATGACCAATAGTAGCGGAGCAGCAATGAGAAATGTTGCAAAATCGGGGAAAATTTACGAATACGAAGTTGCGCGGGACAGCTAGTATATATTAACCAATGTATGTTTATCCTCCATGCGTTTTGAAAATTTGGTATGGTGTTCTGAGGGAGCCCGTGGGGACTCCTGGCACAAAAGGCTACAACGAAGCGTGGCCGGGTTCAGCTAGTTTCAAATATGTATAACGATTAGCTTGTTTGTTAGTTACCAACGTAGGGCCTCATCGTCATTGATGTCCCACAGTAGTCACACAACTTGTGGAATGCTGCACTTAAAGACTAGTCTACCGTCGGGTATCGCCAATCTGAATATCATCTTCCCTTTAATAATCATAGCGTCTCCGCCCAAGCCTCATCTCCTTTTCAACTCCTGTTAGGCCTTTGACAAAATGGTTCGCAATTATTTCTCTTAAAAAGACTAGTAAAGAATGAATCTGGGCAAAATTGAAAACTGGCTTCGTTCATCACTCTAAGCTGGGGCCTCGACAGTTTTAAGGACAAGTTTCAATCATCATACCATTATTCCTGGCGCGGAATGTGTGATTTGTTTTCATTGAGCCGTTTATCACTTACTACTCATGAAATCAGGCGTGTCTTTCAATTTTCCAATTGATTATCTTGTAGCTTCAATTTCTAATAATCATAACACGCAATGTAAGTAACTGTTTACAATTATAAGACAATATAATTTAAAGAAGAAGTCGAACGCAATCACTCCTAAATAGCCTTTCTTTAGAGGCCTGTTCGAGCAGCTTTCATAGGTACGCATCAGCATGTACACAGCGAAATTGATAAAAACACTCATGATTGTCGCACACAAAAACACATAAACCACAACTTTGATTTTCTTTTCATTGTTATTACAAAGTCCCACAATAAAATATGTAACGAAAACCACTGTAATTATAAATATTGGATAAGATATCGACCACAACTGTGTACAAATGATAAAATCATTGAGAAGAGGTGGCGAGAAATACAATAAAGTCACTAATGCTATGAAATAACAGCCAAATTTCAATTGAATACAAAAACAACAGTTAGTGACCAATGGTAGTTTATCTAAGATTTTGTCCATAATTTAATATAAACACTAATGATTTAGTACCAAAAACTTCATCTTGTGTTATGATATGTGTCGGTATCAATTTGATAAATTCCAAAGAGATTTTGACACAGTATGTAAATCAAAGAGAATATAAAAATTATAGACTGAGATACGGCTGCAGATTTGCATCGTTCATCGAGTATAGTAATAAAATCATATTTTTATATACAATCATAAAAGGGGCAATATATTTTGGCCAGTCTGCCTATCAGATTTTGCCCGCTAGTATTTTTAATTAAATTAATATTAATCGCCTTACTGGGGAAAAAAATCTCACTTGTTATTCTATAGAAATAGACGTAGAGAACTTGAAACTACTTCTTCGCAACCAGGTAAAACGTAACGTTATTACGTTCATGGCGTATATGTATCATTTATATATCAAATTAAATCTATTTATTTTATGTACATGATAAACTACCTTTGCCTATGGAAAAGTGCCTGCAGTCGGAGTTGCTAGCGATCAAAGTGTTAAGAGAGAGGAAGACTTATCGCTCTACATCATCCGTTAGACGAGGATGACGATAGCCAGCTCAGCTGTCGTAACGAAGAATGCAGTAACTGACAAAAACCATTATTTTAGTTATTTTCTTTAAATGACAACGTAAGCACAATACACATAACACTATGCAATAATATCAAAAAAAGGAAATTGGGAACTAAAGTTTTATTAACATAAAATGCAGTAATTAGATCAAGTTATTTACATTCACCAAGATGAATTGCAGTTGCCATCATTTTAATAGACCAGCGGCCCGCTTCGGCTTTTCTCCATCATCTATACATATAATTGACCTTCCAGTCCATAAAATAGCACCACGGTTCTGAGTATATTTCATTGTAATAACAAATGTACAGAAGTGAGATTTATTTCTCCAGTAAGTCGATTAATATTAATTTAATTAAAAATACTAGCGGGCAAAATCTGATAGGCAGGCTGGCCAAAACATATTGCCCCTTTTATGATTGTATATAAAAACATGATTTTATTACAATACTCGATGAACGATGCGAATCTGCAGCTGTATCGCAGTCTGTTAGTAATAATACAGTGAAAACATACTATTAACACCTCACGCGATGTGACGTGTCGACACATGATGCGAATGCATATACAACACGCTACACGACGCTACAACACGCTACACGACACTACAACACGCTACACTACGCTTTGCCTGCGTCATAGCTTTGTGAAAGGCGAAAGAGTATTGACGCAATCATGGATTTACTATTAGAATACTTGCTGTATAAGAATTTTGAGGATGATATATTATACAGATTTTGGGGATATATTTTACAGAAATAGTTTAATAAAACAATTCTTCCCATGCTTAGTTTCTGATGCTATGATCACGATACTGGCCTAAACTCATATTATGTAATACTGAGTACCGTATCACAGGTTTAATTAATTGTTTATGTAATTAAAGAATTTCTAAATGACTTAAATCTTTATACCACGAAGGTTCTCTAGCAACTGACGCGTGGCTTTAGGGGTTGACATTGATGTAGAGAACAGGACTGCGCAATAACCTCACAAAATTGACCACATCTAAAAAGAGACAACGCTGCTTTGTGGACAATACCTGTCAAAGCCCGCACGAGTTTTATCTCTCTTTCACGCTTTGCAGTCAATTTTTACTTTTTTTATTAAACGGGATGGCGCAGTCCAGGAGGCCTACACTAATTCAATGAAAACGAACTTTCGATCAAAAACGAGGTGGTAATATACAGAGCAAGCAACATCTATTTATTCTACTCGTTCCAGTAAATCGTCCATGGGTTCGAAATTCTTGTGCTTACCCAAAAATTAATTAGCATAGTCCCCGTAAATATAAGAAATTTGAGAAAACTAAAATTCATAAAGAAAGAGAGTAGGCCTACTGGTCTTTATATCAATGGGTGTTAACTAGAAACACACTGTCAGGTAGTGTGTGTTCCCCCTCTCCTGACAACACGCCGATCTAGCTCGACTGGGTGTTAACGGGTGGGGTTGCGTGGCGTATTTTCTTTATGTTTCTGAGCATATTAAATGTATGGGATTGATAAGTACTGACATGCGTCGGATGGCGTGCTGTGGCGTCGAGTTTGAATAGTATGTTTCCACCATAAATTCTGAATGTAGTTTTAAATTCTCTCTGGTAAATTCATCGAAAAACTTTTTGTGATATATTGTAAAGAGTATTTTGTTATTTTTATTTTTATTTATTTATTTATTGAGACAAAAACGAATTAAAAAAAAACAATTACAATTATCTCACATGCACTGAGTGTAACGATATAAAAATAAATATACAAAAACAATTCACATAGATAAACAAAATTAATTAATTAATAATACAATTATATATGTAAGTCAATAAAATTAATTTAAATGATAATATGAATGTCAACTTAATTATATTAAACAATTGCATTAGTCAGTAGTCAGAGTCGTATGTCAAATTATCATTCATAGATCTATCCCATTGGTCAGTTAAATGTTCACAGTATGTCAGAATAAGTTTCCAAGGAACATCACACAAAATATCGCAATCAGTATTGGCAGCGAGGAGTGCATTAAAGTGGCGTCGGGTACGGATCAGCGGTGACATAGATCGCGCCACAGTACGACCATTATCAATGTGGAAAAGGCCCGGTAGCTGCCCACGCCTGTTAACGGTCATGCCAGGTGCTTTAGGCACAGACAGGCTGCACATAAGGTTGTGTAACTGCAGGTTGTCAACTTGTCCGTTAAGCACTTTGCAGCAAATAACCAGTTGGTCCCGGACTCTCCTAACCTCCAGTGAATTATAGCCAAGCTGGCCAAGAAGAAACTTGGTCGGGTACAGGTACGGATAATACCCATACATTTTTTTGTACAAGGATCTCAGGAAGACTTTCTGTACTTTTTCAATTGTCCGCGTGTAGGTGACCTGATATGGGTTCCAGATACATGCACCCGACTCAAGTTTGCTTCTAACTAAGCTATTATATAGGGTTCTGATAACCTGCGGGTTTTCGAAGTCCTTGGCATTGCGTAGTACAAATCCTAAGCGCTTATATGCTGTCTTAGTTAGCTCCGATAAATGGTCATGAAATGTCAGGCCGCGATCAAAGATTACACCTAGATCTTTAACACACTGAGTCCTGTTTATGTTTACACAGTCTAATGTGTAGTTGTGTAAAATGGGATTTCGTTTGCGGTCAAAGGTCATTACACTACATTTACTAATATTAAATAACATTTTATTAGTCACACTCCATTCATGCACAAGGTCAATATCTTTTTGTAAGCTAAGGGCGTCGTCAGGGGATTTGATTTCCAGAAAGAGCTTTAGGTCATCTGCATACAAAAGACAGTTGGCAGCTTTCAATACGCTCGGTAAGTCATGAATCATGATCAAGAAAAGCAGGGGTCCAAGTACCGAACCTTGACTTACCCCCGATTTCGTCTGATAGGGTTCTGACACGTAAATACCATGCCTCACGTACTGTCGTCGATCACGCATATAGTCCGAGAAAAAGTTAAGAAGCCCGGGGGTAAATCCGATGACTGATAATTTACGCAACAATATGTCATTATCTATTTTGTCAAAAGCCTTCTGGAAGTCAAAATATATAACGTCAACCTGCAATGCCCGATCCATCGCACTCGATATGTAATCGACCAAGCACAACAAGTTTGTGTTCACTGAACGTCCCGGTCTAAAGCCGTGCTGTTCGTCACCTAACAACTGCTTTACTTGTCTATATATTTCTTTGTGTAATATATATTCAAATATTTTAGCCGGCGCGCATAAAATTGCTATAGGGCGATATTCAGCAACGGATTTCTTATTACTACTCTTGGGGATAGGCGTCACTCGGGATAACTTCCACTGGGTAGGATATTTGCCCTTTACTAGCGAGAGATTAAATATATGGCAAAGTGGAAGGGCAAGATGTGTTTTATAGGTCTTAAAAATTGAGCTAGGCACATTATCGGGTCCAGAAGAGCTACTGGGTTTTAATTTGTTTATGCCGCCGAAAATATCCATGAGTGACAGGGAAGCCAGAGTGATATGAACACCGTGGGTCCCACATGAACTGCATGCACTACTATCTAGTGTAGGAAAGTTGTTTACGAATACGCTTGCAAAATATCTTGCAAACGCTTGAGCGGCCTCAACACCCTTGCATGATTTGTCTTCATAAGTGACGCACGGCTCGAATCCACCCTTAGACCTAAGGCTATGGACGTGGCCCCAGAAAAGCTGAGGGTTGCGCTGTAAGTTTCCCTCCAGGACAAGCATATGGCTTTTATACGCGTAGGCTATACGCCTCTTCAAACTGGTGCGTAGGTTCGAAAACGATTTATATGAATCGTTGCACCGAGACTTCAGCCACGCCCTATGTAAAGTAGATTTCAACCGAATATCCCTAATTATGTCGCTATTGAACCAAACGGGGTATCTATGGGATTGAGCTATCCGTCTTTTCTTTTTAGGTACCGATACATCAAACAGACCGTATAAAATGCTATAAAAGGCATCGGTAGCTGTTTGTACGTCACTGGACTCTAGAACAGGAGCCCAGGAGGTTTCCGCGAGCAAGGAATCAAATAATGCAATATCCATTTTCTTGAAATTCCAGTCATGTGAAACACGAATATTACTTGGCTGCATATGATCCGAGTTTTTGTGATTATACACTCTTAAAGTTACAGTTATCTCCAGTGCAGGGTGATATAGCCGATCAATTGGCACAAAGCCTTCCGTTTCACATACGGACACCTGCCCAGAACGCGGATCAATGCACTCCCGCACCAATACTACGTCAAGAATACTTCCATGGGAATTAATTACGTTGTTATGTTCCGTCAAATTACAATATGTCAAAAAATAACAATAATAGTTCTTAATAAAGTCAGAAGCACTATTCATGTTTAAGTCGCCGAGAATATAAAAATTACTATTAGATTTAAGTACAAACGATTCAATTTTGCAAAACAAATTCATGTAAACTGCATCGGTAGCGCTAGGTTTTATATAGACTACACATATAGTAAAAGAGGTACCGTTGGAAGTTACACAAGCCCATAGGTCTTCTCCGAGTTCCGACTCAAGCTCCTGACGACGTCGTACGGCAACACCCGGTCTTGCAGCTAGTAGGACTCCTCCGCAGGGGGTAGCACGGTCGCGGCGTAGCAGGGTCCGGTTGTTTGGAACAATCTCAGCGTCGGTCACTGAGGCGTCAAGGAAGGTTTCCGATGCCGCTACGAGTATACAGTCAGAGACTAATATGCTTGGGTACCATACACGTAGTTTTGTTTTCAAGCCTCGCACATTTTGATAGAAAACAGTGAAAACAGGAAATTGTGTTGGTAATCTTAAGCGCGGCTCACTGAGTGCCGACTTCAGGCTGAAACTTCTGACTGTCGGGTGTCGGAATATGTTTTTTATAATTAATCCATTGCTTAACTCTTGCATTTGCTGTATGTAAAATTGCGACGTTTAACGGAAGGTTTTTGATCGGAACTTCGTTCGTAGAGTAGAATGGGAACACGTCCAACAGGTAGGTCCTTTTCAAACGTTCCGTTTTAATGTGGCTCCGGGTACCCGGTCGCCGGTTACCCAGCGGCGAACGTATGGCCACCAAACCGGACGGACGCCGGAACATATGAAAGCCCGGTACCCGGATTCAATCCGGTGCCCGGTAACGTCCAGGACGAAAAGGACCTTAGTATGCAATTCTATGGAATAAAAAAGGAATAAATTGTGTTGTTTTGTCCTATGACGTCATGTTCCATAGAGAAAATGGGAACTACCTACCCAAAAAGGTAACAGGATGGTCATTCGATTCGGCATTTGAAATTGCTGTCACTTTGTACGTGGTAACCAGTTCAACAGCCAGTACTGTAGAGTCTTCTGCTTTTTGTAGGTAATTCTATGTTTGTAAAGTAAAAGGCATGTACTCTACCTTAGCGCAAGATAAATAAAAATAGCGTTTTAATTTTGTATTGTGTAAAAGTGGCAATAAATAAAAAGACTCACTGAATCACACACAAGTATATTTTTATTATATCGTTTCAAAAATGGCAAGAGATTATTCTTCCTCCAGTCGTAACCATCGACATTCCGAGTTCCTCTCCCAATAGACAATGCCCAGCAATAAGTTCCAAAACACATTATGTCGACACCTTTCACCGAAGGCATTCGGTAGTTCGGGTAGTGGCTCGGCTTAGCTGAGATTGGCTTGGCTTGGCTTGGTTGTGATTGGCTTGGCTTGGCATGGCTGTGATTGGCTATGGTTGGCTGTGATTGGCTATGATTGGCTATGGTTGGCTATGATTGGCTATGGTTGGCTATGTTTGGCTATGATTGGCTATGATTGGCTCGCTATGCCGCTCTGTGATTGGCTTGGGCGTTGTGATGTAACAATTGCTTTATTTAATAACGATTAGACAGTATTTTTCATACAAATTAATTAACAGATTTTTTTTTTTTAAAACTATAACTATCAATGTGGGGTTGAGTCCCATATTACTAGTAATCTTGTTAACCCCTCCAGCTTTGCAGCAACAAATCTTTGAGCTTGGCTTATGTTAGGAGTGGGTTCACGTCGGCAGTATAATGGGTAGGATTCGAACCCGTGACCTCACGATTGCGAGATCGATGCCTTAGCCATTAGGCTACCACCGCTTAAAAATATATTCACGTTGTTAGTTTTATTTTAAAAAGGTTAAAGAACTAATACATATAGGGGGCCCGATTGGAAAATTAATTCTACTTAGAACACTGGGTGTACAAATTACAAATACCTATCATCATCAGTAATGATCATCATCATTACGATATTGAAAATGGCGAAGTAAGAATTTCTTTACGAGCAAATGTGTTATAAAGATAACCGCGAAAAACATAACCCTATCTTGCAGTAGGGTAAATAGACAGTAGGTTTCACTAGTTAGGTCACTAGGGTACAAGCCCTGTGTCGCGGGAGACTTCACAAACATACAAGTCACGGACACAAAGTACACCCAGACACGAGACAACAATTTGTGGATCACACAAAGTGGTGTCCCGTGTGGGAATCGAACCCACTACTTCTTGCGTAGCAGTCGGCCACACTCCCACCGCGCACTTAAAAAACAGGTGGTAGGTGGTTTAGGGTTAAAATATTAAATAATTTCCAAAACTGATATTGCAAAATTATTTAGTGTTATGTAAATACGCCACGAGCGGGAGATTATTAGTATATTACAAAGCACCCTGTATATTTGACACCCTTACACTAAGTCCTTTCATTTTTATTAAAGTTATTCAAAACATTCATGAAAACCGTTAACCCTTTTACAATTATTGAGCCTAAAATTTTGAAAAGTGAGTACATTTATAAAGTAAAGATAACGTTGTAAATCGCCTCGCCTGTTGGTCTAAGTGGTTACTGACTGTTAAGCTAGAGGTCGTAGATTCGATTCTCATCCGGGATGAATATTTTTGTGATGATTACGATAGTTTATTCTTTGTCTGGGTGTAATTATTTACCTTTAACATGAATGTATTTACAATGATATACCTAATTACGGGACAGGACTGGTTTATTATTACTATAATTGCATTTTAAAAAAATTTAAATAGGGGCAGGTATCGAACCATCTATCCGTGACTATGTTACTAAACCTTAAATTCTTCTATCATTCCTGCACAAGAGTCAGGTATTCGCTTGCGCCATCTAGCCAATAGTTAAAGAACTATCACGGCTTTTGACATTCATTACAGAGAGCAATTTCAACAAATTATGATGTCGCAGACCGAATATTGTAGTAATTTTTATAGGCATTTCTTGCCAATTACTTTATTAATACAATAATTGCATTTTTGAAGGAAAGTAAAAAACGATTCCTGGTTCTTGACTTAAAATATAATATGTTAATAATAATATCTTGGGACAACTCACACAACGCTATCTGATCCCAAACTAAGCAGAGCTTGTATTATGGCAACCAGACAACTGATAAACATACTTTTATATTTCTAAATACATACATATTATAGATAAATAACACCCAGACACAGAATAAACCATCGTGCTCATCACACAAAGTTTTATACTGGGTGGGGATCGAACCCACGACCTCTTGCGTAGCAGTCGGATACACTCCCACCGCGCCACAGAGGCAGTCAAAATATGAAACGTGGAATATTTATAATTATTTTCTTCTCAGTATCTAGATAGTATTTTTTCATAGGACGCTGGTACCTACCGGCTTATTCACAGAAGTTTTTTGCTTTTCTTTTCTTCTGATCGGTTAATTATGTAATTGTATCTATCAAAATAAAAAACACATAAGGAAAACTCTATATATGTATTTTTCAATTTTCTATTAACTATGTAAGTAACTATTTACGATAACTACACAATATAATTCAATTAATGAGACGACCATAATTCGTAATAGTGACCAAAACCAATTTTTAGAAGACCTGGAGCATTTATCGGACATTCGGATCATAAAGTTAAGCACTACATTTACAACGAGGCTTATGAACCAAGTAATCAAAAGAACATAAACAACCACTTTAAGCATCCTTCCACTGTCCTTACAGAGTGCCACAATGAAATATATACTGAAAATTATTCCAATTATTAATAACGGGGCACTTAGCGGCAATAACCCTATACATTTTAAGAAATCGTAAAGGAAATCTGGTAGCAAATAGAAAAAACTTAAGAAGGCTATAATATAACAGCCTAACTTCAATTTAATGCAAAAACAACAGCGTTTAACAGTTGGAAAAGCTTTTAAAAATCCGTCCATAATACATATATATATTTAAATAAAACTGTAATAAAAATAAATAAATCAATTGAATCAAAAATATAGAAATGACATGTGTCAGTATGGAGTTGGAAAATTCCAAAGAGAATATAAAACTTCGTGATAGAAAACTCTTCAAATATCTTTGTTAAATTATGATCTATGTTGTAAAAAGTTTTTGTCAAAAATTTTTGCATAACTTGTAACAGAAACACTGATCTATTTAGCAGATATTAGAATATTATCGAGACTTAATCGCGTGAAATATTTAAAGGCACGAACCTTTTATTTACCCACTTTGCACTTACTTTGTTACAACCTCGAGGTATGGTATATTATTCCTTCAAAGGTTGGCAATGGCATCCACTGCATTCAGTACATAGATAATATTGGTATGCACAACACCACCGATCGTCAGCGCCAAGTGAGACAAAGAAGACACAATTATTTATGGTATTTATTTAATTTATTAAAAGTAAAATATTTTTGCACATCCACACACGCACACACACACACACACACACACACACACACACACACACACACACACACACACACACACCACGCACACACACACACACACACCACACACACACTAGGACCCAGTTGAAAACTAGCGTCAGGCGCATATAATATGCGCCCGGCAATAAGCTGAACTAGGTTCCTATTTTGGTGCAGCCACGAGACGCCCAATTACTTTCCGATGTTTTAATTATTATTTGTATGTTTTTGTTACTTTATTCTTTTTATTTTATTGCTAATTTTGTAATTATAATTTGTATGTTTTAATTATTATTTTTGTGAATAGTTTTAATTATTAATTGCACTTATTTTATTTTCTTTTTTCTTTTTATATTGCCTGTTATTACTCTTGTCTCGTGTGTTGATTCCAAAATAAATATATTTTCTTTTTCTTTCTTTCTTTCTTACCCGACATTTCGGTCGTGGTCACGGGTCGACTGGCCGTGACCACGATGGGTGCAATTCCATCATTTCTGCTGACATTTCGCGACCCGTGACCACGACCGAAAATGTTGGTGCAATTCGATCGAAATATCGGGTAAATAAAAGGTTCGTACCTTTAAATAATTCACGCGAATAAGTTCCGAAATATATCTAATATGTATAAAAATCGCGAAAGTTTAAAAACAATAAGTGCTAGTAGGTACCCACAAATCAGCAACTTAATTTAAATATATGAACAAAAATTTGCCACAAACTTCCTCTTCGAAATACACTAGAATTTTAAAGTCATTTCATAGATTATTTCATGTAACTTATACTTGTTAAAGCAAAGGTGGTTCCGCCAGGGAGCATGACACGCGCTCTTCCGTGTGCTTTTGTGCCTTCAACCTTTATTTGTACGACAATACGCTTTATAAAGTGGTCCTCTTGTCGTACTATGTGTCCAAAGTTTAAGAGTTTTAATATACTGACCAGGGGGTCAATTCACGTATTTAAAGCAGTGCAGTTGCAGTTAAGTTCGATTAAACCGCTAGCGTATTTGAGATCCCCAGGGAGCATGACACGCGCTTGTTAGATATGGGGCTATATGGCTATGTAAATAGCCATATATATAATCAATCCATGTGTTGGATATTGATATCTACTATGTAGGTGTGTTTTGGAATATTGATTGTTCCAGTTTATGTGATGTTGTATAAAACCGAACGAAGGTTTGACGGAACTGTTTTATAAGTTTGAGAGGTGGTCTGGAGTCTGATGACGGTGTAACCATCACAATGTATTGATTGGTTATCATAGCGATGATTACTTATTAAACAAACTCTAATGTGGGATCCTACCCACATAAATGTAGGTATTTGATGAAACAATATTGTTATTACAGTTTCTGTTTATATTAATTGTTGTATAACGATCTAAATGTTGAATTATGTTAAAAAACACTGCTAATATCAATAATGTACCTAAATAGTTATAACTGTGGGATTCTACCCACATGATATAAATATTAGAGGAGCCTTTATAAGCAGTGTAACATTCTGACCTAGCTCTTTTCTCTGGTGTCATTCGACGGCGACGGTACGATCATTATTCAAAGTTACTTTATATTGTTTCTATTGTATTGTATAAATAGTATTTTTCTATACTGTGTATAATGTTTGTGTATATTAAGCTGATTGACTGATGAAAAGATATTGCAATGTGTTCAAATTGTCTATTGTCCTGTAAGTTATGAATCATCTGCCTTGTAGTAATATTGTAAGACATTGCAATGGTATATCTAAGTCTCAGTCAATTGGTTACATTGCAGATTCCTTATGTAAATATCATATTGCAAATGTATATAGCAAACGTTTTATTAGGAGACGGCCTAGTTTTCTTATCACTCATTTTCCTAGGTAATAGGTCCTCTTGGAAGTGACATTAGCATACCTCCCTGCTCCAATTCCTTGATATAACCAGAGCGAATTGTATTTTGACAATATAATGCTGATTGCCATTTGTTACTTTGTATTATTCTATACTACCCTGAATAGATACCCCGACAATACTGAACTGAGTGGTAGGAACCTTAAACAATATACAGACACACACATTACATCCTGACATTTCTTGAACAGAACAAGGTCTTCCAATTATGATACTGTTCTGTAGAACCATTATCCCTCAGTAAGTACTGGTTACGACTCATTAGGCTACATTCTCAAATGACACACAAGTAGTCAATATTCCTGACATGAGATAGTATATTGTAGTTATATATATATACAAGCTTTACATACATACAATTGCTACGACATACTTGTAGCAATTCTATCAAAGCTTTTCTTATAATTATCAGCTTACACCTTCTACAACCTCTACGTTCCCTTTTTTTTTTTTTTTTTTTTTTTTAAGGCCGTAAAAAATGCCTAACGCACACCTCCAGCACCCGGGGCAGACGCTGGAGGTAGTGTGGGACCTGCCCCCACTAAAAAATCGGCCGTGTACCGTCGCGCCACCTGCGCGAACGGGCCGCCGGAATCTGCTATATCATCGGCGGCCAATTCAGTGGCAGTGCCCGGCGCGGCGAGATGCCGGGCACTCCTACTCCGGCGGCGTCCTGGGGTACACTGCAGGACGCCGACGTCGCGGAAGGCTACGAGTGGGGGGAAAAGGCCCCGTCAACCCCCACCCGCGGCCCCACCATTAGGGCGGCATCAGGCGCAGATAGTCGCGCCGACGCCGCCCGGTTCGCCGGCGACGAAGCGGATCAGCGAGGGAGTCCTCCTCCCTGCGTCGCTCCGCCGCCTCCTTCTGCGAGATGACATCCTCGCAAAAGGATGCGACCGCGTTCCAAGACGTCTCGCTGCGGACCATAGATGACACCACGGTCGACAGCGAGAGGTCACGACCCACCACTGCGGTGAGGACTCGACGCTGCTGCTCCCAGGCAGGGCACTGCTCGAGAGTGTGCTGCGCCGAGTCCTCACCGCAATCGCAGTGATGACAGTCGGGACGCGATTCCCTCCGCGCAACCGAATGCAGGTACTTTCCGAAGCACCCATGCCCGGAAAGAACCTGCACCAGCCGGAAGGAAAGGGTCCCGTGCTGCCTCACCGCCCACTCCTCAAGGACCGGCTGGAGCGCCTCCACGGTTCGGAAACCGGCACGTGGAGCCTCCAGCCGGGACCTCCACCGGGCCATGATGTCCCGGTGGGCCTGACTGCGCCAGGCGCGCAGTTGTTCGGGCATGGGGCAAGAGCCCCCAGCCCGGACCTCCGCCGCCTGCCAGTAGACGTCGGCGAGTACTTCCGCATCCAGATCCCACGGGGGAGTTCCGGCCAACGCGCACGCCGCATCGGTGGACACCGTGCGGTAACCGCGTATGGCCCGGACCGCCATGGTTCGTTGGGGTCTCCACAAACGAACCCTATTCTGGGCGGACAGGGTCTCCGCCCACACGGGCGCGCCGTAAAGCGCCATCGACCGTACCACCCCCATGTAAAGCCGTCGGCTTGAGGCACTGGGACCGCCAAGATTCGGCAAAAGCCGACCCAGGGCGGCAGCTGTAGCCTCAAGTTTGGGCACAAGGATGCGAAAATGCTCGTCGAAGAGCCATCGCCCATCCAACACCAACCCCAGATATTTCATCTGGGGGCGTATCGGTACGAGGACCGAGTTGACGACCAAGGAGGCGCCAGCGGGTGGACCGCGACGGGGCCCATGAAACAACAGGGCCTCCGTCTTTTCAAGCGCCACTCTCAACCCCAGCGCCTCGATGCGCCCGACTATTCGGGAAACCCCTAGGGTGGCCAGGCGCGCCGCCTCCTCGAAATTCCGTGCCCGGGCTGTGACGAGCGTGTCGTCGGCGTAGCAGAGTACGCTGAGCCCGGGTGGGAAGTTTCCTCGCAGGGCCCAATCGTATCCCATGTTCCACAAGAGCGGTCCTAAGACCGACCCCTGAGGAACACCGCACGACATTGCCCTGCGCCTCACTTCTCCTTCACGATCCTCGTACAGGACACACCGGCCTTGCAAATAGTCGGCCACCAGCTGCCTCAGGTAATCGGGCACTCCATGGAACCGGAGCGCCTCACCGATGCAGCCGAATGGCAGAGTATTGAAGGCGTTGGCGATGTCAAGCGATACCGCCAATAAAACTCCGCCGCCGAGGACTGCCTCCTCAGCCGCGGCCCTCAGACGCAGAATGGCATCGACAGTCAAACGCCCGGCACGAAAGCCGTACTGGGCATCGGACAGATCGGGGCCGACCTCGCGCAAGTGGCGGACGATACGGGTAGCGAGAATTCTCTCAAGCAACTTCCCCGCCTCGTCCAGCAGCACGATAGGCCTGAAGGCCGCGACCGAATCGGGAGATCTACCCGGCTTCGGTAGGAGAACCAGCTTCCCCGTTTTCCAACAGTCAGGGAACCGTCCGGACGCCAGGCAAACGTCGAACAGCCCCCTGAGGCGGTCTCCCATGTGGTTGAGGACCAGGGCCAACACTCGGGCAGGAATCCCGTCAGGCCCGGGGGCGGTACTCTTCGAACGAATCCGAAGTACAGCCGCCCCTACCTCCGCCTCCGTGACGGGCGGAACACTGGGCTCGGCCTCCCGGTCGTCGGTCTCAGAGACCATTGCCGGTGGCGTGTGCTCCGCACGTTGCGGGAAAAGGGCCTCAACCACTTCCACGAGGAAGCTGGGCTGGAGAGTCTCTGTAAGGGGGGGGCCCGACGAGCGAAGCTTGTTCAGCGCCGCTCTGTAGGGGCGACCCCAGGGGTCACGATCTAGACCCTCCAGCATCTCCTGTCTCGCCGTCTCCTTCGCGCGGCAGATGGCCAGCTTGAATGCGTCCCTCGCATTGCGATACGCTTCATACAGCTGGTCCTCCCTCTCTACGTCGCGGTGACGCCGTCGACTGCGGGTGTAGATCCTCCGGGCACGAATACAGGCCGCACGGAGTTCCGCCAACTCTGGGGACCACCAGTAGACCTCCTTCCTCGGAGGACGACGTCGGAAACGTGGCATGGCCGCATCGCAAACCTGCGTAAACGCATCGCGAATACGGACAGCCGTGACGTCGATGTCCTCGGTCGGAGGTGGTGAGGACGACCACGATTGAACGATAGCCGCCTCCTCCAGCAGTTCCCTGTCGAGTCGACCCACAGCCCACCGCGGGAATCGGGATTGTCTGCCCGCGCCGTGACCCCTACTGGCGCCCTGGGACCGGGAGAGCTCAAACCGGATATACAGGTGATCCGAGAGCGTCTCAACCTCAGCCAGTACGCGCCAGTTCCTTACACGTGCCTCGACACCAGGGGTAGCGAACGAAAGGTCCACTATCGACCCCCCCTGGCGCCGAACGCACGTATTGGTGGTGCCCCTGTTCAGCAAACAGAGGCCCACTGCAGCTGCCCATTCTTCTACCGCCGTTCCGCGTGCGTCTGTCCTGGGAGATCCCCACGCCAAGGATTTGGCGTTAAAATCCCCCAGCACCACGACGTGGCGAGGTGCTAACCGCCGTATCGAGGCTTCCAGGCTAGCCAGGAAAACCTCAAAATCAGCCAGACTCCGGTTTGGGGAGAAGTACACGCCGTAAAGCGTGAGTCCCCCCCAGTCGGCAGCAACATATCCCGTACCCTTATCTCTGAGCGACAAGGGCGGGGAATGGAGCGCAGCGGAGCTGACGATGGCCACGGAGCCGTCCCGGTCACCCATCCAATTCGGACGAGGAGGAACGTAATAGGGCTCCGCGGCTACGGCAACAGCAATCGACCACTCTGCCATGGTTTGCAGGAAAAGATCCTGCGCGCCGGCAGAATGGTTGAGATTCGCCTGGAGGAGGGAAAAGCACTCACTGTCCATTACTGGACTCCGGTACTACATCCTCCTCCATTCGCGCTGGCGGCGGTGTGCGAGGGGCAGCCTTGGCCGATTGGCTACCCCCCGGGCGTGGCTTAGAAGCCTGCGGGGGTTTGCACCCCTCCCGTCCCATGAGGTGATTGGCAGGCAAATTGCCCGCCGCACACGCTGGACAGTGGGGGGCAGCGGAACAGTCCGCCGCCTTGTGCCCCGGGCGACCGCAACGGAAGCAGAGTCCGCCGCAGTCGAAGCAACTATTGCATTTCGGACGCATATGTCCCGTCGCCATGCACTTGAAGCAGCGCGCGGGTCTCGCCGGCAGGATCGTAACCCTGGCGGCGCTGAAGCCCACGAGCAGCCTCCCCGCATCGGCCAATAATTTGGCCGCGGCAACGGGGCACTGCGCCCACACTGCAAAGGCGCCTCCGGGGCCGGGGCGAATGGCGCCGACCCTGATGGAGTCGGGAGCGCATTGGGTCCTAGTCCCAATAGCCTCCCGAACGTCCTGAGCCGTGACCGAGTCATCCAAGCCCGAAATACGCATTTCTGCGCACTTCGTGGGCCTGGCGACTCTAACGCCTTCCTCCCCAGCAATTACACCCCGCAGCTTCTCGGCGAAGAAGTCCGCGTTTTTGCCTCCGTCTGGGCCCGGGAACTCGAGAATCCGAGCTCCAGTCTGTGAGGGGCGGGTGGTTGCACCCAGACCCCCGAGATCGGAGGCGGTGAGGGTGGTCTTTACCTTCGCGAAAATCGCCGCATAGGAGACTCCACGCTCCTGTGCCTCCGGCGACACCGTAATGACTACGGCGGCCGTTTTCGGCACCTGGAGCTTCGGTCTCCTGGCCACGCCTTCTCGGGCAGCTGCGCTTGGAGCAGCCTTCTTCCCCTTACGTCTGCGCCGCGACCTCTTGCTCACCTTTTGCCAGCCCTCGTTGGCGGACGCGAGGGGGGCGGGAGCAGGTGCGGGGGCAGGGGCAGGGGGGGCACGATCCTCAACCTTCTGGGCGCGTGGAACGACAGAAGGGGCGGGCGATGGTGCCGCCGTTGAACCCTGGGTAGGCTGGGGGCCTCCCTGGGATCGGGCTACAGGGGCCTGGGCTCGTGCCGTCTTCCTCTTCGGCGCAGACGCCACGCTTGTCGCGTAGGTCACGACGCGTCCCCCGGAACAGGGTAGGGGCGTCGGAGCGGTAGCCGTGTACGGCTTTGCGACCGGCGGTGTACGGGAGGTCGACGCCGGAGGCAGCCTTGCCTCCAGACTCCCGATGCGGGCAGCGATCTTGGACTCGAAAGAGCCCATCAGCTGCCGCAACTGCGCCTCAATACCCCCAGAAGAGGGGGAAGGCTGCGTCCTCGTCGGATTGGCCGACACAGTCCGGGATGGACCTGCTTGGGACCGGTTTGGGGCAAAGTCAGCCCGCAATCTGGCCAGCTCGGCGCGGAGCTCCGCCATGTCCGACCGTAGAGTTGCATTTTCAGCCCTAAGCTGCTGCAACTCTCTATTCGTGGCGTCGGTGCGATCAGCCAGGTCGTCCACCACCACCTGCAGCTTAGCACCTGCCTCTTTGAGGCCGCGCACAAAGGGGCCCTTCAAGTTCGTGGATTTGGTAGCCACCTCGTAGATCGCGGCTACCGAATCCGCGGCACTCGCCTTGAGTTCCGCCGTAGTGGGAGGGGATTGTAAGTCTCCCCCCGACCGGCGATCCTCGGCGAGGAGCTGCGCCACTCTCTCCTCGGCGGAGCGCTCACCCTCCGTGCGCGTGCGCAGGTATTTCTCCCTGCTGGAGAATATGGAGCCACTGGCTCCTCCCCTACGCGCAGTAGGAATTTTGCTGGAGGACTGTGAGACCCCCGGCACCTCCTGCGGCGGCGAGCGGCTGCGGCCACGCTTCTGGGAAACCCAGAGCTTACCTGGCTGCTCGTCACGCACCGCATTCCCGTCGTGGACTTCAGTATCCTCCATTACGTCCACGTCCGTAATGGAGGACTCCGAGGCGGTCAAAGAGCCCGTACGCGGGACCTTAGGCGGCAACGGGGATGGAGCCCCACTCGCCTTAGCCCCTCTCACGGTCTTACGACCCTTCTCGCGAACCGCAGAAATACGGCTCGAGGTTCGGAGCGCGACCTTCGCGCTCTTCTTTGTGCCGGATTTACCGCTCGGCAACGGGCGGATGTGTCGTTGGTTGTCCCCCCCAGAGTACGCGGGACTGACGGAGCCGACTGGCTCCGCAAGGGATTCCCCGAGCGATGTGCGCTCGGGACCCTCCTGGGTAGATTCTATTAAAACCTTGACCTGCGACATTTTTAGAGTTTAATGACCTCCGTCAGGGTAGCCCTCGGGACTGAGATCCCCTCAGCCATTCATCCCATTGCCGGGCACCACAAGCGTAGGATTAGGGTATTTTTTAAGGGGTTTACTTCCCCGCAGCCCACAAAGCGTGGGCCCCCGGTCCTGTCAATTCAGGATTACGGGTCGGGCCGGTCGGTGGTCTGCATCAGACCATGTCCGCCATCTATAAATAGATGGTGAACCCGCCGCCCCTCGCCCTTCCTCCGAAAGGCCCAGGGATGGACCAAAACCTCCCCGGATTGCCCGGCGGCGACGCAATAGCGAAAGCACGCCGAGCCCGCCACATTTCTCCACTGTTTTCCCCCCCAGCAGGAAAACAAAACAAAAATAAAAGCAAAATAAAAGAAGTGTAAAAAGTAAAGGTGTAAAAATAAAATAAAGCAAAACAAAATAGACAGTAAAATAAAATGTAACAAAAATAAAATAAAATAAAACAAAATAAAACAAGAGGGGGCACAAGGAGAAACGCCCCGAGTGGCCCGAATACGGGCCCCTCTCTTTGCCAGAACATTAGCCGTCCGGCGATCAAAAAGTGATCACCGTCCGTTGCCCAGGGTGCACCACGAGGAGGTTTTCCGGCACTTAGCACCCCAACCTCTACGTTCCCTACAAAATCCTCTAACACGCTCTTCCGTGTGCTTTTGTGCCTTCAACCTTTATTTGTACGACAATACGCTCTATAAAGTGCTCCTCTTGTCGTACTATGTGTCCAAAGTTTAAGAGTTTTAATATACTGACCAGGGGGTCAATTCACGTATTTAAAGCAGTGCAGTTGCAGTTAAGTTTCGATTAAAACGGCCATTTTTGTATTCTTGTAACTTTGGGATCGATCTCAAATACGTTTGCGTTTTAATCGAAACTTAACTGCAACTGCACTGCTTTAAATACATGAATTGGCCTCCTGAACTACTTCTGTTACGCGCTGCTACTGCAGAGGTCCTGGAGTATTGATGTATTCGTGCGAAACTCTGACCACGAAACTCCAAACATTTTACTCCAGCTTATCACCGCGCCACGGAGACAATCGACCTAAATTCACTCAGTCTAAATTTTGCATAAATACTTTTTACAAAACAGACCATAATAAAGATTTTCGAAGAATTTTCCAACTTCATTCTGTCACATGTCATATAATTTAGATTTTATTGATTTATTTATTTTTATTACAATTTATTATAAATTTATTATGGACGGAATTTTAAATGCTCTTCCAACTGTTAACCGCTGTTGTTTTTGCGTTAATTTGAAATTAGGCTGTTATATTATAGCATTTTTAAGTTTTTTCTATTTGGTTCCTGATCACCTTTACAATTTCTTAAAATGTATAGGGTTATTGCCGCTAGGTTCTCCGTTATTAATAATTGGAATCATTTTCAGTATATATTTCGTTGTGGCACTTTGTAAGGACAGTGGAAGGATGCTTAAAGTGGTTGTTTATGTGCTTCTGATTACTTGGTTAATAAGCCTCGTTGCAAATATATTGCTCAATGTCCTGATTCGCATGTCCGATGTATGCTCCAAGTCTGCGCCAAGTTGGATTACGTCAATAATACGAATTGTGGTCGTCACGCTAATTGAATTATATTGTGTAATAATTGTTAACAGTTATTTACATAATTATTAGGAAATAAAAAAAATATATTTGAAGTTATCCTAATGTCGTTTTTATTTTGATAGATACATTTTTACCTGATGAAGAAATAAAATAAATTATAAAAACAGAAAACCCGCCTGCACAAAAAAGATGGAAACAAGATCCCCTACATAATTATATAATTTCATGCAGTCGGAGGCACTTTACAAAGTTCATCGAGATTCATTAATGCCTCCGACTGCATTTTTTTTTATTTTTATAATTTACTAGCTGTGCCCCGAGGTGTTAACCGCGGTTAATTATATACCAAATTTAATTAAAATCGCTGCAGCCTTTTAGATTTAAAGAAGTAACAGACATACACACCCACAAACTTTGGCCTTTATAATATTAGTGTGATTTTTTTATTTACTAATACTTTTAGTAGTTGTAGGATCTAGCCCATGTAACAACTAACATTTATCACAGCTATTGTCAAGAATTGAAAATTGAAAAAAGAATGGTTGCATAACTTTTTACCCGATTGTAAAGAAGGGTTATGTTTTTCGCGCGTATCTTGTAATAATTTAATTTTTTTCCTTGATTGTACTTTGGCTTTATTGAGAATCTGCTATTTTGAGAATCTAATATTTTGAGAATCTAATATTTTGAGAATCTAATATTATGCGAATAAGGGATGTATTTAATATTCTTTATTACCTGATATCTCACTATCCACTGAATGGATTTATACAATTAAGACGTCGTCAGATTCGTCTTGATCGCCCAAGTGTTCTTAGATATGTGACGTTTGAAAAAAACAAACATGGCGGCTGTGAGAGGTCAAAATAAAGAGGTGTGAAAAAAAAGTTGTTTTGAATACTGCATTATTGGTATCAAATTAAAGGGCTCATCTTAAGCATTTCAAAAGGGTATAACATGATTATGACTGTAATACTAAAAAAGTTAGTTAGCAACCATTCTTTTTTAAATTTTCAATACTTGACAATAGCTGTGATAAAAGTTAGTTGTTACATCGGTTAGATCCTACAACTACTAAAACCTGGTTGCATACGAGTTGGGCCCTCGCAAGCGCTATCTAGCCATGTCCTTAAGAACGGTAAAGCTATCGGAAGTCTCGGGTTCGATTCCTGGGTCTGAACTTCAAATTTTTCTTTTAAATGCAAATATTGTATTTATAAAGTAATTGGCAAGATATGATAAGATATATTTATTTATTTATATAAATATATATATATATATATATATATATATATATATATATATATATATATATATATATATATCTCTCTCTAAATAAAATTCTCGTGTCACAATGTTCGTTCCCATACTCCTCCGAAACGGCTTGACCGATTCTCATGAAATTTTTTATGCATATTCAGTAAGCCTGAGAATCGGCTACTATCTATTTTTCATACCCCTAAGAGTTTGTTTGTTTGTTTGACCGCGATAATCTCAGGAACTACTGGGCCGCATTGAAATTATATTTTATTGTTAGATAGCCCATTTATCGAGGAAGGCTATAGGTTATAACATCACGCTACGACCAATAGGAGCGGAGCAGCAATAATTTTTTTTTAAAAAAAAAAGGAAGAAAAAAGAAAAAAGGGAAAATTACTATCTATTATTCATGCCCCTAAGTGATAAGGGTTGTCCACCCCTAACATTTATAACTATACTATAATATTAGAAGAGAGAGAAGAGTTTGTTTGTTTGTTTGTTTGAACGCGATAATCTCAGAAACTACGGGTCCTAATTGATAAAAATATTTTAATTTTACATAGCCCATTTATCGAGGAATGCTATAGGCTATAAAACATCGCGCTACAACTAATGGGAGCGGAGCAGCAAGGAAAAATGTTGCAAAAATGGGGAAAATTTACGCAGACGAAGTTGCGCGGGTCAGCTAGTATAAAAATAAAAAAACCCGCCTTCACAAAAAAGATGGAAACAAGATCCTCTACATAATTATATAATTTCATGGAGTCGGAGGCATTAATGAATCTCGATGAACTTAGTAAAGTGTTGGTGAGTACCACTATATATTTTTTAAGGCGACTCCCGCCGTAGGGAACAAGCCTAGTATCGCAGGGGACTTTACAAACATACAAGTGACGGACACAAAGTACACCCAGACTAGGAACAACAATTTGTGGATCACACAAAGTGGTGTCCTGTGTGGAAATCGAACCCACGACCTCTTATACAAATACAAATATTTTTTATTTGCTATAAATAGGGTGGATACATGAAGTGGTCTTATACGAGTAAGTAGTTTACATTAGTAGGTACAAGCCTATTTAGCCATTATCAATAGCATGCAAATATTGATCACTTAAAACTAGATATTATTTATAAAATGATTTTCTTTGTATATAACCATTACCACATTTATTTTCTACTCTTATATAACTTTATTATCAAAGAACTCCTCAATTGTATAGAAAGTTTTCTCGGTTAGCCAAGAACCAAGAGCTGACGGAAACTTTTTTAGAGGTAGTAATTTTAAGTTAGTAGGGATTTTATTATAAATTTTAACACACATTGCATAACAGTTTTTTTGAAACCGATTACTCTTGGGAATCACGCCCAATATAAGCCGATCAGGATTTCTTGTATTTACTCTGTTTGTGGTATCTTTTGCTTGCTTAAACAAGCGTCTCAGTCCACAAAAGCTCTGCGATTTAGCTTGTTCTTCGAAGCACAGATATTCAGAAAATTATCACATGGAACCCCAGTAATAAATAACCTTGTCGATTTCACAGTTTTCTTCGTCGCTACTGAGTTATGGTGATGTATAACAGTAAGTTCAGTTCCATTTAGATATCTATACTAATATTATAAAGTTAAGTTTGAATAGTTTGTTTGTTTGAACGCATTAATCTCAGGAAGTACGGGTTTGAATTAAAAAAATATTTTACTGTTGGATAGCCCATTTATCGAGAAAGGCTATAGGTTAAATAACATCACGCTGCGACCAATAGGAGCGAATCCGCAATAAAAAATGTTGCAAAAACGGGGAAATTTTACGCAGACAGTTGCGCGGGTCAGCTAGTTGTTTATATGTATGTTTTGCAGCTAGGATGCTACACATTTAGAATAATAACGCCTAGAAGGATAATTTCATACAAGCGCCCCACCTAAAACTGAGGCAACTAATGAAATTATGTGTGTGTAAGCGGCATGTGATTACAGCTGTTGACACGCACACAGCCATTCAAAAAAGATTGCCAGTAAATAAACATTTTCCCCAAAAGTAGGGTAGGTAACTTAGTGTCTACTTCTTTATGTATTGTGAGTGTTTGTCTGTCTGGATGCATAAATGAAGCATTTAAAAGACATAGACCCTCTTAACCATCAGGGGAAACACATCCGGCAGGGAACATTATTAAAAAAAACTCAAAACGCACAAATAAATTCTTTATTTACATTATAATACATATATATCTTAATTACATTAAAATACATGTGCGTGTATGTGTATAAATATGTAAGTATATTACACGACAACACAACGCTATCTGATCCCAAACTAAGCAGAGCTTGTACCATGGAAACTGAAAGACGTTTGAAACCAGACAACTGATAAACATACTTCTATATTTCTAAATACATACATAATAAAGATAAATAACACCCAGACACAGAATAAACCACCGTGCTCATCACACAAAGTTTTATCCTGGGTGTGGATCGAAGCCACGACCTCTTGCGTCAATTCATAACTGCGATCCATTGTATGAAGTTTCCAAACGTAATATTGCATAGATTATAGCAGAAAAAATACCTAATATACCTGCACACTTACACAAATATACTTACTTTCTCCCAAATGTTTCAAAAGTATTCAAATTCAAAACAGAGAACCCCTCTGTGCAAGACGAAAACAGTGAAAAATGAATAAGGTAGTATTTTTGAAAAAGTTGAATTATGACAGTCTAGTAAAAGGTCATTCATTACCAATCAATTCTATGTAGGTACGTATAAAAAAAATCTATCTTTCAAAAATCCAATTTTTGTATTGTAAAGTAATTGGCAAGAAATGCCTATAAAAATTACTTCAATATTCGGCCTGCGACATCATAATTTGTTAAATTGCTCTCTGTAACGAAGCAATAACAAAAGCCGTGATAGTTCTTTAACTACCGACTAGATGGCGCATGCGAGGGCCCAAACTCGCGAGCATCAAGGGATAGAAAAATTTGAGGTCTAGTAACATAGTCCAGATAGGTGGTTCGCTTCTGGCCCCGGTTGGGCTACGGAAGTCTCGGGTTCGATTCCTGGGTCTGGTCTTTCAAATTTTTCTATCTTTCAAATATGCAATTATTGTATTTGTAAAGTAGTTGGCAAGAAATGCCTGTAAAAATTACTTCAATTCTATGTCTTTAGAATTTTTTTTATTTATTAAAAAAATATATATATTTTAAGTTTTTTTTAATGTGAAATTAATTCTTTGTGATCTATCTTTTACAGCTGTTAGTGTTTGCTTATTATACTACTGTTTGACTAGCAATACTGCCAAGGCTTAAAAATATCTTTTGACGGACTTTTATATAATACTACCATGGGAAAAAAACTAAAAGACAAAATTTGTAAACATCTATCAACTGAATTTCGTAATAACAATTATGTTAATAAAATTTAAAACATTTGTATCAGAAAAAAATAATGAATACCCGTAACAGAAAAATAAATTTCATTAACAACTCCTTCTCCTTCTAGTTTGAACCGAAACCTTCTTCTTAACCTAATAAATGTAATTATAGGGGCTGTAACCACATGAGCTAACCATGGGAGTGTATCCATACTCCATTACAGGACCATAACTTGGGACAACAATCTCACTAGCTGTTGGCAAAGTGTTGCTTAGCAAGTTGCTAACAACAAGCAACTGCAACGCATTAGCCAGATTGTTGGCAACAGTACTATCCTGGATGATAGTGGTAGTGGCAGGGATAGTAACTTGGTTCGGCAGGATAGTTTCGCAGGCGTATGGCACGTCGAATATCGGGCCTGGATAGTTGGGAAGAATGACTTGGTTGGGGATGGGAGTTTCGGCAACTGGTAGAATGCTGGGTCCACAACTGCAACCGGGTAGGCCTAATCCGGGGATTCGGTTCAGGCATTGTGCTTGAATTACCTGTAATGTAAGATTTTAATTTAGAAATATGGTAAGATAACTAGCATAAAATCAAAATGTTTTTTTTTATGTACTTTAGATGCAAAATGTCGGAATACTCTATGTACAAGTAATGCCAAGTTCGCAAACTATAGGTGAAGCCGGAGAAAAGCACATAGCAACAAAAACTCTACTAGGCTTAGAGACTTGAAATTTAGCACTGGGGTTCCTTACATAGGGAAGCAAAAAGAAAAGATTTTTGAAAATTCAGCCCCTAAGGACGTAAAACGGGGGTGCAAAGTTAGTATGAAATTTTGCCGTTTAAATATTTTGATAACAAGGCGAAGCCGCGGACATAAGCTAGTGTAAGATATATATATAATTTATTGAATGTTTGTAAAGTCCATCGCGAAATAGCGATTGTTATCGCGTGGTACTTAGCAACTTTGCTCTGACAGGTTCTTTAGGTAGCTTGCAGCTGTTGTACAAATACAATCTTCTAGCTTTTAACCGATAAAAAACAACGGAGGAGCTTCTGAAGGCAACCTGTACTTTTTAAACATAAAATTACAGATTCTAAATGCTTAAAAATACTTACATTGACAAGAGCGAATGAAATGCAAACGAAAGCAACGAACTTAGCGGCCATTTTGTTTTTGACAACTGTTACTGTACGTTAAAAATGTTATGAATGATGTTTTTAAAACTAACTGAACTATATATACTAATAATTTTATCTATTGGTTAAGAGTTCTGTCGATATTATAACGAGAATGTTAAAACATTTCGATAAGGTGGGGTATTTTGTAACAATGTATATCGGAAATAATAGTTTCCTATCAATATCTTATCATTAGTGATTGACGTAAAGAGCTACTAGGAAATTGTAATTCGTATTGGCACGATATCTAACTTAACATAATTTTATCTAACATAATTATAAATACAATAATTGCATTTGAAAGAGAAATTTGAAGTTTAAACCCAGGCATCGAACCCGAGACTTCCGATCGCTTTATCGGAGCGCGAAAGCCGAACCATCTAACCTGAACTATGTCACTAAACTTGAAATTTCTCTTCCCTTGTTGCATACGAGTTGGGCCCTCGCAAACGCCATCTAGCCATGTCCTTAAGAACTATATTCAATCCAACTCTGCTTCCTAGTCGTTCCCTCATTGCTGAGTGTCGTGACTCCTTCCGTCTTTGTCGATTAGTTGTCATATATGCAATAACACTTTGAGGGCATAGTAGCAGCTCTTGAAATCCTTATGACACCAATAAAAAATGTCTCATGAGGGTGAAATAAGAGTACACAAACCGCAGGGCAGCTTTGTGGCGAGCTGAATGTGCGTGGTGACACTGCGGCCCCGATGCCTCAGAGAATCGGTCAGGGCCTCGTCTCCCGCTTGCCTTTACTGGCCGGTGGGAATGGAACACCAAGAGCGCCCGCCGGACTCTCAACTCTGTCTTGCCTTAATCGGCCGGCCAGAGGGAGGTCGCCAGAGCTTGTATGCTCGGGGGTGAAGCGTCATTTTTAAGGGCATAACTACGGGGAAACCCACTCACGGGCCTTTTTCGTGGTGGCTCACGCCCATGTTGCTCCCTGTCGCCAGCTGTTTGGCTGTATGCCTGTGGCGGCCAGAAGAGGGCCCATTTAGTGAGTGGCGAGTCACCACCTGCCCATTTGTCCGTGTGTTTTTATCATGTGTTTGCAGGACAGACACCATAGAACCCGAGACTTCCGTAGCCAAACCGGGGCCAGAAGCGAACCACCTATCTGGGCTATGTTACTAGATATTAAATTCTTCTATCTCTTAATGCTTACGGGTTAGGCCCCCGTAGCGACATCTAGTCGGTAGTTAAAGAACTATCACGGCTTTTGTTATTGCTTCGGTACAGAAAGCATTTTAAGAATAGAATTTGATATCTAGTAACATAGTCCAGATAGGTGATTCGCTTCTGGCCCCGGTTTGGCTACGGAAGTCTCGGGTTCTATGGTGGTTATTGTATTTGTAAAGTCTTTGGCAAGAAATGCCTACAAAAATTACTTCAGACACCATAGTCCTATAATAGTACCAACTAACCATTCCACTAACACATCACTCCCATAACCTAGTTTCTTAGCTACCACTTTTTGACAATAGTTTTTACACATTTCTGTAGTGTAGAAAACCATAATCGCCGGTTTGGGTCACATAGCCTTCAGATTAAAGTGTCTAACGGGGCTCTACGTGTTGGCTTCGGCCCCACGCACGCCTTTCAAATGACCGGGACTCCATAGTCCCGTGAGAGTTGTTATTTCCACACTGACGTGGAGTTGGGCAGAATGGAGAGAAGCGAACCGTGAATGACCAATCAGTGCTCGAAATAATTCTAAGATCGATTTTGAGCACTATGATTGGTCGATTCCCCAATACGGAAGGTGCTTTATACAGGATGTATATTTAATCCCTGTCCGATCCGAATGTAGAAAAAATGAGTAAGTAAGTTCCGTTAGGTGGTTCGATTCCGGCCCCGGTTTGGCATGCGAAAGTCTCGGGTTCAATTACTTGACTTCAAATTTTTCTCTCTTTCAAAAATTTAAAATTTTTTTTAGCATTTTTAACTGACACGCCCCTTTCGGATCAGGCTGGGATTTCATTTATACGTTGTATATAAATAAATTAAGGTATTTAATTTTTGTATTGTTTTATTTTAAAAACGATTGCACAGTAGTGTTTTAATAAATTAATAAATACAAGAGATCAAATTAAGAAATAATTAAAATAATTTATACAAGAACGTAACGGTAGTAGTACAATTATATTCACATTGCGAGTTTGATTAAATCGAGATTAATTGCTAATTAGAAATAAAATGAGCATTCCTAAAAGCGATGGAAGCGATAATAATAATAAATCATTTAATCCTCATGGTACATGGTAATATTTTGATACTTTTTGTGAATTTTAAGGGCGTCTTAAGTCGATGATTCCACCATATAAACGCGCATAAGTGATTACTCCTCTGTTTAAGGTCGTAAGTTAAAGCTTTAAATTAATATCAATTCGTGTTCGTGTGAAGCTACACTAACCCCAGGTGACATAGGATAGGATATATATATATATATATACATATATATATATACATATATATATATATATATATATATATTTATATATATATAATAATATAATAATAATGTTTTTGGGACAACTCACACAACGCTATCTGATCTCAAACTAAGCAGAGCTTGTACTATGGCAACCAGACAACTGATAAACATACTTATATATTTCTAAATACATACATATTATAGATAAATAACACCCAGACACAGAATAAACCATCGTGCTCATCACACAAAGTTTTATCTTGGGTGGGGATCGAACCCACGACCTCTTGCGTAGCAGTCGGATACACTCCCACCGCGCCACAGAGGCAGTCGATATATTTAAATATATATAAATTTTAATATATATATATATATATATATATATAGATATATATTAAAATTTATTTATGTGTTATATGAACTTATTTTTAATTGTGGCTGTCTATAGACCTAGTTTATGATAAAACGGATTGATATTAATTATAAGCATTGACTTACGCCTTCATACAGAGAAGTAATCACTTATGCGCGTTTCTATTGTAAAATCATCGACTAGGACGCCCTTAAGCATTCTTTATGCTAATTCAAAAACAATAATAATATAATCATTTGGCAGTTTTGCCTGAAAAGTATCTGGAAAGTATGGTGGGGGTTTTGAAAATTGGAGATTTCTCTTTCCAAATTTCAGCTTTGACACCTCGTAACTGTTCCACATAACCTCATTTTTACCACAAAATAACTGTATAATAAATTCATGAAAAATAATTGTCTCGAGCGGGATTCGAACCTGCGATCATCACATATTTTATTTTAACCATCGCTTTCAGAAATGCTTTTTTTCAGAATAAAATCGAAATGTGACTCATCGTTTCAAAATTTTTGTCTTAAATAACTATAAATAAATAAACTTAAATATCTACTACTAAAAACATTTACATTAGGTATTTAATTAAAAACTTAATAATTTAATTTATAATTGCAATTACAGCCCGAATTACGACTTTGTAC
This sequence comes from Herminia tarsipennalis, assembly GCA_945859575.2. Classification (NCBI taxonomy): domain Eukaryota; kingdom Metazoa; phylum Arthropoda; class Insecta; order Lepidoptera; family Erebidae; genus Herminia; species Herminia tarsipennalis. Next base: position 2,947,997 of record OX243859.2, read on the forward strand.
AATCAATTATGAAATTACATAGTAGTATGTTTTAAAAACAACTTCAGGGTCCTTTTTCGTTATCGCGGCAAGCCCGCGCGAACGGCGCATGCGTGGTGCGCTCAAAGAAGTCCGCGCGCATGCGCGATGCATTTCTAAGCGCAGTTCTCTTTATACCATCATGACAAGATTTTGACAGTTAAAAGCGCGGGCTTAACGCGAAAACGTAAGAAAAGATAGTGAATAAGGACCCTGTTCTATTATAGTGAATAATTATTTTAGATACCATCATGGCATCTGTAGAGTTATATAATTTAGAAGTTGCAGTGCTGCTCTCTCCCTATAGATAGACGTTAGCGTGATGATAAAAGTAGCCCATACTTCTTACATCCTCAGCTGTCTAACAGTGAAAGTGCCGTCAAAATCCGTCCAGCCGTTTCGGAGATTAGCCGAAACAGACAGACAGATCGAGAGACACAAAAAAAAAATGTGTATTTGTTATAAGTACCATTGTAAGTTGTAAAAAACGATTATTTTGACATTACAAACAGATACAAATAATGTCATAAATAGTAATAAGAGGAAGTCTCTATGACATTCTTTATCATCATCATCTACTGTCAATGTAGTTGATGACCTCATTAACAACTATTGTCAAAAGTTCATGTAGTTGACGACTTCATCATCATTTAGTGTCAAAAGTCATCGTAGATGATGACTTTATCATCAACTAGTGGTAAAAGTCATTATAGTTGATGACTTTAGCATCAACTAGTGGTAAAAGTCAATGTAGTTGCTGACAGGTGATGTGACACTATGTATCCAGTGGTTAGTGACGCCGTGCTGGTGGTCCACTCCGCAGCTACTCCTACATTCTTTTTGTTCATCTTCTATTATCAAAAGTCAATGCAGACGTTGGGGGGAAGCACATACTAATGAGAGGAAGTCTCTATTCCAAAATACTTTTCCTAATTTATCATCATCACCCAATATCAAAAATAAATAGTTAAAATGAACCAGTAGCTACACTGATATTTTTTTTTTATTCTCCTTCTTTTGCATCCTATGTCAATAGTTAATGTAGGTGATGACTTCATATTCATCTGTGTCAAATTCAATATCAAGAAGGTGATGGTAGTGAGTCCCCATCATTCTTCTTTTTCTTCCCACAGTGTCAAAAGTCAATGTAGTTGATGACAGGAGATATGACGCCGCGTATCCAGTGACTGGTGACTTTCACGTTATGATAGATGCCGGGCTGGTGGTCCACTCCGCAGCCGAAGCCAGCGGAGGTGATGCCGACAAGATAGTACCTACCGTTGTCCAGGACAATGAGGGGGCCACCGGAGTCACCTGGTGGAAGGTAAAAGAACTTGTGAAAATGGCTGTTAAATTAAGTTGTCATTAGTTTCACAGCTCTGTAGTTAACGAGTGAAAATACATGAATAGGTGTAAAACTGATAGGGATTGCCTGGAAAATGAACCAAATTGCCATCAATCAAAAATCATAAGAAGATTGCTGCGTGAAAGAAGGACAAACAAGTAAATTTTGGGAAAAAAGAAATGAGTTTCAAAAAGATGACAAGGACAAAAACATTTTTACTTGCTTGACTATGGTACAGATGTTGTTATAGTGTGGTTGTTCATCATATTCACCTTGTTATAGGCATGCAAATGGTAATTTAGCAATGTTGTCATTTTAATATAGATGTACCTATGATGTAACTTTTTCTTTCCCATCTTCTCAAAGGCATGCAAAGTCCTTATTTACTATGTTTTTTCGATTCTGGGGCAAACCTGCGCGGATTGGTGCATGCACGGTGCGCTTATAGATGTCCGCGCGCATGCGTTTAAAAATGTTCGCGCGCATGTGCGATGCCGTTGTAAGCGCAGTTCTCTATATACCATTATGTCAAGATTTTGACAGTTAAAGCGCGGGCTTGACGCGATAACGAAAAAAAACATAGTGAATAAGGACCCAGATCGTCACGCCACCGTTTCCTAGGTCTACCTCGATGGCGACGTCCATCTTTAGGCGTCCACTGCGTGGTGATCTGTGCCCATTTGCCTGGATGCATTCTACATATATGTCCTGCCCATTGACGTATAGACCTGGACTGCGCCGTAACCTCACAAAATTGACCACTCTCTAGAAAGAGTCAAAGAGACAGGGTCGCAAGAGTTTTTTCTCTCATTCACGCTTTGCAGTCAATGTTTACTTTTAATTGAAAGGGATGGCGCGGACCAGGTCTATACGTCAATGGTCCCGCCCAACAGGGAGTTTTGGAAAAGCATAGAGGAGATCTTTGCCCAGCAGAGGGACAGCACAGATTAAAAAAATGTAACTTATACCACGACTACAAAAAAATCTGATGGATCGGGAAGAGATACAGGTAAATCTATTTTAAGCCACCGTAGTGGTTTATAATGGAGGATACCTTGTTTTGATTGGAAGAGGAGGGAAACTAAGGATTGAAACTAACGTCGACCCCTCTGAGGAATCCAATATTTTGATTTGGAGGGCTTGACCTCAGTGAGAGTACGTTTTGTCTAGGAAAAGTATATATATATGAGGGGACTTAGGGGGGATAGTATATAACATGGGGGGACTTGGATAGTTTTGGAGTAGCCTTGAGCTCTTAATCTCACTCCTGGATCCACTAGTGTAGGACATTGTATTCAAATAGGTTGGTGTGTAGTGTAAACAATACAAAACGTTTTTAAGAGTAATGTGCTGATAACAATACACTCCAAAACTCATCACAGACGTCTCTTGAAAAGCTACTACTATAGAATTGAACCCAACACGTTGGCCGCATGCCATGAGACTTTTTAGCCAAACGTATCACCAACTGCAACGCATATAATAGTAACTATAAAGGCATAATAATTAAAACTTGGTGCCCAACACTCTCCCATTTACACCAACTCGTCAACACTACTGGTCATACATTTGCACTCACCATAAGCAATACCTACACCTCTTTCACTTATCTGAGAACGACACACATCCTTGTGATAACGACATCACCCAAACTTTCATTCACCTCTTAACTCAATGCCCAAAATACACAATCACACGACTACACCACGAACACTGTCACTTCAAGCTCGTACCCTACGACCTAGACTCCATACTCACCGGCGAAACAGCCACTAACTCCTTCATGACACACTTAACACATTAAAAAGACTAAATAACACATAACCACATTCACACACACAATCAATTTGTAATTAAGATCTAAAACTCTGCAACTCAACGCACAAAATGACAGGCGACAAATCGGTAGACCTCGTCGCAGATGGCGAGACGAGTTACGACTCCTTCGAAATGGATTAACTAACAGAAAAATGTATAAAGAGAGTAAGGAGGCCATTGCCATGCAGTGGGAAAATACAGGCTAGTAATAAATAGTGTATAGTTCCGTAGTATAGTGTAGTATAATCACCTAAACAAGCGTCCTGGTGTCCATCAGAATGTCCAGCGCAAATCATCTCCGAATGTATCTCCACGGAGATCTGCTTACTTCTGTGCCAGTTGATACATTGTTCTGTACCTGAGAAATAATGATAATAATAATAATATAATATAACATCTTGGGACAACTCACACAACGTGAACTGATCCCAAACTAAGCCGAGCTTGTACTATGGAAACCAGACGACTGATAAACATACTTAAATATTTCTAAATACATACATATTATAGATAAATAACCCCCAGACACAGACTAAACCATCATGCTCAGCACACAAAGTTTTATCCTGGGTGGGGATCGAACCCACGACCTCTGGCTTAGCAGTCAGGGTCACTAACCACTAGACCAACAGGCCAATCAAAAATTCAAGAATATGTTTTTTACGCGACTGCGCGACACAAAGGAATTCAATGTCAATGTTTGAAAACAATAGGTGTTACTGATAACCCATTTATAGGCCAACAGTGGTAAGGTTGCTTAACCTCGCTAATATTTCGCCATTGCCACCATGTCAGAGCCCCTTAGTAACTAATAAATAACACATTAAAACATTTTTTATATATAAAAGATAACTAGCAATGTGGGATTTTGGTCCCACATTACTAGCAATTATTTTAACCCCTCCACCTAAGCTCAATGGCTTGTGTTAGCAGTGGGTTCACGTCGGTAGAATAATGGGTAGGATTCGAACCCGAGACCTCACGATTGCGAGACCGATGCCTTAGCAATTAGGCTAAACAATTGAACCTTATTCAATCGTTTTAAAGGTTTTTTAGGTGTTACATACATATCAACTCATAATGTCCACTGCTGGGCATGGGTCGATCCAGTAGAACCTATTTATCACGATCGTAGTAAGGCTTTAAAGTACTCTGAAGACGCTGCTGCCCATCCTACGGTGTGACATCCCTTAGTCGCCTTGACGACACCCACAGGAAGAGATGAACTGGTACTATTCTGAAGCCAGTACCACACAGCCAAGTTGATAGAAAGGTAAAAATAAAACTTACTTAATATAGGCACAGTGGCAGACCTCAGTAAATTAGTCCCGGTGTGCCCCGTACTGGCATCGGTCTTGCCCCATCCAGCAATTACTCCTGCCCTGCCCCTCAATTCCATGTCTCTCTCGGGCAGACAGATGGGCAAGATGTGGGTCGTGTAAGTGATAGGTCGGGATAACTTGAGTAGGGCTATGTCGTACCGGTCAGGTTGCGTCATACGAAATTGGAATAATGGATGAAGTATTTTTTGGACAACTCTGAAATAGATGAAGTAAAACATATTAATGGTAGATTACGCGAAACAGGGTTCGGCTCTCTCAAAAAATTATATAGAAAACCTAAATATTAGGACACGAAAAAAATTGTGTCACTAGTCAAAGAGTTTATCTAGTAGATGAAATAAAAAAATTTAAGGATATGTCTTAATATGATCCCGCAAATAAATCTTGAAGTTGCGGAAAAATGCAAAAACGACCATATTCGTATTGTCATAGTCATGGCGTTCGTAATCTAACATATGTACGAACGAATATTTTACTTTATTTTGACCTGCGATCCTGCGCACTGTAAAGTAATGGTTGTGTGCGGAAGAGCGCGCGATCGTGTCGCTGTGTACGTATCGCCAAATAAATAATTCTCTCAGTGTAATGCCCCCTTAATAACAGGAATATATACACTGCTCTTGTCAATAACACAAACTCGTTTATTGTCGTACATCTTTGAGATTATAAAACTCTTGTTAATGTGAACAGAACAAAAATAAATCAAGCACAAAATCGCATCCGACGCTAATCTTTTGAAATAAAACGTAGCCTATGTTACCCAGACTAATTTAAATAATCCAACAATGCTGCAATAATTTAAAACCGTGTAGGCTTCAAGTAGTTATGATAGAATAAAGTAGTAATAAAATAGTAGCCAATTCAAACTATGACATTACTCTTGTGCCACCCTATACTTAAATAAATCTTGAAAGAATTCACTTCTTTTTTGGGGCAGCTGTGTACAATAAGTAAAAGAAAATAATGGTCTTCTTAATTTTTTAAAAGTAAGGGGTACTTATGAAATACAAGAATATAACCCACTAATGTGAAAGTTTATCACCGTCAAAGATATATTAAAAGAAACTCAAGATTTTAGTGAAAACGTGAGGCATATTTTGCCAACGCTATTAGAATAGCCGCTTCAGATCTAATAGATGGACTTACCCAAGTTTCCTGGCAGTTTGAGCTCCGGCACTGGTATCTAAAGCTCCCAGCCATACTGCGATGTCCCGTGGCCTCGCCCGCGACACGCAGTGGGCTGCTGTAGCTACATACCAATGGGATACTGGAAAATATACAAGAAAACTGCTATAGACTGTCTAGTGGCTTAAAAGCGGCGGTAACCTAATGGCTAAGGCATCGGTCTCGCAATCGTGAGGTCGCGGTTTCGAATCCTACCCATTATACTACCGACGTGAACCCACTCCTAACACAAACCTTTGAGCTTAGCTGGAGGGGTTAACAAGATTGCTAGTAATGTGGGACTCGATCCCACATTGCTAGTTATCTTTTTTTTAAAAAAAAAAGTGGTTAGTGGTTTTCGATTCCGACCCAAGAAAAAAACTCAAGCCTGCTCAACTCAGCTTTCTCTTTTTGTGACTTTAAAGCAATTTGTAACATATAGAGAGGACTAGCTGCGACTTCGTGTGCGTCTATTTGCCCCGTTTTTGCTACTTTTTTCATTGCTGCTCCGCTCCTATTGGTCGTAGCGTGATATTATATAGCCTTCCTCAATAAATAGGCTATCCAACACAAAAAAGTATTTTTTTAAATTCGAACCAGTTCTTCCTGAGATTGCCGCGTTAAAAAAACCAAACAAACTATTCAGTTTTATATTATAAAGCTGAAGAGTTTGTTTGTGTGTGTGTGTAGTAAAGATAAATTTAAAGTTTTCAAGCGTGATCAGTAAGTGTACACACCGCCGAACAAACATTATTCGCCAGTGTGCAGATGTCGTTAGCGCTGTATGTCGAAGTACCGACGGTTCCGTAATAGTGAGTGATAAAAATCAAGCGAGGGTAGTTTCCGAAACGGAGGCGACGCTGAGCTGAATCAGTATTTTTTTTCTTTATCACAATATGGCGTCTGGTTATCGCCATTTTGAATTTTGATTGCTGTCATATATTTAGTGACACTGGAAAGATTGATACGAATCGATTGAAGTATGAATCATCAAAATCGGCCCACGCGTTTGGTCTATATAGCGCCACGAAGAAACACACATACATACATACATAGACGTTAAACACTTATACCTCCCCCGCAGTCGAGTAATAAAAAAAAGAAAAATAATTGTACCATCGAAATAACGAAAACCCTCTCCAAAAATGTATACTGGGTACGTCTGTGTTTAGATCTCTAGCCCTTAGCTGGAGTCGGGGGTCAAAATTGACCCCACGTGTCGAATTTCGCGTTATAACTTTGAGTTCTAAGGCCCTGCAATCCTGCGCATTCGAGTAATCTCATTACGTCGCGGGGTGCGGCGGGTGACGGACGCGCGTCACTCTAACATTACTGGAAGTGAAGGTATGTGCTCTCATGGGGTCAAAAATGACCCCCGACTCCGATAATGGTTGTATTATTATTATTTCATTTTGACATGTTTTTTATTTTTTACAGTAAATTATTAACATTATGGCTGGTCTCTTGGGCGACGAACGTATTGCACAGCTACTAGAAGACGAAAGTGATGGATCAGACTCAGAATCCGTCCGTAATACCGCAATGCCTACATGTGAAGACGAAGACATCAGCGACTGTGAGGAAGCGGAAGAACTCACCTGTTCTGAGGCTGATGAACAGGAGACAGACAGTGATACTGACTCTTCAAGTTCAAGCGGTGAAGAAGAAGAAGAAGAAGTAATACGAACGTCGGATTTTTACAGAGGTAAAAACCGATTCAAGTGGTCTAAAAACCCCCCTTCTTCATCCCGCGTAAGACAGCATAACATTATAACGCATCTTCCGGGTCTCACAGGTCATGCACGTGAAAAAATGAATATGTCCGAGATGGAATCGTGGCAATTATTATTTTCTAATGACGTAATAGAAATTGTCTGTCTTCATACTAACAAAAAAATTACGGAATTTCATGAAAAGTACAAGGACGATAAAGCGCATACTAACCATGTAAGTTTGATGGAAATGAAAGCAATGCTTGGGCTTATGTTGCTAACCGGAGTTTTCAAATCAGGACATGAAGATGTTGCTAGTTTATGGGCTACAGATGGCACAGGTCGCGACGTTTTTCGGGCCACTATGTCTATAAAGAGATTCTTGTTTCTATTATCGGCTTTACGGTTTGACGAAATCGATACCAGAGAGGAAAGAAAGGAGACTGACCGAGCTGCCCTTATTTCAGAAGTATTCAACAAATTCATCGAGAACTGTCAAAAATATTACAGTTGTTCAGAGTATTTGACTGTTGATGAAATGTTATGCCCGTTTAGAGGTAGATGCTTATTTAGGGTATACATAAAGTCTAAGCCAGCCCGATATGGTATAAAGGTATTGTGTTTATGCGATGCAAAAACTCATTACTTATACAATGCCTTTATTTACACCGGAAAATCTGGATCGAGTAGAAGAGGTGAACTTTCCATTCCTACACAAACTGTGTTACAATTAGCTAATCCTGTAATGAGAACCAACAGAAATATTACAGGTGATAACTGGTTTTCTTCAGTTGAACTGGTTGATAAGTTGAAAGAAAATGGTTTGACGTATGTTGGAACAATGCGCAAAAATAAAAGGGAGGTACCGCCTGAGTTTTTACCACATAAAACACGTTTGGTAGGATCATCTTTGTTTGGATTTACAAATGATAAAACGTTAGCTTCGTATGTTCCCAAAAAAAATAAAAGCGTTGTAATGATTTCCACTATGCATCACGACAAATCAATAGATCCGAGTAGCGATAAGCCAGAGATCATTACTTTTTATAACGGAACTAAAGCGGGCGTAGACGCTTTGGACCAGAAATGTGCAAACTATTCTGTAGCTCAACGAACTCAACGATGGCCATGCGTAATATTTTCGGCACTTATAAATATTTCGATGGTGAATGGTTATATTTTGTGGAAGGCAGCCAATCCAGAAAAGCGTTTGAAGAGGAGCAAGTATATGAAAAAGATTGGTATTGAATTGGTCTTGCCTTTTGTACAAAACAGGATGAACGAAAATTCAAACTTTTCGTTAGATTTGAGACAAAGAATGGTAAATTTTCTGAAAGAACATCAAGATAAAGAAGATGTAGCTGATGATGCCACCCAAACAAGCAGCCGCAAAAGAGGAAGATGTTATTTGTGCGATCGTAAAAAAGACCTGAAGTGTTCTCTTAAGTGTAGCAAGTGTTTATTATTCATTTGTAAAGAACATAGTGCCAAAAATGTAACATGTACCAAATGTTAAACTAAAGTTTTTAGAGTTTTAGAGGAGTTTAGTTTTATGTTGTCATTTTTTTTATTTTAGTTGATCTCAAGAAGTGTTCCTTTTTTTTGTTATTTAGATTATGTAAGAAAGCGATATAAGAAAAAAAATCTATATTATTATTATAATTTTGTTAATAACGACTTTCTGAAGTTGACACTATTAAAATGATTTTAAAAACTTAACTAAAGTTCATACTGTTAAAAAAATTAATAGTTTATAGTACAAATTATGTTAAAAACTTGATAATTAATTAGTCAATAAGTTGCTTTAAATAAAATAAAAAGAATAATTAAAAATATATTGATGGTTTTAATATGATACGTTGCAACTCTGCTGGGGTCATTTTTGACCCCCGACTCCAACTACGTTGCCTAAAATAGCGACTCCAGCTAAGGGCTAGATATCATAATGAAGGGGCGGTAGCATAATGGCTAAGGCATTGGGCTCGCAATCGTGAGGTTGCGGGTTCGAATCCTACCTATTAAACTACCGACGTGAACCCACTCCTATCACAAGTATTCGAGCTTAGTTGGAGGGGTTTACAAGATTCCTAATCAGGGCCCCGGGTTTAAGATTAAAAAAAAAGTGTACCTAGCACTCCTCCACATTGGAACTCCGAGATCCTCACGTGTGCTTGCCAGGGAAACTCCGCAAACCTCGCCTCACGACCTCCTATAATTCTCTTCTGAATTATTTTTGTCGAAGGCAGTCCACAGTCGACCTGAAAGAAACCATTACACTATTATTTAAGGAAATTTCCCGACGTCTTATCAGTGCCTCCCTTGACTAGAAGGCTGGCCTTTTCTTTGCACAAAGAATTAGCATTGCCATTCAACTGGGCAATGCTACCAGCCTTCTGGGAACGTTACCTGTTGACATCGATGGGGAGGAATTCTTTGACGCCTAAACGATTTTGTATCCTCCTTTTTTATTTTAATTCTGTAAATATCTTGGATATATGTTTTAATTGTATTTTATTCTAAATATATTATTACAGTATTGGTTTTATCAAATACAAGGAAGGATAAGATAATGTGAGCACTTTTAAAATTCCCTGACGCGAAGGAAGAAAATAATAGGTAGGGGCAACAGTATTTTCGTATTTTGAATGTATTGTTAGTAATCAAACCTCTTTGGTTGTACTGAATGTAACTGGCAAATACCATTAAATACCATTAAATGTTGACATTCTAAATATGTAATAAATAAAAAAAACTAGTTCCCGCCATTTTTCAATTGTTTTTCAAGTAAGCAAAATTCGGTACATTTTAAAGTTTTATTACAAAAATAAAATTTGTGCGGTTTACGAACCTAATGCGGTGTTAATACGAATAGCATAAATGTGGTTCAAGCGTTTCAAGTCTGGAAATTTTAATGTGCAGGATGAGGCTTGCTCTGGAAGCCCGGTCACGGATAAAATCAGTGTCAATTTGAAACAGTGGAGCAAGATCGACATATTACAAGTTACGATATTGCTAAAGAAGATGTTGATGACAAAACAGTTTTATAATAACTAAAAAATGATTCCTTAATTTTTACGAAAATACTTTTGCCCCGACCTTATATTATTTTTAAAATGCTTGAGTTATGAACCATACCGATTACCAGTGGCGGAGGGTCTTGGAAACTCTATTATTTTCGGTTACCCTTGGTATCCAAGTTACTATAATATTATACGTATAAAGAAGCGCATCCAGCTAGATATATTTTTGTATCGGGTTACCTCAGCAATAAATTAATCACTCGACTCTGCCATACACTAGCTTTCTAATTAAACACATAATTTGGACGCTACGCCTACAACTTAAACCACAAAACTAAACCATACAGATACCAACGTTAACTTTATAACACCATTCATTTTGCGTCGGTAAATTTTTCTCACCTGCCCAGAGTCATCATCAGCTCGTCTCCTGAACACGTTGGCAGGCACCACGCTACGCTGCGGAACTTGCCGTAGCTTGGGTGGAACCACCTTGTACTTCCAGTCTGATGATGGTATACTGGAGTCAGAATGATAAAACTTATCATTGTGAAGAGAAGTACGGTCTCTCTACCCTTCATATTTAATATCATGCAGTCGGGGGCAAATGAATTTTGTTAAACTTAATGTCGTGCCCCCGACTGCATGATATTAAATATGAAGGGTATCTTGTTTCTGTCTACTGACTACCTCTGCGGCGCGGTGGGAGTGTGTCCGACTGCTACGCAAGAGGTCGTGGGTTCGATTTCCTCGCGGGATAGCACTTTGTGTGATCTACAAATTGTTGTTCCGGGTCTGGATGTACTTTGTGTCCGTGAATTGTATGTTTGTAAAGTCCCTCGGACACAGGGCTTGTACACAACTGCGGGAATCGTCTTTAAAAAAAATAAGGTAACTTTTTAAAAAAAATAAATGATTTGAGTCCCACATTACTAGCAATCTTGTTAACCCCTCCAGCTAAGCTCAAAGGCTTGTGTTAGGAGTGGGTTCACGTCGGTAGTATAATGTGTAGGATTCGAACCCGCGACCTCACGATTGCGAGACCGATGCCTTTGCCATTTACTTTATAATTATTTATTATACGAGAATTAACGCGCATTGTTTTATTTTAAAATTCCCTGACGTTTCGACCAGGTTGCACCGGCCGTGGTCCGCTTGTCAAGCAAACCAATCGAAACGTCAACGAACGTTGGATATAGCTCAGCATCCAAATTTGAACATATAAAAAAATAGGTACTCACCTATTATCCAAAATGTCACTTCTATTCGGCTCAGCAGCGCAGCACGAGAAGAGCCAGCTGCCTCCGCACCCTCTCACCCTTGTGCCTCCTTTCAGCCAGCAGGTCAGTGTGAGGGTACAGGGTCTTACTTCTGTGCCTAAGTTGCAGGTGGAGGGGTAGCCAAGGAGAGAGGCCAGCATGCGACTGGTGAGAGCTGGAACAAATGAAGGTTTTATTATAATTTACTTTTTGTATTTTTTTTATATAAAATGTATATAAAATGTAAGGAAAAAAACGTTTTCGGCGGGACTAGAACTTGCAAGCTTAGGGGTACCGACATTCCTGACAACGTCTCATTTATTCTCCATATGCTACATTTTACGGCAGTCGTCGCGGCGTCTCCCGTGTCCTGGAGGAGCTTGTTGGCTCTATGAGTTTCTTTACAAAAACCACATTAACGTAAATTTTAGATGATGTTGGGCCTGAACATTACTTTTGTAATGTTTTAAAGCATTTTTATATTAATATTAAATAAGTACTTAAATTAATAGTAAATGTTGGTCGTAGCGTGATGTTATAAAGCCTATAGCTTTCCTCGATAAATGGGCTATACAACATTAAAAAAAAATCCAATTTCATTTGACACATTGACCTTCACAAAAAAAATTCACGATCTTTTTTCCGTGTCCACGTCAAGTCCATGCGGGACTGTCAAATCTTGGGTAGGAATATACTGGGCCCTGAAGGACCCTGGGTACGCCCATAGTTCACCTTCACGGAATTGCGATACGCCTTCCAGCTAAGATTCTGTATCCGTGTATAATATGTACGTACGAAGGTCTACCAGCAATATATATATTAATATTATCTTGGGACAATTTACACAACGCCATCTGATCCCAAACTAGGCAGAGCCTGTACAATGGTTTATTCTGTGTCTGGGTGTACTTGAAATAAATATAAGTATGTTTATCAGTTGTCTGATTTACAACTGATAAATATAAATAATTTTAACTAAATACATACATACTATGGATAAATTACACCCAGAAACGGAATAAACCATCATACTCATCACACAAAATTTTATTGGGTGGGGATAGAACCTACGACCTCCGGCTTTGCAGTCAGGGTTACTAACTACTGGACCAACTGGGCCGGCCACCCGGCGGCCTTTCGATGTGATTATGTAATCTATTCCCAACACCCTGGGTTGAAAATACAACACAGCTCGATAAAAATACGACGAGTTGCCATGTGAATGTAAACTTGGGAATGTAGTTGTTCTATTTGAGAATTTTTACGCGCGTTACAATACGCTCGTGTAAATGAGGCTTTAGAAATTTAAAATTGATGGGTAGGCACAAATTATATTGAAATTTCTAACATTCAAATAGCACTTTATAAAATTGCCAGTCACATTTCAAATATGCTTAGATCATTTGATTTAACCAGCATACCTACACCCGAATACTTAAACGTCACTCATTTCTGAGACAGCGTAAACTATCATGCTGTCATTGTCACTTAAAGGTTAACCTTTTGACCGTCACGTCAATAACGAATATCCGTGTATCATGTTATGTAAAAATGTAGTATTTTTGACGTGAAATACCGTCGGTGGCGTCGTCAACACGTTTTCATTTGATGTCCATATCCCTGGCGGTTAAAAGGTTAAAGAGTAGGCCTATCCCACTCTAATCACTGATCTCTGCAGTACGTCGTCGTACGCTAGACTGGTTACCCCGTACAAAGTGACAGCAATTTCAAATGTCGAATCGAATGACCGACCTGTCAAATTTTTTGACACTTATGACAAATGACCATTATCTTATATCCTTGTTACACAAGTAAAGACTTCCATTTGTTTTTGTTATTAACCGTCTCAATAATGAATGAAGATATGATCCTTAAAAAACTACGCGGATTGAACAAATCAAAAGGCGCCGGCCCTGACGGTGTTTCACCATTATTTATTGTGAGTTGTGCGCAGAGTCTAGTGACCCCTTTGTCGATAATTTATAATAAATCGTTTAGCTCAGGGCAGTTTCCTAAATCTTGGAAGATAGCCAAAGTGGTACCTATATTTAAAAGCGGTGACAATAATATGGTAAATAATTATAGATTGATATCTATTTTATCAATATTTGGGAAAGTCCTAGAGTCTCTGTTGTGTCCGTACATGCAGCGTTATTTTGAGAGGCTCTTTTGTGTAGATGTAGAGCAACATAGATTTATAAAATCACGATCAACGTGCACAAATCTCGTCTCTTACGTTGGCCGAGTTTTTAGACAAGGAAATGCAGGTTGACGCTGTATATACGGATTTCAGTAAAGCATTCGACAAGGTACCCCAAAAACTACTTATAAAAAAAATATCAATTTACGGTATCCACGGACCACTTCTTAGCTGGTTTCAATTTTACTTGGCAAATAGAGATTTTTACGTTGTTGTCAATGGATATCACTCGTCACATCACATAGTTGCTTCCGGTGTGCCACAAGGATCACACCTAGGCCCAATCTTGTTCAACATCTTTATAAACGATGTTACTGACTGTTTTAAAAGCACTATACCATACCTTTTTGCAGACGATATTAAAAAAAAGACCGTCTCAATACCAATCTCAAATAGAAGTATCATATAGGTTTATATATAGAGGTCAGGGACCAGTGCCTACTGTGTATACAGTATGATCTTATGCATCACGCAATGATCTTTTTCGTAATAGTTTTTTCAAACCTTTTTTAGTTATGGTTAATCTTTCAAATATTTTGTGGTAGTAGTACCTATGCGTGAGTGTGATTTTGCTTGCATGATCTAGGTTATATGTTGTGTTCGTAATAAAATACACTGTGTATTCGTGTATTAAAGCAATTTTGGTTGAAATGCCTTTGTTATAATAAAAGGGAAAATCGACACGTATAACTGATTTTGATATGGTTTTCTCTATAATTTAAAGTATATATGAAGTGCGTGTGAAGGTTGGAACTTGGAAGCTTTAATTTCTAGGTGTAGACTAGTAGTTCATAGTCCCGTATCTCTAATTGAAGCTCCCGAAGTACCTGTCCAAATGCACCTAAGTGCAAATTTGGTGTAGGTGATAACTATCTGAAATTCAAACGTAAAAATCTTTTTTTGATAATAAAATACAAGATTTCTTACTCCCTGATAATGCAGCTTTGTATTTGTTAAAATGTATTTTTAAAATTTGTAGATTTTGAGTTTATTAATCTATTTCTATTTATATAAAAATGAATCCCTGTTTCCCTTGGTCACAAGATAACTAAAGAATGACTTTACCGATTTCATGAATTCTTTTTTTTTAGTTTTCTAATACCCTGTTGAAGGTTTTTACTAATAAAAAATAAAGAAACGAACGAAAAAAATAAATAAAACGGGGCTGTAAGAAGTTTGCCGGGACAGCTAATTATAAATCAAATCAAATCTTTTCCCCTTTTAGTATCTTTTTAGTGTCAAAATCCCTACGGTACCCACTTCGTTATCGTACTCGAACCGACTTAAAATCACACGTTATGCCGTTCACCGACATTACCTCCGGCAGGGCCTCCTACTTACTTATTCTACCTAATATGAGAGTATATATGTATATACCTCAGATGTAGGTAGTATATGTCAGTCTTAAGATACCAATAACGAGCGCTACTCCCACCGACAAACTGTTGCACAGTTTGGTGGGTTAGGTATGTAAAAACAAAACAATTTTTTTTTTTCATTAAAAATATTATTTTTCAACCGACTTCAAAAAGGAGGAGGTTCTCAATTCGTCTGTATGTTTTTTTTTTTTTTTTTTTTGTTTTTTTTTTGTATGTTTGTTCTCCAATTACGCAAAGACGGCTGGACCGATTTGAAAAATTGTTTTTGTGTTTGAAAGGGTATACTTCCAAGTTGGTCCCATTGCCATCAGATCACGATCTGATGGTGGGATCCTGGAGAAATCGAGGGAACTCTTAAAATATTAAAAGCACACCACACTAAATCACTGTAACAAAAACAAATTAAACATTTTGAAGTTGGTGCCGCATAAATCATAAAGACTACTATTTCATGGCACCAACTTCAAAATGTTTAATTTGTTTTTGTTATTCTAGGTATATTATTTTTTGCTTTTTAGTTGTCTTGTATTTATTTTTGAAGTCGGTAATATTTTTTGTTAAAAAGTTTTTATTTCTCACTTTTTAGTGGGTTGGTTTATAATTCACTTAAGTTATATTAACTACAAAATGAAGGTTCTGTAAAAATTCAGCTAATTTATTTATTATTTTTAGGGTTCCGTAGCCAAATGAATATTGATTAAATTTAGTGAAAAAGTGTCTTGTAGCATCAACATAAATAGCGGCCTATTTATGTTGATAGCTAAATAATAATAATAAAAATGTTTAGAGGGGCACTCCATACATGTAACAGAAGCCAAAAACATTTTTTTCAGCAAACATCAACGTGTGGCACATAATTTGACAGGTCTTTCAAAAACATTTTGAAGTTACTTATAAACTTTTTTGAAATGAGTCAATATTTTTGGAAATAATCGCTCCGAAATTTGCATAAATTGTGTCCCCCCCTTAACTTTAGAACTGTCTGACCAAAAAATATGAAAAAAAAATAATCACAAAGGCGCATAATAAATACTTTAAACTAAAATTATTTCAGACATGAAACAAAAAAGCGTAAGTCCAAAGAACATACGCTCTGCGGACACACTACATACGGACGTCGGCAACATTGGGGATATCACGAACGCGTTGCATACCCTTTAAAAGTCCATTTAATTTATTCTTGAAAAACCATACTGTAGAATCAGGAAAAATCTCGGCAGGGAGCTCATTCCACATCCGGAGCGTTCATTGGGGGGAAGTGCTTCTGAAACCGTATGATGTACGATGCGAGACCATTTAGTCTCCAAAGTGTGGAGATGTACTCTCTGTTTCATTCCTCGAACTAGTAAGTTCACTAATGTTTGAAATGAATAGAAGTAAACTAATATTAGAAATATTTCGGGTTTTAATCGCGTGAATTATTTAAAGGTACGAACCTTTTATTTACCCAACGTTTCGATCGAATTGCATCGATCGTGGTCACGGGTCGAATAAAAGGTTCGTACATTTAAAAAAATCACGCGATTAAGTCCCGAAATATAACTAATTTGTATAAAAATCGCGAAAGTTTAAAAACAATACAACTAATGTTAGAATTACTTACATTCAACAGCATTAACAGATCCAGTAACGTTTAATATCACCAACGGTATCAGCACGCTGATCCGCCATCTTGGGCGCCATCTTGTTTTTAACGTATGCCTTCTCTTTCTCACTTTATCTGCCTGCCTTTTCTCCCTGAAAACAAATAAAATATCAATTTAAATCTTGCTATACAACAAGCCATTCCAAAAGATGGAATGATGCCCTTATTAGGGCAGCAAGGAGCCGTTGAATGCAGAATTGCAGAATGCCCAAAATCGGTCGTTGTAGAAGTTCTTTTGGGAGGCAAAAGTAAAGAAATGTTTCTTCATAGCCATTAATGCAATTCGTAGTTTAAAAAAAAGGTTATCTGTGAAGTCGGTTTACGGACAATTATTTTACATGATAACGTCATAAGAAAACATTGATGACATTGTAATAAACAAGTATGCTTGTGAAATCTTTTTTTTATTTCTAATTGTATCGCATGTCACTGCAATCGCCAAAACATTGATGACATTGTAATAAACCATTTGACTGTGACACTTTTTCGTGCTTGCACCCGGTCTTCGATTTATAAGACATAATCACGTCAAAAACCCTTAAACAAGTCTTCAATCACAATAATCTTAACTATGGCAGTAAATTGTACCATTCAGCCTTTATGTTGCAAGTTTTGTGACTAACTTGCATGATTTTCAATAGGACCAAAGAAAAGACAGCATTTAGATTCCTATATTTAGATAAGTTTGTCTGTATGTCCTCGATGCATTTTGAATCCATTGATCAGATTGAGATGAAACTTTGGTAGGGTATTCTGAAGGCACCCACGAGTGTTCCTGGCTCAAAAGTAATTAGTAAAATATAAATATTTGTATGTAACGAATAAACTTAAAAACTACTGGACCGATTTCAAAAATTAATTCACCATTGGCCAGCTACACTATCCCCGGATGACATAGGCTTTTTATAATTATACTCCCACAGGAACGGGAACTACGCGGATGAAACCGCGAGGCGTCTGCTAGTAATATATATTTTAAAAGCTCACCTGTAGTAGTTTAGGTGCCATGACGCAGTCTCATGGTTCACCACTGACATTGCGCTAGCCCGCTTCGGTAGAAGTATGACATAGCGGGTGCTGTGCTTGCTGGCTGATGGAAGATGCTGTCTGAAAGAAATAAATACAAAAAATGTGTTTATTTTTCTCTACATATCAACCCATATGATGTTCCACGCTAGATAAGGGTTACTCCAGTAGAAGCTACTTATTGAATTTTCTGGGGATAATTGCCATAATCGCCACGCTTGACGAGCGGGTTGGTGATCGCAGTAATGCTTTTAAGTATGCACAGGACGCTGCTGCCCATCCTCCGGTGTTAAAAAACTTTTAAAATTCTTTCTTTTCAGTGGATGAATCTGTTTATTTAAATTTTATTTACACAAGCCATTGACCTTAGCTGGAGGGGGTAACAGGATTGCTAGTAATGTGGGACGAAAATCCAAATAAAATGTTTTGTAATAGTGTTAATTTATACTTTATGTTACGGTGTTGGGTGCAAAGCAGTGGGTTTATAATATTTAAAGTAAATCCTAAATGTTATTGTATAAAATTCAAATACAATTGGTATATTGTTATTAAATAAAAATGAAATGAAATAAATGTTGATAAACTTTCGCGATTTGTACACATTATTAACCTTAAATTATTCACGCGATTAAGACCCGTAATATATATATTTTCATAATGAAATGAAATTACTGCCTCTGACAGCCTCTGTGGTGCGGTAGGAATGAATTCGATCCAACTGCTAAGCAAGAGTTTACATATTTGAGCGCACCGCGCAGGCGCCAGTTCGCACGGGCTTGTCACGACAACGAAATAAAATAAGGACTAGTGCTTATCCACTATCCCCTTCCTTCTTCTACTGTGTTCGATCCAAGGCATTCCCGGTCTTATCTTTGAAGTACGCATGTATGTTAATTAATTTTTAAAATAGTTAGTTCCTTTATTCTAGCTTTGATGTTTGAAATTTAAATTACTTATAAATAAATACTGGATGAAAAAATGGTAAAGATGAAAGTCATCCACCCATTTATATTGACTGTGACTGTGGCGCGGTGGGAGTGGGTCCAACCGCTACGCAAGAGGTCGTGGGTTCGAATGCGAAAGGGATATAACGCGAACGGGACATATGGCGAAGGATTTTATTGAACCGTCCGAATCGGATTCCCACCCGGGACAACTTTGAGTGACCCACATGTTTTTTTTTTTAAAGATAACTGTGGGATTGTAGTCCCACATTACTTGCAATCCTGTTAACTCCTCCGGCTTGTGTAACGGGTGGGTTCACGTCGGTAGAAAAATGGCCAGGATTCGAACCCACGACCTCACTCATTGCTCTCAGATTGCGAGACTAATGCCTTATCCATTGTGACTTGTATGTTTGTAAAGTCCCCCGTGACACAGGGCTTGTAAGCTACTGCGGGAGTCGTCTTAAAAAAAACACTACAACAAGTAGTTTCATAGTTTTCTTCATAATACGCAGTGTAATCTAAGCCGTGCAGTGGCACACAACGTTAGCCACGCGTGTGAGCTTTCGCTACTTCTAATTGTAACTGCATAGTGTTATTTATAGACGTATCAATTAACTGGAGCCCTATTCACGTCGACCAATGAAAGTGCGGTCGCGCGTAAAACGGTACTTGCCCTTACGATGAGAAAGACACGTTATAAACTACAACTATACTAATATTAGTAACTTGCTTTTGCTCTATATGTTCGTAAACTTTCGCGATTTGTACACATTATAGAATTTTATAAGCTACGGGTCTTAATCGCGTAAATATTTTGTTTTAAGGCTAAATACCTTTGTTTATTAGGCTACCCGTGACCACGGCCGTTGCAATACGGTTGAAACGTCGGGCGTTGGTCGTGGCGTGATGTTGCCTATAGCCTTTCTCAATAAATGGGTTATACAACAAAAAAATTTTTTTTCAATTCGGACCAGTAGATCCTGAGATTACTGCGTTCAAACAAACAAACTCTCCAGCTTTATAATATTAGTATAGATATATTGTATTATTATAGATGTAATTTAGAGTAGTTTTTAAATATCTTCTATATAATATTTATCCAAAAAGTTAAAATAAAGTACAATAAATACTCTCTCAATTTCAAGGATAGGTATTATCAATCTCCTAGCAAGAAAATTCTTAACCCAAGTCGAACAGACCCAAGGTGTAGCTACTGTTGGGTACCCTAGGTGGGTTCGATCCCCACCCAGGATAAAACTTGATGAACTGTGATGAACACGATGGTTTATTCTGTATCTGGATGTTATTTACCTATAATATGTATGTATTTAGAAATATATAAGTATGTTTATCGGTTGTTTGGTTTCCATAGTACAAGCTCTGTTTAGTTTGGGATCAGATAGCTTTGTGTGAGTTGTCCCAAGATATTATTATTATTATTGATATACATTAAAGTGACATCATTTTGAGAGCAAGGTATGTGATTTTGCAGTGATTTTTCCATACATGAAATATGAACTGTTTTTTTAACATGTTTTACACTGGTAGTACCAGAATAATATGTCAATGTCTATTTCATTATACAAAAACTCATAGAATGGTTTTTCTCTATAGGCTAAAAAATACCAGTTAAATAGACGGAGAAATAATACGAAACTAATTGCTTAAGCCAATTTATGAAACACTCAATCCTAACTCGTTGGTTTTAGTGGAAACGAAGCCGGAATCGGAGTAGGAGGTGGTGGGAGGAGATTAAGAGATTATGTTGTTAAGATAAGGCTTGAGAAAATAAGATAAAAAGAAACAATTCAAATATATTTTTAACATTTTTCTATTGAATGGCAAAACACATTTCATAAGTTTGTATAAAGATTTAGGCTCAGGATTCCTAAGTGTGAATCTTACGGAGCTCCGTCAATAGCCTAGTTTCCAAAGAATCAAACAGACTAATAAGGAATTTGACCATTGACGTACAGACTTGGGTCTTTATTCACTATATTTTTTTTTGTTTTCGCATCAAGCCCGCGCTTTTAACTATTAAAATCTTGTCATAATGGTATAGAGAGAGCTGCATGCGCGCGAACATCTTTGAGCGCACCGCGTATGCGCTCGCGCTGGTTCGCTCGGACTTGCCGCGAAAACGAAAAAAAACCTAGCGAATAAGGACCCCGGACACCTTAACCTCACAAAATTGACCACTCTCTAGAAAGAGACTACGCTATTTTGTCAGAAGCCGCACGAGTTTTTTCTATCTTTCACGCTCTGCAGTCAACTTCACACTACCATGCGCAAGCGGTGCACGTCCCTTGTACGCAGGGTGCACGTCCCTTGTACGCAGGGTGCACGTCCCTTGTACGCAGGGTGCACGTCCCTTGTACGCAGGGTGCGGGCCAGCTCTAACACTGTCCTAGCGATGATTGCTGCTCGACGTGACTAGACCCTAGCTTTCGCTCGCGGCTCCGCGCGCGTGGATGTCGGTTATCGCGATAAAAACTTCCCGGTGACTCAAACTATATCCATACCAAATTTCATCTAAATCGGTTTAGCTGTTTGAGCGTGAAAGCGTAACAGATAGACAGACAGAGTTACTTTCACATTTATAATATTAGTATGGATAAGGATGAATTGCTATGCCAGACATGTCTCTAAGTCGTAGCTAAATGGAGTAAAGTAGGTACCTAAATTACAATTTTTATTTAGATAATTTTTAAGTTTTAGTGTTTAAATTTTTATGTTTATTTCATTTTTAGAAATTTTAAATTTTGATATTGTTTTTGACATGTTTCAATTTCTATTTTTATTTTATTTTTTATAATTTTTATTTATTTAAATTTGATGCTAAAATGTTGTCCTTGTATTGGGTTAAGTTACCTGAAATAAACGCATTTTATTTTATTTCGACTTTTTTTTTTTTTTTTTTACTTCTTACTATTTATTTTACGTCAATGTATTTATCTATAGTCAAATCAGTGTCATTTTAAGAAAACATGTGTCAAAAGTGTCTATGACGTCACATTTTCAATGATCAAATCAATTACTTTTTATTAGTATTCAAACACCCAATTAGTAAATAAAAAAAAAAAACTGTGGCACTCGGGGACTGCCGCTGTAAAGCTATTGCATAGCATTTTTTATCAACTTAAAAACAAAAAATTTTTTTTTTTTTAATAAAAGTAATATATTTAAAAAAAATATATATTTGAGCAAAATAATAAAAAAAAACTAAAAAGTATCACCGCTGTGCCGGTCGGAGTGTGTTAGGTTATTTTCGTTACGGAATTTCTGGATTCGGTCTCCATGCTCAAGGCCCGCGATAGAAGCTATGCAATAGCTTAACTAGAATTTAAACTACCACAACGATTTAATCCTAATTAAATTTTATTTTAAATAAGTACGTTTTTTTATCATTAATCATATCATAAAAACTGCCTCAGTGGTGCGGTGGGAGTGTGTCCGACTGCTACGCAAAAGGTCGTGATTTCCACACTGGGCACCACATCCGTTTTGACATTTCATAAAGAGTTACTGTTTTGACAGTTATTGTAAATATGCCGTTTTAAGTATCGAATCAAAGTTAAAAAATAAACATTTTATTAGTCTTTACTTAATGCTTTAGCCGCATTAACTAGGTCATGTTTTTTTAAACTAAGTATAAACGAAATTAACCTAGTAGGTATCTTTAAAATTATATCAATATTTGGAGGTTTTAAATTCAAAAACAAAAAGTAGAAAACCGCTATTTAAAAAAATGTCTTAAACTGCTATTACACTACCCTGAATCAGGGCCCTAAATCGAGATGGCCTTGAAAATTTGTTAGAGTTAGGGCCCTAACTCTTATTACACCTCTCTTTTTAAGGGCTTAGGGTCCCTGATTTAGTGTAGTGTAATAAGCGCAATAGAATGTACAAGATTTGAAAAAAAATCTGCTTGTTTAAAATGAAGTCGTCATCAAGTGACAACTGCAAAACAAAAAAAAAAGAAAACTAACTAGACATAAACAAAACGTTTGCAATTTAAAACTCATTTGTTATGTTAATTAGTTTTAATACAAGAACCAAAACTAACAGAATAAATACAATATGGCCGACAGACTTCAGACATACTTTCTACATATCCTTTGTTATTATACTAATATTATAAAGAGGGGAAAGTTTTGGACAGATTTACGAGTGAATTATTGAACAACCAGCTATTGCCTGCGGCTTCGCCTGTTTTAGTAATCAAAATATCGCATTAAAAAGAAACTTTATCCTATTGCAGGCTTCAAGCTTTCTCAACAAATTTTGACCTAACAGGGGCAGTATATTATAAACAAAGTTATTTTGGCATTTGTATCTGCAATATCGATTAGCATTTTTTATTTTTTTTTATTGCCTATGGATGGCAGACCAGCCAGCGGCCCTCCTGATGGTAGGCGGTAGGGACACATCCAGGCCGTTGCCTACCGTGGTTTAAACCTCTCTTTAAACCTCGTTTGAAGAGGGACATGTCGTAGCGCTGGGAAAACACCGCAGCAGGTAGTTTATTCCAGAATCTACACGTACGTGAAAGAAAAGCCGAGCCGTATAGGACCGTATTGTTTCCAGGTGGAATGGATGAACTACGATGTCGAATGGTGCGATGGCAGAAAGGTGACGGTAGCATATCAAACAGTACCTGAGGTACTCTCGTACAATATTTATTTCTTTGATATAAATATTTTGTTGATTTATTATTATTTATTTTATTTTTGTGACCCTTTATTTTTTGTGTCGACTGTACTTTCCGAGCCAAGAATTTTAGTTTTTATTTGTGGTCCTATATGACGAATGAAAATAAATAATTAAACTAAATTCACTTTTTGGGACCGCGGTTCCGATCCCGAATGACGAACGACCCAAAAGTGGGTTCTACTTAACTGTGATAGTTTTCCTTTTAACTTCAATATATAACGTGTTATAAAATTAACTGTAAGGGTGTTAAGTATAGTGATGCTAAGTGCTATTTAAAAAAACAAAACAAAAATCATATTAAACAATGCGTTTTAAAGTTATGCGTTATTTTGTTTACTCTTAAATTTATATGCGCACTGTATCTAGGGCTCCGTTGGCGGCCTGCGAAGTCACACAACGGCTAGCGAGTGCTTTTGTATAGAGCCGGTTATCCGTATCTATCTAATTAATGACGAGAGCCACGATGCGATGCAGATCAGGGGGGTTAGTCGAGGTACATTCGTTCCGTGGCGAATTCGATACCGCCATACTAATCATTCGCAAAAAAATAAAAAATATGTCTATGGTCTCCATCGCAAACGTCAAATTCTATACTTTATTTCTTTTCCATTCACGATATCGCTATTCAAATGTAACTTTGTCAGGACCCCCAGGGCGTCAGCGAAGCCCCGCGTACAGTGTACATAACAATATACGCAGAAGATTTACTTTTGTAAGTAAAGATTCTGCGTGATAAATTACGGCCATTCTTTTCTTTCTTTTGAAAAACATGTATACTTTTTTTTTTTGACTTTTCACAAGTGTAGTATTTTGCTTCCTAAGTGAAAAAATCATTTTTATTATTATTATTATTAATAATATATATTGCTTTTTTAAATGTTTTTTTTTTTCTAAATACGTATGCTAGTTTTTGGATGCTGATCAAGCACACGACATTGTTAAAGTATTTTTTTTTAATACATACATAATATACAGGGTGATTTTTAATATACTAATAACCTCCCGCTCTTGGCATCTTTACATTACACCAAATAACTTAATAACATCATTTTTATCCATGCAAAACTACAGTTTTTTAGTAGGTAATAAAAGTATCAGATCTAGGTTGCGGACAAACGGACGGACGGATATGGCGAAATTTAACTTATGGGTTCCTTATATACTATGGAACCCTACATTTGTGACTAATTGCTAATTCTTTGTTTGTTATCAAGATATAAAGAAAATTGCACTGAAAAGTACGATAACATCGATGTTGGTAAGGATGTGACTAAACCATTCGATAACCAAAAGTACAAAATTTCCAGTTCCAGTTAAAAAATCTGTTATAATGATGTACATATATTTGTAATTGTCTCATCGGACGCACAATATCGTGAGGTCGTAGTTTCGAATCCTACACATTATACTACCGACGTGAACCCACTCCTAACACAAGCCATTGAGCTTAGCTGGACGTGGGACTCACAATTTCAAATTGCTAGTTTAAAAAATATTTATGTATGGACCGTTATCTAAGGAATAGTAAGTTTACCAGGACAGCAGGGAACAGTTTTATAGGAAAGAAGAAATAATAATATAATATCTTGGGACAACTCACACAACGTTATCTGATCCCAAACTAAGCAGAGCTTGTACTATGAAAACCAGACAACTGATAAACATACTTATATATTTCTAAATACATACATATTATAGATAATAAACACCCAGACACAGAATAAACCACCGTGCTCATCACATAAAGTTTTATCCTGGGTGGGGATCGAACCCACGACCTCCGGTTTAGCAGTGACGGTCACTAACCACTAGACCAACAGTTGACATTAATAGACATATGAAAATGGAAAATGAAGTTTAGCCCCTGAAATAGAACCTAAGATATCCGAATTCAGGACAGGCCTGTTGAACTAGTGACACTGGCTGTTAAGCCAGAGGTCCTGGGTTTGATTTCCACTTGGGATAAATGTTTGTGTGATGAACGCGATTATTTTATTCTGTGTTCTAGTTTGTGGTTGTTTTAAAAATATATCT
This sequence comes from Herminia tarsipennalis, assembly GCA_945859575.2. NCBI lineage: Eukaryota > Metazoa > Arthropoda > Insecta > Lepidoptera > Erebidae > Herminia > Herminia tarsipennalis. Next base: position 2,973,620 of record OX243859.2, read on the forward strand.
AGCAATGTGGGTCACATTATTAGCAATCTTGTTTACCCCTCCAGGGGGTCAATTCACGTATTTAAAGTAGTGCAGTTGCAGTTTAGTTGCAGTTAAGTTTCGATTAAAACGACTATTTTTGTATTCTTGTAACTTTGGGATCGATCTCAAATACGCTTGCGTCAATTATGCGTCTCGAGAGCGCAATAACGACATTGTAGTACGGTGCTCAAGCGTTTTTAAGATCGATACCAAAGTTACAAGAATACGAAAATGGCCGTTTTAATCGAAACTTAACTACAACTGCACTGCAACTGTACTTTAAATACGTGAATTGGCCTCCAGCTAAGCTAAATTTCTTTGTTTAAGGAGTGAGTTCACGTTGGTAGTAGAACTCGCGACCCCGCGAACCTAACCGATTGATTTAGTGCAAATTTAATAATATATATATATAGATACAGCTTCACCTATATTTTACTTGTAACTCTTAATGGATGCGTCAGTGATTTTTGCCGATTCTTCTCCAAATATGGCCAGACAGCCGGCTTAACCTACCGACTATTCGGATATCTAATATGAACAATTACCTCTCATAGAAAGTAATCCCATGAGGGCTACCTTGGGTATAATTACTGACATAAACAACACCCTATAGTGTTTATCTAACTTTACAGAATGCGCAAAAATAATATTCAGCGTAACAACTATATATAATCTACTAGCTGTCCCACACAACTTCGTATGCGTAAATTTTCCCCGTTTTTGCAACAATTCTCGTTGCTGCTCCGCTCCTATTAGTTGTAGCGCGATGTTATATAGCCTATAACTTCCTCGATAAATGGACTATCCAACAGTGAAAGATTTTTTCAATTGGTATCAGTAGTTACTGGGATTACCGCGTTCAAATAAACAAACTCTTCAGCTTTATAATATTAGTATAGATAATAGTTTCATCAAATAGTTCGGTACCTACGTAGCATTACGTATATTGTATTATGTGTGTGTGGGTGGGTATAATAGAATAAACAAGAAATTTTAATATATACATTAGTTGTACTATAGGGAGCATGTTCTGTCAACAAACTGTTTTACAGTTTTGTGGAACTTTAATATAGAAAAATGTGTATGAGTTTGAAATAAATTTATTTTTCATTTTCATTTACATTCATAACATGTATGTATTTACAAATGTATAAATATGTTTATCAGTTGTCTGATTTCCATAGTACAAGCTCTGCTTAGTTTAGGATCAAATAGCGTTTTGTGATTTGTCCCAAGTATATTATTATAAATTATTATAATGATAGATATTGGAAAAAAATAATATACCTTTTAAAAAATGTTATTATTATTGTTTGCCTTATGCCTAAATTGGTGATATGTGATGATCCAATGCTCTTTATAGAATTTGATAATCTGCGGCCGTGGTTACGAGTAGACTACTCGTAACCACAGCCGTTGCAATACGGTCGAAACGTCGGGCAATAAGATAATGGTATTTAACATTAAAATAAAATATTTACGCGATTAAGACCCGTAGTTTATAAAATTCTATAATGTGTACAAATCGCGAAAGTTTACAAACATACATTGTAATCTAATGCTCTTTTATAACAACAACTTTGTACCACTTTTCTTGCGAATAAAAAAAAATCTGATTCTGAATTAATAAAATATAAAAGACCGTGCGTGTTATACTTACAGAACACAGAAACACATTCTGATTTCTAAGCGATTCAAATTATCTATACTAATATTATAAAGCTAAAGAGTTTGTTTGTTTGAACACGATAGTCTCAGGCTCACACAAAGTGGTGATCCCGTGTGAGAATCGAACCCATAGCCTCTTGCGTAGCAGTCAGACACACTCCCAACGCGCCCCAGAGGCAGTTGTGTTTTAATAACGTTGCCATTTATAAAATACTAGCTGTCCCGCGCAACTTCGTATGCGTAATTTTTCCCAGTTTTTGCAACATTTCTCGTCGCTGCTCCGCTCCTATTAGTCGTAACGCGATGTTATATAGCTTATAGCCTTCCTCGATAAAAGGGCTATCTAACAAAAAAGGAATTTTTCAAATCGGACCAGTAGTTACTGAGATTAGCGTGTTTAAACAAACAAACAAACAAACTCTTCCGCTTTATAATATTAGTATAGATTATAATTAAACACACGTTTGATTTTGTTACAAAACATGAAAGCCTTATTCAGGTTTGCTAATGCAAGTCGCAGTCGTATTTACGTCAAGACCAACTCTTCCTCGTTTTAGAAAAACATGATGGCAACCTGAATTATGATTTTAAAGATAACTCCCACAGAAGAGTACAATCCCTGGTATAATAATATCTTGGGACAATTCACACAACGCTCTCTGATCCCAAACTAAACAGAGCTTGTACTATGAAAACCGGACAACCGATAAACATACATATATATTTCTAAATACGTACATATTAGAGATAAATAAGACAAAGACACAGAATAAACCATCGTGCTCATCTCACAAAGTTTTATAGGTGGTGATCGAACCCACGACCTCTTGTGTAGCAGTAGGATATACTCCCACCATGCCACAGAGGCAGTCGGTAACATAGTGGACTTTACAAACATACAAATCACGGACACAAAGTATTTCTATATTCGGAATAATAATTTGTGGATGGCGCAAAGTGATGTCCCGTGTGAGAATCGAACCCATATCGTCTTGGGCTCTTGCGCAGCAGTGCTACACACTTCCATTGCGCTACCGAAGGAAGTATCCTGGTGACCTACGCCAGTTCAATGAAAACGAAGTTTCGATCTAAAGTGACGTGGTATTATACAGAGCTAGAAATATCTATTTAATCCTCTCGTTCCAGAAATTATACCTGGGTTGAACTTTTTGTGCTTATCCGAAAATTAATTAGAGCAGTCCTCGCAAATTTAAGCATTTCATTTTAAAGAGAGTACGCCTACAGCTCTTTGTATAGATAAGATTATACTAAGGCCGTATTAGTCAACGTGAATAAGATACAAGACTCGGAACAACATTATTTTTGGAACAACCAAATTTCGATTCTGTTAGTTTAAAAATGCTACGACAGTAATATAAAACATAGAACAATTTTCAAAGCATATTTCTGACTTTGCTACAATTTGGTTTCCAAACAACTTTACAAAAATAACCTCAGATAAACTTGAAACTTGGTAAGAAAGCAATAAATTTATGTAGGACACTGGACACGGTCATAGAATCTTCGCACTAACATTTCTCCGCATCTAACCAGATTAAACTCAACAAGATATCGAGGACCCTACACTCACCTGACGACGACTTTCACTTTTAAATAAGATAACACTTTCACTCCACAACAAACTATAAAGACTAAAATTAAAAATCACTTATAAAAACGAAATCAAAACTGTTTAAATAAAAACAACCACTCCCGGCAAGATTCTCATTCGAAATGAGGAGCTTATACGTAACAAAACGTTCGATTTTTGAATTTGACTTTTTATTTTTTTTATCGGCCCGTTCGTAGGCCACGGCGTTCCATAGCATACTGCCTTGTTTTCTCAAAACAGGTTGTCGCGGTCTCGCTGTCATGATTATTATAGCGCTGGTTTAATGTGATATTTCACGTTTTCGCATCGGAAAGTATGCTGTTGTGGAAAAATTTAATAAATAGCCTCAATGTGCTGATTATTTAGAGTTCCGTGGTTAATGATGGCGCTTGGGCGGCCATTTGCATTTGTAATTTGATTTGTTTTGCATATATTTGAAGAATGAAAGATTTTGTGTACGTGGTTTTTTTATGTTTTAGTTAGTGTAACAAATGATCAAGAATGGAGTAAGTAAAATAAGTTTGAGAAAAAAAATATATTTTCTAAATAATAAGACGACTCCCGCAGCAGGGTACAAGCCCTGTGTCGTAAGGGGACATTTCAAACTTGTATGTTTGAAATGTCCCGGACACAAAGTACATTCAGACTCGGAACAACAATTTGTGGATCCCACAAAGTGGTGTCCCGTGTGAGAATCGAACCCACGACCTTTTGCGTAGCAGTCAAACACACTAGCAGTATTGTTATAATTAATCCTTGATTAAAGTCTACACATCTTTTTAAGAAACAATGTTTGTATGTTTGTCCTCTATGCTTTCCGAAACTATTGATCAGATTGCGATGAAACATAAGTTCTAGACACGCCCGCGATGGTTCCTGGCCCATAAATCCACAGCGAAACTTGGCTGACTTCAGTTAGTTATAAATATTCAAAATACATTTCTACAAGTGAAAACTAATCTATACTTATATTATAAAGCTTGTTGGAACGCGGTAATCTCAGGAACTACTCGTCCGAATTGAAAAATTCTGTCGGATAGATAATAGATACTCCCATTTATCGACGAAGGTTGCGATTACAAGCGAAGGCCGTATAACATCACGCTACAACCAATGGAGCGGAGCAGCAATGAAAATTGTTGCAAAAACGAGGAAAATTTACGCAAACGAAGTTGAGCAGCTAGTATTTTTTTTTTTTTTTTTTTTTAAAAGACAACTCCCGCATTAGGGTACAATCCCTGTGTCGCGGGGGACTTTACAAACATACAAATCACGGACACAAAGTACACCCAGACTCGAAACAACAATTTGTGGATCACACAAAGTGGTGTCTCGTGTGGGAATCGAACCCACGACCTCTTGTGTAGCAGTCGGACACACTCCCACTGCGCCACAGAGGCAGTATAATGTATTATATATGTTACTTGTTTAGCTCTTTAAACCTGCTAACGATACTTAGTTTTTTGGGCTTCGACGTTAGCAGGTTTAACACTAGTAATTAGGTTTGTCTGTACTTAATATTTTATCATTTCGAATTCCTTGGGTACAAATGTATGGAGAACATTTAAAAAAATAGATATATTTACGTAAACTTTTAGAGCCTAGGTAACGATTTCCAATATAATAATAATATTTGATTTTTGTATTGGAGCCTTTAGGAGCAAAATCGTGGAGCAAGCGGGAATTAGCCGTTATAGGTATTGTATTATATCTGGATAGAGGCCGGGATATATATCCTGGAAGTCGTTGCGACCTTGAAGATCTATTATGACGCCTCTTTTTTTCTTAAAGGATATCTCCAAGGTATAGTCTGACCATGAAGTCGACTATGTATCTTGGTGGAGTGGCCTTAACGGCGTCAGGTGTGATTAAGTGCCCTCCAAGGTGCTGGCTTCTGACTGTTTCGTTCTTGGCAGCTTCTTCTCACTTTCAACGCTAAGCAATGTTACCAAAGTCAGTCCATAAATTGGTGACCGTTTCGTTCTTGGCAGCTTCTTCTCATTTTCAACGTTAAGCTATGTTACCAAACTCAGTTCATAAGTTGGTGACCGTTTCGTTCTTGACAGCTTCTTCTCATTTTCAACGTTAAGCAATGTTACCAAAGTCAGTCCATAAATTGGTGACCGTTTCGTTCTTGACAGCTTCTTCTCATTTTCAACGTTAAGCAATGTTACCAAAGTCAGTCCATAAGTTGGTGACCGTTTCGTCCTTGGCAGCTTCTTCTCATTTTCAACGTTAAGCTATGTTACCAAAATCAGTTCATAAGTTGGTGACCGTTTCGTTCTTGGCAGCTTCTTCTCATTTTCAACGTTAAGCTATGTTACCAAAGTCAGTTCATAAGTTGGTGACCGTTTCGTTCTTGGCGGCTTCTTCTCATTTTCAACGTTAAGCAATGTTACCAAAGTCAGTCCATAAGTTGGTGACCGTTTCGTCCTTGGCAGCTTCTTCTCATTTTCAACGTTAAGCTATGTTACCAAAATCAGTTCATAAGTTGGTGACCGTTTCGTTCTTGGCAGCTTCTTCTCATTTTCAACGTTAAGCTATGTTACCAAAGTCAGTTCATAAGTTGGTGACCGTTTCGTTCTTGGCGGCTTCTTCTCATTTTCAACGTTAAGCAATGTTACCACAGTAAGTCCATAAATTGGTGACCGTTTCGTTTTTGACAGCTTCTTCTCATTTTCAACGTTAAGCAATGTTACCAAAGTCATTTAATCAGTTATTTAGAAATATATAAGTATGTTTATCAGTTGTCTGGTTTCCATAGTACAAGCTCTGCTGCTTAGTTTGGGATCAGATAGCGTTGTCTGAGTTGTCCAAGATACTATTATTATATCCGTTTCATTTCTACTCAGTATCATAGGCACATAGTAACCCTGGAATTTGACCACACCTTTCTGTTACACCTTGTTTAGCCGATAGCCGTAGATAGTACGGAGTACTTGTAAGTATCCAGAAACGAAACAAATAAATATTTACAGTTGAAATTTAAGAAGCGTGAATTAAAGAACACGTATTAAAATTTAAGAAGAATGAAGAAGAAAACTAGTATACGAAAAATATACATATTAGATATATTTCAGGACTTAATCGCGTGAATTATTTGAAGGTACGAACCTTTTATTTACCCGATGTTTCGATCGAATTGCACCGATCGTGGTCACGGGTATACCCTGCGAGTAAGTCCCGAAATAAGTATATCTAATATGTATAAAAATCGCGAAAGTTTAAAAATAATAAAAAAATATATGATATCCTTTTAATTTTTTTAATCTGTCAGTTTGTGAGGATCATTGACGTAGAGACCTGGGGGTCAATTCACGTATTTAAAGCAGTGCAGTTGCAGTTCAGTTGCAGTTAAGTTTCGATTAAAACGGCCATTTTTGTATTCTTGTAACTTTGGGATCGATCTCAAATACGCTTGCGTCAAGTATGCGTCTCGAGAGCGCAATAACGTCATTCTAGTACGGTGCGCAAGCGTTTTTGAGATCGATCCCAAAGTTACAATCCCAAACTTAACTGCAACTGCACTGCTTTAAATACGTGAATTGGCCTCCAGGACTGCGCCTTAATCTAAACAGAAAAAAAATTACAACTCTCTAGAAAGAGACAACGATACTTTGTGGACAATGCCTGTCAAAGACCGCACGAGTTTTTTTCTATCTTTCACGCTTCGCAGTCAATATTTACTTTTTAATTGAAAGGCATGGCACGGTCCAGGTTTATACGTCAATGGTGAGGATGGATCAGTGGACGAATATTTGTTTGTTGTTCTCTCTTTCGCACAACTACTGAAAGTATTTTGGTAAAACTTTTTTTTAATTAGCAAAGCTCATTTCAAAGAAAATAAAAACTTTTTTCGTATGTAATCACATATGTCTACTACATCAAAACATAGCTAGCCTGTTCTCGAAATCAGATATGCTTTCTGTATGTATTGATGAATTAGCAGATAAAAAAAAATCTGTGGATGTGTTATGTATAAGTGAGCATTTTATGATGTCTGGCGATGAGAGCCTCCTCGATGTACCAAACTATTACTTAGCTGCATGTTACAGCAGAACACATAGTAAAAGAGGTGGAGCTTGTATATTGCTAAGGACGGGACTACTTAGTAGTGAAATAACAGAGGTTGCCAAATTTACACAAATGGGTATTTTTGAATGTTGTGCCATAGAGTTAATTCAGTATAAAATAGCTATCGTCTGTATTTATAGGACACCAAAGTCAGCGAATATTGCAATATTTTTTGAAAAGCTAGAACAATTACTCACCTTTTTGTGTAAAAAGAAATATGAAAATATTATTTTAGCAGGTGACTTTAATGTGAATGTTTTGGAGAATAACTCGGCTACAAAGGAATTTAAATGTATTCTCAAAAGTTTTAATTTAAAATTAACTTTTGATCAACCGACTCGGCTACGAAGCAAAACTTGTCTTGATAATATAGCTCACAACTTCCATAGACCTTGCAAATCAGAAATCATAGAATTTTCGCTTTCAGATCACACAGCTCAACTCTTACAATGTCCAGTTAATTATAAATGTATCCTAAAATATTGGCGTAAAAAACAACGCGATTACTCAAAAGAAAACATTTTGAAATTCCAAGAATGCTTAAAAAACTTATCTTTTGCGGTAATTTACAAAGTTGAAGAAGTAAATAAAGCCTACGACCTCTTTTTGGAACAATTCAAACTATTTTATGATCTGTGCTTCCCCACTCGCATAGTCACAATAAATGTAATAAATAAACCAAAATGGATATCCCAGGGCATTAAACTATGTAGTAAAAGAAAAAGACAACTCCTATGGAACTTTCGATATAATAATACACAGAACAACCGAATAAAGTATAAAAACTACACAAAATTATTCAAAAAAATTATTACACTAACTAAACGAGTTCAAAACTGCTATAAAATAAAAACTTCTGACAATAAAAGCAAGGCGACATGGCAAATTATTAATAGTAACAAATATAATATACCCAAAAATGACATATTGAAAATAAAATTTGATAATACTGACATTACTGACCCATTAGCGATAGCCAACACTTTTAATAATTATTTCATCGACAAAGTTGTACCACTGCAGAATTATGGAACAAAAGTGACCTCTCTTATTAAAACTAGTAATGACTCTATGTTTATGTATCCAAGCTCTCCGACTGACGTTCTAAATATAATAAAAAATCTTAAAAATACGAAAAGTGTAGGTCACGATGATATAGCTACAAACATAATTAAATCTGTAGGTCATTTGATATGTCATCATCTGAGTTATATATTAAATCTTAGTATAAGTAGTGGCATATTTCCTCACCAACTTAAAATATCAATAATAAAACCATTGCATAAAAAGAACAATAAGGATGTTATTGAAAACTATAGGCCGATTGCTTTAATATCAATACTGTCGAAAATATTCGAAAAATATTTCCACAATCAAATCTACTCATATCTCGAGAAAAAATCTTTATTGTGTCCACAACAAAAAGGCTTCAGACAAAATATGACAATAAATATGGCAATATATGATTTTATTTACAATATTATGACAAACATTGACAAACGGACTCCTGTATGTGCTATTTACTGTGATATGACGCAAGCGTTTGACTATGTTGATTATAAAATCCTAAAAGACAAGTTAGAGTGCTACGGTATAAGGGGAAACGTCTTAAAATTAATCGAATCTTACCTCACAGATAGAAAACAAGTTACTATTATCTCAAAACTAGACTACAAAACTAAAACGGAAATATTATACACATCTAGTGAACGCGAAATAAAATTTGGTGTCCCTCAAGGAAGTGTAATCGGACCTCTTTTATTTACTATTTATATAAATGACTTACCTAGCGCTACTACTCAACCAATGACACTTTTTGCTGACGACAGTACATTGACAATTACATGTAAAAATCCTGACTCTTATGAAAATGACATTAATAACGCTTTGACATCAATAATATCGTGGCTAAAAAATAACAATTTAAAAATTAACCTTAGTAAAACTAATGTAATGCACTTTAGTCAGCGCATAAACACTCCCTCAACTATTAACATTAATTATGATAATATAAGTATTAAAGAGGTAAATAGCACGAAATTTCTAGGTCTAACGATAGATAAAAAAATGAACTGGAAAGATCATATTGAAAATCTTAATAGTAGATTGAGTAGAGCTTCCTACGCCTTGTATAAGCTAGCTCCAACGGTTAATACAGATTCGTTACTTACTGCATACCACGGATTAGTGGCCTCAATTTTAAGATACGCAATTATATTTTGGGGTAACTCTACCGACAAATCCACAGTCTTTAAATTGCAAAAACGATGCATTCGCTCCATGTTTGGCTTAAAAATTACGGACAGCTGTCGTCCATATTTTAAAAAACATAGGATCTTACCACTGCCCTGCCTATACATACTAGAAGTATGCATGTTCGTGAAAACTAACCCAGCTCTATTTCCAAAAGTATCGGACATTGTGCATCGTAACAGGCGAGATAATGATCGACTATGTCTTCACAACTCCAAAACTACACATTTGAGTAATAGTATAGTTTGTATGGCACCGAAAATCTTTAATAAGCTCCCAAAAAATGTAAGAAATCTAAATGTTAATAGTTTTAAGAATAGAGTTAAAGATTTACTTTTAAATAAATGCTATTATGACATTAATGAGTACTACAGGGACACTTTGGAAATCTAACTGACATTATTATATTTTTTATTATTATGACATTTTATTGCATGACATTCACTGTAATTATTACTTTTAATAATTTGTATGTCACTTATGGCAAAGCATGTTGACACTAAAATAAACTACTAAGAACTGTTATAGGATATAAGTATTTCCTGTAATTTACACATGTTTAGAACAAATAAATATATCTTTATCTTTATCTTTATCTTTATCAAAACTCGTCATCTAGTATCAAAATTTTACAAGTTTTTGTTTTATATATTCGGACAACTCATACTTACTATCTGATCCTAAACTAGGTAAAGCCTATACCGTAGCCACCAGACAACTGATAAAAACACATAAACAGAGTAATTTGTTAAATACTAATGACCTTAAATACTAAATGCTCGTGGCATCTTTACGTTATACCAAATAACATTTTTTTCCTTTTTTTTTATAGACGACTCCTGCCTATAAGCCCTGCCTATAAGTCGAGGTGGACTTTACAAACATACAAGTCACAGACACAAAGTACACCCAGACTCGGAACAATAATTTGTGGATCACAGAAAGTAGTGTCCAGTGTGGGAATCGAACCCACGATCTCTTGCGTAGCAATCGGATACACTCACACCGCGCCGCAGAGGCAGGCACTTTGTAATATCAGTTTTGAAAAATATTTAATATTTTCACCCTTGACATCCTACCACCTGTTTTAGACGTGATGATCGTGAAATCACGAGTGGGAGGTTATGTACATACTAGTTTGTTTGTTTGTTTGAACGCGTTAATCTCAGGAACTACTGGTCCGAATTGAAAAAATCTTTTACTGTTGGATAGCCCATTTATCGAGGAAGGCTTAAGGCTACATAACATATCGCTACGACCAATAAGAGCGGAGCAGCAATGACAAATGTTGCAAAAACGGCGAAAATTTACGCAGACGAAGTTGCGCAGGACAGCTAGTTGTATATAAATCACATCAAGACACAGAATAAAAAAATGTGTTCATTACACAAATTTATCGTGGGTGGTAATCAAACTCACGACCTCTGGCTCAACAGTCAGGGTCACTATCCACTAGACCGACAGGCCAGTTAGATCGATGCTCTAGATATTAAAGTAATAAGTTGAGATACAAGTTATTTTAGCTTGGGAATGAGGTATAAAGGAAATTACTCGTCGACCTATTGATATGAAAAATGTAAAGAGGGTTTTATAAATTGGTCCAATATGTAGAGATCTACTTGTTTGTTGGTAGTTGGCCATTATTGGCCAGCCAAATCAATGAAGTGGATTTTCGAGCACACATAAAGGCGGGTGTACACATTGGGCCAAGGTACGAGCCAGAACGTTGAGCCTATGTGCCAACGCCAACTAATCATATTTTAGACAACTTCGAGAGTTATACTTAATGATGTACTTACCGATTCACACTACGACTACACTATTGTTTTGTAGTAATCAAGACTTAATAGATTTACCGATATTGTTAAATACTATACTCATTGACTATACCTAAATTTAGATATAAGCGTCAACAATTGTATCGAGATCCGACTTCCGTAGCATAAGGACAAACCTCAGTGGTTTATTTGTGCTATAGTTATTTGTGAATTGTATGTTTTAATGATTCAATAATAAATTTAAAAAAATAAGAATTTAAGATTATCATTATTGAAAAAGATTTTTTATAAATTATCCTACTAATATTATAAAGCCGAATGTTTGTGAGTGTGGATGTGTAGATGTGTGGATGTGTGGATGTTTGTTCCTCTTTCACGATAAAACTACTGAATGGATTTTAATGAAACTGTACAATAATTTAGCTTATACATCAAAATAACACATAGGCTATAATTTATAAAGATATTGTGTAAATTGTCCAAAATATAACGATAAGTGTCAAGTTAGTAGGAAAAAATCTACAATCGGCGACATGTTTTGACGTGCGCCGCAAATATCGCTGAAGTTACATATATATAATGTATGAACGATATGTTTTTACAAGATATCTCTCTACATATAACCTGCTTTTAACCCGATATTTCCACGGGATGTAGACTTGCGACACGCGGGTGAAACCGCGGGGCGCAGCTAGTTAGCATATAAAAATTACTATAGGGTTAAAGATTACCTAGATTATGCAAAGTAATGCCTATATATGTTAAAACGAACTTAAATTATGCAAATTAATGTTTATATATGTTAAAACGAACTTAAATTATGCAAATTAATGTTTATATATGCTAAAACTATTTAAGACACAAATTAAATTTTGCATTCGGTTGGCAGCCAGTGTTGACGCCAACTACCAACATGGCACAAAGTAAATCTCTACAAGTTGGCTTAACGTGCTCGGCCTTATGTGTACAGCTGCTTTCAGAGATTTTGGTGACCGTGATCACACATTGGCGCGTTGGCCCAATACCTTGGCTCAATGTGTACAGCCGCCTTAAAGCGGTCCAAAGTAGATCAAATTAATTTACTTCATTAAATGTACCGGTTTTAACATAGATACTGGTTTACATTTAAAACGACTACCTCTGTGGTGCGGTGGGAGTGTATCCGACTGTTACGCAAGAGGTCGTGGGTTCAATCCCCACCCAGGATAAAACTTTGTGATGAGCACAATGGTTTATTTTGTATTCTGTGTTATTTATCTATAATAAGTATGTATCTACGGTTGTCTTGTTTCCTTAGTACAAGCTCTGCTTAGTTTGGGATCAGATAGCGTTGTGTGAGTTGTCCCAAGGTATTATTAATTGTGATAACTTCTCGCAGGGGCTACCGTAAATAATGTTTAACAACTTTAATTCTGTGACCTTTCATAGTGATAATAATAAATATTCAGGGGTTAACAAGATTACTAGTAATGGAATCATCATCATCATCAGCCTATCGCAGTCCACTGCTGGACATAGGCCTCTCCAATTGCACGCCACTTTGTTCTATCTTCGGCTTCTCGCATCCAGCTCCTGCCAGCCGTTTTGCGTAAATCATCACTCCACCTGGCCTGAGGGCGTCCTACACTACGTTTGCCGTGTCGTGGTCTCCACTCAAGAACTCGTTTACCCCAACGGTTGTCGGTTCTTCGGCAAATATGGCCAGCCCACTGCCACTTCAGCTTGCTAATCCGGTGGCCTATGTCGATAACTTTGGTTCTCTGCCGGATCACCTCATTTCTGATTTTGTCCCTAAGAGAAACTCCGAGCATAGCCCTTTCCATAGCCCGCTGAGCGACTTTGAACTTGTGGACTAGCCGTACCGTCAGTGTCCACGTTTCGGCTCCGTATGTCATGACGGGTAGGACGCACTGATTAAAGACTTTAGTCTTTAGACATTGTGGGATCGACGATGAGAAGACTTGACGTAGCTTACCAAACGCTGCCCAACCCAACCGAATTCTCCTGTTCACCTCGTCCTCGAAGTTGTTTCTACCTAACTGCAATGACTGCCCGAGGTACACATATTTTTGAACAACTTCGAGAACGGCGCCGTGCACCGCTATCGGTTCCGGTAGTACATGTTCATTGAACATGACCTTGGTTTTATCCAAGTTCATCCGTAGGCCGATGCGTACAGAGGAGTCAGCCAGGTCATTCAGCATCAGTTGCAGGTCCTGCAGCGTTTCCGCCATAATGACAATGTCATCTGCAAATCGCAAGTGAGAGATGTATTCACCATTGATGTTGATGCCCCGCCCTTTCCAGTGCAGCGTCTTGAACATATCCTCCATTGCATTTGTGAACAGTTTCGGGGAGATAACGTCCCCTTGCCTCACTCCTCGATGCAATGGTATAGGTTTTGTTTCCTGATTCTGTACTTGGACGGACATTGTTGCGGCTTCGTAGAGACATCTCATCACTTGGATATATCGCCAATCTACTTGGCATCGCTGCAGAGACTCCAGAACGGACCAGATTTCAATCGAGTCAAAGGCCTTCTCATAGTCCACGAATGCTAGACACAGGGGCTGATTATACTCTTGGGTCTTTTGTATAATCTGCCGCACTGTGTGGATGTGGTCTATGGTGCCATATCCGCTCCGAAATCCAGCCTGTTCCGGTGGTTGGAATTCGTCAAGTCTTCGCGCAAGGCGGTTCGTGATGACTCTTGAGAACAGCTTATAGACGTGGCTCAGAAGAGAAATAGGTCGTTAGTTCATCAGCCGGGTCTTATCTCCTTTTTTGAAGAACAAGACGACTACGCTTCTACTCCACGCCTCCGGAGTTCTCCCTTCGAACAGGACAGCATTAAAGAGCTTTTGGAGCTCCCTCAGTACGGGTTTACCTCCAGCCTTTAACAGCTCTGTTGTAACGCCATCCTCTCCAGGGGCTTTTCCATTTTTTAGCTGTCTAAGAGCCAGCACGATTTCGTCAATGTTGACTTCTGGCAGGTCTTCGGTGTAGTGGCGTGTTAGAGTGGCTCTAGGACCCTCATCTTCTGGATCAGGTCGAGATGCATGCGAAGCGTATAGCCGGCCATAGAAGCCTTCCACTTCGGAGAGGACTGCCGGTTTCGAAGAAACGACTTCTCCACTTGTTGTGGTCAACTTCGTCAGGTGGCTTCTTCCAAGAGATTGTACGAACACTTTTGACCCCCGGTTCTGCTCGATCGCTCTTTTAATCAAAAGAGTGTTGGAGCACCGAAGGTCGTGTCGTATAAGCTTGTTGATCTCTTGGTTTAGAGCGCGCTTTTCCGACGAAATGACGGGTGGGTTTTCACGTCGTTCCTTCATTAGCCCTAAAGTCCTTTCCGAAAGCTTTGACTTTTTATTTACGAGCTTCTGGTTTACGTCTGTTGTGGTTTCCATGGCAGCCAATCGGTTATCCAGGTTTGACTGGAACGCTTCGGATCCTATCATGGTTTGGAGCAAAGTAGGTCGGAGCCTGGACCTCATCAGACGGGCACGTTCCGCCTTGAAGTCGATATTCAGAGAGCCTCGGACAAGTCGGTGATCACTACCGGTATTAAACCTGTTGATCACGGTGACGTCTCTAAATATATGCTTTTTGTCCGTCATGATGAAGTCGATCTCGTTTTTCGTCATAGTGTCGGGGCTTTGCCACGTCCACTTCCTTTGGGGCCGTTTCTTGAAAAAGGAGTTCATCAAGAAGAGCCCCTCCCGTTCGAGGAAGTTGACTAGCATTTGCCCCCTATGATTTCTGCTTCCTAATCCATGGGATCCTACTACCAATTCGCTGCAATTTTGTACTCCCACTTTAGCGTTGAAGTCCCCCATAACAACATTGTAGTGGGTCTTAGTGGTGGAGTGGAGGGCCCTCGATATGTCATCGAACATATCCTCGACTTCGTCGTCTGGATGTGCCGAGGTCGGTGCGTACACTTGCACTACCTTGAGGCTATACCTCTCGGTGAGCTTGATAATGAGGTACGCTACCCTGTTCGACACGCTAGACATTTCCACAACGTTGTCAGAAAGGGACTTATTTACCAGAAACCCAACACCACCTTGGGATTGTTGGTCTCCCTCGCGGAAGTACATAAGGTGGCCTGACTCGAGGGTTATGGTGTCCTCTCCCTCTCTTCGGACTTCACTTAACCCGAGGATATGCCACCTAATCTTCCCAAGTTCCACCTCAAGTTGTGCCAGATGCGAGTCTAGCCGTAGCGTGCGTCCGTTATACGTCGCCAGGGTCAGTCGGTTGTGGTGGCCTTCCGTAGCCCGGAGATTCTTAGCACCCCCTGCCACGCCGTTACCGTGGACGCCACCATGTCCAGGAATAGCGTGACTGCCGGGAACTGGGGGCCGTGGCTTTTGTGCTTGGTGCATATGGGGGTAATGCCCATAATCATAAAGGGATGTAAGGGGACGCATCACCATCTTTCGCCCCAAGCCAACCTCACCTGCACGCGGTACATCCTGCTGTACAACGAACGAGGCTCTGGCGACCGGCTGGTGGCGGTATAACCATCCCAATTTAAGGCGTAGCTAAAGTAACAGGTCAGTGACGGGCAGCAGCGTCACTGATGCGAGAGCTACGCCCTGCGATCGCCAACCCGCCTGCCCAGCGTGGCGATTATGGGCATTACCCCCATATGCACCAAGCACAAAAGTAATGGAAACATTACTTTTGTGCTTGGTGCATATGCTACACACAACCCATACGTTCAGCCGGGCGGCCACTGCCAACTTACACCGTTCAACAAATGAACTACCCTCTGTGTGTCGGTTGTGTTGTTCGACAAATACTGCCGAATGTGTGGTGCCGACCCGCTTATTTATTGAAGAGAAAATTTAAAAAAATAAGCTGTGTACTTTTGAGATGGGTAAAAAATGTTAAACTCGCGTCAGAATCACGTGACCCTGATCGAAAATTCGTAAGACGGGCGCTTGCGCGAGTGTGCGAGTCATTTTATCTGAGAGTTAAACTTTTTAATTGTCATGTCGTGGTCACTGTAATTTTTTAAATTGCCATGTTTGTGTACGATAGCTCAATAGATGAATATTGAATTTAACCACATAAATTATATTACCTTTATATTGATAAAAAAAAAACCATAATCATTCTAAAATATTCAAAAATGCACAACGTTAATGTTCAAGTTTTCACTTCTGCCGGCACTGCCGGGGTGCAACCCGTTTTTTATTTTTATAAAGAAGCAATGTGGGATTGGGTTCCACATTACTAGCAATCCTGTTAAACCCTCTAACTAAGCTCAATAGTTTGTGTTAGGAGTGTAAAGTCGGTAATAAAATTGATAGAATTTAAACCAGGAACCTCATGGTTGCGAGTTCAATGCTCTAGCCATTGGAATACCGCCGCTTTGCTTATGTGTGTAGCAACCCTCACAAGAACGGACTAAAGCTGGGGGGGGGGGGGGTGACACACAAAAAAAAATCTTAGAAACCTTATTTTTTTTTTTTTAAAAGACCTTTCGGATGATGTGCTCCACGTAGAAGGTTGCTAAAAATTAATTTCAGGTTCCGTTACATATATGGAGTGTCCCCCCTAAAAATATTTTAAACTCAAACTCTTTCACGCTTTGCAGTCAAACAGTGCAGTTGCAGTTAAGTTTCGATTACAACGGCCATTTTTGTATTCTTGTAACTTTGGGATCGATCTTAAATACGCTTGCGTCAAGTATGCGTCTCGAGAGCGCATTAACGACATTCTAGTACGGTGCGGAATCGTAGATTGATTCCAAAGTTACAAGAATACAAAAATGGCCGTTTTAATCGAAATTTAACTGCAACTGCATTGCTTTAAATACGTGAATTGACCCCCAGGTCTCTACGTCAATAGTTCGATCATAACTCCGTCATATAAAGACGGATTATCATTTTTTTTTTGTTAGAAAGAGTTTCAATTTGAATTGATCCCAATTAAATTTACTAAAGATCTGATGATGAGTTTCGGAGACAAACAACGAAACTCCCCAATAAATGTCAGCAAATCAGTCGTGATTGCAGTCAGTTAGATGTTATAGAATTATTTATACTACAGGTCTTAATCACGTGAATAATTTAAGGTAAAATACCGTATGAATATATTTATATTACGGGTCTTAATCGCGTGAAAAATTAAGGTAAAATACCTTGTTCATTGCCCAGACGTTTCGACCGTATTGCAACGGCCGTGGTCACGGTTAAAGTATCTTGTTTATTGTCGGGCAAAATTGAAAAAAATGCGGTCGAAACGTCGGGCAATAAATAAGGTATTTTACCTTAAATTACACACGCGATTAAGACCCGTAGTACATATCATTTTATAATGTGTACAAATCGCGAAAGTTTCTACACAGTCAGTTAGATGATTTTCATTTGTAAATAAAAAAATTGAAGCCAGTTAAAAATCAAAGTAGTCTCAGAACTCTCGATATGTTGTGACTAATAAGTTTCTGCGTTTATTGAGAAGTCACAAATATGATGACAGTTAATTGTAGTGACGTCACTGGCGCCGTCGCATCAGAAACGCGTTAGTGAAGTGAAAACGATCAATGATATACAGCGCGCTATTATATCCTAATACTATAAAATTAAATGTAAAAGTAACTCTGTCTGTCTGTCTGTTACGCTTTCACCCTACAGCTAAGACGATTTAGATGAAATTTGGTACGGATATAGTTTGAGTCCCGAGAGAGATAGTTTTTATCGCCATAACCGACATCAACGCGAGCGGAGCCGCGGCCAAAAGCTAGTAGGTAATAATAATAATAATATCTTGGGATAACTCACACAACGCTATCTGATCCCAAACTAAGCAGACTGTACTATGGAAACCGGACAACTGATAAACATACTTATACATTTCTAAATACATACATTATAGATAAATAACACCCAGACACAGAATAAACCATCGTGCTCATCACAGAAAATTTTATCCTCGGTGGAGATCGCACCCACGACCTCCGACTTAGCAGTCAGGGTCACTAACCACTAGACCAAAATAGTTTTTACCCGACTACGCAAGAAGGAGGGTCATGTTTGTCGTGTGTAAGTATGTATGGTTACATACATCTATATTTCTTTTGTACGCTCTAGAGCCTAAACGGCTTGATAGATAACAGCTTGAGAGGTATCTCAAGCTGTAACTTGGTCAGAGGTCAGAGGTACCTCTCCTCGCATGACGCCCACCCCCGGCATGAGAACGATTTACACTGTAGCAGAAATCAATGTCAAAACTGGTCAAATTAAAAAAAAAATACTAAATTTCTAAATCTACGTGTGACTTGCCAGGATCTCGCCTCTTCCCCACGTGATATTAGGCAATTTTCATGGACCCGAGTCTCAAGAGCCTCAAGATAATCGGGACTTAAATAGAATTTCACCACCATGATGATTATAACATCATGATGTATATAAACACATAAATAATAACCCGACATTCAAAATACTTGTGTCATCGGGTGATGACGTCATTGGCGCCGGCGGCGCAGTGAAACCAGTGTATAATATGGTGCATCCACACTTTATTTTAACTATAGTTCAGTAGTAGCTCAAAGCTTACACATTTGAAAATTTATCATCGAGTTTGATCTTCTTCTTCTAGATATCGATTCAAAATGATGTTTGTAAATTTGCAATTGCTGAAAGTTATATTTTTGGAAATTTCTACAAAAAAACAAATAATAGCTGTTAAACGAAGCTGAAAGGGGGGGGGGGACACTTGGCTCTAACAAAATTTTGCACTTTAAAGCTTAATGTTTCACAAACGGATTTCTAAATCGAAAAATAGTCTTAACAACCCGAAAGTGTTTCTAAAATACCTATCTTATAGTACCCCACACGAGGGGGTAGGTAAGAAAAAAAATTTACATAAAGGGCAGGTACGCTTAATATTTTTTTTTTATAAAATTTTATAATTTCACTTTGTCGGCATAAGTAATATGTGTATTCATGAAAATTACAGTCTTCTAGCAGTAACAGTCTTAGAGCTAAGTTGCGTATGGACGGACAAACTATAGGGGTTCCGTTTTGGCAGGTTAGCTACGGAACCCTAAAAATCTTTCTTCAATATCGACCCCCTCTTTGAAATTACTGAGCTTACAATTTTGAAATAAAGGGGTGTCAAGATAATATGGTACATTGCCTAGCCTGTTGGGTGTTGGTTTTGCTAAAGGTTAGTGTCGTTACCCCCTTATCATCACTACATAGTATAAAACAAAGTCGCTTGTGCTATGTATGCTTAAATCTTTAAAACTACGCAACGGATTTTGATGCGTTTTTTTTTAATAGATAGAGTGATTGAAGAGGATGGTTTATATGTATAATAACATCCATTAAATAGTGGAGAAATAAGGAGGGGAGCAGCAATAAGAAAGGTTGCAAAAACGGGTAAAATTTACGCAGACGAAGTTGCGCGGGTCAGCTAGTTCATTATAAATAATAATTATAATTCCTTATTTAACGTATTAAACATTGTAGTACAATTTGATTACAATCATAATTCCAGTTAACCTCAAGCTTTAGTTTAAAAAAAAAACTGTTAACTTTTGTTTAACAGTTTCATTGGAAAGAAGAAGTAAAGTTTTCATAATTATTTTTTATTGCAACCTATTTATTATTGGGACTATTACATGGGAAAACATTTGGTGTGGGATGCAATCTGCGTCGACACCCTACCGCCTTCCCATCTTCCAAACACTGCGAGCTGTGCCTGCGCTGCTGCTGCTGCATCTGCGGAGACTCTCAAACGGCGCAAATATAATAATCTAGTCGGAGATTACATATTTGAGCCGTTTGGGGTTGAGACGCTAGGGCCATGGGGTTCAGGTGCTCGCCTTTTATTCAAAGATATTTCCCGGCGTCTTATCAGTGCATCTCGTGACCAGAAGGCTGGCCTTTCCTTTGCACAGAGAATAAGCATTGCCATACAACGTGGCAATGCTGTCAGTCTTCTGGGTACTATACCGGTTGACATCGATGGGGAGGAATTCTTCGACGCCTAAACTGGTTGTGACTCCCTTTTTTGTAATCTTCCTTTTTTTAGTAGTTTACTAGGTAAGTTGTAAATAATGTTAATAGTTTATATAGCACAGATGTGAAAATACTTATTATATAAACAATTGAAAATAAAAATGATTGTCTGTAAAGTCGGTTTAAGGACGATAATTTTACGTGATTACGTCATAAGAAAACATTGATGACATGATGACATTGAATGCCATTGTGCCATGTCGTTACAATCACCAAAACATTGATGACATTGACATTGACTTGTTCCAACCCGCGGCCTCTCAGTGGTTATCCGATGATTCAACTACTGAACCATAATCGTTTTAGTAGCGATTGTTACTTTTAATATAGGTGCACCTTAAGAGAAATTATGAATGCGTCATTTTTGTGTAGACATTATTACAGTAGGTAATGTCAGTGTGAAGGTTTCGAGGAAAAAAAACAATTATTGGTTATGTAATTTTTAACTTATGGTGAAAATGTGGTGGTAGTGTGTCGGACTGCTACGCAAGAGGTCGTGGGTTCGATCCCCACACAGGACACCTCTTTGTGTGATCTACAAATTGTTGTTCCGTGTCTGGATGTACTTTGTGTCCATGACTTGTATGTTTGTAAAGTCCCCCGCGACACAGGGCTTGTACCATACTGCGGGAGTCGTCTAAAAAAATAACTTCACAAAATTGACCACTCTCTAGAAAGAGACAACGCTACTTTGTGGACCATACCTGTCAAAGGCCGCACGAGTTATTTCTCTCTTTCACGCTTTGCAGTCAATATTTACTTTTTAATTGAAAGGGATGGCGTGATCCAGGTTCATACGTCAATGATTATAGTTTGATGTACAGGAATGTGTCGATGTTAACCGACTGCGAACTAATACGAGGTCGTGTTTTCCGAATCACTGGATTCCACGTCACGGATAGTTTGAAGCACTTTTCTCGATTGAAAGTTTTATGGTTTTTAATTTCAATCGCTTCACGCACAATTCTTGAATAAAAACCGAGCAAGTGCATGTCGGGCCACGCACAATGTAGGGTTCCATAGTCCCCCCCCCCATCCGAATAATGCGGCTTAAGAAGTGAGTTAGTGAGTTTTCTTTTGTTTTTGTTTCAAACTTACAATGTTATATCTACATAATAATATTTTTCAATGGAATTTGTACGAAAATTTTGTTACTTCTTATTTGATCAGCTGTTACTCGTAAACTTGTAAAGCATACTTAGCTGTGATAGTTTTCCTTTTAATTTCACTATATATACTACTACGGTGATTTTTTTGCCATGCTCAACATCAAACATTAAGCTAGCAGGTGGGGAGGGGGGGACACTTGACTCTAACAAAAATTTGCTGAAGCTTTATATTTTACAAACGGATCTCTAAAACTAAAAATCCAATCTAATGATACCCCACACGATTACATATAGGGGATACCTTAAAAAATTTTTTTTTCAAGTTTTTCTTCTTTCACTTTGTCGGCGTGAGTAATATGTTTATCCAAGCAAAATTACAGCCTTCTAGCACTAACAGTAGTCTTTGAGCAAAGGTGCGAAAGGGATACTCTTAAAAAACCTTAAATCATGCAGTAGGAGGCATTACTTATTACTTAGTAAAACTAACCTAACCTTTTTTTTTTTTTTTTTTTTTTTTTTTTTATGGCCGTAAAAAATGCCTAACGCACACCTCCAGCACCCGGGGCAGACGCTGGAGGTAGTGTGGGACCTGCCCCCACTAAAAAATCGGCCGTGTACCAACTCGCCGCCTTCACACGGATAGGCCGCCGGAATTTGCTATGCTTCGGCGGACCCACCCAGCGGCATAGCCCCATCGGGCATTCCTGCTCCTGCGGCGTCCTGGGTACACACAGAACGCCGCCATCGCGAAAGGCCGCGAGCGTGGGAAACTTCCCCGTCCATCACGCCCACAGCCCCACCAAACGACGTCACGCGCGGCTGCGCCTCGACGTCGCTCGGTTCGCCGGCGACGGGGCAGACTAGCCCCGCCGCCTCCCCCACGGGATAAAGTCCCCGCAGGAGGATGCGACCGCGTCCTGGACCCCCTCTTTTGCTACACATCCGGTACCCCTATC
This sequence comes from Herminia tarsipennalis, assembly GCA_945859575.2. Lineage (NCBI taxonomy): Eukaryota > Metazoa > Arthropoda > Insecta > Lepidoptera > Erebidae > Herminia > Herminia tarsipennalis. The sequence continues at coordinate 2,996,132 of OX243859.2, forward strand.
ACTGACGACAGGGGCGAGGAGCGAGCATGGCTGAGGGAGTCCGTTAGGTGGAGGGTGGAGAGGCCTGAGAGGGTGCCTCATCTTCACCCTCCTCCATCCGCACCGGAGCCTGGGCGCGAGGAACTCGGCCTGTCTCCGCAGGCGGCCGGGCAGCCTTGGGAGGCTTACAGCCCGCCCTCCCCATCATGTGGTTGGCGGGCAGATTGCCCGCCGCACACACGGGGCAGTAGGGAGCGGCGGAACACGCCGCCGCTGTATGCCCCGGTTGACCGCAGCGGAAACAGAGTCCGCTGCAGTCTAAGCTGCTGGTGCATTTAGGGCGCAGGTGCCCTGCGCCCATGCACCTGTAGCACCTCGCGGGCCTCGCCTCAAGGATGGTGATCCTCGCGGCGGAGAACCCCACGAGGAGCCGGCCTGCCTGTGCCAAAATCTTGGCCGCAGCGACGGGGCAACGCGCCCACGCCGCACCAACACCGCCGGGGCCGGGGCGGATCGCGCCGACCTTCACGGTTCCGGGAGAGCACTGAGCCTTCTGCTCTATCGCCTCCCGGACCTCCTCAGATGACACGGAGTCGTCTAGGCCAAAGATGCGCAACTCCGCGCACTTCGTTGGCCTGACGACCCTTACGCCGTCTTGCCCTTCCGCGAGACGCCTCAACGTCTCCGCCACTAAATCGGCCTTCTTCGCGCCCTCTGTCCCCGGAACTTCGAGGAGTCGGGCCCCGGTCTGTGAGCGGCGGACGCTCATCTCCACGCCCCCAGCTGCTAAAAGAGCGGCCTTTGCTCCGCTAAATAGGCTGGCGTATGTTACGCCCCTACTCTCCGCCTCCGGCGACACCGTCACAAGGACGGCGGCCGTTTTCGGCGGAGACAGCTTCGGCCTCTTTCTGCCTCCTTCTTTTGCCGGAGTGACCTTCGGCTTAGAAGAGGCGGCAGCGGCCCTCTTCTTCTGCTGGCGCCGCGATTTCTTGCTCCCTGCCGTTTGCCATTCCTCACCGGAGGGGGCAGAGGCGGGAGCGGGCGCAGGCGCTGGGGGACGGCCCTGAGCCGTTGGGGCGCTCGAGGCGCTCGCCACTCTAAGAGACCCGGCACGTCCCCCTGTACGTAGTGGGGGCGCTGGGGGTGCCATCGATGGTCCCTGGTCCTTTGGCCTGGAAGCCGCGAGCGGCGGCCGACAGCTCGGCTCTGGAGGGAGGCGCGCCTTGACGCTCTCTAGGCGCGCGTCAATAAGGCCCCCGACGAGGAGACTGAGCTGCCTCATCTGCGTCTCCGTAAAGGAGTCGTCAGATGGCAGCTCATTTTGCTGGACTGGCGCAGCTGGAACAGAACCAGCTGGCGCCGCGCTCACCTTAGCCGGAGTGGAACCGGCTCTGGCTGACGCAAAGTCAGCCCGCAGATGAACTATCTCGGCGCGGAGCGCCTTTAATTCTCCTTCCAGGCGGGTGTTATCGGCCCTCAACCTTAGGGTCTCTGCTTCGGTGGCGGTGGAGCGCTCAAATAGCGCCTCCACTACCTCCGTCAACATTAAAGCAGACTCTCTTAGGCCCTTGGCAAAGGTGCCTTTGAGATTCTTGCTTTTGGAGGCCACATTTGTGATGACCGCCACGGAACGCGTCGCCAGACTCTTGAGTTCCTCCGCGGTTTTCGGGGCGCTAACCCCTCCCGCAGAACGGACCTCACCCAAAAAGTCCTGAACCTGGTCCTCCGCAACCAGTTCCCCTTCCGTGCGGCCACGATTGTAGGCCTCCCGCCTAGAAAACACGCCTGTTGTTGAGGCGCGCGGCATGTTGTTGGCAGACGTCATTGCAGGGGGTGTCTTAGGGCGAGCGAATCTCGCCACAGTTCCCCCCCTTTGGGATGAGTGAATCTTCCGCGGGGCCTCGAGGTCAACCCCAGGAAGGTTCTCTTCGACTCCGGGAGAAGCTACGCGCTTTTGACGCCGTGAGCGGCGTTCGCTAGCCGTCGAGGTCTTCGAGCTATTTCGTGACACGCTCACCATTGGGTCCAGATCACTGACAGCTGAGCTGACTGAAGATTCGGATCCAAACCGGCCCGAGCGCAACAAACTCTCCAGCGACTCAGAGGTCACTGAAGTCCTGGAACCGCTCATCAGGCAAGTTTCAGCCACTTCTAGGGGCAAATTGCCCGCACTCCTTCGTCGTTCGTCTTCTCCCTCTCTCTTTTTCTCCTTCTCGAGCGTTACGCTCCTTCTATAAAAAATATTTTTCAATTTATTATCATCCATTCTGTTCCCACGAGTATGGGGGAAATAAAGGTCCACCCGGGCAGTGCCCCCTGTACCCGGGTAAGCGTAAATTTGTATCCCAACTGGGGGGTCCGCAGGTGCCCCAGCTGGGGGTAGCGCTTGGAACCGAACATCCCATCGGCCATGCATCCTCTGGTCACGCTCCGCAACACAGGATTCGGGGATTTTTTATAGAGGTTGTCATCCTCGCAGCCCAGGCGACCAAGCCAAGACCCTCGCCCCCGCTCGGAGCCGTGAGACGTGGCCACGACACTCCTAATCGGGATTACGATATCCGACGGTGGCAGAAAGAAGATCTCCCCGCCCGCTCGACGGCAGTGTGAGTGCACGTCAAGCCCGTCCTCCGGGCAGCCCAGAGATGGGCCACCCCCTACTCTGCCAGAACATTAGCCGTGTGACGGTGGTTTCGCGAAAAGCCGCGAATCGACCGGCACACGTTGCCCAGGGTGCACCACGAGGAGGTTTTCCGGCACTTAGCACCCCAAAACTAACCTAACCTAACCTAACCTTATAACAAGCAATCGGAGGTATTATTGAATCCCAGTAGGATTCAATAATACCTCCGATTGCTTGTTATAAGGTTATCTTGTTTCGACTGCCTCTGTGGCGCGGTGGGAGTGTATCCGACTGCTACGCAAGAGGTCGTGGGTTCGATCCCCATCCAGCATAAAACTTTGTGTGATGAGCACGATGGTTTATTCTGTATCTGGGTGTTATTTATCTATATGTATGTATTTAAAAATATAAAAGTATGTTTATCAGTTGTCTGGTTTCCATAGTACAAGCTCTGCTTAGTTTAGGATTTTTTGTTTTTTAAATGTATTTTTAAGCTATTGCATAGCTCTATCGCGGGCCTTGAGCGTGGAGACCGAATCCAGAAATTCCGTAACGAAAATAACCTAACACCCTCCCTCCGACCAGCACAGCGTTGATACTTTTAATGAGTTTTTTTAATTAAAAAAAAAATTAAATAAAAACATTGTTTTTTATAATTTAAAAAAAAAATGAAAAATAAAAAAAATATATATTTTTAAATTGCCTTTTTTTAATTAATAAAAAAAAAAATAAAGAAAAAGAAAATTGAAAACAGACCCCGAGTGCCACACATTTTTTTTTATTTTAAACTTTTTAGTGCTTAGTTGTAAGACGTTTTAACTATAACTACCGAAAACTTGAATGAAAATAGTTGGTAACAAACTTTGAACCACATAATTTTTTCACTTAAAAAGACCGTTTAAGATATAATATAGCCTAAACGGTCCTTTTAAGTGAAAAATTATACTAAAAACCTTATCATGATTTTAAAATAGCTACTCAATGATGCCCCATATGACATTGCTTGTTGACTTAATCAACCGACTTCAAAAAGGAGGAGGTTCTTAATTCTACTGTTTGTTTTTTTTTTTGTATGTTTGTACACCGATTACGCAAATACCGCTGGACCGATTTGTAAAATTCTATTAATTGAAAAATTTGCCTGTCTCTTGCAAAGTTGAGACGCATCCAACGCATTTGTTAACACATTAAGGCTGTAGAGTGTACCATAGAAATACACTTAATACGCATCAACTCATAAAAAAACCCCTTCTATTGATGCAGTTGGGTAAAAAACAAACGAGTATGTTGGTCTAGTTGTTAGTGAACCTGCTAAATCAGACGTTGTGGGTTCTATTCCCAACCGGGATCAATCTTGAGCACGATTGTTTATTCTGTGTCTGTGTTTAAATTACCTATTAATAAAAATCGGACAAGAGCATGTCGGACCTCGCTCCGTGTAGGGTTCCGCAGCTTTGAATGATTGCATCAGCAGAAGAGCATATGTTTTCATCAAATTTTATTAAGATTCTTGAGTAAAATGCCTGTGACATACCGACAGACATACAGACGGACAGACAGACAGAAGGACACGACGAAACTATAAGGGTTCCGTTTATGCCATTTTGGCTACGGAACCCTAAAAAGCATCTTACTGAAAAGCGATATAAGATAGCAGTGTGTGTAATTTTGTTTTTGACAAGATATAACGTCTTATAAATCAATGACCGGCTGCACTTACGAAAAAGTGTGGTGTTCACGTTATTGACTGGTTGCTAAGCAACGCGCATGGCGATTCCGCCTGATGATAGGCTTTTCATACTAAAGCTGTCACAGGATTGTTTTTTTTTTTTTTATTAAAACGTATCAATGTTTTGGCGATTGCAGCGACATGCAATACGATTGGAAATAATTAAAAAAAAAATAATTAAAAAAGCTGTCATAGGTATGGTTGTTTATTACAATGTCATCAATGTTTGGTGATTGCAGCGACATACGATACAATTGGAATAAAAGAAAATTTAATAAAAGGTGTCACAGGCATGGTTGTTTTTCAATGTCATCAATGTTTTCTTATGAGGTTATCACGTAAAATTATCGTCCGTAAACCGACTTTACAGACAACCATTTTTTTTTAAGACTCAGTGTAGGTGCCGTAGTTGTAGTAGTATTAAGTCTTAAAAAAAAAACAAAAGTCTTAAAAAGAGCGGCCACGAGTTTTTATTGCCTGTTCTTTTCTCGGGCTTTACCTATTGTTTGCGAACAGGCATTACCAGTAAATGTAGAATCGACTTTTCACAAGTGTAGTATTTTGCTTCCTAAGTGAATAAATCATTTTTATTATTATTATTATTATTAACACACACGTAAGAAGAGTTTTTAAATATACGACAGTATAAGTAGAAGAAGAAGAGCCATCGATGTATGTATTTTTGTTTAGAAATATATAAGTATAGTTTGATCCATACTATATACTATATAAACTTTAAATACTATATTTACTATTTTACTATCACACTAATATTATAAAGGCGAAAGTTTGTGAGTATGTGAGTGTGTATATTTGTTACTTCTTCACGTCTAAACGGCTAGAGCGATTTTAATAAAATTTGGTATGAAGTTAGCTGACACCCTGAATTAACACATAGGCTAATAAACCGCGGGTAAAACCGCGGGGCACAGCTAGTTACGTCTGTCTGTTACGCTTTCACGTTCAAACAGCTAAACCGATTTAGATGAAATTTGGTATGGAGATAGTTTGAGTCTCGGGGAAGGACATAGGATAGTTTTTATCGCGATAACCGACATCCACGCGGGCGGAGACGCGGACGAATGCTTGTACATAATAAATCATGTTATTGCAATCGATGCGTATGCGCAGACTCGTAGCGTGTTATATCTAAAACAAAAGACTTCAACGCGTTGTGTGCGTTGAAGTCTTTTATAGAGAACACAGTTAGGAATTTTAGATTTATTTTTGTTTGAATTTACATGTAAGTTGTTTTTTCATTACTTTATTAATATAACGTTTTATTTTTTTAAACTAAACAGAAAATTTGACTTTCCTGATTTGACAAGAGACATATGTATGTGTTAAGAAGTTCGGTACAAAAAATAACTGTATGTGGAGGCACGTGCCCCGCAAATGGATTCGCCTATGTTCTTACTTCATTTATTATAATTGTGAAAATACTTCTGTTTGTTATCCGCCCTTATGTTCCTTCATAAGGCGGATATAAGAACTGTATAGACTGCCTCTGTGGCGCGGTGGGAGTGTATCCGACTGCTACACAAGAGGTTCGATCCCCACCCAGGATAAAACTTTGTGTGATGAGCACGATGGTTTATTCTGTGTCTGGGTGTAATTTATCTATGTTATATAAAATATATAAGTATTGAAGTATTTTGTATTTCTTGCCAATTACTTAATAAATACAGTAATTGCATTTCTGATTGAGATAGACAGCGAGGGCCCAACTCGCGATCATCAAAGGATAGAAAAAAATGAGGTCTAGTAACACAGTCCAGATAGGTGGTTCGATTCCGGCCCCGATTTGGCTACGGAAGTCTCGGGTTCGATTCCTTGGTTTGGACTTCAAATTTTTCTGTCTTTCAAAAATGCAATTATTGTTTATATACCTAAGTATGTTTATCAGTTGTCTGGTTGCCATAATACAAGCTTAGTTTGGGATCAGATAGCGTTGTGTGAGTTGTCCCAAGGCATTATTTTTTTTACTAAAATAAAATTTAAAAAAGTGACATCTATCGTCCGTACATAACATCAACACAATATGACAGAGGCTTCTCTGCATACAGTACGTAGTGAAAGCTCTTAATGTTTGTCGCTAAGATACATAGATGGCGCTGTATACATAGAGATCATCTCTGATCTTTACTTTGTAGTATGTTAATGTAATGTTTAGTTTTTGTTGATTTCGAAAGTATCTCTGAGGATTTTTTTGTGTGATTTGTTAGAATCACTTTAAGTAGTAATGTACTCCTAGGCGTGTAGGTTACGGCAGCCAATCATGACAGAGCTTATACTTATAAACAAATATACAAGTCACGGACACAAAGTACACTCAGACTCGGAACAACAATTTGTGGATCACACAAAGTAGGAAAAGGAAAAATTCAAGCATTGTATATGAAAATATATATATTACGGGTCTTATTAATCGCGTGAATAATTTAAGGTAAACCAAAACCTACCCGTGACCACGGCCGTTGCAATACGGTCAAAACGTCGGGCAATAAACAAGGTATTTAACCTTAAATTATCCACGCGATTAAGACCCGTAATATATATATTTTCATAAAGTGTAAAAAAATATTGATTTGAAAAGACTGGTCACGAGTTTTTATTGCCATATTCTTTTCTGCGGCTTTACCTATTATTTGCGAATCCCGACGTATCACAAATGTTGGTTTGCATACTAAGTAAATAAAAATAAAAGTTTTTTTTATTTTAATAATATAAAAGATTAAGAATCTCTACAACGCGCAAGCGCACGACAAAAGCACAAAAACGTATTTATTTCACGACTCATATTTAAATAAATAAAAAACTTTCATATTTATGATTCAATAATGTTTCCTTTTATATTTTTTTATGGGTAGAGCGTGGTAACTCATTCACGACGTAAAAGGCGATGTAGAAGTGTAGGTAGAGTTCTTTATAATGTTCCTTTACATATGCTAATGAAGGCTTTAAATGGTAGAGAAAGAATTTTGTTTGTAAAGATTTTTTTTGAAAGAAATTGCTCAGGAATTTCTTATGTATTTTCTAACCTAACGGCGGCTATTCTCGAGGGATTAGGCTAAATACGTTGTTCGTAATTTTCCTTAACTCGACAATATCCCTAATCAATATTTTCTAACATTTTGTTAACGGGTCAGACTCTGACCAAGCTTCAAATTGTCATTGTCCCAAATTTGTTAGTTTTTGTAGCAAAAAATATTCCGAATACGGCAGTGTAGTACATTCGAAAAGACAATAAAAAATCAAAAAGAAAAAATGTACCGGCTTCATGTTTATTTCAATGACTTGTTACTATGTATTAGTCTTTAGCACATGTGGCTTTTATCTAAGCCAATATTAAAACCTTGCTAGAAAATAAATAGTTACCATCCAATATGAAAAACACTTTTTTTTTTCTCAAAATGTATACTTATTTATTTATATTAGATATATTTCGGGACTTAGTCGCGTAATTTAAAGGTATCGAATTGCACCGATCGTAGTGGGGTCAACCCGTGACCACGATCGTTGCAATTCGATCGAAACGTCGGGTTATTAAAAGGTTCGAACCTTTAAATAATTCACGCGATTAAGTCCCAAAATATTTTTTTTTATAATAAATAACTAGCAATGTGGGATTGTGGGTCCCAAATAACTAGCAATCCTGTTAACCCCTCCAGCTAAGCTCAATATGGCTTGTGTTAGGAGTGGGTTCACGTCGGTAGTAATAATGGGTAGGATTCGAACCTGCGACCTCACGATTGCGAGTCCGATCCCCTGCCATTAGGCTACCGCCGCTTCAATATATCTAATATGTATAAAATAGCGAAAGTTTTAAAACAATTTTTTTTTTTTTTTTTCACAAATGGTAAAATACAGAAGTTAGATTAATACAATTGGTTAATAGAATTTGTGAGAGACTTGTGCCTGTGATGAGTATTTGTATACCTGTGTTTAAAGTCACCAGGCCCTTCAGATTCCACAGTTAACCTAGTATGTATTTTAAGTTTTTTGTTATCTGAATTAAAACAGATTATATCATATCACAGTTTTCCCGCCTCAACAGGTTACGAGTTCTAAATTTATTTCAAAATCAAACAAAATGGCGGGCGAAACTGCACGTAAAATCAAGTGTTAAATAAATTGACGACTGCCGTATGACAATTACAGTAACAATTAAATTTTAACTTTCACATGTAATTGTCAATGTTAAATAATAATTGTATCTACATAACTTCTGTTAATTGTTTAATTGGAAATGAAAACAACTTACCCCTTTGTTTACATTACATTAATAATATTATTTTCACATACATTTTATGTTCGTCTCGGTCATCTGATCCCAAACTAGGCAGAGTCTGTACTTTGGCAAAAAACGGGGAAAATTTACGCAGACGAAGTTGCGCAGGAGAGCTAGTTATAGATAAATTGGAGTTAAATACAGCATTAACAACGTGCTGTACACAGATTTATTCTGAGTGGTAATAACTCTCGACAGACCAACATGCCATAGCATAGATATAAGCCGCGGAAAAAATACTAGTTTTTTAATAAACTTAAAAAATATAAGGTACATTTTTTTTTAAATTATTATTATAATAATTATAATAAAATTTAATCGTTTAAAAATTCTAAAACAATAAATTATCATAAGTTTGTTCTCATTTTTAGTTCGTAACTTATAAAAATCCTGAAAGTAATAATGAAATATTTATATTAGTAGATAGTTTTTACTAAAGAAAGTAAAATTAAAGTATTTTGAATAAAAAAAATAAAATAAAATAATTTCATTATATTTAAGTAAAAATAGGTCACAATAACAATATAAATGAAACAATAAAATCCAAACGTTCTATCAAACACATTACAGTAACAATGACATAACTCCAAATTCAATACAAAAGCCACAAATCGGAACTGAAAGTGGCACTTTCAGGTCGTCGTTTCTTCCAAAACATGAGTTGCCTACTATCACTAATCATTGATGATTACATAAAAGCAAAAACGTCACTGCATGCATTTTTATATAACTGTACTGAGACTCCATTGGCTCGGTGGCCGCCGGACTCAGTGCACGTCTATAACTCGCGCCAACAGCACGTCCCGCCGGAAAAAAAAGATGCAAACGCGTCTTAAAATAAAAAATTAAAACAACAAAATCCGGTCAAAAACATGTACTAAATATAACCCAAAAATTTATAGCAGTGTTCTCAATTTTAATAAGTTATGAAAGTGAAACTAACGGATCAGTGACCGATGCAACATGTTCAGCGAAAACAGATGGAAAGTAATTTTGCTTGTGGCGGCGTCTGTTACCGCGGTGGAACCGAGCCGAGCGCTCAGCCTAGTCTACCCGAAGACGTACAAAAACGTCATGTTTGTGCCAAAAAACTATTTAAGAAGAACAAGGGGAAGGCAATCTAGAGTAATATTCTTGGATGAAGACGAAAACCATCAGCCTTTTGGCAAGGGTGAGATCGATTTAACACAAGACAAGAACTATTCAAAAATCAAATTCGATGAGTCAACAGACTACGAATTCACTTCGCCTGATGATGAAAAGAAACTGGATGAATTGCCATCGGGGAATGAAAGATTTTACGAACCTTTACCCCGTTTTCGCCCTTACCAAAACTTTCCACAGTATTATCAGGGACGTTACGGTCGGACTTATGCCCCAAGTTACTCGTTTGATCCTTACCCCAATGCTCCAGTTCCCCCACTTGCTCCCTTTGCCCCGGCGGTGAGAAACGGTTACTATTCTGGATGGAAGCCTCGGTCCCCTCGTGTAGTGTTCCCTTACGCTTCGGATAACGTGAATTCAGTGCATACGAACTCACATGCTGGCCCTGGTGTTTTTAACGATAATGTTGTGTTTCGTGAACAGAATTTCGGTGGTTTAAATGACGTTGGTGATGAGCAGCAGTTGCAGGATATTGGAACGGGATCCGCTGATGGATTTGCGGAGAGAGGTGAGTGTATAAAATAAGGTGATTGGTCAATGTAGGGGGGATATTTCGGTATAAATGTGACAGCAAAACTTTGGGGTAAATTTGGGGTATTTTTGGAAATGAAAGGGGCTTTTTCGGTATTGAAATTTGGAGTAAATAACAAATGATGGGAAATGAAAGTATGTAAATGTGTGGTTGTCAGTCCGCTTAGAATTAATGCGTAAAGAGTGAGCAATAACAGGAGAAAGGGTATACAAAAAATACTAGTTTTCTAGTATATAAATGTGAATTGGTTCTAAACAGATTGATTACAAAACGATCCGTAGATCTTTTATTGAGTTAAGAATATGCAAAAATGTTGTATGCGAAACTACTTTCAACTATCTGCAATCAAATAACAATATAATTTATTAGATACATCTTAATAATCAGTAAGATTTTGATATAAAATAATATTATTTTTTACTATAGAAATATCTTGTTAGTCGAATCACAAAAGGCATAAATTGGGCACGAGAGGCAAATGGCAGGCATCCAATGGGGGGAATTAGTTTTGCCCAATACCAAGTGTGAGTTGCCCCAATAAGGCGAATGGGCAAACGGGCAAACAAATTCAAAACAGTACAAGAAATTCAGTACACAAAACAATCACCAGAGGGGGGGAGTGCATGTATCCCCGTGCCCCTCCCCCTGTATTCGCTTATGAACACACAGACTAACTTTTAGAGTATATTTTTCCAATACAAAGTAATAATATTAACACACGAAAGTTCTAACATCGTGGGTCGGTTCGTACCTTTAAATAAATCACGCGATTAAGTCCCGAAATATATCTAATTTGTAATAACAGTTTTGAAAAATATTTAATAACCAACTATCACCTGTTTTTGAAGTATTGGCATAACCACCAACAACCTACGTTATCGGAGTAAAATCGTTGTTTATTGTGAAGTTTAGGATATAAACCTGACAAAAAATAAGAATTTTACTCCAGGGTCTCACAGACGTGTGGTGGGTAGTTAAGGGTAAATACTAATATTCTAAAGTTATTTGGTGCAACGCAAAGAAGCAAAAAGTTATAGGTATATTAAAAATCACCCTGTATATTATCAGGGCGAGTGAAACGAGACCTAACAATAGTTACAACGTATGTACTTTCGTGGTACCATTTACTGAGAAACTATTACACTTTCAGGTTTGGGCTTTGATGTAGTAAGTTAAGTTTATGTCTAGATGTGTTAACTATTAAAGAAATATTATTTTTTTGACTGCCTCTGTGGCGCGGTGGGAGTGTATTCGACTGCTATGCAAGAGGTCGTCGGTTCGATACCCACCCAGGATAAAACTTTGTGTGATGAGCACGATGGTTTATTCTGTGTCTGGGTGTTATTTATCTATAATATGTATGTATTTAGAAATATATAAGTATGTTTATCAGTTGTCTGGTTTCCATAGTACAAGCTCTGCTTAGTTTGGGATCAGATAGCGTTGTGTGAGTTGTCCCAAGATATTATTATTATTATTTTATACACATTAAAAAAAATGGTGATAAAATCTCTTTAGAAAAAGGTATTAAAAATTATTACTTGGTAGATTCGCGAGCCTTCCTAAAGCACCGTTTTTTGCTAGTTTTATATACTACTGATATAGTCAAGTACCTATATGCAAACATATTATACAAATGCAAAATAAAATTTATGTTTGAATAGCGAAAGTAAATATATGATATATCTGTTTACAACAAACTTCTTAGCCTGTATTTATGAAATTTGGACAAGGTTTAGGTTGAAGCCTGTGGAGTGATATATTAAAAAAAATGATTTTATGTTTATTTTTGACCCAGTTGATAGTCAGACTCAGAGTAAATCTATTAACAATGTCATACCACGTTTTCGATATTTAATAAACTGTTAAAGACGATTTGACTGCCTCTGTGGCGCGGTGGGAGTGTGTCTGACTGCTACACAAGAGGTCGTGGGTTCGATTCCCACACGGGACACCACTTTGTGTGAAATTAATTATTGTTCCGAGTCTGGGTGTACTTTGTGTCCGGGACTGGTATGTTTGTAAAGTCCCCCCCGACACAGGGCTTGAATCCTACGGCGGGAGTCGAAAAAAAAAACAATAGCCTAGTTAAATCGTCAACCAAACAAACAAATTCTTCATCTTTACAATATTAGTAACAGCCACAATTAAAATATAAAATCGTGGTCAATAAGGATTTATCCTGGATGAGAACCCACCACCTCTGGCTTAGCAGTCAGGGACACTAACCACTGGACCAGCAAGCTAGCCGATTAGTAGAGACAGAAACATATTCATGATCGTCTAAACCAAATCTAAACTTTACTATCGTTTGAGAATTCGAGGATTAACTGTTTAGAAAGTGATGATTCGTCTTTATTTTTAAACATAGAGTCTTAAAAACAACCACACCTTATTCTCACAGATAATAACTTTGTCCTAGCCAACTTTGGCGGCCATTTACATCTGAAATGAGCTAAGGCATCGGTCTCGCAATCATGAGGTCGCTATTTTGAATCCTACCCTAATTTATGATATTTATATAATTCCAATCGACGCGAAACAACTCCTAACACAGGCCATTGAGCTTGGCTGGGGGGTTAACAGGATTGCTAGTATTGTGGAACCCAAACCCCCAGTGCTAGATATCTTTTTAAATATAGTGAACAAGTGTATGCGCAAACACAAGTGCACTCTTTTTTCTGTCACTCTCATAGTCCGATAAGACGGAAATTCGATATGACCGGTGTTATATTAGATGCAGGACCGACTGTTTACCCTGGTCTCCGAGCCACGGAAGAGAGAGGGTGTTACATTTTTTTCGAGTGTGAACCAGCAGCGATAATGATGGACTCCACGAATATTTTGTATTGATATTATTACCGAAATTAAAAATGTGATAAACCGATTTTTTTTGCTTTAATATTCTAAAATTGTATCAAAAGAGGCATAAAGTTCCGAGTCTGGGTGTACTTTGTGTCCGTGACTTGTATGTTTGTAAAGTCCCCCGCGATACAGGGCTTGTGCCCTATTGGGGAACGTCATAAAAAAATGTAAATAAAACAAGCTTTTAAACTACCAACGATTTTATCCTGAAAAACATTTTTTTTTACGTGATAACGACTTACAAATCGATGACCGGCGATTCGATTGATTGCTAAGCAACAGCGAATGGCGATTGCAGCGTTATAAAAAGCAATACAATTGTAACTAACGTTATTGATTGGTTGCTAAGTAAAGCGAATGGCGATATGTCATCGATGTTTTCTTATGACGCTATCACGTGAAATTATCATCCGTAAGCCGACTTTACAGACAAGCATTTTTTGTGTTTTAAAGAAGTGATTTGATTAAAAAAAAACAGTGTCGTCACAGACCGGTATTTGTATGAGATTTCAATTTATATATTTTTTAAATTAAATATTATTAAACATACATCTTATAAATACATAAAATATAATTGTCCCACAAAACCATTTACAAAGTTTGTCTGTGGTTTTTATTTATTTACTAGCTGTCCCGCGCAACTTCATATGCGTAATTTCTCCCCGTTTTTGAAACATTTCTCGTCGCTTCTCCGCTCCTATTAGTCGTAGCGCAATGTTATATAGCCTATAGCCTTCCTCGATAAATGGGCTATCCAACAATAAAAGATTTTTTCAAATCGGACCAGTAGATCCTGAGATTAGCGCGTTTAAACAAACAAACAAACAAACAAACTCTTCCGCTTTATAATATTAGTATAGATTTGCGTTTTGATATTTCATAAAGGGTTATTGTTTTGATTTGGATTGTTCAAGGTTAATTAAAATAGGGCCTCAAGCCCTGCAGACTCCCAAACCATTATTTTTGATTTATTTTCTCCACCCAGCTATTCGTGCGAGTGACTTATTTACATTTACCAGTGTGTTGAGTAATATGCACCATACCTTGCTCTTATTAAAAAAAATCCTGCATCCGTGCCTGACAATACTGTGACTACTTTGAACATCAATCATCGATGATACATAAAATGTCCTGGGACAACTCACACAACGCTATCTGATCCAAAACTAGGTAGAGCCTGTGCTATGGAAAGCAAACAACTGATAAATATACGTATATATTTCTAAAAACATACATACATATTATAAATAAATTACACCCAGACACAAAATAAACCATCGTGCTTATTACACATAGATTTTTCTTGGGTGGGGCTCGAACTCACGGCCTCCAGCTTAGCAGTTAGGGTCAAAGAGAAAATATAAGAAATCCAGACCGGGCTTGTATTAGGCATGAATAGGAGTAATAGATTTCAAAACAATTGTTACGCAATGTGTGTTAAAATTTATTATACAATCCCTAATAATTTAAAACTACTTCTCCTAAAAAAGTGTCCGTCAGCTCTTGGTTGTTGGCTTGTCGAGAAATCTTTCTATTCACTTATGGAGTTCTTTGAAAATAATGACATTTTATAAGAGTATGAAAACAATTATGGTTTTTGGTTAAAAAAATATACTTTCTTATTCATATTGTAAACTAGCTGAATTCGGCCACACTTCGCTGTAGTTTTTAAAGCCAGGAACACTCGCCGACCTTCCCAGAACATTCTGCTAAAGTTTCATCACAATCTGATTAATGATTTCGGAACGCATAGAGGACATACAGACAAATATTGATTTATTTATACATATATAGATAAAAAAATAATAATTTCTAAATAGGCTAGCACTAATTATGTAAATGTATTAATATTATAAAGCTGAAACGTTTGTTTGTTTGTGTGAACGCGATGATCTCAGAAACTACTAGTCCGAATTAAAAAATATTTTACTGTTGGATAGCCCACTTATCGAGGAAGGCTATAGGCTATATAATATTACGCTACAACTAATAGAAGCGGAGCAGAAATAAAAAATACTGCAAAAACGGGGGAAATTTACGCAGACGAAGTTGCGCGGGTCAGCTAGTCATTCATAAGATCACTTTATGTATCAACCCTATTTATGACAAATAAGAATATCTGTTTTGTACTAGACCAACAGGCCAGTAATCGATATATCATATATCGATAATTGTACAACACTATAAAGAGATAAGGTAGCGACTAAAAAATCTATTAAATTAGCTCTATGACAGTGAAACCAATGTCACAGGCCAAAATATTTATTATGAAATATCCTAGCATTCGAAAGTTGGAGTAACTATTATATAACTTTATGTTTATTCTATTCATATGAAATTTAAGTCTCTAGGTAAAGATGTTTTCCGTTTTAAGTGCCCATTGTTTTTAATTGAATTTCTACTTTTTTCGGATTAAAAAAAAAGACGAACACTTGCGTTTCTTAAAATCCCTTCGGAGTGTGGAATGTCACTACGCAGCTAAATACGCACTCCCATAGGTACTACATACTATTAAAAAGGTTAATGAGGTTTCTAACCGCACACGTTTTATACGAAGGAATTCCAGATCTTTAATTTTGTTTACAAACACCTATTGCAATACCGCCGAAACGTCGGGAAATAAACAAGGTATTTTACCTTAGATTATTCACGCGATTAAGACCCGTAGTATAAATAATTTAAACTTTAAACTTAGGTGAATATTTTATCGATTTTGAAAATTTATTTTTAAGGACAACTCACACAACGTCATCTAATTTCAAACTAAATGGCAACGAGACAACTGATAAATATACTTATATATTTCTAATACACATTAAAGATAAATTACACCCAGACACGGAATAAACCATCATGCCTATCGCACAAAGTTTTATTGAGGACAATCGAACCCACGACCTTTTGCGTAGCAGTCGGACACACTCCCACCGCGGCACTAAGATCAGTGTGGTTAAATAACAAACATTCATACATCCATTTTTATATTTAAACTTTCGTATCTATAAGAGGTGTTATTAGTATATATTATTTTGCAGTTTAGAATGAAATGATTATTGTTCTGTAGATTCTCAATCACGCGCATCTTAATGTTGCCATGTTACTTTAAGCACGCTATCATTTTTTTAAATAATTTATTGAAATTGTGTTTGACACAACACTATTGATATTGATACATTCATTGAATTTGTGAAAAAAGTAACATATTTTTATTTTAACTAACTGACCCACGCAACTTCGTCTGTGTCAATTTTCGACGTTATTGTAATTCATAGAAAAATACTGAAATCGCGATTTAAAAAAAAACTTTACAACCTATTCTCATACATACAAAATATTTAAAAAAACTTTCAAATCGGTCGAGCCGCCGGAGGAGTTCGACCACAAACATCCCGTGACACGAGATTTTTATATATTTATAAGTAATTAGTTGCCTGGTGGACATAGTATAGGCTCTGCCTAGTTTGGGATCAGGTGGCTGTGAGTGAGTTGTCCAATGTTATTTTTTTATTATTTATAAATTTTTAAATAGAGTTTTTTAAATCTAATAATTATAAACATAAATGACTAGTAAATGTTGATAAACTTACGCGATTTGTACAAATAAAGAAAATATATTTATTAAGGGATTTAATCGCGTGAATAATTTAAGTAAAATACCTTGTTTATTGCCCGACGTTTCGACTGTATTGCAACGGCCGTGGCTCAGACTCAATACGGACTCAGAGTCAATACTCAGACTCAATACGGTCAAAAGGTCGGGCAATAAACAAGGTATTTTACCTTAAATTATTCACGCGATTAAGACCCGTAATATAAATATTTTATAAATGTTGGTTTAGTGCTGATCAGACCCTGACAGTTAAGCCAGAGGTCGTTGGTTTGATTCCCACGCAGGATAAATCTTTGTTTGATGACCGCGATGTTGTTTTATTACCTATGTGTCTGAAGGGTAACTTATTAAAAAGCCAGAGTGCGTGGGTTCGATCCTCATCCAGGATAAAAGTTTGTGTGATAAGCATGATGGTTTATTCTGTGTCTGGGTGTTATATAACTATATTAAGTATGTATTTAGAAATATAAAATAATGTTTATCAGCTGTCTTGATGCCATAGCACAGAATTGAAAGCGTTGTGTGAGCTGTCAAAATATTATTTTAAATATTATTGTTTTTATACTGTCGCGATTTTTATACATATTACATATATTACGGGATTATATACATATTAGATATATATCGAATTGCACCGATCGTGGTCACGGGTCGGCTAGTCGACTAGACGACGTTTCGATCGAATTGCATGATCGGTACAATTCGATCGAAACGTCGGGTAATTAAAAGGTTCGTACCTTTAAATAATTCACGCGATTAAGTCCCGAAATATATCTAATATTATAAATATTATTAAATAATTACAGTGGCAAATGATTACCGATTAAAAGAAAGTTGGTAATGATTTAATCAGTTATGACATGTTGGTATATTTTAACGAATGTTACACTTGCACATACGTAAGTGCGTTTGGCTATTTCCTTAACGGTAAAACCACTTTATTATAGGCATATATCGTTTCCAGTCATGCATTTACTTTGCTTAAATCCATACTTCCATGCTATAAGGCGGTAGCCTAATGGCTAAGGCATTGGTCTCGCAATCGTGAGGTTGTGGGTTCGAATCCTGGCCATTATTTGTTAATTGACTGCCTCTGTAGCGCGGTGGGAGTGTATCCGACTGCTACGCCAGAGGTCGTGGGTTCGATCGCCACAAAGGATAAAACTTTGTGTGATGAGCACGATGGTTTATTCTGTGTCTGGGTGTTATTTATCTATAATATGTATGTATTCAGAAATATATAAGTATGTTTATCAGTTGTCTGGTTGTCATAGTACAAGTTCTGCTTAGTTTGGGATCAGATAGCGTTGCGTGAGTGGTCTCAAGATATTATTATTATTATACTACCGACGTAAACCCACTCCTAACACAAGCGATAGAGCTTTACTGGAGGGGTTAACAGGATTGCTAGTAATGTGGGACGACAATCACACATTGCTAGTTACTATTTAAAAAAAATCTGGTGGAATGGTAGGAGTGTACGACTGCTACGCAAGGGGTCGTGGGTTCGATTTGACAACACTTTGTGTGGTCCATAAATTGTTGTTTCTAGTCTGGTTCTATTATGTGTTCGTGATTTGTATGTTCGTAAAGTCCCCCGCGACACATGGCTTGGTCCCAACTGCGGGTTTTTTTTTCAGAATAAAATCTGTTTGTTAGTTTGTTACATTTTTGATAAATAAATTAAATTTTTGACCTGCTTTTGTTTAAATTGGTTAAAAAGCATAGAAAGAACATTCGTTCGTGTTTGAATATAATTAAGATTTAGGTATAAAACTGTAATGAATCTTAACCCGCTTTATCTTATCTGAAAACCAGCGCTGACTCCAGTAGCAATGCTGGAGAGGCAGTACAATGCTAAGTGAGATTAATTTTTTTACACACATGTCAATTTTTTAAGTATTGTAAATAAGAATTCTCTAAATGTACTGTCTAAAAAATTAGCGCTTTTTCTTTCTCTTTCTTTCTTTCTTATTCAACCAAAAGAAAATAAAATCAAATATAAGTTAACAAAATTACGTTTTAATACTTACAGAACTGTAATACAAAACTACATTTTCGTAGTTTTTTAAAATGTACAGTTCAGTAGATATTGAAATAAATAGATAAATTCCATATTAGTACATAACTCGATATTTAGCATTTTTCCATAACGTAGTCGGCTCCGTTGCTCTAAATTTATTTATTTAGGAATGTCCAAAAGTACAAAAATATGGCCACCCTATTTAGCAAAGAGAACCCCTATTTAGAAAGAGATGAAGAGGACAACAGTATTTTTAAGGTTATATCATTTCACTTTTATTAAACAACACCTAAAACACACACATACACACACACACACACACACACACACACACGCGCGCGCACACACACACACGCACACGCGCACACACTTGCAACCAAACAAGTCCAACCAAATTAAAAATATGTTAATTGAATAATAAGTATGTAACAAGCAACCACTCTGTATCAAATAGCAGAGTGTATTGTATTTTCACAATAAACTCCCTCTTGGGGCGGTTTTATCCCCAAGGGGAAATTATAAAAAAAAGCATGTGGCCTCCATTATTTACTCTATCTCCATGGTTGAAACCTATGTTTCAGGCGAGAAAGAAAAACTATTTTAAAGCTACCGTCATTGTCTATTCCAATACTTTTTTCAAATTCTTTGAAAAGGTGATGGACAGACAGATAGACAATAGTTTGGAAATCATGCAGGTCTCATTCAGTACGATATTACCACACAATTGGTAAAAGTCCATTGTCAATGGACAAAGAGTTACCAGTCACTGGATGTGACACGCTTAATCTGTGGGTACTAGTAACGTAGAGAAATAATTGGGTATTTAACTACTATCAAAATTAAATATTTTGTATTAACCATGTAAAAGTATGTCATTAAATGTTCTGAAAAAATAAAAACATCTGTAATAATACGTATTGTGTAATAAGACGTTGTTTTAATCATCTGATCAAGATAGTATAGGCCAATGAAGATGATGATGATGAGACATCACTCACATGCACGGGATCTTGGAACAGTTTTAGGCAAGGTTCCGAGGTGGTCTGAAATTGAATGTGAGTATGTGAGCGAAATACATATGAAGATTATTTTTATGTGAAATGAAATTTTATAAAATACACTTTAAACTGTTTTTCTTATAATCTTATCTAATTCTGTCGTGTTCCTGCCTATTGGTGATACTATTCGACCGGTTGGGGTTTTGAGGAGTCTATATCAGCAAGATTAAGTTACGTTACCACTGTCGAGCCATAGATGGGTGACCGTTTTCGATATATATCATACCTCTCCATGCCTCAAAGAGCACCTAAAGCCGTAGGTCCATTCCAATAGATAGATGATACCCAAGTTGGCCCCTCAAAAATATAACATTATATAGTTGAAGCCCAGAATGTGGCCACATTCATCAAGTCCTACTGTATTACAGGTCGGGCACACAGGACACGATGTAAGATGGGCCATTGGTTTTATAGCACCGCATAAACAGTTCAGATTGGCACCTACAGGGAATCGTTTTTTGTTTTTATCGTGTTTTGCCGAACATTTGTAAAAGTTGCTTCGGGTCGGCTCTTTCGGTTCGGCAAATGCTACCGAACCGACCCGTTTATATGTGTAGCATCCTTTATGCTCCGTACATTCTCTCAGAGAGGAGGTCTGTGTCCACGCAGTGGGAACGTTTAAATACTTAAATGACTAATAAATAAAGAAATATGACTAAATATATCTTCACTATATTATATAAAAACGACACATGACAGCTGATTGTAATTTTTATAGTGGTGGGAACCATTTAGAGAAAGCAACAATGCTTGACGCGTTGAGTGGCGAATGACTTATTATGTGTAAAATTTATGCGCAATTGTTTATTGTAGATGCGTAATATACGTAGTAGTGATCCGGGGGGGGGGGTGAAGGGTGCCCCCTCTTCTTTCGAAGTATCAAATTAAGATTGACTAAAAAAGATATTGACTACCTCAGCGGTGCTTGTGGGTACGATAATAATATCTTTGGACAACTCACACACGGCCACCTGATCTCAAACTAGACAACTGATAGACATACAGATATATTTCTAAATACATACTTAAAGACCAACTAGTCTTTAATAAGTATGTATTTAGAAATACATACTCGCCCACGCAACTCCGTCTACGTAAATTTTCCCCATTTCTGCAACATTTTTCATTGCTGCTTTATTAATTAGCGTGATTTTACATAGCCTATAGTCTTCCTCAATAAATGGACCATCCGACAGTAAAATATTTTTCAATTCGGATCTGTAGTTCCTGAGATAACCGCGTTCAAACAAACAACTCTTCAGCTTTATAGTATTTGTATAGATAAATTACACCCAGTCACCGAATAAATTATCGTATTCATTAGGCAAAGATTCATCTTGGGTCAAAAAACCCACGAGCTCTGGCTTAGCAGTCCGGGTCGCTTACCACAAAACCGATAGACACTGGGTCAGCCCTTTCACATTTTAACATTATTTTTTATCATCAACAAAACTCATTTACGCGTATTACAATCATTTACCACATCTAGTCCGTCAACCTCATTGTAAACAATGAAGGAAGAGTTCCTACCGTACTAACCACGTACAACAAAAACCATCACAACAATTTAACGGTTTTTAAGTTGTTGTAAGTTACATCTAAAGCGTACCTAATACAGTGACCACGGCCGTGGCAATACGGTCGAAACGTCGGGCAATAAACAAAGGTATTTAGCCTTAAATAAAATATTTACGCGATTAAGAGCCGTAGCTTATAAAATACTATAATGTGTACAAATCGCGAAAGTTTACAAACAAATACATACAGATAATGTACTCGGGTCGGGAATGCAACTTAATGTTTGCAAGTTCGATTATTTTTTTTTTTGTTTATTTTTTTTTATTATTGGAACGGAGTTCCTTAGCGCCCGTTGTGAAAGGGGGCTAGACGGAAAAAAAATCACGAAAAGTTGTAACGACACTTTTTGACAAAAACAAAAGCCGTGCGGCGTGCGCGTAAAATATGAACATCTAATTTGACGAAGAATTCACCTGTCGATTTGGTCTAGAGGCATAAATTCGGTACACAGTATTGGTGACAATTGTGTAGTTGTGGGTTCGAGCCTTCGGTATACAATCGTTTTTCTGTAAGTTATTTTCGTTTCGTCTTTCTATTTCGCATTGAACAGTGTGGTGTTGCGAAATTTACACAAAAAAAAAAGTTATGATAAGAACTTCGTTCCATCCGGGTGTCCCTTGACACCTCTCATGTTTTTTTCTTAACATTTAGTACATATAAAAAAACAATCCAAAAATCACTATAGGGTTTGTCCGGAACGCTTTACAATAAGCTAAGCAACATAAAATACGAAACTTATATTTAGGTACATAATACAAATTAACTATGGGTATTGAGCATAAAAAATGCTAAAAATCACAAAAAATGCCACTAGACATTTGTAGCAAACGAGTATATAATTTTTCAATTTAGACTAGTAGTACCTGAGATTATCGCGTTCAAACAAACAAACTCTTCAGCTTTTTAAAATTAGTATAGATTTGGAAAAAAATCGAACTGCTTTCTACTCTTAATGTTTTGTGAGTTTATAGTGCAGGAACGGCAAATATCTTGTCACATACGTAACGTGTAAGGAGTTCCAAGATCCGTGTCTGTGAGCGACAATGACCTTTATAGTACGTCGTACAGTACGATCAACGTAACTTGACCGGATTGAAGTTAGGTTTTTATCACTTTCGCGCACGTCATAGAGATGCGACCCTAAAATTACTAACGAAAACGATTAATTATTTTTAATCGATAAAAAATACTAACAACATATTAATTCAAAAATATAAAAACACGATTTAAATGAGTTCATAAAAGTTTAAATTTAGAACATCATCATCAGCCTATCGCAGTCCACTGCAGGACATAGGCCTCTCCAATTGCACGCCACTTTGTTCTATCTTCGGCTTCTCGCATCCAGCTCCTGCCAGCCGTTTTGCGTATATCATCACTCCACCTGGCTTGAGGGCGTCCTACACTACGTTTGCCAAGCCGCGGTCTCCACTCAAGAACTCGTTTACCCCAACGGTTGTCGGTTCTTCGGCTAATATGGCCAGCCCACTGCCACTTCAAATTGCTAATCCGGTGGGCTATGTCGATAATCCTTATCGACAAATTTAGAACAGTTACAGTAAATACTATAGAAACTTTGAAAAACAATTTCTTTACGAAAATAATCACAAAAAAACATGAGCTAGTAATACTAATTATGACAATGTGATGCGTATTCGCATTTCTAATTCTCTTGGTTTAGTTACCGCCCCCGCCCCCCGCTTCCTGTCACCATTTACTTCCAAAAAATGCATCTGCGCAACCACTTGTCGCCTACTTCAGTCCGGCCTAGTTACGTTGATCCAACTGTACTCTAGACTGACTACCTAGTATAAAGTGACATCAATAGGGTATTTGACTAAAGTCAAATCAGCCTCTTTTTAAGAAACGTCAAAAACGAGCCGCTCTGAACAAATTTGTATGGAATGTTAACATATGACGTCACATTTTCTATGGTCAAATTATTTACTTTCAGTGTTTCTCTTTATGATTATAAATTAAGTAACACATTAAATTAATAAATGAACATATTTTTTAGAACACTTCATGATATATTTTTACCTGGTTATTTTAAAATATTTTATTTTTATAGTGGTCAAATACCCAATTTCAAATGTCGAATCGAATGACCGTCCTGTCAACGTTTTTGACACTTATGACAGATGGCCGTTGTTGTTAACTTTGTTACACAAGTAAAGACTTCCATTTTATTTTGTCAAAGGACAGTTTAAATGGCAAAATGAATTGGAAACTTTAGTGTCGGCGGAAGCGTGTTCAGTACTATTCTGTGGTGAGAGAGCTATGTCTATATTTTCACTGCCGAGAAAACTTGCAATGTGGGATTTTGGGTACCACATTTTTTTTTTTTTTAAAGACGACTCCCGCACTAGGGTACAAGCCCGGGACTTTACACCCAGACTCGAGACAACAATTTGTGGAACACACAAAGTGGTGTCCCGTGTGGGAATCGAACCCACGACCTCTTGCGTAGCAGTCGGACACACTACCACCGCGCCACAGAGGCAGTCAACATTACTAGCAATCCTGTTAACCCCTCCTGCTAAGCTTGTGATAGGGTTCACTTCGTTAGTATATTGGGTAGGATTCAAACTCACGACCTCACGATTGTGAGTCCGATGTTGACTGCCTCTGTGACGCGGCGGGAGAGTTTTTTATTATTGATATAAAATTAATATCAACATAATTATAACATAAAATAAATATTACGTAAAGACAAGATAATAGACGTCTATAGCAATTAAAAAACGTTTTCTTTCCGGAGTATTGCCAGCTTGACATTAATATTGCCAGTGTGAAAATAAAAACTTTTTTTTTCTTTTGACTCATAAACAAACAGAACACTTTATTAAAAAAAGATCGTAATTCCGCCTTAATTTGTTGAATGAAAATGAGTTTTATGCTTTCGTAATAGAGTTCATTATTGTGTGTGGTAACACAACTCTCGATTTTATCGCGTGATTGTATGTCGCGTGTATTTTAATGTAGGGAGTGAATTGAAATGGTGTTTGGTGGCTTTTACTGTCAGGTTACTGTCTTTTTTTACTGTAATAATGTGCTCTATATTCTGATATAGTGAGAGTTTACAGGAAAATTCACTATAGTGTCTACAACAGCGAGTTTCAAACAAGCTAATTCTTTAAAATAAAAAAAGGTTATATTCAAAACAGCAGACTGGATTCTAATAGAACAATTCTAATTGGCCTGTTGGTCTAGTGGTTAGTGACCCTGACTGCAAAGCCGGAGGTAGTGGGTTCGATCCCCACCCAGGATAAAACTTTATCTGATGAGCACAATGATTTATTCTGTGTCTAGGTGTTATTTATCTAATAAATGTATGTATTTAGAAATATTCAAGTATGTTTATCAGTTGTCTGGTTTCCATAGTACAAGCTCTGCTTAGTTTTGGATCAGATGGTAGTGTGAGTTGTCCCAAGATATTATTATTATTATAATCGCCAAGAGAAGGGTGAGAAGACCCATGTTGCGTTACAAGGACTGCTCAAAACGCGACATTGTTTCTTTTGAAATTGACCCCGCGAAATGGGAGGATCTAGATGACGACCGTAACAAATGGAGAAAGTCTCTGGCTGAAGGATGCAATACCCATGGTACTGGTTCCAGACTTTAGCCAAAAAACGGGAAAAGAGACACAGGAGTATAAGGGGCACTTCATCAACTCCGCCACCAAACCCGCACTTCAGGTGCCTTTGATGCAGACGCTGCTGTCCCGCATTGGACTTTACAGTCACATGTCTGCCATAGGAATGCTGCCATAATCATCTATTTAAGATGCATAGGCCTTATGATTATGATGATCTAACTACCGTTTCTCATTTACGGCTGATTTCCTTGCGGTGGTAGTTAAAGACACATAAAATGAGTATACCCGTTTAAGTGATTCTCATGATCTCATAGCCTAATTCTAGCCGCCAACCTCATCTAAATTCTAGCCAATTTTGTAGGCACTCTTCACTCCCACTCTCATAGTCCGAATTGAGGAATTTCCGAAATGGCTGGAGATAGAATGTTATTCGGTTGGGGGGGGGGGGGGGGGGACTACGAAACCCCACATTGTGCATGGCCCGACATGCACTTGCCCAGTTTTTTGTGAGTACAGTTGACTTACCTAACACCGGGCAAATGTGTACTGCGTAGGTACCCAGTTTACATTTGGTCGAAGCCATACTGTTTGAAAATATCTATGGATTTGGCGGTAAATATTTACCCGAAATTATATATCAAATTTCGAGTGGGTTTCAACCCCCAAATCGCCCCTTGGGCACCACGGGAACAACAGTGGTACACTCGTACTATTTATACGATGTTTCGATCGAATTGCACCGACCGTGGTCACGGGTCGACAAAGGTTCGTATCTTTAAATAATTCACGCGATTAAGTCCCGAAATATATCTAATATGTATAAAAATCGAGAAAGTTTAAAAACAATACATGACCTCACGATCGCGAGTGCGATTCCCTAATAACCACCAGGCTAATTTTGTAAATTTCTGTACTAAACTCTAGTTAGAGTCGTCCTAACATTATTTCTGACCTCTAGATTACATCAGAGCGGTTACATCAACATCTTTGTCAAGGAATCGTTACGCAATGAGCTTGAAAGCGTTCTATAGAATCAGTAGAAAGTGTTTACGTTGTTATTCCGTTAAGGCATGTTGGTAAGGTTTATTTTGGGATGGGTGACTGGATTTGGATTATATGGATGAAGCGACGGTAGCCTCATCCGACTCGCAATCTCCAATTTACTGGTCTGTTGGTCTAGTGGTTAGTGAGCTCGACTGCTAAGCCGGAGGTCGTGGGTTCCATACCACTCAGGATTAAACTTTGTGTGATGAGCACGATGGTTTATTCTGTATCTGGGTGTTATTTATCTATAATATGTATGTATTTAGAAATATGTAAGTTCTAGCTGTTCCCCGCGGTGTTATCCGCAGTGCCTGTGTGTTAATTCAGGGCGTCAGCTAACTCCATACCAAATTTTATTAAAATCGCTCCAGCCATTTAGACTTAAAGAAGTAACAAACATACACACTCACATACTCACAAACTTTCGCCTTTATAATATTAGTGTGATGTTTATGAGATGTCTGGATTCCATAGTGCAAGCTCTATTTAGTTTGGGATCAGATTATGTTGTGTGAGTTTTCCCAAGATATTATTACTACTAGCTGACACGGGCAACGTCGTCTGCGTTTATTTTCCCCGTTTAGCAACATCTTATTTGCTGCTACGCTCCTATTGGTCGTAACGTGATGTTATAAACACCAGTAAAATAATTTTTAACTCAGACCATCTTCGTGGTAAGCAAGTAGTGCAGGTTTTAGGGTTCCGTAGTGAAAAGGTCAAAGACGGAATCTTTATAGTGTCGTCATGTCTTTCCATATGTCACAGGTATTTTACTTAAAGACTAGATAATAAATATATGAAATTTGGTAAAAAGGTGTCTTGTAGTAGTCTCTACTTAATTTGATAATTATAAAAATAAAAGTTATTAGGAGGGCACTCCATACATGTAACAGAAGCTGTTTTTTTTTCAGCAAACATCTACATGTGGCACATCATTCGACAGGTCTTTTAAATCATTTTAAGGTTTATAGTACACTTCTGTGATTAAGTTAATTATTTTTATCGCTCCGAAAGTTGCATAAATTCTGCCCCATAATCTTTTGAACCGTGTGACCAAAATATATGAAAAAAAATCAATAAAGTAGCGCTTAACAAATACTTTAAACTAAAATCATTTCGGACATGAGCGGTTATGGATATACCGTCATTATGTTATAACAAAAGGGTGCAAGTGCCATGAACGCTCTTCTGCTGGTGCAATTATTCAAATCGATTTTTTTCATATGTAGTGCATTTATTTGTAATAACGGCTGCGGAACCCTACACTGAGCATGGTCCGACATGCTCTTGCTTGGTTTTTCTTCTGTCGCTATTGTGTTTACTTCTATACAGGACATACACATACATTTTCTATATGCGCTATGCAAGTACAGAGGTTATCTAGTTTAAGTAAAAATCACCATTTTTTACCCGAGAAACTGGGTCTTGAGCCTGAACGGCCAGGGGGTCTTGACAAAGTCAGCTGACGACAGAGCTACCGCTAAAGGGCGTGCGCAAGTCCCATTCGGATAGCGATGTGAAAAGTAGGTACAAAATGTATGGAATTGTAATATGTCACGTGGTTAATCCAAGTCATTGACGTAGAGAACTGGATTGCCATACAAATAACCTCACAAAATTGACGAGTTTTTTCTCTCTTTCACACTTTGCAGTCAATTTTCACTTTTTAATTTAAAGCGATGGCGCAACACTCGTCTATACGTCAATGATCCAAGTCGACGCGTAGATAAGCTGCACTATAAATTGAAAGTATCTTCGCATTTTTTTCTATTCCATTGATGACTAATCTAGCGAACGGTGAGATTATGTATAAAACAAAATGGCGGATTTCATTTTTTACATTGACGTATAGCCCTCGACTGTGCTATAACCTCACAAAATTGAGCACTCTCTAGAAAGAGACAACGCTATTTTGTGGACAATACCTAGCAAAGAGACAGGGCCGCACGAGTTTTTTCTCTCTTTCACGCTTTACAGTAAATATTTACTTTTAAATTCGTGGTCCAGGTAGAAAACGAAATAAAATGGCGGATTTAACTTTTGAAGTGAAAACTTCTTTATCGGTGTTGTGCACTTTTTGAAATGGGTAAAAATGTTAAACTCGCGTCAGGACACGTGAGCTGATCGAAACTTCGTAAGACGGAGGGAGAGCAATGAAAAACTGCTACTACTATAATGGGAAATCAGGCGGTCCAAGAATCAGAAGACCCCAGATGGAGTCCGAGTAACAATATTTTTTTTATTTCAATTTTAGATTCTTTAATTTGTGATTTATTATTTTATTTTTTTTGTTATTATGTCAGTAAGATCGAACAATATTATTCAAATTTCATCAGTATGTAATATAACGTTCAAGTTTTCACATCTGCCGGCACTCTCGGAGTGCAACCCGTAGTTTATTCTTACTTTTACGGTGGAGACCATAGACATTTTTTTTTGTGCTAGATCGACCTGTTGCAGACGTTAGCGAATTCGCCACGGAACGAATGTACCTTGTCTTAGCCCCCTGGAGTGTGACAGGCGTCGACAAATGCCATATGCTTCGTTTGCCGCACACGCTACTGTTGGTTTTTGTTTACCAATTCAGCAGCAGTCGCGTGACGTTTTGTCAACCTTAAATTTTGCCACCATTATTTCGTCGTTAGCGTGTGTGGAAAGAGAAGTGTGTGGTATTTTTCTAAGCCCCCTGGTAATGTTTCTTTGGCATTCTATACAACCCAAACGTCTTGTCAGATTTCATGTCATGTGAGATAACATTCGATTTTTAAAAGTACACTGGTATAAAATTTAAAAAACAAAATTCAGGCACAAGAAACAAAAACTTGGGATGCAAAACAACACTTGTGATACATCGGGATTCTACATATACTGCCTCATCCATGCATATAGTCGGAATTATTGATGTTATTTTTGTATGAAACATCCTAATCTCATTAAAAAAAATAAGAGTACTTCCGTGCGAAGTCATTAATCTTTGAATAGAAATAAATAAAATACTTTTATTGTAATTAATAATATAATAAATTCAAAGTTCACTAAACACTTTCTTATAGACAATGCTCTTTCTCAAGGTTTATCTGCAAGTTTTTTTGTAATACATCAGTGAAACTACTAATTTCACCTGGATTCCCACGGCCGATGTGTAGAAATTACTTATTGTTTAATACGCTTTTTTGTCTGTGTGTTTAATACTTGTGTATTGATGTGAGAAGCTATGGTAGTGAAGTCTTGTTTGAAATTAGGATGGGTTATTTTACTAGAGACTAGCTACTGCAGGTGATATGGGGGCTTGTCAATAGTTTTTTTTTTTAAGTTTTATAAGCTACGGGCCTTAATCTAAATCCTTTCTAATCTAAATACCTTTGTTTTATAGCCCGACGTTTCGACCGTATTGCAACGGTCGTGGTCACGGGTTGACGTGACCACGGCCGTTGCAATAACGCGGTCGAAACGTCGGGCAATAAAACAAAGGTATTTAGCCTTAAAATAAAGTATTTACGCGATTAAGACCCGTAGCTTATAAAATACTATAATGTGAACAAATCGCGAAAGTTTACGAACAAATAATAGCAATATTGTTAATAATATATCGTATATTCAAATATCTTATATGACAACGAGGTGTTAATGGACGACGACGACATATACGAGACAATCTCCTTCTTCGAGTGGGGTCATAAATACTCCTGCTAATTGCATAGTATACCTAATTATAAATATGAATAATCTAATGTTAATGAATGTGAATAATAATATCTCATAGTATAATATCTTGTACTCACACAACGTCATCTGATTCCAAACTAAGCTAAGATTATTAATTTTATTATTGTAAAATAATGAGGCTTAAAAAGTGGGTTTTCTGTTGTTTTTTTTTTACTATTTACAACGTTATATCTAGTTAATAATAATAATTTTCATTGCATTTTGTACGAAACTTTTGTTACTTCTTATTTGATCAGCTGATACTCGTAAACTTGTAAAGCCTACTTAGCTGTGATAGTTTAGCTGGCAGGGGCACACACTTTAAAGCTTAATATTTTACAAACGGATCGCTATATCTAAAAATGGTCCTTACAATCCCGAAACGTTTTTAAAAGACCTATCTAAAGGTACCCCACACGATGGGGTAGGTAAAAAAAAGAAATCACATCCCCACTTTACATACAGGGGAGGTACCCTCAAAAAAAATGTTTTTAAGATTTTATTTTATAACTTTGTCTGCGTAAGTAATCTGTACCCATGCAAAATGACAGCCTTCTAGCACTAACAATCTCTGAGTTAAGCTGCGGACGGACGCACGTACGGACAGCCTAACATGGCGAAACTATAAGGGTTCCATAGTGCCAGTTTAGCTACTAAACCCTAAAAACAACATAATTCTGCCTTTAAATTATAATAATAATATAATAATATCTTGGGACAACTCACACAACGCTATCTGATCCCAAACTAAGCAGAGCTTGTACTATGGAAACCAGACAACTGATAAACATACTTATATATTTCTAAATACATACATATTATAGATAAATAACACCCAGACACAGAATAAACCATCGTGCTCATCACACAAAGTTTTATCCTGGGTGGGGATCGAACCCACGACCTCTTGCGTAGCAGTCGGATACACTCCCACCGCGCCACAGAGGCAGTCAGTTGCTTTCCTGTAGTAGTCATTTAATAAAGCATACAACGCCAAAGCAACACCGTTTCAAATTGATGGCTACAAACAAAATGGCCGACATGTCAAAATATTTTGAAACACGGAAGGTGCCCCACTTAGTAACAACTACGCCCCATGTAGCAAGTTGTAAGTGTTATATGTGTAATACACAACAAATTACTATTGTTAACGTTACAACAAGTTTTGTATGGCAAGTGTAATGTTTAGTTTACGTGTAGAATTATTAATTGTAATTATATGTTACTAATAGTTGACACGCGCAACTTCAACTGCGTCTTTGCAACATTCTTCACTATTGCTCCGCTCCTTTTGGTTTTAGCGTGATGTTATATAGCCTATAGGATTCCTCGATAAATGGACTATCCAAGAGTAAAATAATTTGTCAATTCGACTTAGTAGTTCCTGAGATTATCGCGTTCAAATAAACTCTTCAGGTTTATAATATTAGTATAGATGTATAATGAGTCGTTTTATTTGTTTTAAAAACAACTGTGGTATAAGCCAAGTGGCGTGGGGGACTTTATAAACATTGTATTTACGGACAGGTAGGAAGTAGGTAGGCCCAGACTCGGAACAGAGTTTGTGGAGACGTGCACCTGATAGGTGCGCGTCACGCATTGCCCATAACAGTATTAGTGCCACCCAAATCCTTGTTTCTCTAAGATCTGAATATCACCGCGCTCTTGCGCAGTTTGTTTGTTTGAACGCTGTAATCTAAGGAACTACTGATTCGAATTGAAAAATTATTTCACTGTTGGATAGCCCATTTATCGAGAAGGAAGGTACGTAATCTAATCCAATCTTTGTTCTCTTTCAACCTTTGTTTGTTTGTTTGAACGCGGTAATCTCAGGACCTACTGATCGGAATTGAAAAATTCCTTCACTGTTGGATAGACCATTTATCGAGGAAGGCTATAGGCTATATAACATCACGTTACATTCAATAGGAGCGTATCAGCAATGAGAAGGGTTGCAAAAACGGGTAACGTTTAAGCAGACGAAGTTGCGCGTGACAGCTAGTTTATAATATTAGGATCAAGACTTATTAAAATCAAATTTTGCGTAGTTGATTAGGCTCTGCCAAAATCGGCCTTCGTGATCAAAATCATAAAAACCAACATGGCGCCTACTTGAACATTAAAAATCGATCAACATACAAAAAGTCATAAAAACATAAACAAAACTTTACCTCCATATGGTTGGCGCCCAGTAGGTTAAGACAACCAGTTGTTTGCGTAACCAGACATAACATATTACGCAACAAAATGTCGGACACGCGTGTCAGTTCAAAATGTCAAGTTTTGGTTGTTGTGCAACAGATTTTACCGTTGCCGTTGTAAATTTCCGTAAGATTATGGCCTATACGACATAGCAAAATATAGAATTCTTTCAACTGCAATCCAGCCTGCGTAGTCGTTAATTATTGCGTTAAAAGTATTCTATATCACTGTCATCAGTGAGATGTATATGAAAATAAAAGTTAGAAACAGCTTTTACAAAATATGTATACACAAAAACCGGCCAAGTGCATAAAGGGTTCCGTACTATTATCTATACAACATTAGACACTATTATAATATCAAGCTAAAAAATTGCAAAAAAATCACATTTGGGGAGCCTCACTTAAATGTTAATTTTATTATGTTTTTATCTATACTAATATTATAAAGCGGAAGAGTTTGTTTGTTTGTTTAAACGCGCTAATCTCAGGAACTACTGGTCCGATTTAAAAAAAAATATATTTTTTTTTTCGATAGCCCATTTATCGAGGAAGGCTATAGGCTATATAACATCACGCTACGACTAATAGGAGCGGAGTAGCGACGAGAAATGTTGCAAAAACGGGGAAAATAAACGCATACGAAGTTGCGCGGGACAGCTAGTATTAAATACATTATCTGTGAAAATTTCGACGGTCTAGCGATCACGGTTCTTGAGATATAGCCTATATTATAATATCGAGCAAACGCGGCAAAACAATCACGATTTTTGTATGGGGTCCCCCTCAAATATTTATTTTATTCTGTGTTTTAGTATTTGTTGTTATAGCGATCACAGAAATACATCATCTGTGAAAATTTCAAAGCTAGGTGACAGACGAGCGTACAACGGAGTTTTAGTAATAGGGTCCCGTTTACCCTTTGGGTACGGAACTCTAAAAATTGATCAATAAATATTCGATAAAATTCTTATTTCTTAAAAATACAATGTCGTTTACATAGACATATTAAGAAAAATAAAAAAAAGAATGTCCAAATAATGTTAAGTTTAAATAATTTACGATTATTAGCTATAGGTACCCTGATGGCCCAATCAAGAGGCTATAGTGTAATTTTATAGCCCCGTAAAAAACAAACAGCCAATTTCGGGGCTTTAAGGTTTCTTCTATTTAATTACTAAAGGGTTTTATGAGTAAAAAATACATCATTACTTTGGCATTAATATAATGGTCTCCTAAGCGTTTTTGGTCCAGCGCCAATCTTTTTCAATTTTTTTTATATATTTTTTTTCTTTACTAGCAATCCTGTTAACCCCTCCAGCTAAGCTCAATGGCTTGTGTTATTAGTGGGTTTACGTCGGTAATATAATGGGTAGGATTCGAACCCGCGACCTCACGATTGTGAGACCGATGCCTTAGCCATTAAGCTACCGCCGCTTATTTAGTTTAATTTTAGTATTCGCAGACACAAATATGTACACTCTCAATTCCCTCATGTGAGCGATAGAATTGCGAAGATTATACTCTGCTATCGTCGGGTAGTCTCCAGCGTATCGTCGCGACTCGTAACGTAATCGCCGAGTGTCCGTGACGGAATTGTCACGTTTTCGAGGCGCGACAGTTCGCGTTTGACAGTGCGCTCATCACGCTCTCGCTGCGAGAACGCTACGTTCCGCAGCGCAAACGCGGCAAATAAGTTACTATTTTTGTATGGGAGCCCTCCTAAATATTTATTTTATTATTTTTTAGTGCTTGTTGTTATAGTGGCAACAGAAATACATTATCTGTGAAAATGTCATCAGTCTTACTATCACGGTTCATGAGATACAGTCTGGGACCGACAGCGGAGTCTTAGTAATGGGGTCCCGTTTACCCTTTGGGTACGGAACTCTAAAAATCGAGGTACTAAATAACTGATGCGAGATAGTTTGAATTTGACAGTGCGCTTACCGCACTCTCGCTGCGAGAACGCTACGTCCTTATGACGTTTCCGACGCACTCAGCCACTCGCCGCAACGCCGCATTAATATCGCCGTGTGGAGACACGTTCTAAGATAGTGTATAGACATAGGTGGCACGACGATAGTATCGCCGGGAATCTCTCGCTTGTGGAGACAGTCCCCTAACGTGTTCTTCAGAGAGATTGACATTTTTCAAAAATGGCCAGGCATGTTTGAACCGATAGTTGTAATATAGGCGACCTTGCAACCCCGCAATCTTCATTTGCGAAGTTGCCACTTAGTCAGGGACCCCTCTTGCGTATATTTTACCACTAACTAAAGTAGTGGTCATATTAGTTGCGTACATTTTCGCTATAATTGTTCAATTTTTGTTTATACGGCAAATTTGCGAAGGCTTTCTGTGCAAAAGGGTGTTCGATCTTATTACTCCGCGACGATTATGGCGACGGTGTAAACCTCCCGACTTCAGGATAATAAGTAAGCGAAGAAAATACGTCGGCGAGTCGAATTCAGGGCAGTAAGTAGATACTTAAATTTCTGCCATTTAGGTACTGCTCTGAATTGAACTCAAATAATTTTGTGCATGTAACAAGGCAGCGAATGACAGACCCCGACGGATTTTCTTCAGTTTTGTTATTTCTGGGGTTTTAAAAATTTATTTGTTTTTTTACACCCATTTAGATGTTGGATCCGAGTATAAGAGTATTTTGTGCCCATTAATTTTATATTTGACTAGCTATCCCGCGCAACTTATTCTGCATAAATTTTACCCGTTTTTGCAATATTTCTCATTGCTGCTTCGCTCCTTTTGGTCGTAGTGTGATGTTATATATCCTATAAGTCTTCCTCGATAAATGGGCTATCCAACAGTGAAAGATTTTTTCAATTTGAACCAGTAGTTCCTGAGATTACCGCGTTCAAACAAACAATCAAACAAACAAACTCTTTAGCTTTATAATATTAGTATAGATTAGTCAATCACAAAACAGGCTTATAGTTTAAGTATAGGCGTTATATTTCCTAAATTAATACATGAATAGATTTTTTTTTAAAGACGACTCCCGCAATAGTTTACAAGCCCTGTGTCGCAGGGTACTTTACAAACATACAAGTTACAGACACAAAGTACACCCAGACCCGGAACAACATTTTGTGGATCATACGAAGTGGTGTCCCGTGTGGGAATCGAACCAACGACCTCTTGCGTAGCAGTCGGACACACTCCCACCGCGCCACAGAGGCAGAAATAATGTTATTGCTATCTGTATTAAAGTTTATAATCCCTATAACAGGCTGCTAAATTTGACGAAGAAACTAACTGACTACTAACTTCTCTCTTTAAAAACGAACAGATTAATGTAATAAATATTTAAATCCAACTTCCTATGTTCTTATTGCGTAATATTGATTTTTAATACGTTGTACCGTTATGGTCTCATGTGTGTGTACGAGTGTTCACCAGTGTGTGTATTCACCAGTACTTATGTTCACCCGTATGTATGTGTCTGTGTAAGTGCATAATATAACGGTTGTTATTGGTCAATTCTTGCATAGAAACATGCTGCAGTTAAGGGGATGCTGTCTTGATGGATTGTGACGTCAAAATGTAGCTTTAACTCGTAGTAATTTATTAATTGTAATTAAATTATTACAATTGATAAATGATTACGAGTTTTTGTGCCTAAACATTTAAAGCGTTGGCATCTTTATAAAATATATGTTCGTAAAATTTCGCGATTTGTACACATTATAGAATTTTATAAGCTACGGTCTTAATCGCGTAAATATTTTATTTGAAGGTTAAACGTTTCGACCGTATTGCAACGGCCGTGGTCACGGGTAGACTCAACGGCCTTGTGTCTACTCAGTCTATCCGTGACCACGGCCGTTGCAATACGGTCGAAACGTCGGGCAATAAACAAAGGTATTTAACCTTAAAATAAAATATTTACGCGATTAGGACCCGTTGCTTATAAAATTCTATCTATATATAATTTCCTAATTTATAGTATAAAGACAAGGGTTTATTTTATCTATAACTGTTCGAATTGCTGAACGATTCTGACAAAATTCTCTCACCAAATAGACCATAATGTTGGATTAGTTAATAGGTTTGTGGATGGCACTGACGTGTATCTTTTGGTAATTCTAGAATAATAGAAAATTACCATAAAGTAATGTCTTTTTTTTTGTAAATTTTCGGTTTATTTATTCATTTATTGCACAATGTTGTTACAGACAGTCCCTAAACATACATAGACCCCGTAAGGGTGCTGCAAAACTTACAAACTTCAGTTAATTATGTCAATAACTAGACATTAATTATTTATTATTATTACTTTTTTTTTTAATCACTTTCTTGCTTATTTAGTATTAGAAATATAAGACGAATAAGCCTTAAACAGTTCTCTGCATCACCCTAAGGTTGACTGGTAGATAATGCCTAAGGCATTAAGTCCGCCTTTGTACAAATTTTGTGTGGAAGAAGATAAATAAATAAAATAAAAATAAATTAAGGAGAAAAAAACTAAGTTAATAACTAGATATTAGGTACTACATATATCACAAATATAATATTATAATGCATCTTCCATAAACTCTCTAATAGTATAATAGCATTTTTCGTGTAGCATCAGCTTTAATTTATTTTTAATTAAAAAATAATGTGTCATTATTTTTACGTTCATCATACTTAAGTTTCCGCCTACCCTTAACAAAAACCGAATTAATTTAAACGCCAAATAACTAGCGTTGAAACGTGAAACGAAAATAATTAGCGTTTTTTTTTGCTAAACTTATTAATGATTAAATAACAACAATGATTAAAACAAACATGGCCTTAACAAAGATTTCACTGCCGCGCTCGCCAACACGTGACGGCACACACAGACATATATCTATCCCGTTTCCTCCTACCAGTTTTAAATTATCTTTCCCCGTTACGCATTTCTATGTCATTGACATGGCCGCATGTCACTTGATAGTATTTTACTTCTTTTTGTAAAGGAAATAAGAATTATATAGCGATATTAGTTTTTGATTGAAAAACAGGTTGTATTTACTGTTAGGTTAATGCCTGCACTTAAATAGTTATTAATATGTACCACCACAGTGAAAAACGACCATAGTATCTACTTGATAGAAATGCCTAAAGGCGAAGGCATCGAACTCGCAATCGTGAGGCGACCTCACGATTGCCTCGCGATAGGTTTCGTATCCTACCACATTATACTACTGGAAAAAATCCTAACGAAAACCCACACCGTCCGGGGAAGACGGTGGAGGTAGTGTGGGGTTTGCACCCACTAAAAAACCCGCCGTGTATCGCTCCCCACCTTCGCGAACGGGCCGCCGGAATTTGTTATACCGTCGGCGGCCCGCCCAGTGGTAATGCCCGGACGCGATGTGGTTGCGTTCCGGACATTTCACACCTACGCAGCCCCTGGATACGTGGACGTGAACCCACTCCTAACACAATCCTTTGAGCTTAGCTGGAGGGGTTAACAAGATTGCTAGTAATGTGGGATCCATTCCACATTGCAAGTTATCTTTAAAAAAAGAAATAGTGGTCACCGAACTGATTTCAATTACGGCGGCTAATCCCATCTGAGACTATACAACTACACAGGAGGTATTATAGTACACAAGTGTATGCGCAGACACAAGTATTAATGAGTACTTTTTTTTTTTTTTTTTTTTTCATACCGACTCCCGCATTTGGGTACAAGCCCTGTGTTGCGGGGGACTTTACAAACATACAAGTCACGGACACAAAGTACACCCAGACCCGGAACAACAATTTGTGGATCACACAAAGTGGTGTCTCGTGTGGTAATCGAACCCACGACCTCTTGCGTAGCAGTCGGACACACTCCCACCGCGCCACAGAGGCAGTCAGTCATTAATGAGTACTTTCTCTATTCTCTTACTCTAATCTATCTCTGAAATCGGTCCTTCATGTCTGAGGATCGTGGTTAGAGTAAAGCTGCATCTAGATCAAATGATCTAGAGGCCTACTCTAATTCAATGAAAACGAAGTTTCGATCAAAAATGAAGTGGTGACATACATAGCCAGGAACATCAATTCAATCCACTCGTGTCTGAAAATCGTTCATGGGTTCAGGCTTCTTGTGCTTATCCAAAAAATAATTAGAATAGTCCCCGTAAACTCAAGAAATTTAATTAAACGAAAATTCATGAATTTCGTTTTAAAGAAAGAGAGTAGGCCTACTGTCTCCAACGGTAACGATCCGTGTCGAAATTGGAGGACGACGAGTTACTCACCTGCGGGTCAATTCACGTATTTAAAGCAGTGCAGTTGCAGTTAAGTTTCGATGAAAACGGCCATTTTCTTATTCTTTTAACTTTGGGATCGATCTTAAAAACGTTGGCGCACCGTATCAGAATGTAGTTATTGCGCTCTCGACTCTCGAGACGCATACTTGACGCAAGCGTATTTGAGATCGATGCCAAAGTTACAGGAATACAAAAATGCCCGTTTTAATCGAAACGTGCCGTGTGGTGCCGGCTTAAGAATAGTACCAACCCATCTCTTCCCGTGGGTGTCGTCAAGGCGACTAAGGGATTTCACCCCGGAGGACGGGCAGCAGCGTCCTCTGCGAACTTAAAGCCTTACTGCGATCGCCAACCCGCTCGCCAAGCGTGGCGATTATGGCAATTACCCCCAGGATCTACATACCAGTAGGTTCTACTGGGGAGACCCGTGCCCAGCAGTGGGCCATCATATGGGTTGATATGTATGTATGTATGTAATCGAAACTGAACCGCAACTGCACTATTTTAAATACGTGAATTTACCCCCAGTTCGGTCCATCTTGTTAGTACACGAAAGTCATAGTTCGACACAACTGTAGAGAGAATAGAAGCAGGATGACGGCATAACTCCGTAGCATGGAGAGGAGGGATTTTTTTAAAAATTACCTTTTATGGTAAAAGCAAGCGCCGGTCCTTCGGGAGATATGACCAACCCAACTTTGGTTTTTTGTCGGATGACTTCGTTACGCATTTTATTTTTCAAAAAAACCTCTATAGTTGTTGTGTCACTTTAGGCAAACTAACACCGCTGAAACCTGGATAATGCTGAAGTTTACATTTGTTAACCGGTATAAAAATAACGTTATGTTACTTTTTGTAACTAGTCATCAATCTTCTGATCTAATAATGGGCGATCTTTCGACCTATTTGGTTACCACTAAGTCACAATTTGAAGGTGTCCGTAGAACCTACTCATATATTAGGTAATTTATACTCATATATAAATTTTAAAAAGCGGCTGTAGCCTAATGGCTAAGGCATCGGTCTCGCAATGGTAAGGTCGCGGGCTCGAATCCTACCCATTGTACTACCGACGTGAACCCACTCCTAACACAAGTTATTGAGCTTAGCTGGAGGGGTTAACAAGATTGCTAGTAATGTGGGACTCAATCCCACATTACTAGTTATCTTTTTTTTTTTTAAAAGTGCACCCAGACTCGTAACAACAATTTGTTGATCACACAAAGTAGTAACCCGTGTGGGAATCAACCACGACCTCTTGCGCAGCAGTCGGACACCCTTCCACCGCGCCAAAGAGGCAGTCATAATATAGGCTATAAAAACATTAAAAAATTAGAGATGAGTAGTTCCACACAACCGATGTTGCAGTCAAAACTAAATTTTACATAAAATTATACGTTACAACTCATCCATACAATAATGACGGTAGTTCACCCACATTATACAGCAAAATAACTATTTATTTAGTTATTTAGGAGCCAGCAAATTAATAATAGACATTGTGCAACGTTACGTAGCGTACTCGTAACGCACGCAGGGAACGGTGAAAGCTATGTGTAGGGTCTGCAAAATAACCTAAATAATCTATACTAATATTTTAAAGCTGAAGTGTTTTTTTTTGTTTGTTTGGATAATCTCAAGAACTATATACTGTTTCGAATTGAAAAATTGTTTTATTGTTGGATAGCACATTTATCGGGTAAATCTGTAGGCTACATTACATCACGCTACAACCAATAGGAACTAAACATCAATGAAAAATGTTGCAAAAATGGGGAAAAATGACGCAGATGAAGTTGCACGGGTCAGCTAGTCTATAGTATATAGCCAAAGAATTCTAGTTCTAATTGAAAATTTTTTTGAGTGTAGAATAGCCCATTTATTAAGGAAGACTATAGGCTATATAAAATCTCGCTATGACCAATAGGAGCTGAGAATTAGTGAAAAATGTTGCAAACACGGGAAATAATGAAGCAAACGAATTTTCACGACATAAAAATGTAAATCTAGTATAAATCTGAACTGGTGTTGCTGTTTCATGCAAATACTAGTGAATTAATTTGAAAAAACTTTACATTATCTAATATATAATACAATAAACCAGTGGCACTGTAGGATTGTGTACGACTGCTGCCCAAGAGGTCGTGGTTTCGATTCCTACACGGTTCAC
This sequence comes from Herminia tarsipennalis, assembly GCA_945859575.2. Lineage (NCBI taxonomy): Eukaryota > Metazoa > Arthropoda > Insecta > Lepidoptera > Erebidae > Herminia > Herminia tarsipennalis. Next base: position 3,036,562 of record OX243859.2, read on the forward strand.
CACTTTGTGTGATCCACAAATTCTCTTTCCGAGTCTGGTCTTTGTGTTCGTGTCCCCCGTGACACAGGTCTGGGTACAAGACTGCGAGAGTTGTCTTTTATAAACAACAATATTATAGTAGTACAAAAATGACATAACCTATGTTACTCTTACAATAAAGACATCTAACATTACAAAATCTGTGAAGCCATTTGAGCGGAAGATGGTAGCTGTAGATTGAAATGACGCGGGCAAAGGAACAGGTAAAGGCTAACTAAAATCACAGAAAAATATTAATTTACTAGCTGTGCCCCGCGGTGTTACCCGCGGTTTATTAGCCTACTAGCTGTTCCCCGCGGTGTTACTCGCAGCTTTATTAGCCTATGTGTTAATCCAAGGTGTCAGCTAACTCCATACCAAATTTTATTAAAATCGCTCCAGCTGTTCAGCCGTGAAGAAGTAACAAACATACACACTCACATACTCACAAACTTTCGCCTTTATAATATTAGTGTGATGTGTTTATCCAGGGTGTCAGCTAACTCCATACCAAATTTTATTAAAATCGCTCCAGCCGTTTAGACGTGAAGAAGTAACAAACATACACACTCTCATACAAACTTTCGCCTTTATAATATTAGTGTGATTTATCATGGACAAGCTGACCTGTACCACTTGGGCTTATGACACTCGCAAATAACGTGACTTTCTATTGGTAAAATAATTTTTATAACCGGTTCAGTAGATCCAAAGATTACCCCTATAACCTCACAAACTTAATATAGATTAGCGATTCGCTTCTTCCTCACATAGGTGTCATTTAATAATGACTGAATGATATATAGGTCCTAAGGGCAAAAATGTCTTCCGAAAAAAACATGGATTTAATACTATAATTTAACACAAAATTTATACTAATATTATAAAGCTGAAGAGTTTGTTTGTTTGTTTGAACGCGATAATCTCAAGAACTAGTAATCCCAATCGAAAAATTATTTTACTGTTAGATAGCCTATTTATCGAGAAAGGCTATAGGCTGTATAACATCACGCTATGACTAATAGGAGGGGAGCAGCAATAAAAAATGTTGCAAAAACGGGGAAAATTTACGCAGACGAAGTTGCGCGGGTCAGCTAGTCTATATTTAACACAAAAGTAATTAACAAATAAAAATTACTTCCGCAAAAAATAAAAATCAATAATCAACTATTACTCAATATATTTTTATTTCTTTTGCTGACGGTACGGTCCAGTTACTGCGCTTGCGCAACATCGATAAAGATGTCTTTACCGATCATCTGTATCGATATTTATGTCTCGGCTGCATCGATTCGAATTGATATCGGTAGCGGGAAGCATTTAGCCGATGATTTTATCGATTTGAAGGGTCATTGCCTTCCATTTTATGTGATATTTCGTGGGATTATATCGATAAGTATCGATAAAAGTAGATTTTAATAGATAAGGTAATGCAATCGTTTACTTTTTAAGTTAAATATGTATAATTTGATCGTTAGTATTGATTATCTTTTTTTTTGTAAAAGATAAATGCCGCAGTAGATTTAACAAACATACAATTTTACTTTAAATCCTCTCTTGTAAATACCGTTTATTGATGTCTGGTTATAATAATAATAATAATATTTTGGGACCAGTCGCACAACGCCATCTGTGGGTCAATTCACGTATTTAAAGCAGTGCAGTTGCAATTAAGTTTCGATTAAAACGACCATTTTCGTATTCTTGTAACTTTGGGATCGATCTTAAAAACGCTTGCGCACCGTACTAGAATGTCGTTATTGCGTTCTCGAGACGCATACTTGACGCAAGCGTATTTGAGATCGATCCCAAAGTTACAAGAATACAAAAATGGCCGTTTTAATCGAAACTTAACAGCAACTGAACTGCAACTGCACTGCTTTAAATCCCAAATTAGGCAGAACCTGTACTATGGCATACAAAGTTTTGTTCTGTGGGGATCGAACCCAGGACCTTTGGCTTAGCAGTCAGGGTCACTAACCCCTAGGTCAACAGGCCAGTCAAATCAGAACCAAATTCCTCCGGCATCTCACTGCGCCAACGAGACAGTCAACGATGGAGCTATCATCATTTTCGCAGTTTTGCGTACATCCTCTATTAATATTTTTTATTTAAATTTATATGGGAACGAATCTTTGTACGATTAAATAAACATATGATACGTACAGAAATCAGCTGAAAAATCTGCCTAGATTGACGATGAAAAACAAAAATAAAAACTGCTGGCAATCCTTAAATAAATAAATAAAGGAGTAAAATACAAACGCATGTAGCTGGCATGCCTCATAACAGCTCCTTGCATGTCCTACCTAATTGTCATGCGCAAACGCTAATTTGCATGCCTATATCTCATTTTTATTTACTGGCATGCAACTAGCTTGCACGCTACTGTTCTATTTTACTGGCATTTATATCTACCCCCTTAGGGAACACTTCTAGACAGCTAATTAGTAGTTTTGAAGTAGTTTTTATGGTCTGTAGGACACTGATAAGAGGCATTTCGCAATTACATGTCAGTAATCTACATGTTCAAGCGTTTAATTTACCCTGTTATGAAATACTTTTACACTATCAAGTACATGTTTAAAATAGGCCAATCTTTAATATTGACAGTTAATTATTAAAATATATATTACGGGTCTTAATAGCGTGAATAATTTAACATTTAATGTACCACACACATTTGACAGTTAATGTACCACATTTACAAATACTGTTTTGTCTCTTTTGTAGTGATCAATTTCCCACATCCCGTTTTAAGGAAAGTACGTGTATAGCTATTTTCAAATGGCTAATTCTTTCATTGAACCTCTTTAAATGGACTGTCAAAAATTACTAAAACAAAAACAGATTTATTAATGTACAACATTTTAAAAAATCTGTTACATTAAATTGTAAAAAATAAAAATAGCCTTCAATTTTTGCGAACAATGGTTTTTGTATTAAATAAAACTTATTTACAAATATAATTAAACAACAAAATACGCGTTGATCTTCAATTAAAATGAAATTATGCTATTTTATTTATTAATTTTCATTTATTCAGACATAACACATAATTATTTTCAATCTGAATTTCAATAAATTACGATGCCCAAACGTCATTCTATACAATTATGTCAAATTCGCGAAATGGCTCTTTTAAATTACAGTAAGGTTAGCCTCTCACTGTGACATGAACATTTATTTTTACAATTTATTTTCCGTAAATGGCAATTACATGAAATTTTGAATTTTAAATCGGAAGTCCTATCTATATGATACCATTTTCATCCTCCTCCCTCCAACTTAATTCCTCCAACTTTTTCGAGGCGCAATATGTTTATCCTTCCATACTTTCTTGTCAAACGACATCGCTGCCCTGGCTTCTTAGGTCGCACTTGTCCACTCTGTCACTGTGTCCGATTTGTCACAGGAACCGTCACCTTCAGCGTACGTTTTAGTTCTGTTGCTAACCGATCCTTCCGTAATAAATATACGTAATTACGTACCTAATGTGAATGTAATTACGAAATTAAATTTAGTAGACTTTTTTTTGTAGAGCGTTCCTGATCTTATAATCTTTGAAACGTGCGCTTTCAGCACAACTATCGAACGTAATTACGTAGCGCTTGTCTTAACCGTCGCCGACCCAATCACTATTGTTAATGAACTATATATAAGCCTGTCATGTCACACACTTACGTTAAAAGGAAGTATGTCAAAAGTAATTTATATTCAACGCATCAACTGATTTGTAATTAGACGACCGTTTATAGAAAGACCACGTGTTGTACCCTTATACATAATATATAACGTAATACATTTTATGAGGAGGTGGAAAAGATAAGTGGTGGTCTCGTTGTAACTGCCCTGATTTATGAGTCGTAGGTGGTGGGTTTTGTTAAAGGATAATGGTATTTCTCAAAACTAAAAATTCGAAGACAAGAGACATGCAACATAATGTTGTGTTTTTGTGAGTGAATATACTAGAGATAAGCAAGGAGCTATTGGGAAGATAGCAGAGATTGGTGTATGGATTCCATATTTGTTTGTAACTTCTACTTAAAGACAAGTTTCAGACTTCTTAGGGAAAATAGTCGAGAGCCATCTAGACAATATCCTAAAAATTGTTTTAAGTATTATTAATCAGTACAGAGATAGATCTAACCCAAAGGAAGAAGGAGCTCTGACCCCCATAACCTCTTTTCGTCTAGATCTGCCCTTGAATGGGCCGCAGGCAGTTGTAATCGTTTGTAGGTCAGGTAGGTATTGCAAAATATTAAAACAGACATGGCAGGAAAAGGGGTGAATACGGAGATGACGTACAGCCCTGTGTCGCGGGGTACTTTACAAACATACAAGTCACACAAAGTACACTCGGAACAATAATTTGTGGATCACACAAAGTAGTGTTGGAATCGAACCCACGACCTCTTGCGTAGCAGTCGGACACACTATCACCGCGCCTCTGTGGTGCGGTGTCGGCATGCGGCAGTCGATGTAAATGTTTAATATGTGTTTTATAGGGCGGGAAGTAATAGTAATTCTTCATTCACATTACTACATATGAATCAAGAATGTAATGTGAAAGAATGAAGTAGTGCACAGTAAAATATTTTTTATACCATGCTGTGAACAAATTTTTAATGTTATGGTTACAGTCAATTTAAACTTTGTTACTAAATAATGTGTATCAAAGTCTAACAACAGCATCTTACGAACTATACCTTAAAATTAATTACGGGTCCAATATATAACCCTGTGGTATGACATTTTACAATTCATTCAAACAAAGCCACAGACTAACACTAGAATTCCATATACCTATTTTATTCGCCACAGACGACCACTAAAATTCCATATACGTATTTTATTCGCCATAACAAACGTAAACATACACAATTTAACGTCACAACATAACGAGACTGTGATGCAATCAGCAAATTACGAAGAAAACAAAACATTTGAAAGCGCCCCAAGTGAGCCGAGTTGAGGTTTACCGAGTCAAACGCTTTCGCCAACTCGCATGCTATAACGAAGGCAACGGTATGATGTAATGTGTTTGTTCTTTGTTACTAAATGACCAACGTTTTTGATCACATTAAATACATCACATAACACAATATTATTTTGTAGGCTACGGGTCAGAATTGCGAAGATATTTTGCGAAATTTGTTCGAATATATTAAGGTACTTAACTTTATCATAAGTACGAGATTTAAAAGCACTGTGAAATAATTATGACCTTGATATATTCAAGGTCATAATTATTTCACAATCAGGTGACCCTTTTCAATAAAATATTACACCCGTGTGTGATTTGAGATTTTGCTCCGACAGTTTTTTTTTCTTTTCAAAGATAACTAGCAATGTGGGATTTTGGTCCCACATTGCTAGCAATCCTGTTAAGCTAAGCTCAATGGCTTGTGTTAGGAGTGGGTTCACGTCGTTAGTATAATGGGTAGGATTCGAACCCGCAACCTCACGATTGCGAGACTATGAGAGACATAAAGGGGAAAGATAGGGAATTATCGGGATCTATATTCATGCCTGGGATAAATCTAAGTCTATGTAAGTAAGTCCATAAAACAATTAACAAACTTCACCAGATATTGCCAACATTTACATGACTGAATCTTTGCTAGTACAAAGGCTAGATCCGCCCTTGCTTCCTCCATCATTCTCGCATCCTGAGGAAGTAGTGTAAACCGTACTTAGTATTTCCGATTGTAGCCAAGAGGCGTTGTGTATAGACTGATGGTTGTTGCAAGACTCGAATAATACCTACCTATACATTATTTTTCTTTCTTGAGATAATAAAAAATGGCGATTTTATTAATGTACCTGAGTTACAATTAAAGGAGGCTACACGGTTATTTTTGCTGATGGGACTGATTTTGAAAATTATTTTTTTGTTACAAATAGTTTGATGCCGTTTTATCGAGTTGGGATTTGATAACGGAAATTCAGGGTAAATGTTTTTTTTTTATCACAGTTTACAATAGAATTGGTTTGGTGCTTCCACAAAATTATTTTCATAGTTCACAGTTTAACTGTGAGCAAGACTATTCTGCTTAGGCCTTTTTTCTTTAGGTATTTAGGTCTTTGCTTATGTTCTTTTAAGTTGCTAATTTTAAATTTGTATGAAAGGCAAGGTATAAAATCTGATTATTTTTTTTTCGGAAATAGTTATTTCTATTAGGAAATTCAATTTTTTTCGGATATTACAATTGCTTGAATGGGGAATTACCTATCTGCTAGGTACTATAGAAACCGTATATGAAACCTGAAACTGTATATAACTGTATGAAAAATTGTACAAATAACATGTATATTTTCTTTTTCTAATAATAATTGTATACTAACTGTTTATGTTATAAATGTTTTGTATATTTTATGTGTTAATTTATTAAATAGGCTTGTTATAGGCGTGTTTCGTCTTGTAATATTTCTCTTGACATACCTATAATCCGCGACAGTTCGACATCGTGATTTTAGAATTCAGTTTTTGCACACAACTAAAGGCAACGGCGTAAGTGAGATTAAAAATATATGCACATTTATTTAAACTAAGACATCATGGGCGCTACGCATGGGAGTACCCAAGATAATATTTCTTGGTTCAACTCTTCATAATTTGGAGGGGAGCTTAGGCGGTACAATTGACTAAACACATGCCAAATGTATACTGTGTACTACTTTTGCAATTTGTAAAGGGATGGGGGGGGGGGGGTGTTCAATTTTCCCCACTGGGTACGCCCTACATGTGTAAGACGCGTACCGTCATGCTTTTCACTATCTAACCTTATATACAGATTACCATGTCATCTTGTCGCGGACAACACCTAATGGTAAGCAGTTGCCTTTACTAATGGACGTTAGCAACGAAATAAAAAAAAATCATATTGAAATTATTCTATCACGAAAATCAATTGGTAACGAAATTATATTTTAGCCAGTATAAAAAGGGTATCCAGTTAAAAAATTATAGATGTAAAAGATAGAAAATTTACAATGATCTTTCTCTCTCTATCTGTTTTCGTTCTAAATCTGAATTTTTAAAAATCACTGCTCCATTTCATTCACCGTTTCCGAAATGACCTTATTTTTTTTAATTCGAACAGATGCCAACGAACCACATCGAGCTCGGTACGACACAGATTATAAAATAAAAAGAAAAAAACACGTTTTAGAAAAACCAATGTTCATTCAAACAGACACAGGCGCTCAATTAAAAAGGGCAGATTATTACGGATTCCCCAACGTGACAAATCGTTTGGCGGACTTGCCTAAATTCAAACCGATTTCTGACGAACAGATGCTGAAAATTAATGAAATTTTGGACAGTCTACCTTCGAGACTACCGAAACGGAAGGGACGTGTACTAATACCTCCTGGCACAGTCCAAAAAGTCATTGAAACAACAGAAATTCCCAAATCTGATGATAGACGTGATGGAATCAAGTGTCCACAAGGTGGGACATGCGAATTTTTTTTCTATTGTTGGATGGTGGGCGGTTTGCTAGAAGGTTCCTGTGGTAGTGTATTGAAAGGGTGCTGTCATAGAGTGGCGAAAGCTGGAATTTTAGGAGTTCAGGACTCAAATAGCATTGATTACGGGACCGAAGGATTGAGTTACGGACCGGTTGTGAATGACGAAAGTAAGTTTTTGTTGGCGCACCGAGGCGTGATATAGTTAATTGCACGCTTCATATATGCACTCCTTACTTACGAAAATATTTTGCTTGGTTGAGGGCTTCATAGACTGAGATTTGGATGCAAAATGACAGTTTTGGATGCAGTTTTGTATATTGACTGCAATAGCTAACTTTAAAATTCAATTGCAGTTGTCATGAAATAGGTTTATAAGATGGAATAAATCAGTCTTTATTATTCTTTGTATCTTTCCTGCTCTTGTAGTTTGATCTATTCTTAATTGCCATTGGTCGATTTCAGTGAAGAAGTCTCTCAAGTTTGGTAAATGTTTTAGGAATTAAATTCATCACATAACGACTCAATTGCTTTTCAATTTTATGTTAGCAGTTGCAGTCAGCATCCAAAATTGCATCCGAAACTGTACATTTTGCATCATAAATCCAAATTGTCTGTGCAGACCGTAGATTATTTGTAGAAGCTTATTTCTGCATGAATATGTGTATAATATACAATTATTATCCGTATATATTTATAGTATTTCTGTTTTTCTTCAAATTTGCGATGTTACGCTTCGGTGTGAACCAAACAGCGCCATCTAGTGCCAGCTAAACGTACTAACAGAGCTCAGATGTGGTCGTTCGGCAAGACATAGCTAGGATATAGCCATTTATGAACATCTGGATCCGGTTACAGACAGACATACAGGTATTGAAAAATTGTATATAATATAAAATTTTGTATATATTTTTTTGAAATTTTCTTTTTTATATTTTTTTTCTAAATTTCGCCTCTATTCTAACTATGTCTTGCTTTCTGACATCTATGACGTCATTATGTATATATTTTTTGAATTATTGCTAACACACTAATTTTTAAAGTATTTTTCAACCTGAATTACTTGTATTTTATTTTATGTTTCTAGCAGTACAGGTAAGTCTTATTTATTTTTACTTTTTATAGTAATAAAATAAAATAAAAATAGGTACAATGAACTAAAAACGTTACATAATCATTAAATCAAATTAATATAAATAGTATAATAGTAGTAGTAGTTTGTGCTTAAAAAGCAACACACATCCTCAGAAATTTTCGCAATTAAATTATTAGTTATTAGAATAACAATTTGAGAAAGACATGTCAGTTTTATTAGGTACTTACACAAATGCTACAACGTAAGTAACGAACTCGAGATAATTTATACTAATAATAAAAAGCTGAAGTTTTTTTTGTTTGTTTTAACGCGGTAATCTCACGAACTACTGGTCCGAATTGAAAACTTCTTTGACAGTTGGATAGCTTATTTATCGAGGAAGGCTATATAACATCACGCTACTACCAATAGGAGCGGAGCAGCAATTAGACATTTTGAAAAAACAGGGAAAATTTACGACGAAGACGAAGTTGCGCGGGTCAGCTAGTAATTAATAAATGCATCCGATGGGAACTGACGCAGCCAAATATGTCTCATACGCAGCGCGAATGTAGAATGCGGTCTTCTTGGTCTTCCCTGTCTAACCTTATATCACGATTGCTGTGTCGACCTGTCGCGGACCTCTTCTTAGCGTTTCAACAGCAAACATTATAGGGATTAAATTAGTATTAAACAGGGTGTATCAAAAGTATGCCATAGAGCCAAAAATAAAATTTTACTGAAATAATACTTTATTTTGATTTTAATAATTATTCATAGATTTTTAAATAATCACCTGTCGGAACTGAAAAAGTGCCGCCTAATGTGAAAAAGCCCACATTAATACCCCACATGACATAGTTTGTTGATTTCATTGTTTTCTCTATCACAATATGGCGTCAGGCTAAAATTACTTACGAAAACGATTAGTTATGTTTAATCGATTAAAAATACTAACAAAATTTCAATTCAACAATATAAAAATACTATTTAAATGAGTTCAATAAAAGTTTAAATTTAGAAAAGTTACAGTAAATACTAAAGAAACTTTGAAAAACAATTTCTTTACGAAAATAATCACAAAAAACATGAATTAGTTATACAAATTATGACAATTTAATGCGTAATCGCATCTCTAATTCTTTTGGTTTAGTTTCCGCCCCCGGACCCCGCTTCCTGTCACCATATACTTCCAAAAAATGCATCTGCGCAACCACTTGTCGCCTACTTCAGTCCGGCCTAGTTACGTTGATCCTACTGTACCCGTTGTTTTTTTTAAATAAAAACGAAACTCTCCAAGTAATAAGCTTGCCAAATCTCGCAATCATCAGCGATATGTTTAACTCAGAGTCAAAACGAGATTGGACATAAAATTAAAATGGAAATCTTGGAGAACTGCCATTTTAAACCGTCATTCTCATTCAATACGAATTCGGCCGAGATTACGTTGTCAACAATGACTTTCGTTGAGAAGTTACGAAATACATTCCTTTTATATTTCGGAAACGCTTTACTTCCTGTGAATGATAAGGATTCTCATTATCTTTATTTCGTCGTCGTGAAAAGGCCATGCGAACTGCCGCTTGCGCGGTGCTCTCAAAGATGTCCACCGCACATGTGCGTTGATGCATTTCTAAGCGCAGCTCTCTACCGCGCATGCGCGGTGGACATATTTGAGTGCACCGCGCATGCGCCAGTTCGCATGCCTTTTCACGACGACGAAATAAAGATAATGAGAACCCTTATCATTCACAGGAAGTAAAGCGTTTCCGCTGTTATTACAATGTCATCAATGTTTTTGCGATTGCAGCGACATATGATACAATTGTGAATTTAAAGAAAACAAAAAAATAAAAAATAAAATAAAACTTTAAAAAACCTCTTACATGTCATCAATGTAATTATGACGTTATCACGTAAAATTGTATTCCGTAAACCGACAATACAGAGAATATTTTTTTTTTTATTTTAAAATTTCAAAGCATGGCAATAATATTCCATGAACGGATTTTTGTAGGCAAGCCTGTATGATAATTTTCGTAATTCAATTATCTTTTTTTCGATACCAATTTTTTATCATCAAACATCCATGTAAAAAAGTATCAGTTGAAATCTGCTGAAACAGATAGGGCCGTTGTTGCACCACATAAACAAATCGAATGGGTAAATGGTGAGAGATTTTTAGGGGGCTTGAGCCCCCTAGCTTTCCCCTTGGTACCGCTACTGGTTAAAACTAAATTTGTTTGGTAATCAAAAGAGTGAGGATTATGAAAAATAATGAAAAAAGCTATCATAATCGTGTTTTATAAATCAATAAAATTTTGATGCAAAATTTGTCTCATCTGGTGTCCGATGTTCGACATCTCTCAAGCTATAACATTAAATGTCTTCGGAATTTAGGTTTGTCGTCACCATCAGCCAGTATTGGTCCACTGCTGGACATAGGCCTCTCCTAATTTGCCACAACCACCGGTCGTCCGTCTTCCTTAACCAGCTTCATCCCAGCAACCTTCTTTAAGTCGTTAGTCCATCAGGCTGGGGGTCGTCTCTACTCTTAGTACAAGATCCGGTCTAAGAAATAAATACCCTCATTTGTCATTTGATTCTAACAAAGATTAATGATGATAGATTGGGATGCGGCGGTAGCCTAATGGCTAAGGCATCGGTCTCGCAATCGTGAGGGTTCGAATTCTACCCATTATACTACCGACGTGAACCCACTCCTAACACAAGCCTTTGAGCTTAGCTGGAGGGGTTAACAGGATTGCTAGTAATGTGGAACTCAATCCCACAAAATTAATTATCTTTTTTATAAATAACAAAACCAAAATATTGTTTAGATTAATAAATCACAAATAGGTTTAGGTTTAACAATATTTATTCTCACTAAAAACATAACAATGTCACTTACTTGAGAATAGTAACTAACTACTTTAAAGTAAGCACAAATGGGTTGTCTATCTAAATTACGTTGTAATAAAGTGCATCAAAACCTAAAGGATACTTCCTGTTGATCTAGATTCGTGAAATTTTCCAAAAAGGAATGACATAAAACCCAAATAAAGGAAAATGTCTGAAACCCATTAAATTGTAATTACATCATAAGAAAAAACAAGTTTGTATGGTACACTTGGTGAGAGAGCAGAACTTCCATTTAACTGTTTTTATTTTATGATCAGAAATAAAATAACATTCTGTATCATTAAAACAAAACAATTAAATAACTGACGCGTGTATAATAATAATGCCAGTTAACAACATTATCACGTAATTTAGAAATCTAGGCAATATCTATCATATAATCTTTGTTAGGATCAAATAACAAATGAGGGTATATATTTCTTAGGCTGGATCTTAGACCATCTTGACTGCCTCTGTGGCGCGGTGGGAGTGTATCCGACTGCTACGCAAGAGATCGTGGGTACGATAAAACTTGCGTGATGAGCACGATGGTTTATTCTGTGTCTAGGTGTTATTTATCTATAATATGTATGTATTTAGAAATATATAAGTATGTTCATCAGTTGTCTGGTATAATACAAGCTCTGTTTAGTTTGGGATCAGATAGCGTTGTGTGAGTTGTCCCAAGATATTATTATAGATATTATTATTATCTAGGATTCGTTATTTTCAGAGTTTACCGGTTGTTTCGTTGCAGGTAAAAACTAATGTCAATTTTGGATATTTTGACGCCCACTACCCCACCATACATAGCAGAATAGGTTTTCAACAATCTTCTTCTACTTCTTACTTATTCTTGAAAGGAAGGATTCTGACCTAATTCATAATTATTCCACTTGTCTCGTTGACTTCGTTAGAAGAGGACTGTCTCATTCGCTATGACGTCTTAGAAAGAAATAGACTTCCAAAGTATTTTCAAGGCCTAATTTTAGGGTTCCGTACTTCAAAGGGAAAAAACGGAACCCTTATAGTATTACTTTATAGTCTGTCCGTCCGTCTGTCTATCAAGACCCTTTATCTCGGGAACGCGTAAGGTATCAAGTTAAAATTAAAAAAATAACATAGTCAGGTCTCCAGCCCATTGAAGCTGTGAAAAAACAAACTTCTAAGTTTATGTAAAAAAATAAGGTTGTATAAGCCGTAAAAAACGTACATTTCGACACTCTCAATGAATTAAAATTTCTGGGGTATATTCCTTTGACCTATAACTATGAAATTTGACAGGTAATACCGTCTTATACAACAAGTATAGGGAAAAGTCTGAAATCTATATAATAATAATAAGCCTTTTATTTCTTGTTATGAAAAAAAAAATACAAAACTTAAAAAAAAAATACTTATTTCTACTAAAACTACGATAAATTACATAAACTATCTACACTATATTTGCTACTGTGAAATTAAATTATTTACTTATGTTTATATATTACTATCAATTAACTATACTATAATTTATTAACTATTCGTTAATATCTACTATATTATTATACACAGAAAAAAGTTAGTTTATCAACTAAATTAACAAGAACCCCTCGTGTCGAAGATGAAGGCCTCCTCTAGAGATTTCCAGGTGTCTGGATTTTTTGTTGTGCTCATCCACTGTTCGCCAGCCACTTGGATTATATCGTCTCTCCAACGGGCGATTGGTCTGCCTCCCTTTAAAAAAACTATACATTTGTAAATTAAATCATAAAAAATATATTCTTTATAAAACTGCGAGACTTGATTCCTGAACTATTTAAAATATATACCTACAAATTTGTACTGAACCCTCAGTGGGCGAGTACGACTCGCATTTGCTCGGTTTTTATATAATTTAAGTAGATATTTATACTGTTGTCTCTATTTTGAGTAGTTACACAAAATATATTTATTACGGGTCTTAATCGCGTGAATAATTTAAGGTAAAAGACCTTGTTTATTGCCCGACGTTTCGACCGTATTGCTTGTTTATTAGTCTACCCGTGACCAGGGCCGCAACAATACGTTGGACAATAAACAAGGTATTTCACCGTAAATTATTCACGCGATTAAGACCCGTAATATATTTATTTTCATAATGTGTACAAATCGCCAAAGTTTATCAACATTTAAAGTTACACTGTGTATCTATATTACGTAGAAACCGCGAAAGTTTAAAAACAAAATTGCAATTTTTCATTTGATACCATTTCAATTTTGAGGTTATTAAAAACAAGTCAATCCTTTATGGTTCCGCTACAGATAAAACATAGTTGGCCTAAATGACGTCACACCTTTTAAAACAGACCACGCAATATATACCTTACCTCTTCACACCCGTAGTTAAAGCAACTACAGCTGTTTCTTATGTAATAACTTTCTCTTCACTCGGCGCCGTACAGCCGCTCACACAATGTGATATCTCAACATCTTGAATGCAGTATTGTTTGACATTCGAACTTGCGTTCAGTGGTGTATGCGTACAACTGGTCATGCAAGCGGATGTATACCGATTATGGGTTTTATATTGTTTACCGTCGAAACTTGCGTTCGGATGCGTATGTCTTATGCATAATTTTGTGGTCTTATTCTTTTGTTATCAGAGTGGAAAGTCTGCAAGCTGGTAATGTTACAATTTTTGGAATATTTAGGGATTACGAATACTTTAAGAATATAGACTACCCGTGGCTGTGCATTCGACCATTATAACTTAAGCTTTAAAATGTTTGGAACGGCTAGTAAAATAGAGATCAATGTGCTAGGTACAACTGATAAGCAGTAAGTTGCATATTAAATGTAAATATATTAATATGGTCCACTACTCAAATCGTAAGATACGAGTAGATGGACCAGTAGAGTAGCGTTTCCTTTTATGATTCTATCTAAATAATAATTAACACTTATAATTGTATGCAAAATTGCAAATGACTTGCGAAAACGCTGCTAATGCCTTCACTGAACCTAAAAATATCTTTTTAAAAGCACTTTTTACGCTAAATCACGCATTTAAAGTGCTATAATGGTTTAATATAGCACTTTGAATAGTACGCACTTACTTACATAAAAATAATGGCTGTTTCGTGGTATTAAAATGACAATGTGACAAACATACAATGATTTTTTTTGGCCGAAATATCTGTAGTAGTTAGATAATAGTAATTTTCATAGGCATTTCTTGCCAATTACTTTATTAATACAATAATTGCATTTTTGAAATATAGAAAAATTTGAAGTCCACGAATCGAAACCGAGACTTCTGTATGCCAAACCAGGGCCGAAATCGAACCACCTACCTGGACTATGTTACTAGACCTCAAATTTCTCTATCCTTTCTTGCAAGCGATTTAAAAAATATAATTTGATTTCAAGGTAAAGTCGTTAGGTGTCGTGAAATCAAGCGAACGTATATATAACTGGCCTGTTGGTCTAGTGGTTAGTGACCCTGACTGCTAAGCCGGAGGTCGTGGGTTCGATCCCCACCCTAGATAAAACTTTCTGTGATGAGCAAGATGGTTTTTCTGTGTCTGGGTGTTATTTATCTATAATATGTATAAATACCGATTTTGTTTTTAAACTTTCGCGATGTTTACACATATTAAAATATTATCGGGACTTACCTAATCGCCTGAACGGGTCCGCACCGATCGTGGTCGGTACAATTTGATCGAAACATCGGGTAAATAAAAGTACCTTTAAATATTTCGCTCGATTAAGTCCCGATTTCGCCCGTATTAAAACGGCCGTAGCCACGGGTAGCTTAAATTATTCACGCGATAAAGACCCGTAATATATATATATTTTCAAAAAGTGTTCAAATCGTGAAAGTTTATCAAGATTTTGTTTACGTTGTTTGTTGTTGTATGGGGTTCGATTGTAAATACAATGTATGTTGTTAAATAAATGAATGAATGATAACGCCTTTATATGATCTGAAAAAATCTTCCGCTAGATCTCGTTCGAACTCGATCGAATAGCAACCGAAACAGCGCGCGTTGAAATCTTTCGTACGGACGCGCGTTCGTTGGACTCTGTCTGCGAGTCAGCCTCCTATGCCTATATGTTTTACTAGCTGACCCGCGCAACTTCGTCTGCGTAAATTTTCCCAGTTTTTGCAACATTCATAATGGCTGCTCCGCTCCTTTTGGTCGTAGCGTGATGTTATATAGCCTATAGCCTTCCTCGATAAATGGGTTACCCAACAGTAAAAGAATTTTTAAATTTGGTCTAGGATTTCCGGAGATTATCGTGTTCAAACAAACAAACTCTTTAGCTTTTTAATATTTGTATAGATAATCCGCCTTTAAAACAAGGGCTCTGGCTCTGGCTCAAGCTCTGTTTGACCCGTATGTATGTTTTCGATTTTTTCGAAAGCTAGTGATCTGATATATGTAGATGGGGTTTTCGCTATTCGACTGCATTTTTTTTTCTTGATACACATTTGTATACGTTAATGTTTTCAGTACCTAAATAAAAGTGATAATACTCGTTCGGTATAGATATTGAGCAGCCACGAGGACCTAATTTTATTAGACATAAACTGAGACTGTCGAATAGGGTTGCTATACCCATAATAATTATCTTGTTCAAACTAACAAACGAACTCCTTAGCTTTATAATATTATAATAGATGTTAAACAAGTCTGATAATTATTAAATTATGAATTGATTTCCGTTGACCTGACATCTGTTTTGATTAAATAGCAAGTGTATTGACTCATTTAAATATGGCTACCGATGGGTGGCGACACATTCGTGACATTCGTTTGACGTTAACGTTTTGAAGTGCCGAGAGTGGTACTGTTCTCATTTGGTAGCCATCGAGTGGTCGTAGTGATAACAGGTCTTCCGATAGACGTCGCTATTTTTATAGTCGTGTGTGCAAAGTGTTAGTGTGGCTATTATAGTGTCGCTGATTAGAACTGTTGGTGGACTTTACCTTGCTTGAGGTATCCGCGTTCATATAATCGATTACCATAATGTTAATTAAATGAGCCGCTAATAGCTCATAAGGTCACCCTGGTGCTTGACATACATATAAGCCATTGTAAGAAAATATCTAAACGTTAGTAAAAACCTCATTTAAATTCATTTTGCAGTTTAGGAGATCTAAGAGTACATACTGCGGCAAGCGATTTTATTTTATACTAGCGGACGCCTCGCGGTTTCACCTGCGTAGTTCCACCCGTTCCCGTGGGAATACAGGGATAAAAAATAGCCTATGCCACCCGGGGTTAGTGTAGCTTCACAACGTGGAAAGTATTTTTCAAATCCGTCCAGTAGTTTCGGATCCTATTCAATACAAACAAACAATCAAACAAACAATCAAATCTTTCCTCTCTGATGACATTATAGTATGGACTACGTAAAGATAAAGATTGATTATGATGCGTTCATTCATAATCGATCAACAGCGTCGCAATAATAACCATTTTTAGGTTAAGTGACGTTTTAAAAAAACCGCGCTTTCATAAATTAACCTTCACGTGTAGGATTTTGGCAAGAAAAATCATATAATTATACTAAAGACTAGCCTGAGTTAGTGGCCCTAAATACTAAGCCCAAGGTCGTGAATTCCATTCTTCAGACATGGCTCATGGACACAATCTCGAAACGCATGCGATGTTTATGTGCGCATTGCTCAAGCGAAGCACTCGACCTTCAAATCAAAGCACTTTATTCCACTATAATTGTTCCACCATATTCTGCTTACACGCATGCAAAAATTAAAAAGTGTCCCATAGTAACGGTCACGTTATTGACTGGTTGCTAAGCAAAACGAATGGCGATTCCGCCTGCTGATAGGCTGAAGTATTGTGGCCGTTGGGCGCATGCGCCCTGGTCCACTAAAGCTGTCACAGGCAATTTTGTTTACTTTGATTATATAATGTCTAGATTCCTAATCAGGCATCTAAAATTGAAGCATAAAACTGTCAAAAAGTACGGTCAAATGGACGTGCTTTTTGAAAGGTAAGAAGACTCCTATCAGATGTTCTAGACATAGTTATTCCAGCGCGCCATTTTTAACGAGTGTCAAACGTCAAAAATAGTAGCTTCATTATTTTTATAGGCTTACTAAGGGAATGATCCATTTAGACATTATATAATCAAAGGTTGTTTATTACATTGTCATCTATGTTTTGGCGATCGCAGTGACATGTGATACAATTTAATTGGAACTAAAGCTGTTACAGGTATGGTTGTTTATTAAAATGTCATTAATGTTTTCTTATGACGTTATCACGTTAAATTATCGTCTGTAAACATACTAAATCTCTAGCTAAAGTATGGACCTTAGACAAATGTGAGTCTTAAAATCCTGGGATTTTTAAATGAGGTGGTATGTCCACGTTATGCCACGAACGAATCCCACTGAATGGCACTACCTGCGATCACTTAGGCAGTCGCAAAGGACATTTAACTTTAATTCATGCTTAAAAACCACTTCTTAGTACCTGAAACAGCAAGAAAAAAACGCTGACAGCACTCAAAGTTTATACTCAAAGAAATTCTAAGATTTTTTTTTAATCGTACTCCCGCTTTACAAACATATACTCGTAAGTCCTGCACAGGCAGGACAGGGTTTGTACAGACAAACCCTGTGTCGCGGGGGACTTTACAAACATACAAGTCACGAACACAAAGTACACCCAGACTTGGAACAATTGGTGTCTCGTGTAGGAATCGAACCCACGACCTCTTGCGTAGCAGTCGGACACACTCCCACCGCGCCACATAGGCAGTCTCTTTGTAATAAATACGACAATTATCTATGTCTCAACTGAGTTGTATTTCTGTATTAGAAAACTAGCCTTGGAAATACCCATTTCAAAAACTTAATGCATTAGAAGATCATGTGTCAATAGTTTTAGGAATACCCGTATTTGTTAATATTGAACATTTACAATATGATTCATCTATGTAGAAACTGCTTTAACGAATAATTAATGAGCTCCTAACCGCCTTTGATTATGACAGTAATACGAAATACCGAGAATAGGTTATAAGAAACCAACCATGCCTGTGATAGCTTTTTCCAATTGTATCGCATGTCACTGCAATCGCCAAAACATTGAAGGCGTTGTAATAAACAACCATACGGCCACAATACTTCAGCAGGCGAAATCACCATTCGCGTTGCTTAGCAATCAGTCACTAACGTAAGCGTTGACGTCACATTATTTCGTTAGTGCAGCCATTCATCGATTTTCATGATGTTATCTCGTCAAAAAAATCGTCCGCAAAGAACAAAAAATTTGGATCGCCACGAACAACTTTGACGAACACAGTGTTTGATGTTCGTTCGTTCTTCGTATTCACCATGATTTTGTACTCATGCGTATACGTTAATAAAAAACTTGAAATATTCCCTTACAAATTTCCTTGAAACTTTCGAATGAAATTTAAAAAAGCTACTAAATTTGATAGAAACGGGATTTTTTTCTGATTTTTTCAACGCTATACAGGCTCTGATCATCAGGATCAGATGGGGGAGTGAGTCGTCCCAAGATATTTAAATTTATTCAAAACTGTTACATGTTGTATTTAAATAAAGCTGAAATAGCAATCATATAATATTTAGCCCACCGATTCAGGCAAATCGATTAACCGTGACTGAATCGAATGCTAGAGATGTAACCCATTCGATAGTTACGTCTCTATTACGTAAATAGTAGAGTAGTCCATTCGTGATGCATGTTTAATTATTGATTCTCGATTCCAACTTCCTTCCTAAATTCTTCGTAATTATTACCAAACGTGTTATGCGCTTTGATTATAAGATTTATAATTTCTAACCAGGCTTCTACTGCAAAAACGTTTTTTTGATGGGTCAGTCCTAAACATACATGGCACTTATATACAGGTATAATAATATTTTTTTCCTTGAGTAAAATTTGCTAACTTAAATATTTAGGGTACTTTCCCTCCAGGGGGCATTGCTTTAGTCCATCCTGTATATAGGTCTTATAAATGCTTAGGGTGTTTTTTGTAGAAACAATTTTGCCGCGCTTCTCGCTTGCACTTAAATGGAACGCCTCAGAGCGGGGTAACGCCTCATGAGTCATGTTTTTTCGTGCGGTCAGCCGGCTCCATCGAATTATAAGACGTTGTCACGTCAAAAAAAATCAACTTATACCGTAGCTTATAAAATTCTATAATGTGTACAAATCGCGAAAGTTTACGAACACATATTACCATAATTATATTCGAATATAGAGCCGCTAGTAGCTCATAAGGCCACCCTGGCGCTTTGACATACATACAAATCATTGGAAGAAATTAACTAAATCATAGTAAAAACCGCATTTAAATCCGTTGAGCAGTTTAGAAGATCACAGCGGCATTCATAATAGAATCAACAGCAATATTCAAATTCTTTATAAACTAAGGATGCAAAACAACTATTGTGAAACGTCAGGATTCTACATGTTATGCTAAGTTCGAAAACAATAGGTAAAGACGGAGAAAAGAAAAAGCTGGAGAAAAAACCTGCCAATAAAAACTCGTGGCCACTCTTTTGAAATTGCTAATTTTACAATGTTTGAATGTTTATTGTTTGTATTTATGTATATTAATATTATTATTATATAATAATAATATTACCTTGGGACAACTCACACAACGCTATCTGATCCCAAACTAAGCAGACTGCTCATCGCACAAAGTTTTATCCTGGGTGGGGATCGAACCCACGATCTCCGGCTTAGAAGTTAGGGTCACTAACCACTAGACCAACAGGCCAATCTGTTTGTCGGTTTAAAAATATTTAAACACAGAAAATTACTTAGCTTACAGTATTTCGCAGTCAGTATTCATCACATATGAAGACATTGTAAATATGAATCACGCAGATTACAAACAATTGGTCTCACAATGGCCGGCTTTCTGACCAGCTATTAAATCCGGTATTGCATGACGTATATACTTACTTAATATTTACAAAGAACTGCTAGGAAATTACACTCTTACTTAAGAAGAAGTAGTTAACAAATAATAATAAAAAACCCAACTGTTTTTAACAGCAGGAAAGTTAAAACTTTATCGGCATTTGTATCTGCGGCTTCTGAATCGTTCCTACACATGTACTTCATCATCATCAGCCTGAAAATGTCCACTGTCCTCCCAAGGACTTCCACAGCGAGCGATTTTCCAAAATTTTAAAGTAACTAAAAAAAAATTGGGATCAGATAACGTCGTGTGAGTTGTCGCAAGAAGAAGAAGAAGACTTAATAATATTAATGTCATCTGCTAAATACAGGCCTCTCCCAAGGACTTCCACAGCAATCGATTTTGAGCGGTCTGCACTCAACCAAAATCTTAAAGTACTTAATATATTGAAATATAATATTTTATTTAAATTTTCACACATTTTGTAGCTTTTTTAGGCCCTAAGTCAAAATAAATTAGTTTTATTCTTTCTTCTTTAGCATATTAAATGAATTAAAATAAAAAAAATACAAAACAAAACCCCAACTGCTTACAGTGGGGTAAATATTTTGGGTCAAAAATTCGCTATTTTATTTTTTCTAATTTTGATGTACCCTGGATCGCTCACAACTGAGACAAATCTAACGATACCTCTCAAACTAAAATAAAAAATATACATATATACTCGAAAGTCATAACCCTCCTTCTTGCGCAGTTGGAGTAAAATAACCTGCATTATAACATGTTTCATGTCCAGTGATCCCAATGTTGGGTCACGATATAAATGCAATGATATCATAGCATGAAATAGATGTTCATGTTCTGCAGAGGGAATGAGATTTGTGCGTGTGATATTTGAGTGTGATTTTAAGATATAACTGTAATAGTAATTACACTCTTACTTAAGAAAAATGTGTAGTAAAAATACCTGATAGTTTTTATAATGGTGCAACAATTTTAACAGTTTGCAATGTTTGTAGAGTGATCCCAATATGGGGTCACGGGACATGAAACATGTTAAATTGCAGGTTATTTTACTCAGACTGTGTAAGAGGAAGGGTTATGTTTTTCGAGTGTATGTGTGTATATTTCTTTGGTACTTGAGCCTAAACTTTTAAATACTGGATACTATTTGGCAAGACTATTTTTTTGTAAAAACACTATCAAACATGCAGGAAACTATCCACCTAAGTAAATAAAAAATACAGAATCAATTTTAATATAATTAAAAACAATTACTATAATATAGAATCAGAAATAGTATTGGTGCTGTTTCAAAGTCCGTATGCTGTAATCCGGGTGTATATCGTGATCATTTCATGATTTGTCCGACAATTTCATGATTGTGATGATATTTCATATATACCTATTATAAGTTGTCATTCGTATGTTGATGTAAATATAGTGAAAGGCAAAGAACTGCGGAAAGCACGCGTCACCGAGCGCGATTACTAGATAGATAGTGTGGTCTAAGTTAGAAACGGTCGCGGGTAGAATGAGCTAGAGACCTTAAAATGAGCTGCTTTAAATTACGCAGATACATAATCAATATTAATATAATAAAGAGGAAAGATTTGTATTTTTATATGTAACGAATAAACTTAAAAAGTACTAGACAGATTTCAAAAATTCTTTCACAATTTTATAGCTACAATAACAGGGAGTAACATAGGCTATACTTTATTAATAAAAAAAATAGAGATCCCTACGAAAATTACAATAATGTAACTTAAGGAAAACTACGACATGGTACCCGTGCAAAGCCAGCTAGTAGTTTATTTATACAAACAAATATTGTTGTTGGCAATTATTGTAATATCACCTTGTTGTTTCCTCATTCTTTGTTCTTATTCTTTTAAAAAACATGTACTAGTTTAGGGTATAAACTTCTTATCTTGGGAACCTTTCAAAAACACAAATCACAACCACAAAAAACGCAAAATTCACGTTCATTTTTTTCGTTTCCGCGGCAAGCTCGTATGAACTGGGGCATGCGCGGTACATTCAAAGATGCCCGCCGCGCATGTGCTTCGGATGCATTTATGCTTATAAATGCATCCGAAGTACATGCGCGGCGGGCTCGCTATTTACGATTATGACAAGATTTTAACAGTTTGCACGGGCCTGCTGCGAAAATGGAAAACAAGACCGTGAATAAGGACCCTGATTTATAATTACAATTGTGTACCGTTTTGGATTCGAACTTCAAAGGGGTCGATTCATATAGGTACAGGACACAATTAACTTGCTCTGATCAACACTGTACGGTTGTAGCAATCATACACACTGCGCCATTGATACAATCATTGGTCCAGTCATATAATAAAACCACACCCGCTATGTCTTATGCTTTGCACCGCTACCTGCTCAAGCGTGCGCGTTCGAGCGTCTTCAACCGGCGAGTCTGCACTGTAATCAAAGGCTGTAATGTTTCCTGACCATTATCTGATCATAGATTACGTAATACATACTAAAAATAGGCTTTTGTAATACCGGATACTTGTAATACTAGCTTTTGTTGAAGGCTTTAGTCGCGTAGACAGAAAATCAAATCCTGATAGCGGCTGCCAAGAAAAAGTTTATGGACTCAAGTTATTGTATTCTTTGGTACAAAATGAAAGTTCTAACTCATTTATTGACTTACCAACGCCCAGGTCAAAGCCTTGAACTTACAAAGTTGGCATTCTGCAGGGTGGTTTCTTTGTGATGTAGATGAGGGATTTCAGAAAACTCAACTAGAGAGGTGGTTTTATGGGAACCGAAGTCGGAATCGGATTATTTAAATTTGGTTTTTCAGAGTTGGAATCGGAGTCGGAGTCAGAGGTGGGAGAAGACTATTAAACTGCCTCTGTGGCGCGGTGGGAGTGGGTTCGATTCCCACACGGGACATCACTTTGTGTGATCCACAAATTGTTGTTCCGAGTCTGGGTGTACTTTGTGTTCGTGAATTGTATGTTTGCAAAGTTCCCCGCGACACAGGGCTTGTAAACTACTGCGGGAGTCGACTTTAAAAAAAAAAAACAAGGAAAAAAATATGTTGACTTATCTCAACATATTTTTTTTCCTTGTTTTTTTTTTCTTCAAAAAATCAAAAATTAAAATTCAATAAAAAGCATTCAATCACTGTTTTTAAATTACCAATATTTATAATGTTTGTTTGTTTATAAACTGAATATGCAGGAGAAGTGCAGTCACTAACATAAAAATTCTAATAGGTAAACAGGCTGATTTATAATATATAAAAAACGTTTTTTATTGTGAGGTTTATGCACTAAACCTGACAAAGAAACATCGATTTTACTCCGGGTTCTATCAGATGTGTGGTAAATATTTGTGTGACAACACAAGGTGGTAGGTGGTGAAGGGTTAATTAGTATTATTTTTTAAAATATATTACAAAGTTATTTGGTGTAATGTAAAGAAGCCAAGGGTGGGAGGTTATTAGTATATTAAAAATCACCCTGTATACGTGCAATAAATATAGAAGTAGATATACCTCATATTATTACGGTTC
Organism: Herminia tarsipennalis; assembly: GCA_945859575.2. Lineage (NCBI taxonomy): Eukaryota > Metazoa > Arthropoda > Insecta > Lepidoptera > Erebidae > Herminia > Herminia tarsipennalis. The sequence continues at coordinate 3,060,489 of OX243859.2, forward strand.
TGCCTTTTCGGGTACAACTTGTGAATACTTACAGCAATATTATAAACTATTTGTGCTTAAATATTGGCCCAAGTAGCTCTCGTGGTCAGAACCGCGGGCTAAAGTTTATCGCGCTCAATAAATATTAAACATTATAACATAATGTTATTTTTCCGGTTTTCTAGATATTATTCAGTAAAATCTATATTTAGCCAGACATTATTTATGTAAAGTAATAATTTATTAGCTTTCATGTTGCTTATAAAATAAACTGTTAGTCAATTTTGCAATTAACATAAGTCGTTTATTGAATAAATCAGATGCTACATTTAAACTAATATTATAAAACTGAAGAGTTTGTTTGTTTGAAGTACTGGTTCGATCTGAAAAAAATATTTTACTGTTGGATAGCCCATTTATCGAAGAAGGTTATAGGCTATATAACATCACGCTATGACCAATAAGAGCCAAGCAGCAATAAAAAAATTGCGAAATCAAGGAAAATTGAAGCAGACGAAATGCGTCTAATTCGCACTAATAAATTGCCTTTATTAATTTGCTAAATTAAATAGTATTCATCATCATCATTTTTAAGCCAAAATATGGTAATATTTATAAACAACACTACTGCTACTGCGCCAAAGAGACATTCAAATTGATATCCCGTGCAAAAATTGGACCCTGCACTTTATTTATAAAGTGTAGGACATTTCCCGCAGTCAAGTTCAAGCCATGTGTCTCGGAGGACTTTACAAACGTTCAATTCAAGGATACAAATACACTCAAACTCAGAACAATAATGTGTGGATCACACAAAGTGGTCTCCTGTGTGGGAATCGAAGCCACGACCTCGTGCGCAGCTGTCGTACACACTCTCACTGAGGCAGTCAATTTTGAATTTACATGGCAAAGGTCTTTGAAAAAAAATAATCAAATCGCGTTTACTACCGCTACCGCTTATAACTTGTACCACGCACCAAAGCTGCGCACGCGCATTCGACCGCCACTTCCGGCGAGTTGTAATCAAGGCCAGTTCACTTCCGGATCATAATCTAACTATAGCTTAGCTTAATATTAGGGTTTATTGTATAGGGTATGGATAAGTACCTAACCACAAGAATGTTATTTAAATCCGTATAGTAAAAAAAGTTTTATCTATATTATAAAGAGGAAAGATTTGATTGTTTGTTTGTTTGTATTGAATAGGCTCCGAAACTACTGGACGGATTTAAAATATTCTTTCATCGTTGTGAAGCTACACTAACCCCGGGTGACACAGGCTATTTTTTATCCCTGTATTCCCACGGGAACGGGAACTATGCGGGTAAAACCGCGAGGCGTCCGCTAGTATCAAATACATATATTAATAACAGTTATTGCGAATGGGTGTTACGTCAAGTTCATTGTTATTATCGAGTGGCCCAAAATGTCTAAAATTCTATTTCATTTTTAAATTGCCCACATTTGTTAAAGAAACAAACAATATATCTATCGAAAACTTGAAGTCTATAGGATGTGTAAATCATGGTGGTGATTTATATTTTTCTTTTCATCATTATTGGGTTGGCTGGTAGGTAAGTCGATACATAATGTACTCTCATCTGTTTGTTAAATACAATATATAATATTTTCTTAAAGATAATTGGCAATGTGGGTTTGGGTCCCATATTACTAGCAATTCTGTTGACTTCTCCATCTAAGGTAAATTGTTTTTGTTAGGACTGGCTAAAGCATGAGACTCGCAATTGTGAGGTCGCATATTCGAATCCTATCCATTAAACTACTGACGTGAATCCACTACTAACACAAACCTTTAAGCTTACCTGGATTAACAGGATTGCTAGTAACGAGAGACCCACAATCCTACAATGCAAGTTATATAAACAAAAATGGGCAGATGTTTAAGTAATGTATGATAGATATGATACATATTTTTGACATGGATTAAATAAGTCACAAAAATACCTTGTACCAAACACTAATCGCAAGAGAATAAAGCTAATAAAATGTACTTTCTAAAAGGCACATATTCAAAATAGTATTACAACACAAATATGACATTCGTTAGCACTATTGTCTCTACCCACACAATGGAACAACCAACTATTGTGAAATAGACGAAAGTAGATGAAATATGGGGTTAATATTTTGCAGTCTGGAATTAGAAATTTTGGTATTTTTGTTGTCTCAAAAACTTTGTTTCGTAATGTTATGATGTATGAATTTTAATTAATCATTTTAATTTTGGCAGCTTACGGACGTTGAAAGAGCGTGACGTAGACAGTGAAATGTTGTTATTCTCGTGACCTTCATAATCCTACTAATAATATGAATCTGAAAGTTTGTGAGGATGAATGCATATTTGATATACTATATGATATGCTATTCTTTGACATAATAATCACTATAGGATGTAAATTAGAAAACTAATGAGCTGCGGTCATTAGTTTTTAGGTTACGACCTTGTGTGATTTGTTTTTTATTTTAAATTTTGTAGGCCAAACGATGACAGTAGTTTTTTTTTAAATTTATAAACAATATCAACCTAAGTTGTACACAATATACAATGTCGTCTTATCCCCTACATAGTATTAGTAGTCCCGTAGTTGCATAATACATTCCTTCTCATTTTTTTTGTACTATTTGGTTCAAAAGGGTAGGCAATGTATCTCTGTAAATATAAAAAAATATAAAACAAAGAAAATTATAATAAATATAAAAACTAAGTGTCTTTTTGCAGGCGGGATTGTTTTTTTTTTTTCAAAAAATAAGAAAAATTCAATGCAAGATAATTACAAGTTGATGTAGTAAGAACTATATAGTTTATTAGCTGTGCCCCGCGGTGTTACCCGCGGTTTATTAGCCTATGTGTTAATCCAGGGTGTCAGCTAACTCCATACCAAATTTTATGAAAATCGCTCCAATCGTTTAGACGTGAAGAAGTAATAAACATACACACTCACATACTCACAAACTTTCGCCTTTATAATATTAGTGTGATTATTAACTCTGTTTTTTCTATGATTTTTTTTATGATATACCAGTTCAAACAATTTAACCATATAGATTATATATATTTTCGTACTCGCTTTTTAAAGTCCTTTGATTTAATACCTTGACGGTCTTTGAAATAAACATAACCTACACACATATACCTAGTAACACTCGCGTCATCAAAATGAATCCAATGACGTATTTATTAAAATCGGTTGAGACTTTTAGGGGCTATTAAAGGACATAGGAACATTATAAGGATACATAAGTACATACATATATACACGTCAAACATATAACTAATTTATTATCATGTATATGAATCAAGATCCATAAAAATCACATGAGTTTTAAAATCGTAAGCATGGCTTTTATCATCACATGTATATTTCTTTATCGCTTTGCGAATTATGTAAAACATTTCTGTTATTTCGTAAGTTGAATATATAACATTATATAAAACAACATTCGTCTTAAAATCACTCGGAAATCACATTCACGCACACTCAGTTTTGTTTTTGTTACTTTGTGTCATTTGAAAGGCCCGTTTGCGCTGGTAAATGCCCCTATCATAAACGCAGTAATTTAATTTCAAAATAACATTTAGGATTATGGTGGAACGTGTTGCTGGTGCACATTTTTGAGTAGGTATTTGAGGCACACTAGATGCTTTATTAGTAGTACCTAGTAGCGTGATGTTATATAGCCTATAGCCTTCCTAGATAAATAGGCTATCCAACTGCCTCTGTGGCGCGGTGGGATTGTGTCCGACTGCTACGCAAGAGTTCGATCCCCACCCAGGATAAAACTTTGTGTGATGAGCACGATGATTTGTTCTGTGTCCAGGTGTTATTTATCTATAATATGTATTTAGAAATATATATGTATGTTTATCAGTTGTCTGGTTTCCATAGTACAAGCTATGCTTAGTTTGGGATCAGATAGCGTTGTGTGAGTGGTCCCAAGATATTATTACTATTATTTTTAGGGTTCCGTACATCAAAAGGTGAAAACCTTAATTGAATCCTTATTGAATCCCTTAGTTGTCTATCCGTTTGCCTGTCAAGAGTCTTTACCTCGAGAACGCGTAGAGGTATCGAATTTTGGTTTAAAAAGGACTACAGTCCCTTAAACCTGTGAAAAAATTCTAGGTAGTAACTTTTCTACGGAACCCACTTAGAGAAACGCCGATATTTTTTTTAAAGACGACTCCCGCAGTAGTGTACAAGCCCTGTGTCGCGGGGGACTTTACAAACATACAAGTCACGGACACAAAGTACACCTAGACTCGGAACAACAATTTGTAGATCACACAAATTGGTGTTCCGTGTGGGAATCGAACCCACGACCTCTTGCGTAGCAGACTGACACATTCCCACCGCGCCACAAAGACAGTCAAATGCATTAGAAATATATATGTTTCAGTTGTCTGAATACCATAATACAGGCTCTGCCAAGTTTGGGACCAGATGGCCGTGTGTGAGGTGTCTCAAGTTATTTATTCAGTTCTTTCTTTCTTACAATCCACAGACTATATTCACTGCTTACCATAAGCATAAAGCAGCATTATGTACCATTAAAGTAACATAAAAACAATAGTAAACTCTCATTAGGTCATTAGAAAACAAAACTGCTTCCTACCATAACCAAAAAGGTTTGGACACAAAATAGCGAAAGTCCAAAAGGCAAACTCATAAAAAAAAACTCTGACTTATGCCAGAAAGCGTGGCATAATACTCATACGTTGGAATAATAGATAAACAATCATAAAATAACTGATTGAATCTGGCGTCACATGGCGGAAATCCATCTAAAATTGCGAATATAAAGTCAAACTGTAGGTGTCAAAATTACTAATTTTGGCGTACTGAAATACTTAGTGGGCGAAAGCACTCATTTTCTTACAACTTCGATCGTGGTGATTCACAGATAGAGAGTGACTGGTGGGTTCTCTCATTAACAATCTGTACTTAATATTTTGACGAAGTTTTTCGTTTAAACGCCTTAATCTCAGGAACTACTGGTCGGAATTGAAAAAGTATTTTACTGTTGGATAGCCTATTTATCGAGGAAGGCTATAGGTTACAAAACTTCACGCTACGACTAATGTGAGCAAAGAAGCGACGAGAAATGTTTTTAAAAAACGGGGGATAATTACGCATACAAAGTTGCGCGGGACAGCTAGTACTTATTATAAAGCGGAAGAGTTTGTTTGTTTTAACGCGCTAATCTCAGGAACTACTTGTCCGATTTCAATATCTTCTTTTGTTGGATAGCCCATTTATCGAGGAACGCTATAGGTTATATAACATTGCGCTACGACTAATAGGAGCGGAGCAGCGACGAGAAATGTTGCAAAAACAGGGAAAATTTACACATACGAAGTTGCGCGGGACAGCTTGTTTCTTATAAAAAGATAACTTGTAATATAGTATTGTAGGTCCCACATTACTAGCTATCCTGTTAACGCCTCCAGCTAAGCTCAATGGCTTGTGTTAGGAGTGGATTTACTTCGGTAGTATAATGGGTAGGGTTCGAACCCGCGACCTAACGATTACAAGTCCGATATCTTATCCATTAAGCAAGTGGAAAACATTTTCAAATTTCACTAAAAACATCACTCATGATCTACATCTGGTAGCACTCGCGCTAGTACTAGTCTACAGTGGTCTAAGATTCCTTGTCCGAGAGCTGTATCTAAGTGTGCGTGCGTCAAACGCGTTTTGTATTAAGGTTACATTCTGTTCTCGTGATATTTTGTGCCTTGTACTTAACCTAGAAATCGCTGCGGTATCAAATAGGGGCCTACGTAAAATCAGCTTCGGCCGATCATTACGTTACTTACTGTAACCCGCTTTCTCCGTGACATAACGCACCCAACAGTTACTTAACTTACGTCTAGGTAGGCAGATCACGTATACAAACATAGCTAGAATGTAATGCGTGTTAATATGTTAGATTTAAAGGTATGTAGGTCTTTCGTAATGTACCTATGTCATTAAATTGTGGATAAACTGTTTTATGACGATATAGATACAAAATACTAAGAGAAAGTGACTATTATAATGATAATAAATTCATTTATTTCATGTCAATAACAATAAATTAAAAATTAAATTTAACCCCTTGATAAAAAAAAAATAATGAAAAAGAAGAAATAAAATCTTTACAAACAAAAAAAAAAGGTTATCTGTTAAGTCGGTTTACGGACGATATCTTTACGTGATAACGTTGTGTTGACTGCCTCGGTGTCGCGGTGGGAGAGTGTTCGACTGCTTCGCAAGAGGTCATGGGTTCGATTCCCACACGGGACACCACTTTGTGTAAACTGTCAAAATGCCGTGTAAGGGTGGCTTTGCAGGCTAGTGCGTTCAAACAATCAAACCTTGTAGTTAATAATAAAATTAATCCAGCTCATTATCGAAAAATGAATTGTAATTTAAACCTTCCTAGAAAAATTAACAATATCATTACGAAGACCATATCCAAATCGGTTCAGCAGTTTCGGAGAAAATTACGAACATATACGCATATAGGTCAAACACAAAACCTCGTTTTTTTTAAACAGTTAAAAACTAGGTTTCCAAGGCCGTGTTCCCAATATGACTTGTACAAATATTATTCTTTACACTGTCCCACTTTTAATCATTTAGATTCAATAAGTGTTTGTCTGTTTGTTACATTACATAATAGTACTACTGCCTACGGCTATACTCGATTGACTTTTACTTAACGAATAAATTGATTTAAGTATGTAGGTCAGTGGAATTTCTCGGAAACTACTGGGCTTTGTTTTATGATTGTTAGTTTTTGTGGCTCTGCCCGTTCTCTTAAGTAAAATGCCCGGTAAAATTTTAAAACTACAACTTTTCACAATCAAACTGAGGGGTGAAATGGAGTAACAAATTTCAATTTCAATTTATGACCCGCGCAATTTCGTCTGCGTCAATTTTTCCCGTTTTTGCAACTTTTTTCATCGCTGCTTTGTTCCTATTAGTCATAGCGTGGTGTTAAATAAACTAAAGCCTTCCTCGATAAATGGGCTATCCAACAGTACAATAATTTTTCAATTCGGATCAGTAGTTCCTGAGATAACTGCGTACAAACAAAAAATCAAACTCTTCAGCTTTATAATATTAGTATAGATAAGTGTTATTTTACTTACTACGTTTGACTCTTCTAACAGAGGTTACTTAACAGAAGATCTCCCACACACATTGTTTATTGTATACTAGCTGTCCCGCGAACTTCGTATGCGTAAATTTTCCCCGTTTTTGCAACATTTCTCATCGCTGCTCCGCTCCTATTACTCGTAGCGCGGTGTTATATAGCCTATAGCCTTCCGCGATAAATGGGCTATCCAACAAAAGTTGAAGTTTTTTTCAAATTCGACCAGTAGTTCCTGAGATTAGCGTGTTTAAACAAACAAACAAACTCTTCCGCTTTATAATATTAGTATAGAAGATTGTAATAGTGGAAAATATTTTTTTTAAGATTATTTTTTACGGATCTGCAGGCCCTCGATTATTTTGAAAACAGACATTTTAGAGAACATATTATTGCGAATCCATTCTTAGTGCTGAGTCATTTGCGTTATATACGGATATGCGGGTATTATGCAACTAACTTGTGTAACGCTAGTATTTGTTTGCATCTGTGATATTGGAAGTCGTTTGTTCTTTTGGTGTGTTTGTTACGCAGAACGAACTGAGTAGCATAACTGGTAGATGGCAGATAACGCAGGCACTCGCTACCAAAACCTCATAGGTAGGCTTCCTATAAGGTTTTGGAGGCGAATCCTGGCTTTATCTGTCCCCTAGGACCTTAAAAAAAATGGTTGTCTGAAAAGTCATTTTACGGACGATAGTTTTACGTGATAACGTCATTAAAAGTACTTTGGCCAATAAATAAGCACATATAGTTTTTACCTTTGTTGTAAGTAGATGCTCCTACTATATTGTACCCACTAAGGCTGATTTTAGTTTATCTCATGTTTCAACTTTTTGATAATACAATTTGTATCAGTTCTTTAACATGGTGTATAGTATATTAGTCGCAGCACCTTACCCCCATATCAAGTTTGTAAACATTCAAACATTGTAAAATTGGCAATTTGAAAAGAGTGGCCGCGAGTTTTTATTGCTAGGTTCTTTTCTCCGGCTTTACCTGTTGTTTGCGAACTTGGCATTACATGTACATGTACAAACCCGACGTATCACAAGAGTTGTTTTGCATCCTAAGTGATTAAAGAAGAATTTTTGTTTTTTTAAAATACGACTCTCACTGTACAACAACGGTTACAAGCCCTGTATCGCGGGGGACTTTACAAACATAGATATCACGGACACAAAGTACACCCAGACTCGGAACAACAATTTGTGCATCACACAAAGTAGTGTACCTACCGTGTGGGAATCGAACTCACACTCCCACCACGCTACAGAGGCAGTCCAATTATGACATATCCCCATTCGCGGTGCTTAGCAACCAGTCAATAACGTGACTCGATACGAACCGATCGATTTATAAGACGTTATTAATCAAAAATACAATTGTTCAAAATCCAACTTTACCCTTAAAAAATATGACAACGCTGATCTTGAAGTACGTAACGTACCTACTCTGCTGTACGTAATACTTCAAAGGTTTTACCACATCTCGCTTCCTGGAACTAAGCCAATATTAGATAATACACCAGTTCATTCCTTAATACCACATCACATAAGGTATACCAAGATGGCATAGATCGTAGTGAAAGTATGACACGGATGTATTGTGCAATACTCCTTATTAGAGGTATACCGATTGGTTTATGGTGTTGATACTCTTGTTAACCAGAATAGAGCGTTTACGATCAAAAGTATAATATACTAACGGTCCCACGCAACTTCGTCTGCGTAAATTTTCCCCGTTTTTGCAACATTTCTCATTGCTGCTCCGCTCCTATCGCTCTTAGCGTGAATAGCCCATTTATCGAGGAAGGCTATAGGCTATATAACAATAGCCTATAGCCTTCCTCGATAAATGGGCTATTCAACAGTGAAAGTATTTTTCAATTCGGACCAGTAGTTCCTAAGATTACCGCGTCCAAACAAACAAACTCTTCAGCTTTATAATATTAGTATAGATTGAGTTTAGAACCCTTCCTGGGTTCATGACTCAGGCGTTCGACAGTTCAGGGAGGTTCGCAACGTTTATTAGAAGCTTTGATCGTTGTCTTGAGTTTGGTTTACAGCAATAATATTATACAGAATGATTTTTAATATACTAATAACCTCCCACTCTTGACTTCTTTACATTACACCAAATATATTCATAATATAATATTGAAAAACTTTTGTTACTTAGCTACTTTTGTCATACAACTATTTCCACACATCTGAGAGACCCCGGAGTAAAATAGATGTTTCTCTGTCAGGTTTAGGGCCTAAACCTCACAATGAACAACGATTTTACTATTGTAGGGGTTGCAAGTTTGTATGAAACTCCGTTAGTTTGAAGTTAGATCTGTGAAAATTAGTATTTTACTTTGTAGTTGTTACCTAATAATAAAAATACGTGTTAGAGTTTTCATCAAAAGGGAAAATCAATCCTGCAAGGGGTAAATTAACCACTACAGCTATTTGATTCGTAACTAACGAGCGACGGTAGCCTAATGGCTAAGGTATCGGACTCGCAATCGTGAGGTCACGGGTTCGAATCCTAACCATTACACTACCGATGTAAACCCAAATTTAACACAAGCTTTAGAGCTTAGCTGGAGGAGTTAACAGGATTGATAGTAATGTGGGACTCACAAATCCCACAGCGCTAGTTATCTTTAAAAAAGTTATATATAAATTACATTCAGACACATAATAAACTCGAATCTCTAGCTACACAAAAAAAAAGTCCTTGGTGAGAATCAAACCCACGACCTCTGGCTTAGCAGTAACCATTAGACCAACATACCTGTCAAAATGATGTATTAATGTATGTAGTTGTCATACTCACAACAATTGCCGTTTCCCATGGAAGTAGGCAAATGTGGCAACTTAAAGAAAATTGAATAGTGTGTTGCATATAAAGTTTGTCATCGTACGGTGTAGTGGGCATTGGGCACAACGTTATGATGTTTTATTAATCGATACTTAGTTGATGTATCTATAGGGTGATTTGTAATACACTTGTAGTGTTAGAGGTGTTACGTTCCGACGAGGCGAAGTGATCATGTCTGGCCTGCCGATGCCCAACGGTTAACGTTAGGAACTTGTATATTATAGCTAGCAGCTATAAAAACTACTATCTGCATCTACAGTTTATAAACAAAAAATCGGGCAAGAGCATGTCGGACCATACTCAGTAGGGTTCCGCAGCCTTGAATAATTGCATCAGCAGAAGAGCTTATGTTTATGGCATTTACGACCTTTTGTTGAGAAACGTAGTTTTTCGGCAATAACTCAATGATGGTATATCCGATCATGTTCGAAATTTAAAGTATTTATTAAGCGCTACCTTTTTGATTTTTTCATATTTTTTGGCCACACGATTCAAAAGTTAATGGGGGGACACAAATTATGCAACTTTCGGAGTGATAATTTCCAAAACTATTCACTCAATCGAAAAAATTACTGGAAACCTTATAGTGTTCTTTAAAGACCTGTCGAATGATGTGCCACCCGTTGATGTTTGCTGAAAACAGTTTTTTTCAGTTTCTGTTACAAGTATGGAGTGCCCCCCCCCCCCCCCTAAAAATATTTATTTTAATATTTAGCTTTCAAACTAAGTAGCGTACTACAAAACACCTTTTCACCAAATCAGCGATATTCATTATTCAGTCTTTGAGTGAAATGCCTGTGAGATACGGACGGACAGACAGACAGACGGACATGACGAAACTATAAGGGTTCTGCAAAAAATGTATTCATGTAATATGTCAGTTGTTTGCAAGTCATCGTACAATATACAACGCTATGATTCGCCTGTTTCCTTTTAATACATGTACATATTTCCAAGATAAAAGCTGCGGACGGACGGACGGACGAACATGGCAAGACTATAAAGGTTGACATTTTGGCTGCGGAACCCTAAAAAGTAGACTATATATTCAAGACCAGCGATATTATAGTCACTGGTGGGCCAAAACCATGAAAACCGTTGACAAAATGAGCCTCAAAACCTAATCATAATCACTATAAATACAATATTTTTGCCATTTTGGCTACGGAACCCCAAAAATATTGTAAACATTGTTAATTTGAAAAGAGTGGCAGCGAGTTTTTATTGCCAGGTTCTTTTCTCTGGCTTTACCTATTGTTTACGAACTTGGCATTACATGTACATGTAGATTAGATTTTTCACAAGAGTAGTATTTTGGCCTCCTAAGTTAGCTTCCTAAGTGAATAAAGAAATATCTATATCTATACTAATATTATAAGAGGAAAAATTTGTTTGTTTGATTGTTTGTTTGTATTGAATAGGCTCCGACACTACTTGACGGTTTTTTTTTTTTTTTTTAAAAGACAACTCCCGCATTAGGGTACAAGCCCTGTGTCGCGGGGGACTTTACAAACATACAAATCACGGACACAAAGTACACCCAGACTTGGAACAACAATTTGTGGATCACACAAAGTGGTGTCTCGTGTGGGAATCGAACCCACGACCTCTTGCGTAGCAGTCGGACACACTCCCACTGCGCCACAGAGGCAGTCCAAAAATTTCATTTGAAAAATTCTTTCATCGTTGTAAAGTTACACTAACCTCGGGTGACATAGGCTTTTTATCCCTGTAATCCCACGGGAACGGGAACTACGCGGGTGAAACCGCGAGTCGTCCGTTAGTTATTAATATAGATATTCTGTCTAGCAACATTCGTTCTAACAATTTTCCGACATTCAAAGCAATCTTACAAATGATTTGCGCCGGCGCAGTAATTCGTATTAACTTGAACTTTCGCATTGCGGTTCTCACTGCGGTTAGGAAGTTGTTACTAACACCAAGATTGCGTTTCCTATACGCTGTGACTTTGAAAAACGTTTCGTAGTAATGCGTATTTTATTATACTTTAATGTGACAATTACTTATGTATTAGGGCAGTTTATTATGTAATACTTATGGTCGCGATTTCGTCCTCATTGATCTATGCAACGCGTGAATTTTGGAAAAATAATATCTTTTGTAATAATAATAATTGGGGACAATTTACATAATGCCACGAGATCCCAAATTAATCAGAGCCTGTACAATAGTAACCAGACAACCGATAAACATACTTATTTATTTCTAAATACATCTATACTATAATATTATAAAGCTGAAGAGTTTGTTTGTTTGTTTGAACGCGATAATCTCAGAAACTACTAGTCCGAATTGATTAAATCTATAACTATTAGATAGCCCAATTATCAAGGTAGGCTAAAGGATATATAACATCAAGCTATAACTAATAGGAGCAGCAATAAAAATGTTGCAAAAACGGGAAAAATTTACGCAGACGAAGTTGCGCGGGTCAGAAAGTACTTAATAAAGATAATACACCCAGACACAGAATAAACTATCATGCCCATCACACAAAGTTTCCTGGGTGGAGATCGAACCCATGACCTTTGTCTAAGCAGTCAGGGTCACTAACCACTAGACCAACAGGCCAATCAACTTGAAGCATATTTTCGTTTCTCCCTAACAATAGTTAATATAATAGATAATGTATAACTCAACTTCTAGGTATCGCATGGAGATAAAACATATGTCAAATTTTAAGTTAGATTAATAGTAATACGTCTGTGAAAACCGTGTTCAATTTGGTGCAGTAGTTTTTGAGTGATGTGCGTACAAACTTACAGTAAAAAGAACAATAAATAATCTCAAAGTAATGTTTTGGATTCTAGCTCTTCTTAAAGGGTGAATGCTGGGTGAGTTACTCGCCCCAATAAAGCAAACATTATGTAAAGGTGTGTTGTTACAATCAGAGAAAGCTGTCTATATGTCAAAATGTATTCATGTAATATGTCAGTTGTTTGCAAGTCATCGTACAATATACAACGCTATGATTCGCCTGTTTCCTTTCCAGGTCGTGGGTTCGATCCCCACCCAGGATAAAACTTTGTGTGATGATCGCGATGGTTTATTCTGTGTCTGGGTGTTATTTATCTATAATATGTATGTATTTAGAAATATATAAGCATGTTTATCAGTTGTCTGGTTTCCATAGTACAAGCTCTGCTTAGTTTGGGATCAGATAGCGTTGTGTGAGTTGTCCCAAGATATTATTATTATATTATTATTATTAATACATGTACATATTTCCAAGATATGGCAAGACTATAAAGGTTGACATTTTGGCTGTGGAACCCTAATAAGTAGACTATATGTTCAAGACCAGCGATATCATAGTCACTGGTGGGCCAAAACCTTGAAAACCGTTGACAAAATGAGCCTCAAAACCTAATCATAATCACTATAAATACAATAATTGCATTTTTGATAGAGAAAAATTTGAAGTCCTGACCCAGGAATCGAACCCGAGACTTCCATATGCCAAACCGTGGCCGTAATCAAACCACCTATTTTGACTATGTTACTAGACCTATTAGAATACCTAAACGAATATTTCTTAAATCTATACTTAATATTATAAAGCTGAAGAGTTTGTTTGTTGGAACGCGATAATCTCAGAAATTACCAGTTGGAATTTGAAAAATATTTACTGTTGGTTAGCCCTTAGTTAGCTCATATATCGAGGAAGGCTATAGGTTATATAACAATACGCTACGACCAATAGAGACGGAGCAGCAATGAAAAATGTTGCAAAAATGGGGAAAATTGACATAGACGAAGTTGCGCGAGTCAGCATAAGAGACAATGCGGTGCACAGATGGGTGACATTTATACAGTTATGGTCTATCATCACGCTTGCCATCCGGCTGACGAGCTGTTCGTCTGAAATTAAGAGACGGTCTGATCGTCATCATAAATTTTAGTCGAAAAGAAATTTATGTTTTTTATTGGAGACAACTACGCAATTATAAAAACTTTCAGTGTGGCATTTAATGATAAGCGCCTTGTAAATTCACTTAACCGGTACGACACAGGCTTCCTTGAAGGAAATACTGACATACACACATGCATACGTACATATATGCATTGTATATATATCGGAAGTTCTATTTATTTACATGTTTGCGTGAAGAAAACAGTTCAGTTCGGTTGTTTTGTGTTTTAGAATAACACGTTTTACAAGAAATTGCGATAATATATAATAAGTGTTATATAATTATAGTGTTTTTGTTATGAATTGTGTTATATAAACTGTTTTGATTATTAATCATAAACAAATTGATTAAAGCATTAAAGCAAGCTTAAAAAGTGAAGTGACTATTTTAAAATTCGAACTGAGGAATTTGAATTTGAAAATATTGATAAATAATTGTAAAAGTTTTATATTAAAATAATAATTTAAAATAGGAATTGAAGAATATAACAATCATAGTTTTAAATTTGAAAATATTGTTGCTTAATTTATAAAAAGTGTCTCATGTCTTAATTTATTAATAATAAAATTATTAATAATAATGACATGAGTGTTTTTTTAATGATTCATTGACAAGAACGTTCACTTATCTATAATTTATGCAGTTTTGTAAATCAAAAACTAGGTCAAGTTTAATTAAAATCGGAATTAATTAAATATAAAAAGTGTGTGAAAAAAGATGATGTTATGATTATTAAAATGAAGTTGTTTGTGTTATTTATAGTATGTCTGTTAATAACATTTAGTCACGAGAAAAAGAAATCTAATAAAAGGAAAAGCAAAGAGAAATATCAGATTAAAATGGATTCTTTCGAATTTGAAGGTATGAGAATGTTTCACTGTCAAATTTCTATCAAATTAAGAGTTTTTAATAATAATTTAATAATAAATAATAATAATATCTTGGGACAACTCACACAATGCTGTTTGATCCCAAACTAAGCAGAGCTTGTGCTATAGAAAACTGTTATACATACTTATATATTTCTAAAAACATACATATTATAGATAAATAACACCCAGACACAGAATAAACCATAGTGCTCATCACACAAAGTTTTATCCTGGGTGGGGATCGAACCCACGACCACTTGCGTAGCAGTCGGATACATTCCCACCGCGCCACAGATTCAGTTAATTATTGAAGCAGTAGATCAGCGTTTATGTTTCGTTGTTTGGTAAAATTCGTTATAGGGTTACAATAAAGCCGTTCAAGGTGCAGCTTAGTCTTTTAGTTAGGTTTTAGTTAATTGCACTTAGCCTTACGTTTGTTTGTTTGATCGCGATAATTTTAGACACTACTGGTCCGAATTGAAAAATGATTTTACTGTTGGATAGCCCATTTATCGAAAAAGGCTATAGGCTATATAACATTACGCTACGACCAATGGGAGCGGAGCAGCAGTAAAAAATGTTGGAAAAACAGGGAAAATTTACGCAGACGAAGTGGCACGGGTCACCTAGTTTAAGATGCCAGAACTAGGAATTTAAATATTACAAATATAATTTAATATTATACGTATATTTCTTAACAAATATAAACTGTCAAACATCACGTTCGTAACATTGTTATATTTAAAGAAATAAAGTATCACTTTTATATTTTTTACAATTTTTTAGCGTAGATTTTCACTATCTCAAAAAAGTCTCACAATGTCACACCTGACTTAATTAGTTGAGTAATAAAATCATAAAGTATATCGGTTAGGTCCTAAATATGCAGCATTTATCAAGTTTTATAACCAATTTTCTTGTCTTTTCCAGGCTGTGGTATAGCAGTTGGCAAGCAAACAGCTCAGCGTCGCATCGTGGGTGGTGACGATGCTGGTTTCGGCACCTTCCCCTGGCAAGCCTACATCAGGATCGGTTCCTCAAGGTTATACAGTTCTGTACAGTATACTATTGTGGCGAGGGGTGACACTTGTGGCATAAGTGTGACATAATTGGACCGAGTGTAACATTTTAGTTGCAAAATTGTGACATTTTTGGCTTAATGTAATGTTTTAGTAATTATGTATTTTATTGGAAAATCCCATTTGGCATAGCAGATACTTTATCACTGTGATGGCGATAAACAGAGTAAAATATAATTAGTAACTAGTTAAAAATTCTTATGAAAAGCTATTGTATGTTACGACGACCAATTAATGGTTTAAATAGGTCAGACTCCGAAAATATAAAATAAAAACTTTATTTTTTGTAATTTTTAAAGCATTATTTGCTTATTTTTAAAAGCAAAATTATCATAAAATTTTATACATTTAAATTTAAATGTATAATAATAATTATAATATTTTGAGACAACTCACACAACGCTATCTTATCCCAAACTAAACAGAGCTTGTACTATGGAAACCAGATAACTGATATATCTAAATACATACACATTATAGATAAATAACACCCAAACACAGAATAATCCATCATGCTCATCATACAAAGTTTTATCCTGGCTGGGGATTGAACCCACGACCTCTTGCGTTGCTGTCGAATACACTCCCACCGCGCCACAGAGGCAGGAAAAATCGTCTCGGGCGGGATCCTCCATATATTTAAATTATATGTAAAAATATTACAAAAAGTAAGGTATCTTTAGGCCCACCGTCATCAAAAATCTGTATTCAAATGGTTTCTGCATTAAAACTCACAGAGCCGTACAAGTTCCTTAGAAACATGGATGACGTCACGATTGCCATAAAATCGTATCTTATGGAGGCTAAATTCCACTTTAGCGGACATGTCTTGGTGCCGGAGTTAGTAACGACTTAGGGCCGGTACCCCTAAGGTTGCGGGTTCTTTTTTTTTCCTTCATACATTTCAATTTATAAGAATATTGTTGAAAATTTCATTAAACTTGACTGACTTTTTGAGTGACGTCTGCATTTTTTTAAAGACGTCTTCCGCATTAGGTTACAAGCCTTGTTGCGCGGGGTCTTTACAAACATACAAGTCACAGACACACACGCACAGCGCACAAAGTGGTGTCACGTGTGGGAATCGAACCCACGACCTCTTGCGTAGCAGTCGGACACACTCCCACCGCGCCACCGAGGCAGTCGATTACAGCAATGCATGTTCGAGGCTCGAACATGCATTGTTGTAATCAACGACCAAAGTCAATTTTTCATAAATATTTATGTTCCATTCGCTTCAATAAAAAACTGACACCGATCGCGATGATACATAATAATAATAATAATATCTTGGGACAACTCACACAACGCCATCTGATCCCAAACTAAGCAGAGCTTGTACTATGGAAACCAGACAACTGATAAACATACTTATATATTTCTAAATACATACATATTATAGATAAATAACACCCAGACACAGAATAAACCATCGTGCTCATCACACAAAGTTTTATCCTGGGTGGGGATCGAACCCACGACCTCTTGTGTAGCTGTCGGATACACTCCCACCGCGCCACAGAGGCAGTACCTACATGCACCCTTAAACAACTTGTAGACGCCATCGATTACGCTAGTTTTAAAAATGTCTAATAAAGAGAGAGGTAAAGGATTTTTCGAATAAAAAATACGTAATGAGGTCCAAAAGTTTCTATTGAAAGTTGTACTCCTTGCAAATATTGTCGGTACACTTTACGTGAAAGTGTATGGTTCAAATTTAAAACTGGGGCATCACTAATCTCAATTGCTTTGGTACAGTATTTAGTAAAACTTGATGGCTTGTATGTTAGAAAGAGATTGTAAATTGAAAGCCATATAAACGAAGAAAAAATAGATAAAAAAATGAACTGCCTTCAAATGAATATCAAGAGAATTAAAGACAAGACTGTCGACGCAACGAAATTATAAATGAATATTTTATTAAATTTAGAGCATTATCTGATGACAATGATAATTATACTTTCAGTTAATATGTAAAGAATCAATAAAAATATAGCTTTAATAAAGCGAAAAAACATGAAAATATCATCTTCATCTATAATATCATCTTGGTACAAATCACACAACATCATCTGATCCCAAACTAAGCAGAGCATGTACTATGACAACCAGACGACTGATGAACATACTTATATTATTCCAAATATATACATATTATACATAAATTACAAACCTTCGTGCTCATCACACAAGTTTTATCCTGGGTGGGGAATGAACCAACGACTTCCGGCTTAGCAGGCAGGGTCACTAACCACTAGAAGAATAGGCCAGTCAAAAACGCTAGAAACGCCACCATATTGCTATTTACATTGTTAGTTAATTACAAGTGAAACTTCTTAGAAAAGCGTGATAAAAAATGATTAAGCACATCTCCAAATGCAAATGCAAATTTTGCTGACTTACTTCTTTGTTTTAGTGTATATATCTATATCTAGTGTTGTATAGGCTAAGGAAACGTTTTATATACTAAAACCTTTCTCCCGTTCCGTTCATCCCGTTCTAAATCGGACCACTAGCTTTCGAGAAAATCGCGAACATCCATACAAAAATACATACGGTAATTTTTATAGGCATTTCTTGCCAATTACTTTATTCTTACATTAATTGCATTTTTGAAAGATATGCAATTGTTGTATTACATACATACGGATCAGACAGAGAACCACCTTCTTTGAAAGTGGTTAAAAATATAATAAGGAGATCTTATTTACTTATTATTTAAGTACAAATTTCATATTTTTTAGTTATTTTTTTTTTTTCATTAATAAGATCTCCTTATTATATTTTTAACCACTTTTAAAGAAGGTGGTTTTCACTCAAATGAAACAATATGAAATTTGTATATAAATTATATACAAATTTCATATTTTTTAATTTAATAAAAATAAAACGTTAATTTTTCTTGGATTCAAAATTATTAAACACTTAATTTTGCAAAAGTAATTCTTCTTTTTACAAAGCACGTAATTAAAGCCATGGTAAATAAAATATTAAGCCTAAAATGTGTTAAAATAATTCAATAAAATTGAAATGGAAATCCAATTTGGCATTGTCTATTCAATGAAGTCGACTAGTATCTGAAATGCTATTGGTTGATTCCATTGCCTAAACAATATATAAATGAATATTCGATAATACATAATGCATTTGAAAAAAATGAGTCACCAAAACATACTTATGCCACATGTCGTCACATACGTCACGTCACATTTATGCATAATAAGAACGAATGAGTATTTTGTCACCTTTCTCACAAATTTGAACTATTTTGGACCAAGCCTATTTTGTACCGTTTGTTTGTATGAAAAGCACAGAGTTTTGCACCAATTTAACAATGTAAATTAACGCACTAATGAACTAAAAAACTAATTGTATAATTTTGTTACACTCAGTTTTATTTGTGTAAATAATAATTAACTGTTTTTATTTTGAATTTCGGAGAAATTATCAATTGAAAAACCTAAACAAAATAACTAAAATATTACATGAAACCGTCATAATCATTTTTGAAAATATCAAGAAACCGGTTATCAATTGATAATATCTTCGAGTTTTGAGTGGAAATAATAGTCATATTTTTTGTTATAATACTATTTTTGTTCGAATTTAAATACTTTCACATTATAATCCGTTATATTTATAAGAACAGAAAATATTTTTTTTCCAGTTGGTTTAGGCAGACTGTAAAAAATTAAGTACGTAATTTGTGAATGACTATGATTTCCACTCATTAAAGTGTGCCCCTAACTATTATTAACATGAATTAATAATTAATTTTACAGATGCAACATGCTTATGTCGATATTCGAGCTTATCGGTTGGAAGCAGTGTTGGATAGAGAGGTAAATGTGCGAAAGAGATAGCATGATGTTTAGCAGCTCCTGTAGTTTTGTTGTTTAGGTTACGGTGTGTTTTAAACGTTACGGGTGAAATGATTACTTTGGAGGTTACATTTCATGGTTAGTTTAAAAAGTATTTTTTTTTCTTATGGCTATATCTGGGGCAATATGGCTTTTAGAAGATTCTGATGGAGTACAATATATATGTATATTTTTAATGGGCTATTTTATATTGTAAAGTGTAAGTTATGCTTTCTGCTATTATTATTTTTCTTATAGGTATTTAGTTGTCGTTTTGTAAAGAAAATAGTAACACAGCGAAGTGTAAGCTAATTATGTTTTCTTGTAAAATTAGGTCCGATTGTAAATTATTATTTTTAAAGATTCGAATTTTCAAATATAGTCACATAACTATCAGTATTTTTAATTAGTGTTTACATTTTTTAAATATATTTGACAAATTCGAATCGAATTCAAGAACAAGCATGAAGGTTTAGTTTTTTATGTCTTTATTAGTTTATATTATTTTTATTATATTTATGTAAGTACACAAACTTTTTCGCACATTCCTCTTCTTTATTTTACATACAATAATAATATTTTACTAACTATTAATTCAATAACTGATTTTAACTCAAATTATTATTATTTTTATTTTACATACAAATTAAGGTAAGTTTTTTGATTATTTAAGATAAAAAGCATGATAAATGCTTTGCATGAAATTTTTATGAATTTTAAATGTTATTTTAACTGTTTATGTATTAATGCGAGTTCAAAAATAGGTACTCATGACTTCACTACTTTGATTATACCTACAGGGTGCTGATTTAGTCAGTCGAATCCTTGCGGGGGGGGGGGGTGATCAGACTATGATACTAAAATTATTTTTGTGAAAAAGTCCCATAATTTTATTTAAAAAAAAAAAAATGACTGCCTCGGTATAGCAGTGGAAGTGTTACACACTCTCACCGCGCTTCCGAAGCATTTTTTTTAATGATAACTAGTAATGTGGGATTGTGGCACCCAATTACTAGTAATCCTGTTAACCCCTCCAGCTAAGCTTGTGTTAGGAGTGGGTTCACGTCGGTAGTATAATGGGTAGGATTTGAACCCGCGACCTCACGATTGTGAGTCCAATGCCTTAGCCATTGGACTACCATCGTTTACTGGTATTAATATGGCTTTGAAATAAATATCTATTAAGTAAGTCTTTTTTCGGTCCCGCTAAATGCATCTTTCAAAGTTTTTTTTTTTAATAAAATACTTTTTTTTAACACAGACAGTACAGAATCAAAGTCTGATTACCCCCCCTCCCCCATACAAGGATTCGACTGACTAAATCAGATAATGTCTAGATTTTTATTGATCTCACTTTTTTTTAGCATTAGCAGAGATTGTTGGTCCCACATTACTAGCAATCCTGTTAACCCCTCCAGCTAAGCTCGATAGCTTGTATTAGGAGTTGGTTCACGTCGGTAGTATAATGGATAGGATTCGAAACCGCGACCTCATAACTGCGAATCCGATGCTTTAGTCATTAGTCTACCGCCACTTAGCTAATCCTATCAAAACATTTGATTTTACACCAATAAATGATGAGACAAGTAGATCAAAGCCTGATGGTAAGCGTCTCCCACGATAGCCCATAACAGTATCAATGCCACCTAAATCCTTGTTTGGCAAAGATCTGAATGTGACCGCACCGCGCTCCTCATTTGAGACATTAGTTCGTAAGTCTCATTTGCCAGTAATTAGACTTACTACAGTGGTATCAAACTAAGAGCAGTGATGTGATAATCAAAGTCTGTTTATCACGTTGATGGTGACATTATTTGTTACTAGCTGTCCCGCGCAACTTCGTATGCGTAAATTTTCCCCGTTTTTGCAACATTTCACGTCGCTACTCCGCTCCTATTAGTCGTAGCGCGATGTTATATAGCCTATAGCCTTCCTCGATAAATGGGCTATCCAACAAAAAAAGATTTTTTCAAATCGGACCAGTAGTTCCTGAGATTAGCGCGTTTAAACAAACAAACAAACAAACAAACTCGTCCGCTTTATAATATTAGTATAGATAAGTACTGTATTTATTTTAGTGGAAATCATTATGAGCTTATTAGACATTATATACTTACAAATTTAAAATTATAATTTCTACACTTGACATATTCTGAAATCTCGACATGTATACTGTATTTAATTGATTCTCACTTTGTTTTGATTTCTTAGATTATAAAATATTATTAATTAATTTGCATGCTCAAAGCTGTTTATGGTGATTCCTTGTATTACTATTATTGTTACATCATTTGTACCCATATTACGCAAATAAATGGAATTGATTTGAATTGAATTGAATATTGCGGTAGTGAAGATGTCACAACTTCATATTTAACGTATGAAAATACGTGAAAATATGCATAATAAAAAACCCAGTTATTGTGCAGTTTGAATATAGGTACAGTCTGCCAAAAATATGATCAATCACCTTACGGTTCAAATTCATTTGCACGTCATTAACAACAAGGTTGATTTTACCTTGCAATTATATTCTGGCAGTTACTATTTTCAACCTTAAGTCTGTTTTAGTTGCAAAGGAAGCTTTGTCAAAACTGATAGACCACTTTTGACCAATCGTGTTTATAATAAATACTAGATACGGGCAGAAATTAGCTAAAAATATGGCTTCAAATTAAGCTATGGACTCAGAAAAAAAAAAAACAAAACTAATTTTATCAATGTGAACGTAAGTTTGTCTATCGGTTTAAAGCTTAATACGTTGAACCGATTTAGATAAAATTTGCTAAGGAAATCGTTTGAGCCCCGGAAAAGGATATTACATATCAACCCATATGATGTCCCACTGCTGGGCACGGGTCTCCCCAGTAGAACCTACTGGTATGTAGATCCTGGGGGTAATTGCCATAATCGCCACGCTTGGCGAGCGGGTTGGCGATCGCAGTAAGGCTTTAAGTACGCAGAGGACGCTGCTGCCCGTCCTCCGGAGTGAAATCCCTTAGTCGCCTTGACGACACCCACGGGAAGAGATGGGGTGGTACTATTCTTAAGCCGGCACCACACGGCTTGGATAGTTTTTATCGCGATAACCGACATCCACGCGGGCGGAGCCAAGGGATGTCAGTATATACAGGCTGATTTGTAATATACTAATCACCTCCAGCTCGTAGCGTCTTTACATTACACTAAATAACTTTGTCATATCAGTTTTTGAAAATATTTATTACTAGCTGTCCCGCGCAACTTCGTGTGCGTAAATTTTCCCCGTTTTTGCAACATTTTTCATTGCTGCTTCACTCCTGTTGGTCGTGGCGTGATGTTATATAGCCTATAACCTTCCTCGATAAATGAGCTAAACAACAGTGAAAGAATTTTTCAATTCGGATGATTCATTCTTGAGATTACTGCGTTCAAACAAACAAACTCTTTAGCTTTATAATATTAGTAAAGATACAAGATGTAACAGGAAGGTGTGGTCATATTCAAGGGTTGGTATGTGCCCATGATACTAAGTGCACATACCAATTTTATCAAAATCGGATTACCCTAAAAAGTATTTGTTATTTTTTTCATTCGTTTAATTATGAATGAAAAAATTATTAATTAAAAAAAGCATGACTTAAAAAGATCTATGCCATAATAATCCAATCGAATTTTGTACCAGGGGAGGTTTAATTCTTATGCCATACGCCTCTCACTACTGAATTTTGACAAAAAGAATATGCTATAATAATGCAACCAGCTTTGGCACCATGGTAGGTGCAATACTGATAACATACCCTATCCGCTGCTGAAATTTGAACACATCTTTCTATTACACCCTGTATAATCAATCACCTACCACTTTTGTAGGAGTTATGACCTTAAACACCTACAGACAATTTTACTGGAGTAAAATCGTTGTTTATTGTGAGGTTTAGGCCCTCAACCTGACAAAGAAACATCGATTTTACTTCGGGGTCTCACGGATGTGTGGTAAATAAATGGTAATGTGACAAAAACAGATAGTAGGTGGTAAAGGGTTAATTTGCATATTTTTTTTTCAAAAATTATATAACAAAGTTATTTGGTCAAACCCCGAGTGGGAGGTTATTAGTATATTAAAAATCATACTGTATATAAATGAAAATTAGGTACAGCAGTAGTAGTACGTCTATACTAATATTATAAAGCTGAAGAGTTTGTTTGTTTCAACGCGGTAATCTCAGGAACTACTGATCCGAATTGAACAATTATTTCACTGTTGGATAGCCCATTTATCGAGGAAGGCTATAGGCTATATAACATCACGCTAAGATTAATAGGAGCGGAGCAGCAATGAGAAATGTTGCAAAAACGCGGAAAATTTACGCAACCGAAGTTGCGCGGGACAGCTAGTAAATTATATGTAGACTCTTAATGCTTACAAATCTTGTCACAAAACTGAATGCGACAATAAGTCACATTCTTTATAACAACTAAACGACCTTTTGTCATTTCTCTTATTACGGATTTCTTTTATTGCGTGAAAAGTTTTTTCTTTATTTCATTGTGCGCGATGAACCTAAAGATGAGTATTCACCGCACGCATTATAGATGTAATGTAACAACTCACATTTTAAGAGGTTCTACGTCCGTTAGAAAATGAAAATAAAAAAAAAATGCTGCAATTGACACAGTATTACATTATATGTAGAGTTCACAATTATATTTTATCTAAAGCTCTGTGGACATTGACTGCTATATTATTGTTAGTCTTCGTACTAGGTTAGCCTGTATCGAGAAGACTATCTAAACACGTTTATTTTACATTAATATCACAATTTAAGTGCCTACAGAATAGAAACTAAGAAACATTTTAATCCATATTTGTCCATACTATCCATACTAATATTGTAAAGAGGCATAGCTTGTGAGTTTGTGAAGTTGTATGGGAATAATCTCTGGATATACTGAATCGATTTTGAAAATTCTTTTATCAATAGAAAGCCACGTTATTTTTGAGTGTCATAGGCTTTATACTATCATGCTACGACCAATAGGAGCGGAGCCTCAATGAAAAATGTTACAAAAACGGGAAAAAAATGACGCAAATAAAGTTTCGCAAGTAAGCTAGTTATAAAGTTATACTATACTATTTGTGTATTATTATTAATACTTCTTCATTAGAATTTAATTTCAATCAATTACATTTTTGCTCACTTCTTAGCGTCCGAATAACTTAAAATTCTGCATGCATATAAAGACGAATAAAGACACACAACAAAAACTTCATAGCTAATCTATAGATAAACTTTATATCGATCCAGTCATAATTATAAGTCAAATATATAAAAATAAATACAGGAAAACAAATTAAAAAACAATTGTATTCTTATCGCAAAAAGATAGGAAGACCCGCAATAAAAAAACTCTAAAATGGCATTTTATAGTTTTATTTTTTTGCAAGACATATTGGAATACTATATTTTTGTATTCCTTCTAGGGTGGATAATACTCGTACAATTCGGAAACCCCCAAAGCAGCAGTGAAAAAATCGAATAATATTTTCCGTGGTTTCACCTTAAGTTAAGGTTGATTTTTATATCAAGACAAGTTGCCTGCCCCGACCTCGTACGGGTGTAATATCGTTTTTTTATACCTTGAGTTACATAATTGTAATTTTTGTAGGGATCTTTTATTTTTTGACAATAAAGTATAGTTTAAGTTACTCCCCATTATTGTAGCTTTCTAATGGTGAAAGAATTTTTGAAATCGGTCCAGTAGTTTTAAAGTTAATTCATTACATACAAAAATGCAAATCTTTATCCTCTTTATAATATTAGTATAGATTATAAACTACATTACTGTAAATGTTGTGTAAAACTCTCGCGATTTGTCGCGGGTAGACTGACGCGCCGTTGCAATACGGTCAAAACGTCGGGCAATAAACAAAGTATTTTACCTTAAATTATTCACGCGATTAAGACCCGTAATATATATTTTCATTATACATTACTATAGTCTGTATCAAAATTCATTTAATATTATTTACTTGAAATCGGAATAAACTTTCAGATTTATAATACTAGTACAATTACATTCGACTCGTATAATCATATTGTGTGCTCCCCTTTACAATGATTGAGATTGACGTAATCCGCCATCTTGGAGAAATTGTCTCAACCGTACCATTGTTTATTACGAAATACCATAATTTGTGCATCACATTTTTTATAGTCGTCTTCAATTGAATTTAACTGGGAAATTAGTGATGTGCTGATAAAAAAAAAATGTTAGGTAACCTCTATTTATGCTATGATTTAATAATTACGAGAATGTAGCTTGATTAAAAAATATATAGATTGTATCAATTAATTTAATTGGTCAAGTCAATTTAAATTTTTATGTTCGAGCTTTCCATGTTGTTTGGAATTAGGTATTGTTACTGCACTTATTTCATGGATGGCACCCACTTCTGGTAACGAGATTTTCATTTTTTAAGCTATTGCATAGCTTCTATCGCGGGCCTTGAGCGCGGGGACCGAATCCAGAAATTCCGTAACGAAAAAACCTCACGCTCCCCACTCCGCCGGGCACAGCGGTGATACTTTTTAGTTTTGCCATCTATCGATGAATAGCAGAACTTTGAATGACTTTTTTTTAAATTAAAAAAAAAAAAAATTTAAAGAAAAAAAAAATTAAAAACATTGTTTTGTTTTTTCAATTACAAAAAAAGGAATTAAAATTTTTTTTTTTTTTAATTCCTTTTTTTGTAATTTAAAAATAAAATTAAAGAAAAAAAAATTAAAACATTGTTTTTTATAATGAAAAAAATTTTTTTTTTTTTAATTGCTTAATTTGATAAAAATGCTATGCAATAGCTTTACCGCGGCAGTCCCCGAGTGCCACACATATTTTTTTAGTTTTACATTTATTCCATTTTTTTTTTTCAATTGACATAACCGAGGGTAATGCCAGTCAACCTTTAATTAAGACGTAGAATACTACTTGAAGCTGGCAATACATACATTTGTGTCAATTTTGATAGTTTTTGCATTTTTTCAATTCAATTCGCTTACCGTCACGCGTTTATTAGTACCTACCCCGTTGAGAGCCAGGTGCTTAAGTAGGTACATGCACCCGGGACATAGGAATATTTTGGTGAAGCCACGAGACGCCCCTTTTATTCCGATACTGCCAGCCCCGTCTTCGTACAGGTGTCATATCGTAGTTTTTTTATACCTTGAGTTACAATATTGTAAATTTCGTAGGTATCTCTAATTTTTTGATAATAAAGTATAGCCTATGTTATTCCCCGTTATTGTAGGTTTCAAATGGTGAAAGAATTTTTAAAATCGGTCCAGTAGTTTTTGAGTTTTTTCGTCACGTACAAATATACAAAACTTTCATCTTTGTAATATTAGCATAGGAGTATAGATTACACAAATATTTACGTCACATGTTCTTTCTATCTGTCTCTTGAGTATTGTACATTTTTTATTTTTTTATTTATTGAACTTAAGTTGCCTGATCACCTGCACACGGAAGGACTTGATGGTTGCCT
The DNA here is from genome assembly GCA_945859575.2 of Herminia tarsipennalis. Classification (NCBI taxonomy): domain Eukaryota; kingdom Metazoa; phylum Arthropoda; class Insecta; order Lepidoptera; family Erebidae; genus Herminia; species Herminia tarsipennalis. The sequence goes on from OX243859.2 coordinate 3,087,771, forward strand.
CCGATAGTGCAGTCAACGTGGCCACGTTTTTGGAAACATCCATATTTAATTTTGTTTACTGTCTAAACGCGAAAAAGAAGAAAATGTTATGAAAATATATATAGGGGTCTTAATCGCGTGAAAAATTTAAGGTAAAATACCTTGTTTATTACCTGACGTTTCAACCGTATTGCAACGGCCGTGGTCACGGGTAGACTAGGTATTTTACCTATTATTCACGTATATTTTCATAATTTGTACAAATCGTGAAAATTTATCAACATTTAGAAGAAAAATATTTACTTTTTTTCTAAATCAATCATTCTTACTTTACCACAAAACATCAAAAACTAACAAAAGAATAAACTAAATTTCAGATGCGGTGGTTCCCTGATATCTCGTCGTCACGTGGTCACCGCTGGTCACTGTGTTGCGCGGGCGCAACCGCGTCATGTTCGCGTCACGCTCGGCGATTACGTCATCAACTCCGCTGCAGAACCTCTGCCGGCGTACACCTTCGGCGTCAGGACCATCAAAGTGCATCCTCTGTTCAAATTTACGCCCCAAGCGGATAGATTTGATGTTGCAGTGTTGACATTAGATAGAAATGTGCATTATATGCCTCATATAGGTGAGTATTGGTCGATTTTTTACGTTGTTTGCTATAATAACGGTGTGTGGTGCATTGTCAAAACCCGTTGTATGTAATGGTCTCCTAACCGAATTTCAAAGCGGTCAATCTGATGAAAGACTTGCCAACTACGCAGTAGATAATAGTGCGTAAGAAATACAACCTCTATTTTCTCACTCTCATAGTTCGATGGTATGGAAATCAAACCCAACCAGAGAAATACACTGCATACGGAGACGGTGGAGCATCGTGAAACACAATAACAATATAACAACTATATTTAAAACGGCTATTACACTATCCTGAATCAGGGGCCCTAAATCGAGGTGGCCTTGAAAAATTGTTAGAAAATTAGGGCCCTAACTGTTATTACATCGCTCTTTTTCAGGATTTAGGGTCCCTGATTCAGTGTAGTGTAATAAGCGCATAAGACCCATGTATCGCAAGAATAAATGATTTTTATTTTGAATTTGATTTTGAAAGATTAAGCACAGCTTAACGTACTTTTCAAGACACATTTTTCAAAATGATATATTACCCTTATATTACTTAGGGTAAGATATGTTCTTTTTGTATTTTTTAAAATTGTCTTTTTCGTTTTTTATATTTTTCTCAATACTTATTTTTTCGACCGTAGGTAACATAATTACTTTGGTTATAATTTTTTTATATTAAAAATCAAGTTAAATGTGCACATATTAAGTAAGATATCTATAGGAACTCAAAAGGCAAAAGTCCCCCTAAAAACATTTATTTTTATTAACTATGAAATTAAGTAGCGGCTTACACAAGACACTATGCTCCAAATTTCATTGTGTAGTTTTTGAGTAAAATGCCTGTGACAGTGTGTTTATAAGTTGTTATATGCAGAATAATTAGTCTGATCAGGGTCCTTATTCACTATGTTTTATTTCGTTTTCGCGGCAAGCCCGCGTGCGTGTGCGCTCAAAGGTGTCTGCGCGCATGCGCGATGCATATCTTAGTGCAGCTCTCTATAAACCATTATGTCAAGATTTTGACAGTCAAAAGCGCGGACTTGAAGCGAAAACGAAAAAAAGATAGTGAATAAGGACCCAGTGCTTTGGATTAAGTGCCAATATATCGATTTATACAGGACATCGGTAATATAGTTAAATAAATTATCAACGTCACATAGTACAGTGGATAAAGGTGCATCGCGTCTAAAAAGTAATTTATATGCCGCGAGCGGCCGTGATGCACGGAAATGAACCATAAACTATTTGACATTTCCAAGTAATTTCATTATGGTCTTTTTATACCACTTTAACAAAGAGGTCTTCTTACAAAATGGTCTTCAAATGAAAACTCAAAAATAAATGTTTTGTGTGTCTGTAACAGAATTTTTTGAGGATAAAACGCTTAAGTTAAAACATTATTAATTTTAAATTAGAACAATATTGACATTAGTCAAAAACAATTGACATCTTTCATTTTTATAATTACGTTAATCTTAAGCATACCTAACTGACATAATCTTGAAATAAATACTTATAAATTCTGTTTCCATATTACTATTGATGATAAAATAAATGCATGGTAAAATAATATTAATTATAGTAGCGTACACATTATCCTTTTATATTGTAAGCCATATTGGTAGGACATAGCTGAACTGTAACATTAATGTACCATCTTATGTAAAACCTATGATCCACAATAAAGAATATTGAATTGAATTGAATTGAATTGTGATTACGGAGACCGAGTAGTCTATTGAGCAAGCAGCAATTTGAGCTCTAGATTTTCATAATAATAATATCTTAATATCTTGGGTAAACTCACACAACGCTATCTGATCCCAAACTAAGCAGAGCTTGTACTATGGAAACCAGGCAACTGATAAAAATACTTATATAATACTAAATACATACATATTATAGATAAATAACACCCAGACACAGAATAAATCATTATGCTCATCACACAAAGTTTTATCCTGGGTGGGGATCGAACCCACGACCTCTTGCGTAGCAGTCGGATACACTCCCACCACGCCACAGAGGCAGTCGTAAAATAATCGTGTCCTACATTCTGGGACCCTCTTCATTTAAGGTTCTAGCTACCTATGTCTAAACTATGAGAGCCCATTGCTCTCTCTCTACTCTTTTAATCCAACTGCACCATTTCTCTTTTCGTGTGCCGAATTACAGCCGATTTGGTGATTAGATCACAGAAAACCGGGTAAAAGAATCTGGATAAAATTTGGCACTAGGTTAGATAATGAGTCTGGAATAGCACATAGATTTTTAAGCTATTGCATAGCTTCTATCGCGGGCCTTGAGCGTGGAGACCGAATCCAGAAATCCCGTAACGAAAATAACCTAACACCCCCCACTCCGACCGGCACAGCGGTGATACTTTTTGTTTTGCCATCTTTCGATGAATAGCAGAACTTTTAATGACATTTTTTTAATTTAAAAAAAACTTAAAAAAAAATCTTTTTTAATTGCTTAAGTTGATAAAAATGCTATGCAATGGCTTTACCGCGGCAGTTCCAGAAAAGTGTACGGTTCCCTTGCTACAGATTTATGTTTTCAATGCTAACGAAGTTACAGAAATGAGCTATGTGATATAACAGAGAAATTAACCTTCAAACCATTACATTCCAGCACCTATTTGCCTCCCGGAGCGTGGCTCAGATTTCCTGGGCCAGTACGGCTGGGCGGCAGGGTGGGGCGCGCTGAGCCCAGGGTCGAGGCTGCGCCCGCGCACGCTGCAAGCAGTCGACGTGCCCGTGTTGGATAACAGGGTCTGTGAGCGGTGGCATAGAGCTAACGGTAAGGAGTAAACATTTCATTAAAAATATTTTGAGATAGGCTGACTAGGAATTTGCCGACTTACTGACTGGCCGAATCGGGTATTTGAATGACAAGTCAAATCAGTATAAATTTAAAAAAATGACAAAACGATTCGTTCTGTAGAGATTTGTATGCAATTTAACATTGTGACGTCATTATGTTCTGGTTTCAAATCATTTACTTTTAGTATTTATTTTGATGATTATAAATACTAAAACATATTAAATTATGCACGAATATATATTTTTAAGATCATTTAAAGGCATATTATTACTTGGTAAGTGTAAAATAATTTATTGTTTTTGATTGATTTGACATTCAAATACCTAATTGTGGGTAGCAAAAACGGCGATTAGTTGGCCGACTAGTCTATCAAACAGACAATTTTTTAAATGTAGCAATGAGCCTTATTGTGATCATGTTCTGTGCAATCAGGCGCCATACCATGAACATCAAATTATTTGCCAAGTGCAGGGCTGTTTAACTTCATGTTTGAACTTGACGGATGTTAGTCGTTGAACTGCTGTAAACTGCAAAGAGTAGGATATTTGACCATTGACGTAGAGACCAGGGGGTCAATTCACGTATTTAAAGCAGTGCAGTTGCAGTTCAGTTGCAGTTAAGTTTCGATTAAAATGGCCATTTTTGTATTCTTGTAACTTTGGGATCGATCTCAAATACGCTTGCGCCAAGTATGCGTCTCGAGAGCGCAATAACGACATTCTAGTTTTAGCAAGCGTTTTTGAGATCGATCCCAAAGTTACAAGAATACAAAAATGGCCGTTTTAATCGAAACTTAATTTCAACTGAACTGCAACTGCACTGCTTTAAATACGCGAATTGACCCCCAGGACTGCGCCATAACCTCACAAAATTGACCACTGTCTAGAAAGAGACAACGCTACTAGTGGACAATACCTGTCAAAGAGACAGTGCCGCACGAGTTTTTCTCTCTTTCACGCTTTGCAATCAATATGTACATATTTGGGTATTTGACTACTATCAAAATAAAATATTTTATAATAACCATGGAAAAATATGTCATTAAGTGTTCTGAAAAAAATATGGTCATTTATTAATTTAACGTGTTTATAAAATTTTAATCATAAAGAGAAATACTAGAAGTATATGATTTGACCATATAAAACGTGACGTCATAAGCTAGCATTCCATACAAATTTGTACGTTTCTTAAAAAGCGACTGATTTGACTTCATTCAAATACCCTATTGAAAGGGATGGCGCGGTCCAGGTCTATGCGTCAAAGTATTTGACAAAAGGCAAATCGTAGTCTTCATAAAGGGGCGTCTAAACGGGCCATTTTGTACGGCAATTTGTGGCGGCACTATTGGCAACAAATTGCTCGGCCAATAATGGCAATATGTCTGCAATTGTATGTGTATGCGCATGTCTGTCTCCTAAACGGGCTACACAAATCGACAACAATAAAATAGAGAGCGACTGAAACAACAACAAAATTGGCCGGGCAACATTGCGGAAAATCGATTGCTCAGCGATCGTCCGGCAACCATCAAATCAATATTGGAGAGTACTGCCATGTTGCCGGCCACAACATTGCCACCACAAATTGCCGTCAAAAATGGCCCGTTACAAAAGCGCTCTGTACAAGAATGAAATACTAGCGTGTGATGTCATAATTTCAATGATCAAATCATTTACTTTTAGTATTTCTTTTGATGAATAAAAAATAACAAACACGTTAAATTATGAACGAACATATTTTTTCAGAATACTTTATTACATATTATTGCATAATTAGTACAAAATGATTAATTATGATAGTAGTCAAATACCCAATTGGGTTGATGTCAGATACACTCCCACCGCGCCACAGAGGCAGTCAAATCTTATCATGTGGACGCTAAATTCGACTTTGGCGGACATATCTCAGTGCCGTAGTTGGTAGTGGCGGTACCCTTAAGGTTCAAGGGTTCAAGTCCCGCCTGAGACGAATTTTTTTCATAAAATTAGCATAAACAATGTTTTAAAAATTACAAAAAGTAATGAATTATTATATTAATTAAGTAAAGTAATTGGCAAGAAATGCCTATAAAAATTACTATAATATTCGGCTTACGACATCATAATTTATTAAAATGCTCTCTGTAACGAAGCAATAACAAATGCCGTGATAGTTCTTTAACTATCGGCTAGATGGCGCATGTGAGGGCCCAACTCGCGTGCAGGAAATGATAGAAAAACTTGAGGTCTAATAACTTAGTCCAGATACTCAAACAGATTCTTCAAATTTTTATTTCAAAAATGCAATTACTGTATTAATTGGCAAGAAATTCCTATAAAAATAAATATAATATTCAGCTTGCGACATCTTAATTTGTAAAAATGCTCTCTGTAACGAAGCAATAACAAAAGCCGTGATAGTTCATTAACTAGTTGAGGTCTAGTAACATAGTCCAGATAGGTGGTTTGATTCCGGCCCCGTTTGGTGTACGGAAAGTCTCAGATTCGATTCCCGGGTCTAGACTTCAAATTTTGCAATTATTGTAATAATAAAGTAATTGCCAAGAAATGCCTATAAAACAACTATAATGCATCTTACGTCTTAATTCCAGGTATCAACGTAGTCATCTACCCCGAGATGCTTTGCGCAGGCTACCGCGGTGGTGGCAAAGACAGTTGCCAGGGCGACAGCGGTGGCCCTCTTATGCTAGAAAGAGCAGGCAGATGGTATCTCATCGGGGTTGTCTCCGCCGGGTACTCCTGCGCATCCAGGGGCCAACCAGGCATATATCATAGAGTGGCTCATACCGTGGATTGGATATCCCATGCCACCACGCTATCATAGCATTGATAGATAAAGAATACGAAACTTTTAGTGAGTGGCGATTCTATGACTAGATATTATGTGCCGATTTTTGTAGCTTCTTCATCTCTTTCTATTAATGGTGTTTAGAGAAGGATGGAAGAATTTTTTACGTCAGTCTTTTGAGGTGAAGTTGTGAATTAATTCTATGGTTTTCAACATTGAAAAGATGATTTAACAGATTATTGTTACTTCAGTGTATTTGTAATACAAAATATTTTTGTGGATTTAATACTACGTCAATGTGTAATTAATAGTGGGTGTACTTATACCATGTATTCAAAGTGCGTCGCGTCAGTACTATACTCTATTTCTTTAAAAAGGAATTTAAGAATTTTCGTAATATTCTTGAGCTTACGAAGACTATTCCAATTAATTTTTGGATAAACACAATAAGCTCGAAGCCATAGACGATTTTGAGACACGAATGGATTAAATTGATGTTCTCGTCTCTGTATGTCACCATCTCATTTTCGATCGAAACTTCGTTAACATTGAATTAGAGTAGGCCTCCAGTTGCGACGCGTGATGCGTCAGGTGTAACGTCTTCAGTCAAACTTTATACATCACCAGCCTTTCACACGAGTTATATTTATTTTTTATAGCCTATGTGTTATTCTAATATATAAAATACATTACTTTAAAGTTGCATCAAAATCCATTTAGTAGTTTTAGTAAAAGCACAACAAGTAGATATGATTCCATTCATCCTCACAAACGTTCGAACTTTTATTAATAGGACGTCTCGGACGTAACTATAGTTTAAGACTAAATTGAAATTGACACGGAACTGTGTAACTATATTTAAAAGGAAATGGATTTTGATTTTGATTTTTGAGTACAGAGTGTACACATTAGATGCCTAAGAATTCGCGCGAATTTCAGCGTCGACGTATGAATGCGCAAGCCTTCTTCGTATATTATTATGTAGAAAATAGAAGTTATTATGCTACGCAACATAGATCTCGCCACAATTCTGTCAATATAAATTGAGCCTTATACCATTCGCTACAAATTACACATTGACTTATTATTAAATTATAACCGTATCAAATTAAGTAAGTCATTTGGTTTTGTTTATATTTCAGCAGTAAAACGTTATTTCTTAACTTTAAGGCACAATATTGTTACTCAAATTCTAGTGATGGTTTCGCTATTATTAAGAGGCTAAATTTAATTCTTTGAATAATATTTGTACTCAACATTGATTTGTAGACGATATGTAATGCCACATATACATCTAGGCGACATGATAGACGGCATATCCACTTCTGTCATTTGCAGCCTCGTTCAAGATCGCTATTCTGACATATTTGATGCCGTCAGAATTCAGTAGGCCTACTCTCTTTCTTCAAAACGAAAGTTGTTAATTTTCGTTTACTTAAATTTCTTAAGTCTACGGGGACTATTCTATTTTTTTTTTAGTTTATGCACAAGAAGTTCCAACCCATGGACGATTTTCTGGAACGAGTGGATTAAATAGATGTTATTACCACCTAATTTTTGATCGAAATTTCATTTTCGTTGAACTAGAGTAAGCCTCCTTCCCACGGCCTTTAGTATATCGTCGGTCCACCTAGAGAGAGACCTACTTACGCTGCGTCTAGAACATGGCCGCTACTCATGTGAAAAAAACTACAATCAAATTTTGTACTTATAATATTCAATGGGTTAAATAATAGCTTTAAATCAGTATAAAGAAAAAGAGTATAGAATAAACAACAGTTACAAACGTACATTCCAATACCATAAGGTAATACAAGACAAAGAAATTGACAACCATTTTTAAGTAATTTTCCATATGATAATTAATTATTTGGTTACAAATTGTTTGAAAACATAAAAACAATTTTATAAATAAATAACGACAATAAGAAAAATAATTGTGTAATGTAAATATTACATTAATTACGCTGCAGGACATATATACCAAACGTCTGCGCGTCTTACGTAGAAGACGAATGCGGCGCGACGCGACGGGACGCGCTTGATGCCATTTATGTGTCTAATAAAACTATTTAACTACCAAAATGTAATAACCACAGGCTAAAAACCATTCAGCGTGCTTGAAATTTAAACAATAATGTCTAAATTTTAATCATATAAATTGAATGACTTGGAAATGAGAATGTGTTTGTATGTTCTACAGGTAAATCACGCGTGTAGTTATCATACATTTTAATCACGCTAAATGTTTTTGGGCCATTTATCTCCACATGATTGTGTATAGGGAAGCGTCTCACCTCTTATAGAGTATGCTGTCGTCTAGCTCCTGTTCGTCACGTCCCGTTGCGCCGTATTGCTAGCTCACGCTGACTTATGGGCGTACTTAGGATTATGGGGGGGGGAGGCAGTCCATCGATATTGAGGCCTTAAAATCCCCCCCCCTTTCCCCTTAGGTACGCCCTAGACCACTTCGTTGTACGACATTTCATTTACATTCATATTGTATAGATAGACTTACCATCGAATTAATGTAGTAGTAACCCCCTATTCCATCAAATAGTCAATAGGATAGCAATTTTTCTTGTACTCGGCAAATGTTGTGTTTGAGACAGCTGGCGTCTCACTCACTCGTTAGAGAGAGACGTTCAGAGTGAAAAAGATGAGTATAGTTCTTGTAAATATGTGTACAAAAAACTACAAGCAACGCACACATTTGGACCGCTTATTATATAAATAAAGACATTATAGAATATTTTTAAGAACTATACTTAGAGTCGAAATACATCTGATGACTTGCTGCTTTATTGCCTTCAGTTTACTATTAGGTGGTGCTGTCTCACTCAAGCAAAAGTAATAGTCTAGTGACAGAAAGAGAAGTAAAATAGTCAGATGTAGTACAACTCTAAAGCGAATGAGTAGTTGAATTGTTTTGTCGAGTCACGCATTTTTAGTAATTTGAACAAAAAATCTATCAAAATAGACTATTTCTACATTTCTACACTCATTTAATTTGTAAGTTTTTATTGTGATACAATTAAAATTCAATTTAAAAACGATGTTTCATAAATACTCGCTAAAATTGCAATATTTTAATATTAATTTTGGAATAAAATTAAGTGCCTTAGTAAGAACATTTAGACTGGAGATAGTATTTACATATTTGTACCTACACCTAAATTAGAATTGGCGAGTCGATCGTTGATATTTGAATATAGTTGTATTCAGCTAACTTTGATGACATAGTTCTAGTAACGATTGCGATTGTTTATCAAGATTTTGCGTGTTTTAGATATTCAGTTTGGTACAAAATCGTTTTGCCTTAATGGCAAAATAATACAAATAATTTATTTTTTTAAATACAAAGACTAAATTAAAGCCAAGACTAGATTTATTTATGTAAAAAGGCCAAACTTTCACATTTATAACATCACAACGTTGTTAAAATATTACACATTTATTTTGAAAAAAATCTAGGTAAATATCATATTTGTCTATGTATAAAACAAAGTATTATTTAAACGATATGAAACTGCCCGAGTAGTGATAAGATCTAATGAAACGATTAAAACATCGGTCTCGTTGTGTTTAGCGATCACGAAAACTGTCGTATCGTTATTAATAGCATTTAATGTAAGTCTGATATCATCTCCAGTTTATATGTTTTGTTTTTTACAATTTGTAAATATCCTGCTATGTGTAAATAAATAACAAAATACATTTTACCATTTTTAAATGTAAATAAATTAAAATAAGTAAGTATTAATTTAAAAAAAAGCGCTTGAAGTAAGTTATTCTGCTTTTAATTTATTTTGTACCATTTTTTCTATTTTTGTTAAAAAAATGAATAATGTTTAAGCATTTTTATTGACACTGACAAAAATGTCGTTGATAAAAACTTTATTTAATGTTAATTTAAATTAATAAATTGTATTTATTGTTAATTTTAATTTGTTGTTTTATTTGTATTGAACACTTGTTCTTTTGAACTGGCAACTAGGCTTATAGTATCGTATTTTAATCTCATCACAGGTTAGTAATCTACACAGGACGCACATGTAGTGAGTGCAGGCACAAATGTCCTCTCTCACTCACTGGGACTGAAATAAAGGTAAGTATTTAAATTAAAAATTATACATTAATTAATATGAAAAAGAGAAAAGGTTGCCTTTTCTTTTTTTCATATTATTTATATAAATATAAAAACTTAAGTTATGAGATGTGGGTGACAGTCAGTTACGATTGCGAGACCACCTGATTATAACTTTTGAAGGGTAACTGTCACAGAGTATTTGTAGCACTGTAACTATTACAAATTAATGGTTGAATTTACAATTGATTCCGAGCTTTTACTAAAGGTTGGCATTCAAAACTCAAAATTGAAGGCGAACCAGGCAGGTAACCTTACAAAAAATACTGATGATAATAAAAATAGAAAATGCGAGTGCTACTCGCGCATCGAAGGTTCCGTACAAGTGCAACAGGATTAGTTGCACTTGCTGATATTTCGATCTATTGCCACTGAAGCATGGACCCCACAAAAATATTATTAAAAACTAGCTGTCCCGCGCAACTTCGTCTGCGTAAATTTTACCCGCTTTTGAAACATTTTTCATTGCTGCTCCGCTCCTATTAGTCATAGCGCAATGTTATATAGCCTATATCCTTCCTCGATAAATGGGCTATCCAACAAAAATATTTTTTCAAATCGGAGCAGTAGTTCCTGAGATTACCGCGTTCAAACAAACAAACAAACTTTACAGCTTTATAATATTAGTATAGATAAGTAAAAAAACCGTAAATTCTTTCAAAATTTTTTAATTAACTATATTTAGTTTGGTTACAATATAGGTTAAAACTAGTGATATTAAACTTATGTTGGTAACTAGGTATTTTTCTAAAAAAAGATAACTAGCAGTGTAGGTCCTACATTAATAGCAATCCCATCCAGTTAACCCATCCAGCTAAGTTGCTTGTGTTAGGAGTGGGTTTACGTCGGTAGTATAATGGGAGGGATTCGAACCCGCAGCCTCTGGGTTGCGAGTCCGATGACTTAACCACTAGGTTACCGCTGCTTTATCATCATCATCATTAGATGAAAATTAAGTACTTAACGATAAATCTATGAATAAATTTTCTACAATAAATTAGTTTTTTTTTTACAAATTCGTCCAAAATATTATAAAGTTCCTTTTTATACATATAAAAGTAGGCATCTGTTTGACCTAATTTTAATACTGTAAAAGTATCTATGGTGTAATTAAAGAATGTAAAATGTATGGATTTGGAAATTATAAATCGAGTCTAATTTCAGTGTCAAAATATTGTTGATTGTTGACACGGAAAAAATGGCCGATAGTTTTTTTGCGTTTTACCTCATTTTAAGCACAAAAGATTGTCACAATTAGGTTTTTAGAACATATATTTAGAATTGTCCTATTTCTACCTACATTTTGGGTATTTTTTATTTTGCTGTATGTATTAAACTCAAGTATTTATATAGGTTTTTCTGATGGTATTGTGAACGCCACGTCGTATACATCGAGTTCCCGGAGAGGTCGCACAAGCATCATTGTATCTTATTCTAGTATTAGCCGGCAATCAAGTGGGTAGGCAGTGATAGTTTATTTAAAAAGAAGTATATTTGGATAGTTTAGTATAATATAGTTTAATGATATCAAAATTGTGGAACGACAACCAAATCGAGAATTACAATACCTATGGTGTGACGACAAATCTGTGGCGTTAACTAAAAATCGGCTAGACACAAAAATCATAAAATATCTCAAAAAACAATAAAATAAACTGTCAATTTTAAAATCATTTTCATTACAGGATTATTTATTTTCTGCTATTGTGTTTGTTTTTTCATTTTTCTCATAAAATAAATTACCAACCAATAGGAATACGATGTTTGCGTACAAATGTTTTCAATACTTTGTATAGAGGGCGGTAGTATCGGTTTAAAGCTGATGCTGATATGGTTTCTTCTTCAATGGTCTCCTGTTAGATTTCACTCCAGTGCTGTGAGTGACCACGGGACATTAAATCTCTGAAACAAAGAAATTAGATTATAGCTTTTTATATTTTTTACCAGACTGCGACAAAAGAGCGGTAATGTTTTTCGAAGGTATGACTATTTCTGTCTTATTCTTTGGCAAGCCTTTTGGGCTGTACGCCCAAAAGGCTTGACAGATTTCATCAAGTGAGATCTCGTTGGATTCGTCTCAATTGGAGTGGGTATACAATTATAAATTTACTTAATAATAATAATTATTGCGGCATGTCGTATAGGAGGTGTTAAGCTTTTAGCAGAAACCCCTACTATACGACCAAGGTGCGCCGTACCCGCGTGGCAATGCAGGATTAAGCGCCGTATTGCCGAGGCAAGGGTACTCATCGGCAAGTTGTCCTGCTTCAGGGCCGGGAACACTCGCCCGAGAGTGATGCGCTTTGTGAAACGGGCATTCTTGGGGACTGACATCAGACCTCAGGATTATATGTCCCGTGTCACAGAGCGCATCGACTTCCTGAAGCAAAAAATCTATGCATGAGCAAACCGAATACGCAGGTACAAAAAACGCGTGGACAGGTATAACGTGAACTGCATGTTCCAAAGAGACCAAAGGTGGGTGTATAGAGACTGGCAGCGAACGGATCAAGGTGTGGATGGCGGGCATCTACCAAATGCTGAAGCGACAAGCTCGTTTTGGCGTAACATTTGGGCGGAGCCTGTCACCCACACAGAGGGGGAATGGATGCGTGACGTTGAACGAGCGTGCGAACTTATTCCGGAAATGGAAGATATTAACATTAACAGCACAGACGTAGCCAGTGCAGTCCGTCCTTTTTCTAATTGGAAATCTCCAGGCCCAGACGGACTGCACAACTTTTGGCTGAAATGGCTACGCAGTTCGCACGCTTGTTTGGCATCGCAATTCCAGTCCACCCTAGAATCTGCGTCGCTGCCAGCCTTTATGACTAAAGGAGTGACCCACCTGCTCTATAAGACCGGTAGTACCTCGGACCCTAGAAATTATAGACCGATAACTTGTTTACCATCGATCTATAAACTTCTTACATCCATTCTGAGAGCTAAAATAAATAAACATATACACACAAACTCCATCATGTGTACCTCTCAGAATGGATGTAGAAGTGAAGCCCGCGGTACTAAAGAGCTTCTCCTCATTGATATGACTATTAGCCAGCAGGTTCGCCGCAACCGAAAGGATCTATCGGCATGTTGGATAGATTATAAGAAGGCGTATGACTCCGTGCCACATACATGGCTTCTGAGGGTGCTGAAGTTGTATAAAGTTAATACAACTTTATGCACCTTCTTGAAGTCGTGTATGGGACAATGGAATACGGTTCTTACCTATCCAGGGTGCCGAGGGATCCAAGGAAGTGGCGGCGTACCTGTAAGGATTGAGCGGGGTATATTCCAGGGTGACACTCTGAGTCCCCTTTGGTTCTGCCTAGCACTGAACCCACTTAGTACCTAGGTTGCGACGTGGTGGTCAGGTCATATCCCACTTGCTGTATATGGATGACTTGAAGCTCTTTGACCCCACCAGCTCCCAGCTAATAGCGTTACTGAAGGTAACTGAAACCTTTAGTAATTCTATTAGAATGGAGTTTGGTGTTGACAAATGTGCAGTCGTTCATATAAAGCGAGGGCGGGTAATGGAATCCGAAGGGACTCAACTCTCGGATTCCATTCACTTAAGATCACTTCTCGCAACCGAGACCTATAAGTATTTGGGTATATCGCAGGCACTGTGCATTAATGAGGTTGACATGAAACAGCTGTTGCAAGAACGTTTCTTCGGTCGCCTGAAAAAAGTGCTTAATAGCCTTTTGTCAGGTGGTGTCAATAAGATCCGGGCTTGCAACAGTTGGGTCATGCCACTTCTAATGTACTCCTTCGGTATACTCAAGTGGACTCAGACAGAATTAGACACCCTGGATCGAAAAGTCCGTACACTCATGACGTCATACCGAATGCATCACCCGCGTTCATCTGTGATGAGATTGTATATCCCGCGGAAGTGTGGGGGCCGGGGTTTGTTGAACCTCAAGTCCCTTTATAACCGCGAGATATACAATCTCAGAGAATATTTTCTCCATATGGACGTGGGTGTGCATCGGGATGTTGTCGCGGTGGACACCGGGCTTACCCCGCTCTCCTTGGCTAAAGAGAACTGGCGCAGGCCTGTAGTACTTGGAGTCAACGAACGCAGGGAGGTATGGTATGGCAGAGCAAGGAGCTTCACGTCTTGCTAACGGCGAGTACTTGCACAGACACAATCAAGTAGCCAGGATAATCCATGAAATACCACCTTGTGGACGTTGAAGTCCCGTACTACAGGTACGTTGCTGAGCCAGTTCTTGAAAATAGTCGTATCACGTTGTACTGGGATCGCTCTATCATCACAGACAGGACTGTTGTCGCTAACAAGATATTGTGCTGATAGACCGATCTGAGCGCCGTGCAATGATTGTCGACATTACCATCCCCCATGACGAAAATCTCGTGAAAGCCGAAAAGGATAAACACATAAAATATCTGGATCTGGCGCACGAGATGGTCGACATGTGGGATGTTGATTCGGCAATCATTGTACCGATAGTCGTCTCCGTTAATGGTTTGATTGCCAAGAGCCTCGACCAACACCTTGAGAGGCTCGCGTTAGACGGTTGGATCAAGCGCTTGATGCAGAAGACAGTACTTCTGGACACGGCTCGCATTGTGAGGAGGTTCCTTTCTCTGGGGCCGTAACCACCGGTAGCTTGGTCCCTGTACCCGATGCCGGTGGGACACTATTTTTTATATTTTTAAATGTATTTTTTTTATATATATTTAAAAATGTAATTTATAAGAAAAAAACGAAATAAAGAGAATAATAATTAAATTCAAGATTTTGACGCAAAATTCATCGTTTTTCACAGAAATTCCAAATTCCATTATGTGGAATCCAAATTAAGGGAAGGTGATATCAGAGGTGCCTCCAGACTACTTTTCAGTACTGACGAAGTCGCGCCTTGCTCTCCGCTACGCTCGCGGGTCTGCAGAGTAAGCACCCAGCGCCTCTAGTTCATCTTTCCTTCCCGGACGCTCCTGACGCTGATGCAGACTGCCTCTGCGTCACTGCCAAGGAGGTGCTTATAGCCGTTGGCTCCTTTAGAAATGGATCTGCTGGCGGCTTTGACGGTTTGTCGCCACAGCACTTAAAAGATTTATTATGCCCAAGTGCTGGTCCGGCTGGCGAGGGCCTTTTAAAGGAGCTGACGGCTTTAGTCAACATGATGCTCTCCGGCAATGTGGACGAGGCCATCATTGATATTTTGTATGGGGCGAACTTATGCGCCCTGTGTAAGAGAGATGGTGGTATTCGTCCAATTGCCGTAGGGTGTACTTACAGGCGTTTGGCGGCCAAACTTTGTTGTAAATATTACAGCGAATATTTGTCTAGTAAATTACAGCCTTTGCAACTTGGCTTCGGTTCCAAGGGAGGCTGTGAGGCTGCCATTCATGCCCTGTCGACTTACCTTGGCAGTGGTAAAGGAGAGGTCATCTTAAAGGTTGATCTGAAGAATGCCTTTAACTCTGTCAATAGGGACACTTTGTTGACACAAGCAAAATTAGAAACACCCAAAATTTATAAATTTCTTTTTCAATGTTACAGATATCCATCCAAATTACTATACAAAGATAATCTTTTAAGTTCGGCAGTTGGTTGTCAACAGGGTGACCCGCTAGGACCAGCCATTTTTAGTTTAGCCATACAACCGATAGTTCGGCAATTAAATTCTAAATTTAATGTTTGGTATCTGGATGACGGTACTCTCGGAGGAGACGTGGACACAGTCTTGAACGACCTGGCTTTAATTAAAGATAAATTTAAATCAATTGGCTTAGAGTTAAATTCTAGTAAATGCGAAATTTTCATTGCTGATAAGATTAATAGAACTACAGTTTTTTCAAAATTCAATTCTTTGGCTCCAAATTTAAAAATTATAGAAAACAATTCTTTCCGCCTCCTTGGGTCCCCAATTCTAGAAGATTCCTATGTTCCCTTCGTAGAAGAGAAAATCCAAAATTTTAGTGACGTTTCAGACCGACTACTCCAAATAAATATACACTCGGCCTTTACAATTATTCGATACTGCCTTTTCGTCCCAAAATTTACCCATGCTCTTAGGTCTACCCAACTTTTTAAACATTCGGCACTTTTAGAAAAAATGGACAAAGTCATTCAAAACAGAACGACCGAGCGTGGCTACAGGCGTCCCTACCTGTTCGCCTAGGCGGCCTCGGCGTTCGCAAAATTTCTGACGTAAGTTTACCAGCTTTTCTGTCTTCGGTCCACAGCACCGAAGGATTAACCAGGAATATTTTAACGCCTACACTGGTTAATTCTGAAGTGTTGTGTAAGACTGAAGCGCTGAACGCTTGGAAAATGGCTTGCCCTAATACTGACTTACCCGCTAACCCCTTCTCCCAGAGGCAATGGGATAGAGCGCTGTGCAGCATAGTAAGAGAACATTTAATTAGCACATCATCGAACGCTGCAGAGCGCGCTCGCCTGTTGGCTGTGGGGGAATGGGAATCGGGTCTTTGGTTACAGGCACTTCCATCGCCCAATATAGGCACTATGTTGGATGATACGACATTTCGGATTGCTGCGTGCCTACGTTTAGGCGCTTCGTGTGTTTCTCCACATCGATGCCACTGTGGAGAACTGGTCACCGGCCTTGGACACCACGGCCTATCGTGTAGTAGGAGCTCAGGCCGTATATCTCGGCATGCCAGTCTGAACGATATAATCCGTCGGGCTCTTGTCACCGCTGACGTTCCAGCCATGCTTGAACCAAATGGTTTGGCGCGCGACGATGGCAAGAGACCGGATGGTATGACATTGCTGCCATGGAGGATGGGGAGGCCATTGGTATGGGACGCAACTTGTGTCGATACCCTTGCGCCCTCCCATCTTTCAAGCACTTCAGACTGTGCCTGCGCAGCTGCTGCATCAGCGGAGACTCTCAAACGTCGCAAATATGTAAATCTAATTGAAGATTATATATTTGAGCCGTTTGGGGTCGAGACGCTGGGTCCGTGGGGTCCAAGTGCCCGACTTCTTTTTAAGGAAATTTCTAATCGGCTTATCAGTTCTTCACGTGACCCGAGGGCTGGGTTTTTCTTTGCACAAAGAATAAGCATTGCTATTCAACGTGGCAATGCTGCCAGCCTTCTGGGTACGTTACCAGTCGACATCGATGGAGAAGAATATTTCGACGCGTAAACGGGTCTTGCCTTTTTTTATTTTACTTGGTTTTGTTAGTTTGTAAATATATGTAAATAATTAGTTAGTTGTAAAAAATATATATTAAGTTATTTATATATAAATGTATATTATTTAAAATTATATTCTTTTAGTTACTTAATTTTTTTTATGCATGTCCATCTGGCTGGAGCTCGTCCTACCTTACGGTTACCGAGTCGCGGTCGCGACTCGTTGGCTTCAAAGGTCATCGGTCATTGGGCCATTTCAGCTCTTTGTCGTATGACCACGTGGTAATTTTTCTCCGAAGACTATGCCTACCTTAAAATTTTCCCAGCAGCCTTAGAACCGTAAATATCACATCTACTCAAGCTGATAGTGTCTGGTAAAGGATCGGTGACGCTTCGACGACCGAACACGGCAGCTTTGCAGAGTTTTTCAAAAAGTTGATGTTGGAGAAAACTGCTTAGAAAGTATCTGAAAATTGGGCATGACGTAAGTGAATTGATTGCCTGATAGGAATTTTTATACTCAATTTAATAAAAAATTGGCGAGCGTCTGATTAAAAACTTTGTTACAAAAAAAAAAAACTGGCTTCAAAAATAAATATAAGGTAACTAAAAAGCAAAAAATAATATAGGTACAATAACAAAAAATAATTAAACATTTTGAAGTTGGTGCCAGGAAATTTAGTTTTATGTTTGTTTAGGCACCAACTTCAAAATATTCAAAATTTTAGTAATGGTCTATCTAATTCTAGTCTCTAGTATCTAACTCTAATTTCTAGGTAATTTTGTTTTATGTTTTTTTTTTATTTTGTTATTGTGAGCTATTATTTACGCCCACTATTTTTTAAAGAAATAAATAACATCTAAAATACCTGATATACGGTGTATTATCTGGTACATGAAACTTGGCTCCAGCATCAAAATACTCCTCTCCCCTCTCTCCTGGCGGAGCCACGCCTTGCAACTCTTCTACTAACTCCCAAAAACCCTTGTTATCTCTTTCCAATTTCCCTTCAAAATATTTCCACCTGTATTCATCCAATAACAGAGCAAATGGAATTTGTGGCAGTTTGTCCAGAGCTTGTTTGAATAGCAGTTGCATATCTGTAGTTAATTCTTTAGAATTAAATAACATAGGAACTTTATTTTCCAAAACATCACCTGTTTCAACATGTTTAACTATTTTGACTTCATTATCAATATCGACATCTTTAAGATCATGTATTTTGTGTTTGCCGTGATTTAATTCTTCATTAACATCAAGACTGTTAATAACATCACTTTCTTTTGATTTTTTATCTTTAATGTCAATATTAGGATGTAAAATTTCTTCAGAATCTATTATATCTTCTTCGAAATTAATAGATGTATCGTCTATGGAATCTTGGTCTGTATAATTATTCGATGTATAAAGTAACGAATCGTTGATAAGACCAAGCCTGTTTAAGTGTTGTGGTGTAAGCACACCATACATTATGGTATCCCCAATGGTTTCATGTAGTGCTGCGTTTGCTTGCTGTAATGAAGCAGAAAAATAAATCACTCTTAGATTTTTTTAAAGCATTCTTATCTTTTATTATGAATTAGCTTTCGCCCGCGGCTCCGCCCGCGTGGATGTCGGTTATCGAGATAAAAACTATCCTATGTCCTTCCCCGGGACTCAAACTATATCCATACCAAATTTCAACTAAATCGGTTTAGCTGTTTGAGCGTGTAGCATAACAGACAGACAGACAGTTACTTTCACATTTATAATATTAGTATGGAGTATGGATTGACAAATTTATGTAAGGGAAAACAAAACGAGAAATGAGTAATGGCTTTACAAATATCAATTGGTTGGGCAGTGACCTGGATTGTCAAGAAGATACCTCAGGAATGCTTCCCAGCCTGAGTTTCTAACTAATTCTCTCATACATTTATTGTTTAGGTACAAGCTTTCGTTCGCGGCTCCTGCCTGCATATCAACTATCGCGAAAAAAATATCCTATGTCCTTTCCCGGAACTCAAACTATCTCCATACAAAATTTAATCTAAATCGTTGCAATGGTTTAAGCGTGAAAACGTGACAGACAGAGTGACTTTCATTTCACATTGATTATATTCTGGATGAAATTTATTGTACTTCCTCAGTCAACCGGTTATTTTAATTACCTACCTAGTTGTTTTGGGTTTTTTTTTTAAATAAAAAGATAACTAGCAATGTAGGATTGAGTCCCACATTACTAGCAATCTTGTTAACCCCTCCAGCTAAGCTCAAAGGCTTGTGTTAGGAGTGGGTTCACGTCGCCTCGATTTCCGTCGGCTCGGCCCTCGTACAGGTCCGGGCCCAGATGAAGTATCTGGGCCTAGTGGTAGACGGGCGGTGGCTCTTCAACGAGCACTTCCGCATTTTGGCGCCTAAGCTCGAGGCTACTGCGTCCGCACTGGGGAGGCTGTTGCCGAACCTGGGCGGGCCTAGTGCCTCGAGTAGACGGTTGTACACGGGGGTGGTGCGGTCGATGGCTTTGTATGGCGCACCCGTGTGGGCGGCGTCCCTGATCGCCCAGAATCGGGTCCGTTTAGGGAGACCCCCGCGGACCATGGCGGTCAGGGCCATACGCGGATACTGCACGGTGTCTGCAGAGGCGGCATGCGCATTGGCCGGCACACCCCCGTGGGATTTGGAGGCGGAAGTGCTCGCCGAAGTGTATCGGCGGGCGGTGGCTGTTCGTGCAGGGGGTTCGGTGCCCCTGCCCGAAGAGCTACGCGCTTGGCGGGGTGAGGCCCACCGGGCAATCATGGCCCGGTGGGAGGGCCGACTGGAGGCTCCACGGGCAGGTATTCGAACCGTGGAGGCTCTCCAGCCGGTCTTGGAGGAGTGGGCGGGGCGGCAGCACGGGACCCTTTCCTTCCGGCTGGTGCAGGTCCTTTGCGGGCACGGGTGCTTCGGGAAGTACCTGCACACGGTTGCAAGGAGGGAACCGAGTCCCGCCTGCCACCACTGCGACTGCGGTGAGGACTCGGCGCAGCACACCCTCCAGCATTGTCCAGCTTGGGAGGAGCAACGGCGAGTTCTCACCGCAGTGGTCGGAAGTGACCTCTCGTTGCCGGCCGTGGTTCTGTCCATGGTCCGGAGCGAGGGGTCGTGGAATGCGGTCGCATCCTTCTGTGAGGACATCATCTCGGAGAAGGAGGCGGCGGAGCGCGTCAGGGAAGAGAGCTCCCTGGCGGATCCGATCCGTCGCCGGCGAACCGGGCGGCGTCGGCGCGCACATCTGCGCCTTATGCCGCCTTAGGTGGGGCTGCGGGCGGGCGTACGGGGTAAATTGCCCCGCCCGCGGCCTTCCGTGGAGGCGCGGCGCCCTGTGTGTATCCAGGGGCCGCGTAGGTGTGAAATGCCCGGAACGCAACAACATCGCGTCCGGGCATTGCCACTGGGCGGGCCGCCGCGACGGTATAACACATTCCGGCGGCCCGTTCGCGAAGGTGGCGAGCGATACACGGCGGGTTTTTTAGTGGGTGCAAACCCCACACTACCTCCACCGTCATCCCCGGACGGTGGGGGTGTTCGTCAGGATTTTTCCCGCCAAAAGAAAAAAAAAAAAAAAAAAAAAAAGGAGTGGGTTCACGTCAGTAGTATAATGGATGTAAGAATTGATCTTACCCTGAACAGAGCAGGTTGGTTTTCATAAGCCATGTAGTACTGTATATGACCGAGTTCATGATGAAGCACATAGAAGTCTTCTTCGGATGTATCTGAACAATATAGTAACCTGAGAATTTGAATTTGTTTTATTAGCCACATGGTAGAAATAGAATAAGGTAATGTTAGTCTGACCTATCTCTAGGTCCCTAACATAATTAGGTATAACTATAGAATTTTGAAAATCTTGCAAATTAGTTTCAGACTATGTAACATTCCTGTACAGAATTTTTTTATTTTTCAGAATAGTTTAAGATATCTAAGAGCCACTTCTGTAAAAAGTGTAAATTCTTTTTTTGTAATAGGCTTTTTTAAAATTAGACTCCGCCCCTTTTTTTTCATAATCATAATCATTGTGTGTGGTACCACATGTGGTATTGTGGGTGCCACATTACTAGCAATTCTGTTAACCCCTCCAGCTAAGCTCAAAGGCTTCTGTTATTAGTGGGTTCACGTCTGTAGTATATTGGGTAGGATTCGAACCCGCGACCTCATGATTGCGAGTTCAATGTCTTAGCCATTAAGCTATCAAAGCTACCTATACAAAAAAAATAAGTCAACCCGTTGCGGCGTAGAAAAGCACAAAACCAACAAAAACCCCTTATGAATTTCAACATACATACACATAGTATTATGTGTCATAAATAATATTTATTTATAGTAGTATTTTTAAAAAAAGTATTGCAACACTAACCGAAAATCGCCATCTTGGAACATGTCTGCTGCAGTGCCGTGACAGCGCGCTTCGCTGTTATTTACCCGCGCGAACACTGATTCGCGCCAAAACTGATCTGTCATGGCGGGCAGACCCAACGATTGATAGAAGTCTTCTGCTCTTTTTAGCTGAAAATAATCAAGTTGTATTAATAACTAGCTGTCCCGCGCAACTTCGTATGCGTAAATTTTCCCCGTTTTTGCAACATTTCTCGTCGCTGCTTCGCTCCTATTAGTCGTAGCGCGATGTTATATAGCCTTCCTCGATAAATGGGCTATCCAACAAAAAAATATTTTTTTCAAATAAGACCAGTTGTTTCTGAGATTAGCGCGTTTAAACAAACAAACAAACTCTTCCGCTTTGTAATAGATGTAAAGATGGTATGACGGAAATCCATTTTAAATTGATTGCTGAGGAGGGAAGTCACACCTGTCACTTGTAAGTGAATTTCCTATGTTGCAGGTTCTTGCAACTGAGGGTATTCGGACTGTCAATTATTTTATATTTCTCGAAAAGTTAGGGTCACTGCATACTACACTGATTGTGTCCATGTTAACCGACTGCGACACATTCAGTGTAGTCTAACTTTTCGAGAAACAAAAAATTGTGGGTAGATGAAGATTCATCGGCCTTACGGAGTCTTAACATCGTTGCGACAGTCCGCTTGTGACCACGGCCGTTGCAACCTGGTTGAAACGTCAAGCAATTTTAAGGTAAACGCGTTTCTTCGCGCGCGTTAATTCCCGTATAATAAATAGTTATAATCATGCAACTTTTTTTTCATATTAATCATCAAAAAACATGTGTCAATTATTTATTTCGAATGATGAATTGAGAGTATTCCCTGACTACTGCAAAGGTTGAGATTCACAGATAATTTGGAAATGGAATTACAACTTAGTCGGTCCATACGTACCATATGGATCACGGTCCAATTAAGTTCCTTGATGCTTCGATCCAAGTCTATATTATTGGGTAACATGAGGTCCGCCAACGGTTCCCAGTTCTGAGACCATAAGTTGCCTGGAGATAAAAAAGACAGAATTAAAAGTGGAATCTCTGAGAGAAATTGATGCAACTGAAATACGTTTTGGCGATTCTAGGAGGAGGCCTATGTTCAACAGTGGACGTCTTTCAGCTGGAGCGACGACGACGACAGAATACATAAGAGTGGAGAAAGGAAAACAATAGTTTTCGCTAATGACCTGCCCACGACTTTCAAAATTACTCCATTCACGAACCAAACTCTTACCTAATAAATGCGCTGGTATTGGACCTCTTCTCGGCACCACATTTCCATAATATCTCCTCAGATAGAACCTTACCACACCATGTAACAACTTGTATAGAGGCAGTACATCATTATAGAGCCGACGACATTGCGATCTGAGGGTAGGCATTTCGAGTTCATCTCGCCATGAAGCTCCAATGTTGGGGTATCCTGATGGAAAGAAATTGAGAGGTTTTTGACACCTGAGTTGAAGATCAGTGCTGTTATGTAATGATGATATTGGTACCAATCAATCAATGGTCAATTACGGCAGCGAATCTGATCAGAGATCAACCAACTACGCTGGAGATTTGACTCCCTTTGTGGCGCGGTGGGAGTGGTTCCGACTTCAACGCAAGAGATGGTGGGTTCGATTCCCACACGGAACACCACTTTGTGTGATCCACAAATTGTTGTTGCGAGTCTGGGTGTCCTTTGTGTCCGTGATTTGTATGTTTGTAAAGTCTTCCGCGACACAGGGCTTAAAAAAATATATTTATCACAGTGGACAAGTTTAAGAGTACTACCTACCGTCAAAATTCTTTTTTGCTACGTATATCAAATATTTTAATACTCTCACACGCCAAAGCGATTTGGATTTAGACATATTTAGTACTAGCTGACCCGCGCAACTTCGTATGCGTCAATTTTCCCCGTTTTTGAAACATTTCTCATCGCTTCTCCGCTCCTATTAGTCGTAGCGCAATGTTATATAGCCTATAGCCTTTCTCGATAAATGGGCTACCCAACAAAAAAAAAATTTTTCAATTCGGATTCGTAGTTCTTGAGATTGCTGCGCAAACAAACAAACTCTACAGCTTTATAATATTAGTATAGAGGTATAGATCAGCGTTCCTCATCTCAGGCGTACTCTAACTGAGCGGTTTTTCAACTTAGATTAAGTGAATTTTCCTTGTTTTACTGTATTTATTAACTTTACTGTTTATTAAGATTCTCTACTATTAATTATCTATTTTATTACTCTACTACTATAGTTATTATTATTATTTTTGTATGCAACGAGGTCATCCGACAAAGAACCAAAATTACCGACATAGCACGCAGGTTAAGCACGCTGAAGTGGCAATGGGCTGGACATATTTGCCGAGGGACCAATGGCCGATGGAGCAAACGAGTCCTAGAGTGGAGACCACGACTTGGTAAACGTAAGGTAGGACGACCCCAGCCAGATGGACTGACGACTTTAAGAAACCGCTGGAAAGAATTGAATGCGGAAGGCGGAGGACCGGATGTTGTGGCGTAAGTTAGGAGAGGCCTATGTCCAGCAGTGGACCGATACAAGCTGATTGATTGATTGATTTC
This sequence comes from Herminia tarsipennalis, assembly GCA_945859575.2. NCBI lineage: Eukaryota > Metazoa > Arthropoda > Insecta > Lepidoptera > Erebidae > Herminia > Herminia tarsipennalis. The sequence continues at coordinate 3,112,276 of OX243859.2, forward strand.
ATTGTATTACCGTATTGTTCACTTGGCGGTGTATACCGATTTAAGTTTTTATTCCATAATAACAGCGAAAACATGAGTGTCATAATCTGTAAGTGCCAACTGTAAATTTTAGGAAAATTTAATATATAAATATAAAATAAAATAGTCATAGGCGGATCCCCCCTCCCCCCCCAACCGTTTGTCTTTTGCACCAAATTTCTTCCATTGTATTGATTTTCTTTGCCCATTTGTCTCTTGCCCCAGAACGATATACGATAACAAAAGCCTCGCTAGTTCCATAACTAGCGGCTAGATGGAGCAAGCGAGAGCCCAACTCGCGAGCAGGAAAGGATAGAAAAAATTGAGGTCTAGTAACATAGTCCCGATAGATGGTTCGATTCTGGCCTAAGTTTGGCATACCAAAGTCTCGGGTTCGATTACTGAGTCTAGATTTAAAATTTGTCTTATCTCTCATTAATAAAGTAATTGGCAAGAAATGCCCATAAAATTACTATGATATTTCACCCCCCCCCCCTCGTCCGTGTAACTCGCACTTGACCGATTTCGGGTGAAACAAAATGCTATCCGGCACTGCCATTTGCGGTCCCCCCCCCCTGAATCAAATCCTGAATCAGCTAATGAGTATAGTATTATATTACCAGTGGCTGTGCTCAACTCTCAGATTTCTTTTGTTTTCCAAAGTTAGAAGGCCTAGTTACCATTATAATACAAAAATCTTTAAAGATTAATTAATTTCTCCAACATCAAAAGCACTCCGCTTGAAAATACAATGTGCGTTAAATTAAAATTTACATTTTTGGCGCCGCAAACTAAATAATATATAAACATAATTAATTTTCATTTGTATTGAAACCTGTTGAAACAGCTTAGCGCCTGAAGTATCTAAATTCTTTATGCTCTGCTATTGTGTTGTGACTGGCCTGGAGGCTTAGACAAATACCACCCGATACTTTTTCCGCACACGCTAACGCTGGAAAATGTATGCATTTGACATATAGTTGACAATATGTCACGTGACTGCTGCTGGATTGGTGGACCAAAAACAACAAAAAAGACACGTGTAGCATTTGTCTAAGCCCCCTGTACATGTAGTAGTTAGTGACCCTGACTACTAAGCGAGCGGTCGTGGGTTTGAACCTCACCTAAGGTCCTTAATCCACCCGTGGCAAGCCCGTTTTAGATAGCAGTTTCACGATATATTTAGTTCATTTGAAAAAAAATAAGCCTGTCTTTACGCCAAACGCTGAGGAATTCGGATGACTCACCAAAGGGTATCCCTTTACTCCATTAATGTGACGTAATTTAAAAAAAGATACTATAAAGTGAAAACCCGACGTTTCGACGTCGACGACGTCGACCCATGACCACGATCGGTGCAATTCGATCGAAACGTCGGGTAAATAAAAGGTTCGTACCTTTAAATAATTCACGCGATTAAGTCCCGAAATATATCTAATCTATACTAATATTATAAAGCGGAAGAGTTTGTTTGTTTGCTTTGTTTGTTTGTTTAAACGCGCTAATCTCAGGAACTACTGGTCCGATTTGAAAAATTCTTTTTTTGTTGGATAGCCCATTTATCGAGGAAGGCTATAGGCTATTTAACATCGCGCTACGACTAATAGGAGTGGAGCAGCGACGAGAAATGTTGCAAAAACGGGGAAAATTTACGCATACGAAGTTGCGCGGGACAGCTAGTATCTAATATGTATAAAAGCATGATCTACCACGAGCAGAACTTCAATTTGTGATATAGGTATAACTTTCCCAGTCTATTTGTACAATTAAGCCAAATAAATGCTATCAAAGCTAAGTATCAAGTCCGGTGCGCAGTTTTTTAATTACTTACATTTATTAAACCTAGAAGTCCAATCAAATTTTTGTGGCCATAAATCTCAATCATACGTAAAAATGACGTGTAAATAATAAAGTCGCTTTAACATTTTATTTAAGACATGTACTAGTTTTTATATTAATAATGTAGTCTAATTAAATAAAAAATGTTAATTGGTCAATGTTTCTTAACTATTGAAACAAAATGAAATTGAAAATAAAAAGGGATTCTCTTATTTTTCTCTTTTATTTAATAAAATGTAAAAAAAATCACCTTATTTAAATTTGTATTATTAAAAATAAAGCACTTTTTATCAATACCAAACTTAACTGAAAAAAAAACCTTTATAAGCTGTCTCGAACATTCGCAAGAGTTACATAAAGGCCAAACATACGTCTAATTGACGTGCAACATGGCTAATATACCAATATTGCGGCCACCGAACCAAACCGTTTACCAAACCGATTCGGCAGTCTCCTGAGAGATCTGATTAGCTACTGAGTAGGTTCGGACGGTCTAGGCAATCCGGTTATTCATGCAAAAGAAATAGCGTATTTTTATTATAGAGAAATTTATGTACATCAAAAATATGTAGATTGGGCTTTAAGGGTAAATAATACACATATAAAAAACAACACAAAATGAGGGCTTTTACGAAAATTTACGCCACTGATTGGCGCTATTTTGCGTTGCATTAATATTTATTGTACTTATTTAATTTTATTAAAAAACTAGCGGCCCGCTCCGGCTTCGCACTGGTATAAACTATATGGATGTTATTATACATATAAACATTCCTCTTCAATCACCCTATCTATTAAAAAAACTGCATCAAAATCCGTTGCGTAGTTTTAAAGATTTAAGCATACTTAAGGATATAGGGACAGAGAAAGCGGCTTTGTTTTATACTATGTAGTGATGATAAAATAATCACCAAAAAATATAGGCGCTCTGTCACTTTTGACAGGTTTCTGGATCTGACGTCTTAGTGCTGCCACCTAGGGGGCGTCATTTCAGAACACCCTCATTATAAAAGTGTGCTCATTGAAACTTAAATCTAACGCAAGGATGAATTCAACGGTACGCTCTAGGTACTTACCATTCCGTTTAGATGCATCGTTTTCAACATTAGCCAATTCTCTATATGGTTTCTTCATCGGAGGACCAACCCTTTCCCTCCAAGCGAGCCATAACCACTTCAAAACATTATCTTTTCTCGAAAATGTCATCATTTTTTCAAAATCATTCTCTCCTTTCAAACATAACCTCTCTTTTTGTTGCGGGTAGCTACTGACAGCAATTTTGGCGGCAAATTGAACGTAATTTGGTTCGAAGTTGAAAAACTGTTTGACGTTTGACAGATAATTCAAGATGGCATCTTCGATGCTTGACAGATTTGCGATAGGTGTTGAAGAGTCAATTGGTATGCAGACCTCGGCATCTGAATATATTGTTTGGAGTTCTTCATAGAGATCGCGCATGAGTCTGCAAAGATAAATGAATAAAACATTTTAAGCTACTCTCTCTCTACACGTGACCACGGTCGTTGCAATACGGTCAAAACGTCGGGCAACAAACAAAGATATTTAGCCTTGAAATAAAATATTTACGCAATTAAGACCCGTAGCTTATAAAATTTCATAATGTGTACAAATCGCGAAAGTTTTCGAACATATAAGATAACTGATTTTTTGATACTGGCTTCTGACTGTATGAAATGCAAGCAAGTGACGCCATATTTTCTAAGGCCAAAATGTTTACTTTTATTATTTATGTTGATGATTAAAAAAAATAACCTTTGACATAAAAATAAATAAATACAATGACCTTTATGCATTGTAATTTATTGAAACTAGGATATATAATAATCATTTTTAGTTCTGAATAAATGAAATAATAATAAATAACATAGCATAATTTCATTGATTGAAGATCCAAGTGTAATGTGTATAATGTGTGGGAAATTGATCACAAAAAAATACAAAACAGTATTTGTAAATGTGGTACATTAACTGTCAATATAAAAAAATGAAATATTTTTATTTTTAGGTATTCGATGGCGTAAAAGTATTTCATAACAGAGTAAATTAAGCGCTTGAAAATGCAGATGTAAATGCAAAATGCCTCATAAGTAACATGCTACATTGTAGTTTTTTTTAAAGATTACTAGCAATGTGGGATTGTGATCCTACATTACTAGCAATCCTGTTAACCTCTCCAGCCAAGCTCTATGGCTTGTGTTAGAAGTGAGTTCACGTCGGCAGTATAGTAGTTTATAATTATGTGCCTAGTACATATAAAACAATTTATTGTCGTGGTATTTACAAATGCCTAATGACTAAGGCATTGGACTTGCAATCGTGAGGTCGCGGGTTCGAATCCTACCCGGTATACTACCGCGATACCGACGTGAATCTACTCGGTATCACACTTCACGATCATCGATGATACGATTTCAAGTCCCCACTCGGGTCAACCTCCAAATCTCTCCCCCTAGTTACGCCGCTGATTACTGGTCTATTCTTTACCGTAAATCTCTACTCGGTGCGAATGTTTGACTAAGGGCTTAAAAATATTGTGCGATATTGACAAAATAAATGTGTACAGTCAGCTACAAAAGTCGCTGAATACATTAAAATTTACTAAACATGTTGAGATGTTTAGTAGTATACATTCCAAGATCTTGTCATTATTAAGGCCGTACCCTGACCAAATAACCTTGAGCATTTGTTCCCTCTTCGCCGCACCGAAGCGAATGCTTTCAGTTTGTGGAATAAAATGTTTATAAAATAAAATTTCAGTCGTTTGAAAAAAAAATTTCTAGCATAATATTTTTTATTAAATTGCCTATCCATTAGTGTAAGCAGCAAATCAAAGAAAATGGTACTTTACGAGGAGATGCATTTTATCAATTATTATTTCTCATCTCTGTAGATTCGTTGTGAGGTTAACAGTTAACAAAGGATAGTTTAATATTGTTGGCCGTTGATCTAATTTCGTCACCATAAGTATTTAAAAATGTATGGGACAGTGATAAAGATATTTTGAATATTTTAATGGTTGAACCTAGTTACAGCTTTTTCTCTTTATATTAACACTAGCTGTCCAACGCAACTTCGTTTGCGTAAATTTTCCTCGTTTTTGCAACATTTCTCGTTGCTGCTCCGCTCCTATTGGTCGTAGCGTGATATTATATAGCCTACAGCCTTCCTCGATAAATGGGCTATCCAACAGTAAACGATTTTTTAATTCGGATCAGTAGTTCCTGAGATTACAGCGTTCAAACAAACAAATAAACTCTTCAGCTTTATAATATTAGTATAGATTTTAATATTATAATAAACACTTACCTAGCTTCTTCAAAACCGAACCTCGGTCCCCGACACAACAAATACGCCTGCCTCCTTTGCGTGTCATTCAACAACTGACGTTTATACAGTGTTCCCAGCTCATTGCATGTTTGGTGTTGCCATACAATTCGACTTTTTTGATATTTCGCTGACTCACGTGGCAGTTCTGGGTTGCCAGGATTTATTGAAGTTTCCCAGGCTATATCGGCTGCTACACCATTGAATTTTAATGTTTCATTATTGATTTTTTGAAAAAAATGGTCCAAATTGAGACATAAACAAGTCTTGAAGAGTAGAAGAAGGAGTAATGATATCTTCGCATCCATATTTTATTAAAATATGACCATTATTTTTGGCGGGAATTGTTAGGAATACCTGAAAGAAAGTATTTAAAGTTATTACTCAGAACAGAGGCACACCCGAGAGGGGATTTGATAATTAAAAAACTGCCTCTGTGGCACGGTCGGAGTGTGTCTGACTGCTACGCAAGAGGTCGTGGGTTAGATTCCCATACGGGACCCACTTTGTGTGATCCACAAACCGTCTGGGAGTACTTTGTATCCGTGACTTGTATGGTTCCCTGTGACACAGGCCTTGTACCCTACTGTGGAATTCGTTCTCCCCCCCCCCCCCCCCCCGAAATAGACATATTTCCGGATTATACAGGCTATCGTAGGTATACATAGTATTTATTTTCAATCCAACTATAGCTGAAGAAATGTATAAGTATTACCTATTTCTCGCCGCGGGAATGGTGTAAAGTTTATTGAGACAGTCCGAAAATTACCATCTATTTCTAAGTGCACCAAAATTCACCAAATATGGTGCAGTGTTTTAGGTATGTATAAGTAACATACAGACAGACATTGTTATTACGCATTTATAATATAAATATAATATCAGCAGATTTTGTCATCAAGTGTACAGTCAACAATAAAAATCACAAATTCAGATTAGTTATAACAATGTACCTTAGAGAGTGTACGGGCCTAAATATATCACATGGACGCACTGCGGACTGGTATAACATATCTTTGAATTGTTGATTTAGGGCATGCCGATTTACTTAAGGTTCATTTCCGTGCATCGCGACCGATCGCGTGCCGCGCGCGGCTTACGACTAGCGTCTGACGCGCGCAGCCTATGCGATAATTAGTCAATATGTGTTACAATTTATAACAAGTTACCAGTACATATTAAGGAATTACCGATCAATAAATTTATAAACATACTTAGTTGCTGGTTATTAAAGAAAACATTCTTTTCAATTAAAGAGTTATTAGAACATTGTGAGTAGGTCCAATAAAATTATATAATAAGTAGATAATTGAAGTAAGTAATTTTTATAGGCATTTCTTGCCAAAGACTTTACAAATCAATAATTGCATTTTGAAAGATAGTAAAATTTGAAATCCAGACTCAGGAATCGTGATAGTTCTTTAACTACCGACTAGATGGCGCTACGGGGGCCTAACCCGTAAGCATTAAGAGATAGAAGAATTTGATATCTAGTAACATAGTCCAGATAGGTGGTTCGCTTCTGGCCCCGGTTTGGCTACGGAAGTCTCGGGTTCGTTTCCTGAGTCTGGATTTCAAATTTTTCTATCATTCAAAATGCAATTATTGTATTTGTAAAGTCTTTGGCAAGAAATGCCTATAAAAATTACTTCAATATTCGGCCTGCGTCATCATAATTTGTTAAAATGCTCTCTGTAACGAAGCAATAACAAAAGCCGTGATAGTTCTTTAACTGCCGACTAGATGGCGCTACGGGGGCCTCGCCCGTAAGCATTAAGAGATAGAAGAATTTGATATCTAGTAACATAGTCCAGATAGGTGGTTCGCTTCTGGCCCCGGTTTGGCTACGGAAGTCTCGGGTTCGATTCCTGAGTCTGGATTTCATATTTTTCTATCTTTCAAAATGCAATTATTGTATTTATGTAGATAATGTTATTATGTTAATTTAATGATGTGATAAATTTAAGAAAAAAAATGTTATGATAAATTTATTCTTCATATTATTAGTTTTATAATTGCATCTGCGATGGCTAAATGGATTAGATCGAATTATTATTAATTGTATTATGTAACACCACTATGTACCCCGTTTATTGAAATAAAGATAAAGATAATTAAATTGAATAAAAATCACGTTATGATGTACAAAACCATAAATAAAAACAATTATACTGTAAATATAATTGAATATATAATAATAATGATTTTACAGTAACGAGCAATTATTGTGTATATATTAATCTCGGCAACGGCTCCAACGATTTTCATGAAATTTAGTATGCTGGGGGTTTCGTGGGCGATAAATCCCCCCTGACCACCCCCTCCCAGACCTAGATAGGTTTTTTTTATTAGAAAACGTTGTTTAAAAAAAATACCAAGCAAAGCTTGGTCACCCAGGTACATAAGTTAATATCAATAAAGCTGAAAAACTATACGATTTTTAGCATTTTTTTTGCTAACTGTACACAGTAAGGACGCAATTCCCCTCATGAAATGATGACACCTCTTATCAGCATTATCGGAGGCAAGTCGAAAGCTCTCGTGATTTTGCTGATAGCGCGTTATCAGCGCTGATGTTGTACTTAAACTCAATTTGCCTTGATTGTTATATTATTTGACGGTAAGCAGAATTAGAAGTTGGGTATTTCAAAATGGCGTCAGTATTTTTTTCGTCAAATTAGATGTTCATATCTTACGCGCACGCCGCACGGCTTGCGTGTGTCAAAAAGTATTGTTACAACTTTTCGTAAGAATTTTTTCCGTCCGTTTTCACAACTTGCGATAAGAAACTTCGTCCAAAAAAAAAAATGAAGTTACTATTTTTGACGTTTGACACTCGTTAAAAATGGCGCGCTAGAATATCTATGGCTAGAACATCTGGTAGGAGACTTCTTACCTCTCAAAAAGTACGTCCATTTGACCTTACTTTTTGACAGTTCTTTGCTTCAATTTTAGATGCCGGATTAGGAATCTAGACATTATATATTCAAAGGTAGGTATAGTGCAAACCTGAAAGTAGTTTGCTCAGAATCAGTAACACAATCCAATTGGGTAGTTTTTGAACCATGTTATATTTTTCTATTATTTAATTAATCATTAATTAATTTATGAATCATTCTAACAGTCCAAATCTTGTTCACAATGATAATTTATTCACTTAGGAAGCAAAATACTACACTTGTGAAAAGTCGATTCTACATTTACTGGTATCTAATGCCTGTTCGCAAACAATAGGTAAAGCCCGAGAAAAGAATAGGCAATAAAAACTCGTGGCCACTCTTTCCAAATTGCCAATGTTTACAATGTTTCTCTGTTTATAAACTGTATATGCAGGTAAGGTGCTGTGAAATATAATCATCACATATTTTTCAATAATAACCATGGATTACGTAATACGGGACGCAATGAGCACGATAGCGCGATGAACACAAGACAACTTGAATTACTTATAACTCTGCTCTTTTTTTATATGATTTCTTAAAGTAAAAATCTTTCGTGACCACGATCGGTGCAATTCGATCGAAAGGACGGGTAAATTAAAGGTACATTTAAATAAATCACGCGATTAAGACCCGAAATATATCTATCATGTAAGTATAAATATAGCGAAAATTTAAAAACAAAAATGACGTTAACTCACTCCTAACCCATGTTATTAAGCTTAGCATAAGGGGTTAACAGGTTAGCTAGTAATGTGGGACCAAAATGCCACATTGCTAGATAAGTATCTTATATTAAAAGAAAATAGGTAGGTATATCTTGAAGCTATTTCTTTGGGATTTTCATAACTCAAACATAAATAGCTCCCCACATATTATTAAAAGCACCATCACCATGTCAAAACGATAATATAAAGCACTTTAAAGAAATTGAATTGTTTTTTATTAGATATATTTCGGGACTTAGTAGAGTGAATTATTTAAACGTCGGGTAAATAAAAGGTTCGTACATTTAAATAATTGACGCGATTAAGTCCCGAAATATATCTAATAGGTATAAAAATCGCGAAAGTTTAAAAACAATAATTGCATTATTTTTATTTGAACCATGTAATAATCTCCAATTAAGGGTATGTCGGACCATGCTCAGTGTAGAGTTCCGCAGCTTCAAAGAAATGCATCACATTATAAAAAATCTATCTGAAAAAGTGCACCAGCAAAAGAGCGTATCTTCATTGCACTTACGTCCTTTTGTTGAGAAGCACAGGTTTTTTACCAATATCTCAAAGAGAGTATCATCATGATGCCAATAATTTTCGTTGAAAGTTTAATTAAGCGTTTTTTTGGCCATGCGGTTTTAAAAATAGAGGGGGCACAATTTTTTCCAACTTATTCAAGTTTCTTAGAAACCTTAAAATGTTTTTTAGAATACCTGTCGAATGATGACACATAGATGTTAGCAGAAAAAAACAGCTTTTGTTAAATGTATAGAGTGCCCAACAACTCTTGAAATATTTATTTTTATTAATTAACTATCGAGCTAAGTAGCGGCCTATAACACAATATTTCATCCATATACATTGTGTAGATTATAATAATAATAATAATTTATTTATTTCTTCTCACAATACTTTAAAAACAGAGGTAAATTAAATACAATTGAATAGATTGTGAGTAAATGCTTGTAACAGACAGACGGACGGACATGACGAAATTATAAAGGTTCTGTTTTGCCATTTTGGCCACGGAACCCTAAAAACAAAAACGCTACTGAACGAATACTAATAAAGCAAGAGACCACCAGACATCACAATAAAAACAAAAACACTTTAAATCCAAAGTAAACAATAGACACTTTAGAAAAAAAATAAAGAGCGCTTCCATCAACCACCGACGTTCAAAAACATTCGAAATTCAAAATAAATATTTAGACTTCGACAAATCTTCGTTAGTAGCCCAAAACCGCAAACCATGTACCTAAATATAAAAATTAACTGAAAATCAAATTGGTACTTTATGTCCTTTGCGTAAAATAGAAATCTGATTATCGGCTTCATTTTCATATTCGCAGTTTTGAACGCGCCTCGACGAAATATTTGTTCTTTTTAAACACGTTCGAAATTCAAAATAAACATTTGACAGATACTTATTTTTAACAAAAAAAGTATTGTTAACTCACCGATCTCTTTGGTGTCAAAGTCAGAAATACTGTTCACATTCACAATATACTACGTAGGCTATATTCTGCTACAAATAACCTGTAACCTGTGAGGGATCTGAAACGCGACTGAAATCACAACTGACTAGTCGTGCGTACATTATTGAAAGGGATCCGTAGGGCGCGTAGTAAATCGCTGTAAGTAAAAATCGTTGTCATCAGTTTTGCAACTCGTTGTTTGACTCGTGAAGAGATAAAAAATCGATGACTGAATTTTTGGGCTGTTAAAATCCATACTAATATTATAAATGTGAAAGTAACTCTGTCTGTCTGTCTGTTACGCTTTCACGCTCAAACAGCTAAACCGATTTAGATGAAATTTGGTATGGACATAGTTTGAGTCCCGGGGAAAAACCATAGGATAGTTTTTATCGCGATAACCGACATCCACGCGGGCGGAGCCGCGGGCTGAAGCTAGTGTACAATAAATACTAGATAAATGCTGAAATTTGTTGAAAATCGGTTACATTGCAACCAATTTAAAAAGAAGCTAAGATAGGTGCAGCAATGATGTTTTTAAAAGGTGTAAATAGGTTACATACAAGCGCTCAGAAAGCGACACTTTGAAATCTATATAATTGTCTTAGTTTTTATAAGTTAATGTCGCATCGTCTGCGTCAATAGATGAAAGCAAAGGATTACATTTTTCTCTTTTTCACTCGTGATAATTAAATCATGCTCTCCTACTTTAACGACTTCTTTTATAATACTGTGACATTACAATAATATATAGATTAATCTATGTCTACATGTTTTGACTGCCTCTGTGGCGCGGTGGGAGTGTGTCCGACTGCTACGCAAGAGGTCGTGGGTTCGATCCCCACCCAGGATAAAACTTTGTGTGATGAGCACGATTGTTTTATTCTGTGTCTGGGTGTACAAGCAAGTTGCACATTTCGTAATTGTAGTAGGTAGTAACGGAGTAATTGCTGACGCGCTCAAAGCTATACTTAGCGCATAATCATATTTTATAATTACATTTTATATTCAGTACAATAAACGCCATCAATCGTTACAGTTGTATGAATCAAACTCCATTCCCCTCGCACTGGCAAATTGTGTTCGACTAACCCTCAACACTGAGTGTTATTTAACTATAATATGTATGTATTTAGAAATATATAAGTATGTTTATCAGTTGTCTGGTTGCCATAGTTCAAGCTCTGCTTAGTTTGGGATCAGGTAGCGTTATGTGAGCTGTCCCATGATATTATATTATAAACAATATTCGATCTTTAAAAACGGCATTCGTTTACCGATCGAATGTTGTTTATGTAACCTATCTACACCTTTTTACTTAAAACATAATTGAGTTGGGGTATGGTAGTTTAACTCCTTCAAACTTATTACTATCGTAGCGGCCGATCTCAAAACCAATCCATAGATCGCTCGGTCGATCTTCTCTCTCTCTCTCTCTCTCTCTCTCTCTCTCTTTCTCTCTCTCTCTCGCTCTCTCTCTCTCTTTCTCTATTCTGTAATATGTGAAATACGTCTCCAAAAAGTCTATGTCATAAAATGCAATTTGAAATTTGGCGTCATGAGTGCGCTTGCTATACTGGACTGGGTACTGCCATCGGTAAAACTGCCGGTCAAATCTACAGAAACTTCATAACTCAAGCCACAGAAACACAGAAAAAAATAACATTTAAAAATTATACGGAACTCTTTTCAACAGTACTTATAAGTTACCTTAGTCTATTTTCATTTGGTTCACAAGTTAAGGCTGTGCTACACTCCGTGGGCGACGCGACGCTATAAATTAGCTGGCGATCGGCGTTGGCGTCGTTTCGCCGATCCGCCCCGGCGATAATGTGCCGAAGGAATTATGGACAACTAAATATTAAACCAGTAATTAAAATCTATGATTTATAGGGTCAATAACTCTATGTTTATTTTCGTACTAGCTTTGGCAGTTAAGGAAATCGGTTACCGCGATTAATCTTTATAAATTTTTAACTGACTTCATTAAATATGTTTACTATTTGTTAAAATTTATTTTTCTATGAAAAAAAACGTGTGATGTGACGAGCACGATGGTTTATTCTGTGTCTAGGTGTTATTTATCAACAATATGTATGTATTTTGAAATATATAAGTATGTTTATCACTTGTCTGGTTTCCATAGTACAAGCTCTGCTTAGTTTGGGATCAGATAGCGTTTTGTGAGTTGTCCCAAGATATTATTATTATTATTTTTAAAATATGTTTTGTATGTCTAAGCCAACTCCAGCGAGTTGGAGAAAAAGCGATTATTTTTTTCCTTCTATACACGAAAGAGTAATTCATGCTTTATTTAACTTAATAATATCACTAAGATATATTTTATCTGTTACTACATACAGTACCTAACACAATAAAGCAATAAGGATAATCCCTTGGACAGAATCCTCGATCTTAATTTGTAACGGATACATAACACTGCCCACTCCTGACTTATCTTTTAGATTGTTTTCTTGTTTTTTGTATTGTTTTAACTGTTCATTGAGTTGTTCTTTGTTGAGGACTAGATTAAGATTGTTTTTTGTGGAGTTTAATATACATTGCTAGCAGACACAATTAATTCATTTAAAAGAAACCAATACTTATAATTAGCTTGTGAATTAACTTGCGTCAAAAAACTCAGTGTGAAATATGTGGAACTTTGAAATAGAAGATTTATTTTAATAAGTAAGGACATCGGGAAACATGAAAATTTTCCTCATTTTTGCAACAAGTCGTAGCGTGATGTAAAATAGCCTATAGCCTTCCTCAATAAATGAGCTATCTAACATTAAACTATTTTTACCCGACTGTGAGGAAGGTTTATGTTTTTCGCGCGTATCTTGTATGTATGTAATATATATATATATATATATGTGTATGTATGTAATATTTTATTACCTGATATCTCACAATCCACTGAACCGATTTACACAAATAAGACATCGTTAGATTCGTCTTGATCGCCCAAGCGTTCTCAGATATGTGACGTTTGAAAAAAACAAACATGGCGGCTGTGAGATGTCAAAATTAAAAGGTATGAAAAAAAAAGTTGTTTTGAATACTGCAATATGGGTATCAAATTGAAGGAATTATCTTAACCATTTCAAAAAGGTATAACATGATTATGATACAGTCATATTCATGTTATACCTTTTTGAAATGGTTATACTAAAAAAACTTCTTACCAACCATTCTTTTTATAATTTTCAATACTTGACAATAAATGTGACAAAAGTTAGTTGTTATATCGGTTACATACTTTAACCACTAAAAAGTATTAAATAAAAAAAAAACACAAGCAGAAATTTAAAAAAATGAACATTCATGCAGTGAGAGGCGACTGCATAAAATTATATAATGTAGGGGATCTTATTTTTATCTTTATAATTTTTTTTTTTTTCAATTCGGACCAGTAGTTCCTGAGATTATCACGTTAAAACAAGAAACAAACAAACAAACTCTTCAGCTTTATTATAACAGCAAAGATAAAAATAAAAAAGGTCTCCTAACCGAAGTTGGTTACGGCGGCCAACTGCGCAGGAGATATTATATTGCACAAGTGTATGCGCAGACACAAGTGCACTCTCTATTCCCTCACTCTCATAGTGAACCCACTCCTACACAACGGCACAACAAGCCATAGAGCTTAGCTGGAGGGGTTAACAGGATTGCTAGTAATGTGGGACCACAAACCCACATTACTACCAATCCTGTTAACTCCTCCAGCTAAGCTCAAAGGCTTGTGTTAAGAGTGGGTTCACGTCGGTAGTATATTGGGTAGAATTCAAGCTGCGACCTCACGATTGCGAGACCGATGCCTTAACCACTAGGCTACCGGTTTTGTAGTAGCTATCTTTAGCAGTAATACAAATCCAGCTGCTATTTATATTATTTTCAATTAGTCTAAGAACAATGGATGGTATATTAAAGGTGAAATAAACAAAGGCGGTTGGCATTATTTGTTGTACAAATGGAGATTAAGGGAGGTACGTATTTATTTGTGTTTGTTTGTATATACTGGTCTGTTGGTCTATTGGTTAGAGATCCTGACTGCTAAGCCAGAGGTCGTGGGTTTGATTTGTATTTAGGATAAATGTTTTTTTTTTTTAACATAACTCAATAATCTTGTTAAGTGTTCAGAACAGTGTGTTTAAGACTACTCCCGCATTAGGGTACAAGCCCTGTGTCGCGGGGGACTTTACAAACATACAAGTCCCTGACACAAAGTACACTCACACTCGGAACAACAATTTTTGTATCACACAAAGTGGTGTCCCGTGTGGGAATCGAACCCACGACCTCTTGCGTAACACTCCCACCGCGCTGCAGAGGCAATCATGAAAATAAATGTATTACGGGTCTTAAGCGCGTGAATAAGGTAAAATACCTTGTTTATTGCTCGACGTTTCGACCGTATTGCAACGGCCGTGGTCACGGGTAGACTATATATTTTATATATGTAATATATATTTTCATAATGTGTACAAATCGCGAAAGTTTATCAACATTTATAAATCATTGTGTCAAAAGCATGATTGTTCCGCGACTGTCTCAGTTATGGGGTATTTTTTTAGGATGATATCCAGAATGATTTTTAAAATACTAATAACCTCCCGCTCCGTGGCTTCTTTACATAACACTAAATACGAGTAACTATGTAATATCAGTTTTGGAAAATATTTAATATATTAACCCATAATCACCTACCACTTGTTTTTTTAGTTATGACCTTAACTACCTACAGACTTTATTGTTTTTAAACTTTCGCGATTTTATACATATTAAATAAGTTTCGGGACTTAATCGCGTGAATTATTTAAACCTTTAAATAATTCACGCGATTAAGGTTCATGCCTACGAACCTTTTATTTACCCGACGTTTCGATCGAATTGCACCGATCGTGGTCACGGGTCGACTGTAACCCGTGTCAACCCGTGACCACGATCGGTGCAATTTGATCGAAGCGTTAGGTAAATAAAAGTTTCGTACCTTTAAATAATTCCCGCGATTAAATTCCGAAATATATCTAACACCTACAGACTATTTTACTGGAGTAAAATCATTGTTTATCGTGAGGTTTAGGCCCTAAACCTCACAACATCGATTTAACTCCAGGGTCTCATTGATGTGTGGTAGACGGTTGTGTGACAAAAGTAGGTAATGAAGAGTTAATTAGTATTTTTTTTTCAAAAATGTTATTTTGAAGTTATTTGGTGTAATGTAAAGAAGCCCCGAGTGGGAGGTTATTATACACACAACGATATCTGATCCCAAACTAAGCAGAGCTTGTACTATGGAAACCAGATAACTGATAAACATACTTATATATTTCAAAATACATACATATTAATAATAAATAGATAAATAACACCCAGACACAGAATAAACCATCGTGCTCATCACACAAAGTTTTATTCTGGGTGGGGATCGAACCCACGACCTCTTGCGTAGCAGTCGGATACACTCCCACCGCGCCACATAGGCAGTCATTTTTGTTACTTTAACCTGTATTGCGTGTTTGATTATTCCATAACTTCAAATTATCTAAACGGATTTAATCGTTAGAATCGTGACAGAGATTAGCTACATTAAAAACAAATACGGCAAGTGCGAGTCAAACTCGGCCACGGGGATTTCCATACAAATTCGTAGATACTTTTTTTTTTAAAGATCTGTACTAGCAGTGTGTGATTTTGGTCCTACATTACTAGCAATCCTGTTAACCCTAGCTAAGCTCAATGGCTTGTGTTAGGAGTGGGTTCACGTCGGTATATCTATACTAATATTATAAAGCGGAAGAGTTTTTGTTTGTTTGTTTGTTTAAACGCGCTAATCTCAGAAACTACTGGTCCGATTTGAAAAAATATTTTTTTTTTTGATGGATAGCCCATTTATCGAGGAAGGCTATAGGCTATATAACATCGCGCTACGACTAATAGGAGCGGAGCAGCGACGAGAAATGTTGCAAAAACGGGGAAAATTTACGCATACGAAGTTGCGCGGGACAGCTAGTGTATATATAAAAGGGAGAATTCGAACCCGCGCCCTCACGATTGCGAGACCGATGCCTTAGCCATTAGGCTACCGCAATTTAGATAGATAGTTGATGTAAGGAAAAGGATATGATTGTTGAAGTGGAACTTGGCAGGACATATTTGCTGGGTCGACAGCAGTAGATGAACAAGGAAGGGAAATTAATATGTAGACTGGATACCGTGGGAAAATGAAAGAAGACAAAGAAGACAGAAGAAAAGATAGAAAGATACATTCAGGCAAAGATGTGGAGCCGACTGGATGACGAAAGAGAGAGATAGGAATATATGGAGGGGTTTAGGGGAGGTCTACGCTGCTGAGGCGACAGCTACCGCAAATTAATCTATACTAATAATATTATAAAGCTGAAGAGATTGTTTGTTTGAACGCGATAATCTCAGGAGCTACTGGTCCGAATTGAAAAAATCTTTTGCTGTTGGATAGCCCATTTATCGAGGAAGGCTATAGGCTATATGGCTATACGCTACGGCCAATAGGAGCAGAGCAGCAATGAGAAATGTTGCAAAAAACGGGGAAAATTCCCGCATACGAAGTTGCGCGGGTCTGCTAGTACTCTATAAATTTTGATTGACTGGAGATATGAGTATTTGGTTTTAATATCAACTTGATACCTCCATGCGTTCCGGAGTCGAGAATAAAGTGTCTTGAAAGACAGACGGACGGACGGATAGTGATCCTATAAGGGTTCCGTTTTTGTCATTTTGAGGTACGGAACCCTAAAAAACCAATATGTCTGCCGTTAGACGTGATGTGATTAAAGCCACGCTCGATTTATTTATTTCTTTTCTGGGTCAACATGGATATCAAAATAAATGCCTTATTGACAATCCGGTGAGAAAGTAACTTTGTCTGTCTGTTACGTTTTCACGCTTAAACTGCTAAACCGATTTCGATGAAATTTTGTACGAAGATAGTTTGAGTCCTAGGAAAGGAAAAACGGCTGAAGGCCAATACGCCTAAGGTCGCGGGTTCAAGTCCCGCCTGAGAGGATTTTTTCTCCAAAAATTTAAATTTATAATTATGTACATAGGTCTAAATTAATGGTTTTGCTTTGTTCCATGAAAATCTGTTCAGCTCTGATAATCAACATTTTTGAGTTTTGTATGTTACCCAAAAATAATCTTTAATAGATATATTCCATTCTTTGATTCTTAGAATCACGTATGAAATCTAATATAAGGCTATATCTTTTTATTTGAAGTAATTTGAACAAATAACAACTGGGCTTATTGTTTGTCTTGTACAGTCAGCGACAGAAATTTCTTTTACATTTTTTACGGCAACATAAATAAAAGTGGTGGGTTCACGTCGGTAGTAGGTATAATGGGTAGGTTTTTAGCTCAATCCATCTGTTTTGTGGTTGTCTGCCCATAAGTTTAACTAACAGTCTCCACTCTAAAGGTTCATTTCCGAGCATCGCGACCGATCGCGAGCCGCTCGCGGCTTACGACAAGCGGCTGAGGTAAGTGACAGTCGCGCGCGGCCGACGACTGTCGTAGGCCTGCGCGCGCACTGTGAATATTGTCGCATCGGCCGCGAGCGTCAGCCGCTTGTCGTGAGCCGCGAGCGGCTCGCGATCGGTCGCGATGCTCGGAAATGAACCTTTAGACTCTTTTGCTTCAGTGGCACCGGTCTTCGGCTGATATTGCCAGCCCAGTCTCACTTCATAGTACATAAACTGCGAGCTATGTCAAACTAACTCTCGGGTTCCGTAGCCAAACTGGCAAAACGGAACCCTTATAGTTTCTTCATATTCATCCATCTTCACACACACCATGGCACAACGGAACACTTACCTCGCGTTTTTAAGTAAATAGTTAAAAAACATTTGACCGTCGTCCGTATGTCACAGGCATTTTACTCAAAAACTACACAACGTTCATGGAAATTTCGAGTATATGTGTATTGTAGAAACCGCTACTTAGTTCGATAGTTAAATAATAAAAATAAACATATCTAGGGGAGGGGCACTCCATACATGTAACAGAAGTTGAATACATTTTTTTTAGCAAACATCTACGTGTGTCTTTAAAAAATAATTAAGTTTCTAGAAACTTTAGATTAAATCAAACTAATCTCATCGTTTTCTTATCTTCCTCAATATATCCTCATCCGTATTCTCAAAATGTATTCTATTACTTCCTCATCCACATCCTCTTCCTCACAAATACATCCTTATTAACCCTAGTAAGTAACTTAAATCGTTGAGTGTACAAGATTTGTCAGACGAAATCCGAAGAGTCATTATTTACATTAAGGACTGTATACCGAATATAATGTTACAAGGAAAATCAAAGGTGGCGTACGTTTAGACACATGAGCTGATTTCTTATAGATATTTTATATTTGTGTCATCAACAACCCATTTATGATGTCCCACTGCTGGGCACGGGTATCCTCTGTGAACCTACTTATTATAGGTCCTAGGGGTAATTGCCATAATCGCCACACTTGGCGAGCGGGTTGGCGATCGCAGTAATAATAATAATATCTTGGGACAACTCACACAGCGCTGTCTGATCCCAAACTAAGCAGAGCTTGTACTATGGAAACCAGACAACTGATAAATATACTTATATATTTCTAAATACATGCATATTATAGATAAATAACACCCAGACACAGAATAAACTAACCTATGTCCTTCCCCGAAACTCAAATTATCTCCATACCTAATTTCATCTATTGTCACCTTGGGCATTTGCATCTATGGGGCAATAGCGTTATTGCGTTAACTATACTAATATTATAAAGAAGAAAGATTTTATTGTTTGTTTGCATTTAAAAGACTCCGAAACTACTGGACTGATTTCTTCATTAGAAAGCTACATTATTGGGGAGTAACATAGGCTATATTGTATTGTCAAAAAATCAGAGATTCCTACGAAACACAGAGCTCAGAGACAGACAGAGCTATTTTACATTTATAATATTCTTTTTTTTTAAGACGACTCCCGCATTACGGTACCAGCCCTGTGTCTTCACACTTTCTAAACATGCAAGTCACGGACACAAAGTACACCCAGACTAGGAACAACAATTTGTGGATCACACAAAGTTGTGTCCCGTGTGGGAATCGAACCCACGACCTCTTGAGTAGCAGTTGGACACACTCCTACACAGAGGCAGTCAATATTAAAAGAATTTTGCAAACATTTTAAAATTTAAAATTGGCAAAGAGAAGTTATAACATTCTGATATCGGCATTACGTCGTACAAGAATTTATTCATTTCTTAGAAATGTAGAGCGCAATATGCTCCGTGATTTTGACGTCGTTTTGCATTCGAATATTTTGAACTTCATATCAATAACCTAGTCCACAAAATGTAATAAAAAATGTGTGGCACTCGGGGACTGCCGCGGTAAAGCTATTGCATAGCATTTTTCATCAACTTATGCAACTATATTTTTTTTATTTATGCAGTTTTTTTTCTTTTTATTACATTTCGGAGCAGCTCGTCTCGTTCCGTGCGAGCTTCGTACAGTCGTACCATATACATATACGTTAAGCGAACGCTCTACCGGGCTACATGGTAGGCGGAGTGGGGGTGTTAGGTTTTATTTTCGTTACGTAATTTCTTGATTCGGTCGCCGCGCTCAAAGCCCGCGATAAAAGCTATGCAATAGCTTAAAAAATTACAAAAAAAACAAGAAACCAACTTTATTCACGATTGATTTGTTGACATTTATTGAGAGGTTTCGTTGTCTTCATCCCAAACTCATCATCAGATCTTTACGAAATATTTAAGGGATTATTTCGGAATAATCTTCTTTCGAAAAAAAAAAAAAAAAAAAAAAAACCGTCTATATATTATGACGGAGCTATGCCTGAACCATTGACGTAATAGACCTGGACCGCGCCATCCCTTTCAATCAAAAAGTAAATATTGATAACCAAGCGTGAAAGGGAGAAACAACTCGTGCGGCCCTGTCTCTTTGACAGGTATTGCCCACAAAGTAGCGTTGTCTCTTTCTAGATAGTGGTCAATTTTGTGAGGTTATGGCACAGTCCTGGTCTATACGTCAATGGCCCAAACATAGGTACATTAAAAAATATATACAAACACTAGCTGACCCGCGCAACTTCGTCTGCGTAAATTTTGCCCGTTTCTTCAACATTTTTCATTGCTGCTCCGTTCCTATTGGTCGTAGCGTGATGTTATAACCTATAGCCTTCCTCGATAAATGGGCTATCCAACATTTAAAATATTTTTTCAATGCGGCCCAGTAGTTCCTGAGATTATCGCGTTTAAACAAACAAACAAACTCTTAGGGGTATGAAAAATAGATGTTGGCCGATTCTCATAGATACCGGATAAGCACAAAAAATTTCATCAAAATCGGTCAAGCCGTTTCGGAGGAGTATGGCAACGAAAACTGTGACACGAGAATTTTATATATTAGATCAGTATTGTTAAAGTCGTTTTTTTTTTTTAAATCTATAACCATAAATTGCCTAGAGCTTTTATAGACTACGTACGTTAATTATATGAAGTTCAAAATTTACGGCTCCATAACGACTACAAATTCACAGAAATACAGCTGAACTAAACTAGTCTGAGCCTGTACTATACGCATCAGGCAACTGATAAACTTGTCTCTGTGGCACGATGGGAGTGTGTCCGACTGCTACGCAAGAGGTCGTGGGTTCGATTCCTACACGGGACACCAATTTGTGTGATCTACAAATTGTTGTTCCAAGTCTGGGTGTACTTTGTGTCTGTGACTTGTATGTTTGTAAAGTCCCCCGCGACACAGGGTTTGTAATCTACTACAGGAGTCGTCTTTAAAAAAATAATATACATATTAATTGTCACACCCAGACAGACATAGAATAAACAATCGTGTTCATCACACAAAGATTTATCCTGGGTGGTAATCGAACCCACGACTTCTAGTCAGGGTCTCGAACATGATCAAAATCTATGTTCGCACCTTTTTTTCATAATCGATCTATTTTCATCTCTTTCCAATCTACCAGTGGCAGAGGGTCCTTAGAAAACATTCTTTTCGATTTCCCTTAAAATTGGGTAGATGACTACAATAACAATAAAGTATTTTAAACTGTAAAGGAAATAGCATTTAATTTAATATCTAATATCTTAGGAAAACACACACGTCATCTGATCCCAAACTAAGCAGAGCTTGTATTAAGGCAACCAGACAACTGATAAACATACTTACCTATTTCTAAATACATAATATAGATAAATTACACCCAGACAGAATAAACCATCGTGCTCATCACACAAAGTTTTATCCTGGGTGGGGATCGAACCCACAACCTCTTGCGTAGCAGTCGGATACAATTTTACGTTGTCATGAATATACAAACATCAAAATAAACATTGAAACTACATGATTTGACCATACCAAAGAATGACGTCATCGTTTTGTATTTCATACAAACTAGTATGAGGCGCATCGTTTTGACGTTTCTTAAAGAGATACTGATTTGACTTGACAGTCATCTACCCTATTGTTTTTAGTTAATATTGTACGTACAAAAACCGTCTCTAACAAGATGTATTTTCGTGTTGGGTTATCTCAGAAAAAATTAAACCCTTCGCCTCTGCTAACTACCTATACATAATGGGGATGATGAATGTCAAGTCAAATCAGTATATTTTTATGAAATATATGAAATACTGAGGCGTGACCTCACAACTCAGGATTAAATCATTACTTTTAGATTTGATGATTATATAAAAAAAATATTTTATACAAGAAAAAAATATTATTTTATACAAATTAGGCAATAATCGGTCTTAAAATGCTTCGAAAATAAGTGTTTTTTTCACAATTTAACATGTTTCTTTATTTTAAAAGCATTAAAACGAATACTTTAAGTAATTATTTGACGATAGGAACTTATGACGTCACAGGTTTTAAGGTACCTTTTTATTGCCCGACGTGCCCCAGTCTACCCGAAAACGTATTAACAAACAGAGTGTTACTTTCAATGTTTGGTTTTTAAATGAATACTTACCCTAAAGAAAAAGCGGCGGTAGCCTAATGACTAAGCCATCGGTCTCACAATCGTGAGGTCGCGGGTTCGAATCCTTCCCATAATACTACCAACGGGAACCGACTCCCAACACAAGCCTTTGAGCTTAGCTAGAGAGGTTAACTAGATTGCTAGTAATGTGGGACTCAATCCCACATTGCTAGTTATCTTTTTTTTTTAAAAGAAAGTAAATAAAACTATCGCGAAATTTTAAGATTTTAAAAAACGAAAACTTTGAAACTGGAAAAGTATTCCCTGGATTTTGTCCGTCATATTTTTGTTACGTGTTGTATTACAAGGATGCACTAAGTCAAGAAAAATAACTGTTTCGGCACAAAATTACTTAAACTACGGTTGACAATGAAAATGTGAAAGTACTTTTTCTAATTAATTTCAAGGAAAAATAACTCTTATCAACAATACCATAAGTTTGATTTTCAACTGGCGCTCGTCACGATTTCAATGTCGATAACCTCGTATTTGTTAAGTTTGCCATGATGAAATTTTTTCCCGATTTGGGGGGAGATGTTTTTTTATATTATGCTCGTAAGAAATGAAACATTGGTTAAGTGCGAGTTGTAGTTACGCACATATGCGGCCTAAGTTCTTTGCTTTTATTTAAGTTTGAATTCAACTTTGATTTATATATTAAGGACACTTGACGGTCATCGAATATTTTGTCATCTTCTAATTTATTATAAAATATAATGAAAAAAGAGAAAGAACAGATTAAAGAGGTTGGTCTTAATCACGTAGATTTTTTGTATTGCTACGATTTAACTTTATTGCAACGCTAGCTGACCCGCACAACTTCGTCTGCGTAACTTTTCCCAGTTTTTGCAATATTTCTTATTGCTGCTCAGCTCCTTATTTCTCCACTATTTAATGGATGTTATATTTTATTCAATCACTCTATTTATTCAAAAAAAACGTATGAAAATCCGTTGCGTAGTTTTATAGATTTAAGCATACATAGGGATATAGTGACAGAGAAAGCGACTTTGTTTTGTACTATGTAGTGATTATAGAATTTTATAAGCTACGGGTCTTAATCGCGTAAATATTTTATTTTAAGGCTAAATATCTTTGTTTATTCTACCCGTGACCACGGCCTCGGCCACGGTATTTAGCCTTAAAATAAAATATTTATGCGATTAAAACCCGTAGCTTATAAAATTTTATAATGTGTACAAATCGCGAAAATTTACATTTTGAAATTGGTCTCATAACTGATGTCGGTTAGTCTGATCTGAGACTAGCCAACTACACAGGAGATATTATAGTCCACAAATGTATGCGCAGACACAAGAGCATTCTCTATTCTCTCAGTCTCATAGGCCAATTTGACGGAAATCCGACACGATCGGAGAGAGATTAGGCGCAGGACCAACGGCTTAACGTGCACTCCGTGGCACGAAGAGCTATGCGATTTTGGTTCACTTCGCTGATATTTCGATTTGAACGGTGGCCACTGAGGTTGAAAAACTGACTTATCACAAATTTACAATTCTTAAAACTCCGCCAGGAACATAAATACTTTTAAGCACGTCACAAAGTTAAATACTCTTACTCCCGAATACTATTTATAAGTATTTCTATCGCTACTATTGACCTTTTAGTTACAGTGGCAGCATGAGAGTAAACGGGCTCTTAAAATCGAGCGACTTTCGAGTATTCGGCCGTTTGAGTGCCAATTCCACAGTGGAAGTTCAAACTGAAGATCGGTGCTGCCAAATTAGACAGGAAAAAACGTCAGTTTTCCGAAAAAAAACCAATCTATCGCCTGCTCTGGAGAGTAAAATGATAAAAAAAATAGTATAATGATAATTTTATTAATTATTATTAAATTAAATATACTACGGATCTTAATCGCGTTAATATTTTAAGATACTTTTTTATTGGCCGACGTGCCCAGTTTACCCTGACTACGGCCGTTGCAATACGGTCGAAACGTCGGGCAATAAAAAAAACATAAACATATCTAATATTATAATGTGTATAAATCGTGATAATTTATCAACGTTGATTAAAAAATCATTTGTTTTTCAGGAATAATAAAAACTTGACTATCTTATCTTAATTATGTGAATCATTGATAAACACTTTAGATTGATTGAACTTCATGTATTTCAAATATATCACCATAACACTAAAACAATTATATTGGCAGTTAACATTTTATTTTTCGGGGTCTGCGATACTACGGAGTTTTAACATCAAAGCTGGCAACACTACAGTATAACCCTACTAAGTTACCACTGACCGCTCGCGGCAGTGTACAACTTTATTACCGCTACAATTTAAATCACAAAAACAACTTTAAATAAAAATATTATCGTGAACTTTAAAATTTTAAATTTAATAATAATAAGTAATAAGTGTAATAATAAGTTAAAATGAAAGTTTTCTGTGCTTTAATAAGTGTCGTGGTGGCAATTGCAGCTCAAGGTTTATCGGATACCCAGCCAGGTAAAGTGAAAGGCAATTTTTTTTATTTTATTAAAAGACTTGTTTTAGACGCCATATTGTGGTTTTTGCGCGGTATTTTTCCGGTGTAAATGGAATAAATATAAACATTTTAAATGCTTTTACTAGGCTGAATGCTTTTAGTTATTGTTTTCAGAAAGCTTTTATATTATTCTTCTTGTGTTATTGAAAATGTAACCGTTTTTAAGTCCTAAGACAATATTAGGGATGTTAAGTTTTACGTCTGTCTGTGACATCGTAGCATTAAAACGGTTGATCTGATTATAATGCGGCTTTGTTTATTGGAAAGCCAGTTTATCGGGATGGTTTTTAGCTTTGTTTTATGAAAATTTGTTTAGCCGTTTTGAAGATATTCTACTTTTTGTCTCACGAGTTGAGGGTTTTTAAATGTTTGTTTTATTTTAGACCGGGATTTTTTTGTGACGGCAGAATAGTCGGAGCTGGTAAAAGCTAACTACTAAGAATATATGCCGTAAGGTAATTTTTTTCGGCTCCAGCATTACTAGGAAAATATGCCACATGGGATTTGTTTCAAATCCGGTATAGCCATAAAAATGTATCGGAACGGCATTCTTCGGTCCGGCATAATTAAGTATACATAAAAAGAATGCCGTTTCGGCACATTTTTATAGTTCGGTCTTTATCATCTCCGGCAGTTTTGCCGTAACGAGAAAATTGCCGGTCCGGCATAGCGGGAATTCAAATTATATTGTTAATTACTAAGGCATGTGCTTAGAAGGTCACCGGGCATAACAAAATAAAACAATGGCACATTGCATTATTTCAAAGAAACGTAGCTGTTCATACGTGACAGGATTTTTAATAATTTATTTTGCAACTAATTTAAGGTTGCGTTGAGGTATGCCGACTGGCATGTTGGTCTAGTGGTTAGTGACACTGACTGCTAAGCCAGAGTTCATAAGTTCGATTTCCACCCAGGATAAGATATTTTTAAGTGATGAGCACGATTGTTTATTCCACAGAGAAGTTAAAAACCTTTTACTACATTTGCCTATAATATTTCTGTTATTTATTCTGTACCTGGATGTAATTTATTTATACCAATATTATAAAGCTGAAGAGTTTGTTTGTTTGAACGCATTAATCTCAGGATCTACTGATCCGTATTGAAAAATTCTTTCACTGTTGGATAGTCCATTTATCGAGGAAGGCTATAGGCTATATAAAATCGCACTACGACCAATAGGAGCAGAGCAGCAATGAAAAATGTTGCGAAAATGGGAAAAATTTACGTAGACGAAGTTGCGCGGGACAGTTAGTTTCAAATAAAAACCCCGTATCAAAATCGTTCCACGCGTTTTTCCTCTACACTGCCATACACACAAACATACAACCACGAGTTTTAGGACCACAACAGTGTCAGTTATTCTTCCATGAAATAGTAATATTAACGCATCACTGTTACGGTTGAAGGGCACTGTAGCAAGTGTAATTCTTTCTTTCTTTAAAAAAGAAGTCTCCTGCTGTAGGGTACAAGCTCTGTGTCGCGGGGGACTTAACAAACATACGAGTCACGGTCACAAGTACACCCAGACTCGAAACAACAATTTATGGATCACACAAAGTGGTGTCCCGTGTGGGAATCACCCACGACCTCTTGCGTAGCAGTCGGACATACTCACACCGTGCCAAAGAGGCATTACTGAGCAAATGAGACTTATGAACTAATGTCTCAAATGAGGAGCGCGGTGCGGTCACATTCAGATCTTTGTCAAACAAGGATTTGGGTGGCACTGATACTGTTATAGGCTAGCGTGACGATTACCATCACGAACTGTAGGCCTACTCTCCTTCTTTTTTTTAATAATAATAATTTTGGGAGAACTCACACAACGACATCTGATCCCAAACTAAGCAGAGCTTGTACTATGGCAACCAGACAACTGATAAACATACTTATATATTTCTAAATACATACATATTATAGGTAAATTACACCCAGACTGATAATTACACACAGAATAGACCATCGTGCTCATCACACAAAGTTTTATCCTGGGTGGTGATCGAACCCACGACCTCTTGCGTAGCAGTCGGATACATTCCCAATGCGCCAAAGAGGCAGTCTTTGAAACTAAATTCATGAATTTGCGTTAACTTAAATTTCTAAAATTTACGGAGACTATTCTAATATTAATCCTAACCCATTATACTACAGACGTGACCCCATTCCTTTTTTTATGTCCGTAAAAAATGCCTAAAGCACACCTCCAGCATTTGGGGCAGACGCTGGAGTTAGTGTGGGACCTGGGGGGTTAGATAAGGTACATTCATTCCGTAGCGAATTCGATAACGCCGTACTAATAGTTCGCAAAAAATAAAAAAATGTCAAACGTCAAGTTCCATAATAAAATTGTTTTCCAATATCGATATCACTTGTTGAATGTGACTTTGTCTAGACCCCCTGCCCCCACTAAAACACCGGCCGTGTACCTACTCGCCGCCTACACGGATAAGCCACCAGAACTTGCTAAATCTTCGGCGGACCCACCCAGCGGCATAGCCCCATTGAGCATTCCTGCTCCTGCGGCGTCCGGGGTACACACAGAACGCCGTCATCGCGAAATGCCGTGAGCGCGGGAAACCCCCCGTCCATCACGCCCACAACCCCACCAAACGACGACGTGAACCATCTCCTAACACAAGCCTAGCTGGAGGGGTTAACAGGATTGCTAGTAAAGTGGGACCACAATCCTCCATTGCTAGTTACTTTTTAAGATGAATCTGCAAAGCGTGTAAGACAGAAAAACTCATGAGGCCCTGTCTATTTCACAGGTATTGCCCACAAATAGCATAAAAAGTAAAATATCTGGAAATAGCGTTGTCTCTTTCTAGAGAGTGGTCAATTTTGTGAGGTTATGGCGCAGTCCTGGTCTATACGTCAATGATAAGCACATTTGCACCATACAATCCCGCCCCCCCCCCAAACTAGAGCGAATGCCCTTTTTTGGTGAATTTGAGAATTTTGTTACTGGATTGGGGTGTTCAGTCTCACGTCCCCCTCCCCCAACCCAGAACAAGCGGCGGTAACCTAATGGCCAAGACATTAGTCTCGCAATCATGAGGTCGCGGGTTCGAATCCTACCCATTAAACTACCCACGTGAACCCCCTCCAAACACAAGTCTTTGATCTTAGTTGGAGGGGTTAACAAGATTGCCAATAATGTGGGACCCAATCCACATTGCTACTTACAAAAAAAAAACTGTATCCGGGGCTGGAGGCAGACGTTTCTCCAGCCACCTTTCAGGTCAACCATATTAATGTGAATACTTATCTAGTTCAAACTCGTTTATTCCCGATCTAACTACTTCAGAAGATTCACAAACATGATATAGTAAACCAAATCCCACGCATTACCCGACTTTAAACAAAAGAGTATTAATTCCTAACAATTATATGAAAACAATGGATACTAAGTGACTCACGCGCAGTTTTCATACTCAGTATGTAGTCTGTTGAATGAATAACTTTCTCTTAGCATTGTTATTAGCGACTAGGTCATTGCTTTGTGTTGCTAGAAAACTTATAAAAGAAGGGATGCTCTAGTATATAATGATGATTATTAAAATATATATATTACGGGTCTTAATCGCGTGAATAATTTAAGGTAAAATACCTTGTTTAGCTCACACATGTTCAGGAGGTACTAAAGCGAAACGGATACAGAGGAAGCACACGACGTACGAAGAGGAGAGACTCCCGACCGGGGGTTGACAGGGCTCCAGCTTTTCTACCGTATGTGAAAGGAGTGACGGACAAAGTTGGAACAGTACTGCAGAAATACTCCATTAAGACTGTATATAGTCCGCACTCCAAGGTAGCTAAGCACCTACGTACTCCTAAGGATGTAATTCCTCTACAGACACCTGGCGTCTACAAAGTGGATTGCAGCTGTGGCAGTTCCTACATCGGACAAACCAAGCGAACCATAGCGGAAAGGGTTAAGGAACATATCGCGGCTGTGAAAAACCGACAGACAAACAAGTCAGCAATAGCGGAACACTTGCTGGATGCGGGAACCAATCACTGGATTGAACTACACAAACCACAGGTCCTCTCCACCGACCGTCACTATTACTCCAGGATGGCGAGGGAAGCGGTTGAAATCAAAAAACATGTCAATTTCAACCGAGAAGACGGATACCGTTTGTCAACATCGTGGAATCCCGTGATCGGCAAGTGTATACACCGCCGAACAAACATTACACGCCAGTGTGCAGATGTCCTTAGTGTTGTGTGTCGAAGTACCGACGGTTCCGTAATAGTGAGTGATAAAAATCAAGCGAGGGTAGTTTCCGAAACCCGCGCTTCACGGAGGCGACGCTGAGCTCAACTAGTCTTCCCGTGACCACGGCCGTTGCAATACGGTCGAAACGTCGGGCAATAAACAAGGTATTTTACCTTAAATTATTCACGCGATTAAGACCCGTAATATATATATTTTAATAATGTGTACAAATCGCGAAAGTTTATCAACATTTATAATGATGATATCCCACTGCTGGGCATGGGTCTCCGCAGTAGAGCCTACTTATAGCCCATTTATCGAGGAAGGTTATAGGCTATATAACATCACGCTACGACCAATAGGAGCGGAACAGCAATGATAAATGTTGCAAAAACGGCGAAAATTTACGCAGACCAAGTTGTAAGGTTTGTTTGTTTGCAATAATCTCAGGAACTACTGGTTCGAATTGAAAAATTATTTTACGTTGAATTGCCGATTTATTGAGGAAGGCTATAGGCCATATAACATTACGCTACGATCAATAGAAGCGGAGCAGCAATGAAAAATGTTGCAAAAACGGGGAAATTATAGTGAAATACACTTAGTCACAGAATAAACAATCATGGTCATCACACAAATATTTATCCTGGGTAGGAAGCGAACCCACGACTTCTGGGTTACGAATCATTAGATTAAAAAGCCATTCAGTCAGTCAGTATCTTGTGATAAAGCCATGATGATTAACTGGGTTATTTTTTAAGGACAAAGGATACTCCTATCTGTTTTATGAGTCACTCGGTGACTCGGTCACGGCTTATATCAAGTTTTAAATGATTCACCTTTAATAGGAATACTGTGAGGTTTTGTTATAAAATATGCGTTTTATCCTTAGCTTTAAACCTAAATTCAAATATCCTAACCCAGTTTCCGCCGTGAAAGAGTAATGAGAATCTTTCCTCTTTGCATTGGATTTTTACCAATAAAGAGTCATTAGAACTATTCATAATGTAGACTCCCTCTAGAACTGGGTCCTTGTTCATGATTTTATTCTGTACCCACGGCAAGCCCATGCGGAACTGTCAAAATTTTCGCAAAATGGTAAATAAAGAAATGTCCTTACAAATGCATCAAGGCGCATGCGAGCGCACTTAAAAATGTACTTTACCATTACGACAAGAGTTTGACAGTTCCGCGTGGGCTTGCCGTGGGTACGGGAAAAAGATTGTGAATAAAGACCAGGCGCGGACTCAGCCCACAATTAAGGTTATGGGTACGGTAGCCGAAAGCTAGAAAATTTTGGTTTTGATAAATCTTTTATAGCTTGAAAACGTATCACCTGCTTGTATGTAATGCATACCAATTCATATCAATCACATGGTTTATTTTAATTCTTTTAAAAAATACCTTGGAAAAAAAATCTTATTTTTTTAAAAGATAACTAACAATGTGGGATGATGGTCCCACATTACTAGCAATCATGTTAACCTCTCCAGCTAAACTCAATGGCTTGTGTTAGGAGTGGGTTCACGTCGGTAGTATAATGGGTATGATTCGGAACCTCACGACTGCGCATGCCTTAGCCATTAGGCAATCAATCCATTTGGGGTTGTGAGTAAGTCCACTGTGCCCACTACGCTGGATCCGCGTCTGATAAGGACCCTGATTGGGTTCAGTTCTACTCCGTTTGCTTGCCTCTTTGCTCGTCTGTTTGTTGAAGGAAACATAAAAATGCCGTTTACTCTTGCAAGTTAAAAGGAGTCATTAATAGATCCGTTCTGCTCTCGGTGAAAACCGGGCTTTAGCGCAAAACAATATCAATTATAGTTTGAACATAACATAACATAATAAGAAGCGGTAGCCTCATGGCTAAGGTATTGGTCTCGCAATCAATTGGTCACGGGTTCGAATCCTACCCATTATACTACCGACGTAAACCCACTCCTAACACAAGCCTTTGAGCTTAGCTGGAGGGGTTAATAAGATTGCTAGTAATGTGGGACTCAATCCCACATTGCTAGTTATCTTATACTAGCTGTCCCGCGCAACTTCGTCTGCGTAAATTTTCCCCGGTTTTGCTATATTTCTCATTGCTGCTTCGATCCTATTGGTCGTAGCGTGATGTTATATAGCCTATAGCCTTCCTCGATAAATGGGCAATCCAACAGTGAAAGACTTTTTCAATTCGGACCAGTACTTCCTGAAATTACCGCGTTCAAACAAACAAACAAACTCTTCAGCTTTATAATATTAGTATAGACTAGCTGTCCCGCGCAACTTCGTATGCGTAAATTTTCCCCGTTTTTGCAAGATTTCTCGTCACTACTCCGCTCCTATTAGTCGTAGCGCGATGTTATATAGCCTATAGCCTTCCTCGATAAATGGGCTCCAACAAAAAAAGAAATTTTCAAATCGGACCAGTAGTTCCTGAGATTAGCGCGTTTAAACAAACAAAGCAAACAAACTCTTCCGCTTTATAATATTAGTATAGATATGTAAGTATAAAAATCGCGAAAGTTTAAAAACAATTAATGAACCAGTATATTTAGTCAATTAATCTATTAACTATAACTGTTAATACTCCACTAATTGTGATAAAATATGTTAACGACGACTAACAGAAACAATTATTTAATGATCAATACACAATTACAACTGTAAGGAATCATTAGGCAATTCGTCTCATAATGATTGCGCTACGTTAAGCAAGAAGTTGCTTTATAAATATGTACCTACGTAGCAAAGTTACTTAATATAAATCTATACCTACTAATACTATAAAGCTGAAGAGTTTGTTTGTTTGAACGCGGTAAAAACTGGGAAACTTTACGCGACGAAGTTGCACGGGACAGCTAGTTATAAATCTATACTAGTATTATAAAGCTGAAGAGTTTGTTTGTTTGTTTAAACGCGGTAATCTCAGGAACTACTGGTCCGAATTGAAAAATTATTTCACTGTTGGATAGCCCAATTATCAAGGAAGGCTATAGGCTATAAAACATCTCGCTACGATCAATAGAAGCGGAATAGCAATGAGAAATGTTGCAAAAACGGGGAAATTTTCGCGAAGTTGCGCGGAACAGCTAGTAAGTGTAGATAATGTACTAAATGACCTGCGCAAATTCGTCTGCGTAAGTTTTCTCCGTTTTTGCAACATTTTTCATTGCTGCTCAGCTCCTATTGGTCGTAGCGTAATATAATATAGCCTATAGCCTTCCTTGATAAATGGGCTATCCAACAGTAAAATAATTTTTCAATTCGGACCAGGAAGGCCTGAGATCATCGCGTTCAAACAAACAAACTCTTTAGTTTTATAATATTAGTATAGATTTGCTTCCTCCTGTTTGAAATATAACTTATAGTCTCTGATTTGATTAGCCGCTGTAATCGCCATCGGTAACGATAACATTATTTAATGGAACGAAGTTCCTTATCGCGCGTTGCGAAAGGGGGTTAGACGGAAAAAATTAAGACCAGAAGTTGTAACGACACTTTTTGCTATAACTAAGCTATAGCTAGCTTTCTATTTCGCATTGAACAGTGTGGTGTCGCGACGATTATTTTTGAATTCAAATAAAATTTTATTACAGTTCCTTCACTTATTCAATTTCTTTTCAAATCTTCAATTCACAACAATTTGTGGATCACAAAGTGGTGTCCCGTGTGGAAATCGAACCCACGACCTCTTGCGTAGCAGTCGGACACACTCCCACCGCGCCACACTAGAGGCAGTCAGTATTAGAGGACTGCAAACATACGAGCAATATTATTACTTTGATTGCTTTTACACTTTTGAATTGGGAAACACAACCATATCTATACTAATATTATAAAGCGGAAGAGTTTGTTTGTTTGTTTGTTTGTTGTTTAAACGCGCTAATCTCAGGAACTTCGGGTCCGATTTGAAAAAATCTTTTTTTGTTGGATAGCCCATTTTTTGAGGAAGGCTATAGGCTTTATAAAATCGCGCTATGACTAATAGGAGCGGAATAGCGACGAGAAATGTTGCAAAAACAGGAAAAATTTACGCATACGAAGTTGCGTGGGACAGCTAGTCTATATATATATATATATACAATATTTATGCCATACGCCTTTTGCTCCTGAATAGAAAAAATGCTCTTACTATGTAATAATAATGCAATCAGTTAAGGCACCATGGCAGGTGTAATATTGATAACATAACTACACTATCTGAAAATCTGAAATTCTGAAAATCCGCTGAAATTGGCCCACACCTTTTGTTGTAGATAAGTTGTATGACTAATGGTTTGAGTAATAATATTGTATTTACCTACTACATCATCAATATACATAATAATATATAACAAAGAAATATGTTGTCTATCTATTTGTTTGTGCCGCATAAACTTAGTAACGGTAAACAGTTTTTTTTGGGCATTCCCCGCACCATGCTCAGTGTAGGGTTCCGCAGCCTTAAATAATTGCGTCAGCAGAAAAGCGTATGTTCCCATGAACATACGCTTTTCTGCTGATGCAATTATTCTGATTATATACTACTATTAAACTGCTTTTCTCAACAAAAGGGCGTAAGTTCCATAACTTACGCCCTTTTGTTGAGAAAAGCAGTCTTTCGGCTATAACTCAGTGATGTTATTAAAATATATATATTACGGGTCTTAATCGCGTGAATAATTTAAGGTAAAATACCTTGTTTATTTCCGTATTGCAACGGCCGTGGTCACGGGAAGACTCCCGTGACCACGGCCGTTGCAATACGGTCGAAACGTCGGGCAATAAACAAGGTATTTTACCTTAAATTATTCACGCGATTAAGACCCGTAATATATATATTTTAATAATGTGTACAAATCGCGAAAGTTTATCAACATTTAACTCAGTGATGGTATATCCGATCATGTCCGAAATAACTTTAGTTTAAAGTATTTATTGAGCGCTACTTTTGTGATAGTTTTCTTATTTTTTTGTCACACGGTCTAAAAGTTAAGGGGACACCATTTATGCAACTTTCGGAGCAATTATAACCAAAAATATTTACTCAATCAAAAAAAAAATTAAAAACATTAAAATGTTTTTAAAAGACCTGTCGAATGATGTGCCACACATAGATGTTAGCCGAAAAAAAAACAGCTTCTGTTACATGTATGGAGTGCCCCCTAAAAATATTTATTTTTGTTATTTAGCTATCAAACTAAGTAGCGGCTACTAGAAGACACCTTTTGAATAAATTTCATCAATATTCATTGAGTAGTCTCTGAGTAAAATGCCTGTGACATACGGACGGACAGACAGACAGACAGACGGACATGACTAAACTATAAGGGTTCCGTTTTTTGCCATTTTGGCTACGGAACCCTAAAAATCAACAAAACAAGCCAGGGAGAGTCTATAAACTACGTGAAGTCATTTTAATTTCGGCTTGATGACCTCCGATCTAAATGGGACGCCCCCTTATCAGACAATGTCACAATAACTAGCGGTTATTTTTTGTTATCAAACGTTTATAATGCCGCCGGGAAACCAAAATATCTACCCAGTTAGGGGGCATTACACTGAGAGAATTATTTACTTAGCGCTACGTACACGGCGACACGATTGCCGGCCTCCTCTTCTAAGACCCGTAATATATATATTTTAATAATTATTCCGCAACTTCAAGATTTATTTGCGGTGTCATATTAAGACATATCCTTAAGTTTCTTTATATCGTCTACTAGAAAAGCTCTTTGACTAGTGACACAATTTTTTTCGTGTCCTAATATTTAGGTTTTCTATATAAATTTTTGAGAGAGCCGAACCGTGTTTCGCGTAATCTAACCTTAAGTGTAGGTACTTTGTTGTAAGTCATTATGTAAAGCTATTCGCGACACAGCACTTACTGCGCTGAATAATATATTTGAATATTTGTTACCTGCTGGATGACGCAAAAATGGATAAATAATTCTGATGCATGTCAATGATATGCTGTCTGTCGACGGTATTCATTGTTATGCGGACGAAATCTATCCCCTCCCCCCCAAAATCATTCACCATTCACCCATTTCATTAGTGTGAGTGGTGCAACCACAGCCCTATCTGGCTCAAGCCCCCCAAACGACAAGCTGCATATCAATTATATTGTTATGCGGACGAAATCTATCGCCCCCACTCCAAACCCATTAAATTCGTGTAAGTAGTGCAACCACGGCCCTATCTGGCTCAAGCCAAAATCCATGCCCCCCCCCCCCCAACAATAATCCGGTATCCGCCACTGGAAACATCCCTTGGCCCGCTATGGTGGAAAGCCGCGAAATACTATATATAAAATTTTGTGAACAAGATACGATAACAAACGTTACGTATCGATAGTATGTGCTTTATTGTTACTCCCATCACTAGACGGCTCCATAAGACCCATAAGTCAAAGCGAGATAGATATAGAGAAATGATTTATGGCCCTACGACACAGATGATAACGTGCGTACTATAGTGACTGAGCACCGTTGAACGGTGTTTAAAACTTGTTGGACATACGACAAGTAGGACCGGGCTCTGATATAGAGATCACTCTATGTCAAGTCTCCGATGATCACAATCTGGTCCATTTTAATCTAACCACAACTATGCACATTTACGGCTGAAAAAACTCCCGGGTTCTTATTCACTATCTTTTTTTTCGTTTTCGCGTCATGCCCGCGCTTTTAACTGTCAAAATCTTGTCATCTATACTAATAATATAGAGCTGAAGAGTTTGTTTGTTTGAACGCGGTAATCTTAAGAATTACTTATCCGAATTGAAAAAATCTTTCACTGTTGGATAGCCCATTTATCGAGGAAGGCTATCGGCTATATAACATTACGCTACGACCAATAGGAGCGGAGCAGTAATGAGAAATGTGGCAAAAACGGGGAAAATTTACGCAGACGAAGTTGCGCGGTACAGCTAGTAATGGTATATAGGGAGCTGCGCTTAGAAATGCATAGCGCATGCGAGCGGACACCTTTGAGCGCACTGCGCATGCGCCAGTTCGCCGCAAAATCGAAAAACAACTTAGTGAATAAGGACCCTGGTCAAAATCTACTGTGGTCCCAAAATTCTAGAACGCATCTCTTAAACTAACGAAGAGTATCGACCATCTCCAGTGACGTCCAGTTCTGAAGTCACATAGAAGATAAAGTCAACTTTGGCTCCAAAAAACGTGGTGTGCTCAGTAGAGCGAAGCGGTACTAAAGAATCGCTAGTTCAGCCCAATATGGAGTACTGCTTGCATCTTTGTTCCCACTTTTCAGGTGTCAGATCCGACATACGATAAATAGGAATGGGACCTAAGACTGAGTGTGACTTATTTAACCTTAGACTCAAGCCTAACTTAGATAAAGCCCAATGCGTATAGTTGATCCATAGATTACACGTGTATAATGTCTGACAGAGTACTAGACAGAGACTTAAAAAGAGTAATCTTTACAAATACAATAATTGCATTTTTGAAAGATAGAAAAATTTGATTTTATTCGGTATTTGGATGTAATTTATATATAATATGTATGTAAAAGTATTTTTTATAGGCATTCTTGACAAATTACATATTTGAAAGATAGAAAAATTTGAAGTCCAGACTCAGGAATCGGACCCGAGACTTCCGTAGCCAAACCGGGGCCAGAAGCGAACCAACTATCTAGACTATGTTACTTGTCCTCAAATTTTTCTATCCCTTGATGTTCGCGAGTTGGGCCCTCGTAGCGCCATCTAGTCGGTAGTTAAAGAACTATCACGGATTTTGTTATTGCTTCGTTACAGAGAGCATTTTAACAAATTATTATGTCGCAGGCCGAATATTGAAGTAATTTTTATAGGCATTTCTTTCAAAAATGCAATTGTTATTGGCATTCTTTACTTCCCTGCTACATCGTGTAAATCTACGAGACAACATATTACAGCGGGCCGCCATCGCCTTCTTTTCCCTCTACAGAGGGCGCTGGTGATCCGCTATAATATGTTGGAATGTCCAATATCTTGAAAGATGATGGTGATATAGATATCGCCATCATCTTTCTAGTCCTCAGTTACCACATGGCCCAGGTACTTAAACTGTTCCACCCTTTTCACATATGTATTTAATTTACTTTTTTGATTGTATTTTGAGGAGATATAAACACTTATTATTATTATTGATATTGTGATTTTCTATTATTATCTGTTATTTTTAGTTATCTAGTACAACTAACAATCATAATGTCTCTGTAGTACCTACAAACAATTAAAAAAATGTATTATTTCAACACACACACTGCTAGTTATCTTTCTTAAAAAAAAGGTTGTTTGCATAGACGGTTTACGGGCGATTATTTTACGTGATAACACCATAAAAATACATTGATGACATTGAATAAACAACCATGCCTGTGACTGCTTTTTTTCCCAATTGTATCACATGTCGCTGCAATCACCAAAACATTGATAGCATTGTAATAAACAACCATTTCTGTGACAGATTTAGTGGACCCGGGCGCAATATTTCAGCCTAACAGCAGTCGGAACGTGACTGTGATACTTTTTCTTGTGTGCATTTAGTCATGGATTTATAAGACGTTATCACGTCTTAAAAGATCATAATTACGAACAAGAATATATTTACTTACAAATTGAATTAAAAACCAGTTGTATAGTTAATTTGATGACTGTATATTTTACGTCACAGTATAAGGAAGGTATTATCATATCTATACTAATATTATAAAGCTGAAGAGTTTGTTTGTTTGAACGCGGTAATCTCAGGAGGTACTGGTCCGAATTGAAAAAATCTTTCACTGTTGGATAGCCCATTTATCGAGGAAGGCTATATAACATCACGCTACCAATAAGAGCGGAGCAGCAATGAGAAATATAGCAAAAACGGGGTAAATTTACGCAGACGAAATTGCGCGGGGCAGCTAGTCTGTTATAAGTACCTAATAGATAAATTATGGAAATTATATCAACGCGTCATATTTTAATTAAATCAATAAGGACATGGACACACACTAAGTAACAGGAAAACCTTTGAGAGATGATATAATTATGCCACATTCTTTGCTTACATTGG
Organism: Herminia tarsipennalis; assembly: GCA_945859575.2. NCBI lineage: Eukaryota > Metazoa > Arthropoda > Insecta > Lepidoptera > Erebidae > Herminia > Herminia tarsipennalis. Next base: position 3,150,458 of record OX243859.2, read on the forward strand.
TCTAAGCCATAGCCCGTCTTTGTGGATAATCACATCAGTGTCAGTTATTCCCACTAAGGATAAAACTTTGTGTGATGAGCACGATGGTTTATTCTGTGTCTGGTTATTTATTTATAATATGGATGTATTTAGAAATATATGAGTATGTTTATCATCAGTTGTCTAGTTGCTGTACAAGCTCTGCTTAGTTTTGGGTCAGATGACGTTGTGTGAGTTGTCCCAAAATATTATATTAATAAAAGTAAGGTCTCACAGTTTTGCAGTAACTTTCTATACAAGAAAAGAAAAGAAATGAAGCGTTTATTTGTTGTACCATATGAAAAGTTAATTACAATTAAAAAACTATAATTATAAAAGTTGTGCCTCGCGGTTGCAACAAATGGGTGTCCAGTTCAGTATTTTGCCAAGCTGACCGAACCTGGCGCTGGTTTTCAACTGGAACCGAATGGAACGTGACGAACGTGTACGTGTTCGTGCGTGCGCGCGCGCGTGTTTGTGTGTGTGTGTATGCGTGTCTGTGTGTGTGTATGAATGTGTGTATGAATGTGTGTACGTGTGTGTGTGCATACATATGTGCCTGAGTGCTACATAATGTATAACCTTATAATTGTACTAGCGGCCCGTCCCGGCTTCGCACGGGTGGACATGGGATCCCTCATTTTTTAAGTAAGTGCGACTATAATTAAAGATCTAAGCATATTGCGTGCAAATTTCAACGAAATCTGTTAAGCGGTTAAGGAGTCCATCGCGGACAAACATCGTGACAGGAGATTTATATATATTAAGATTTAGTACTAGCTGTCCCGCGCCACTTCGTATGCGTAATTTTCCCCCGTTTTTGCAACATTTCTCATTGCTGCTCCGCTCCTATTGGTCGTAGCGTGATGTTATATAGCCTATAGCCTTCCTCGATAAATGGGCTATCTAGCAATGAAAGAATTTTTTAATTTGAAACCAGAACTTCCTGAGATTATCGCGTTCAAACAAACAAACAAACTCTTCAGCTTTATAATATTAGTATAGATATATAATAGCTCTCGCTGCGCATCCAAAAGATGGCACGGTAATCTTTTTTTCAAAATACCTACAAAAACTCTTCAAAAGTTGGTGAAATATCACTTAAAATTTCATTTACTGCACTGAATGTTTTAAAGGTAGATATCTCCCGTTGTTTTACGGTCGTTGACAATGTTCTGGCTGGCTGAGTTTAGGCGTTTGTCCCATCGTCGACTATTAGCGGGAAATGCGAGAAGAACGAGAGTTTCTTGCACTGATTTTAAATCGTCGTTATACTAATAATAATAATAATAATCTCTAATATATAAAATTCTCGTGTCGCGGTGTTTGTGGTTAAACTCCTCCGAAACGGCTCGACCGATTCTCATGAAATTTTGTGTGCATATTGGGTAGGTCTGAGAATCGGACAACATCTATTTTTCATACCCCTAAGAGTTTGTTTGTTTGTTTGAACGTGATAATCTCAGGAACTACTGGGCCGCATGGAAAAAATATTTTATTGTTGGATAGCCCATTTATCGAGGAAGGCTATAGGCTACAACATCACGTTACGACCAATAGAAGCGGAGCAGCAATGAAAAATGTTGAAAAAACGGGAAAAATTTACGCAGACGAAGTTGCGCGGGTCAGCTAGTAAAATCCATACTACCATACATAAATGTGAAAGTAACTCTGTCTGTCTGTCTGTCTGTTACGCTTTCACGCTCAAACAGCTTAACCGATTTAGATGAAATTTGGAATGGAGATAGTTTGAGTCCCGAGGAAGGACATAGGATAGTTTTTATAGCGATAACCGACATCCACGCGGGCGGACCCGCGGGCGAAAGCTAGTAATATATAAATGTTGCAAAAACGGGGAAAATTAATGCAGACGAAGTTGCACGGGTCAGCTAGTGTATTATAAATGTGATAATAACTCCGTCTATGTGTCTTTTTTATATACTACCAAGAGAGACGAAGCAAGTCGTTTGGCTGATGGTAAGCGTCACGTGTAGCCCATAACAGCATCAGCGCAACCCAAATCCTTGTTTAGCAAAGATCTGAATGTCACCGCACTGCGCTTCTCATTTGAGACATTAGTTCATAAATCATAAGTCTTATTTGCACTTGTTATTTTTTCTGTCTTTGTCTTTCTGTTAGTTTAGTCTTATTTGCAGTTGCGCGGGATTTGCATCGTCGAAGGGCACTGTGCCCTTCGACGATGCAAATCCCGCGCAACTTCGTATGCGTACATTTTCCCCGTTTCTGCAACAGTTTTCATTACTACTCCGCTATGTTATATAGCCTATATTTTTCCTCAATAAATGGGCTACCCAACAGAAAATATGTTTTCAATTCTGATCAGTAGTTTCTGAGATTGTCGCGATCAAACAAACAAACTATTCAGCTTTATAATATTAGTATAGATTTATTACTAAGTTTTTTTAAAGTTAATTTGTTTATTTTAGATATCATAAATATTTTATTGATTTATTTTATTATATTATTTTTAAAAGTTTTGCGACACATGACATATTTTAACCTGATTGGATCTCGACTATGTTACTCATTGCCCTTACGACGAAGTCTATAAGATATATTTTATTATCAGGAAATTTGATGACTACGATGATAACGTATCGATAATGTAGATATAAACTAAATAATATTTTTAATAATATAATTATATACAAGATATTTTTAAACTACTCCAATTATAGAAATATAATAATAATATATTTTTTATGTATTTCTATAATGTATGTATTTAGAAATATAAAAAAATATTTATCAGTTGTTTGGTTGCCACAGTAGGTACATGCTCTGTCTAGTTTAGGATCAGATGACGTTGTGTGAGTTGCCCCAAGATGAGAAGAGAACATAGTCTGTTTTATTTTTTTGACCGTGAATACGGCGTTTACCTAATCGCTTGATCGTCAACGGTGAGACCAATGCCTTATTATAACTGTTCGTTGCTCCAAATGTCCATTGAGATTGACAGGAAATGATTCAGACATATTAATTGCCTACATTTTGTCATTTTGGAGTCGTATTTAAAATATAGGGGGAATGAAAGAAATGTTGGTCTGGTGCACAGAATTCAGCCAGCTGATTCACCTGGGAGAATTTATATATATCATTTGGTAGACTTAATTCACATAAGGGAATTAAGAGCACTTTTGAGTGCACTCATAAGATTGAAGTAATTTTTATAGGCATTTCTTGCCAAAGACTTTACAAATACAATAATTGCCTTTTGAAAGATAGAAAAATTTGAAATCCAGACTCAGGAATCGAACCCGAGACTTCCGTAGCTACGGAAGTCTCGGGTTCGATTCCTGAGTCTGGATTTCAAATTTTTTATTTCATTCATAAGATCTTGCAAGAGTGCATTAAAGCCGTACCCTGACCAAATAACCTTGAGCATTCGTTCCCTTCTCGTAGCACCGAAGCGCTCAGTTTTTGGGATAAAATCTTTATAAAATAAAATTTTGATCGTTTGAAAAAAAATGTTTCTAGTATAATGTTTTTTATTAAATTGCCTATATATTAGTGTAAGTAGCAAATAAAAAAAATGGTACTTTACGAGGAGATGCATTTTATTAATATTTATTTCTCATTTCTGTGATTTCGTTGTGAGGAGATTAAATAAACATTATACTCCTTTAACAAAAACAAAATCTACCATTTTCGAGTCAAAATTATGTAGAAATTTATTATATTTTTATTAGTTGATATTTCTTTTTGTATAAAGAGCAGATAGCTTCACAAAAGTGCACTAAATTGCTAGCGCTGGGTTTTGCACGGGAAAGCATCTTTAATCTACCAAAGATTTCTTGAAGAGAGGTGAAGAGAGAGAATTGGTTTTATTTTTTTTAATGTTACCATTAATGCTAACCGATATCTGTGTTTAAATCTTCATACTCATGCATGAGGTTTAAATAAACGTGGGTACTTTTTCAAGGCGGACGATTATCCATTTTGGAGGGCAAATGTGAACCGTTTATGATTTTGAAGAGGTTTTCATTCAACAAATTTACCAACCCCTTCCTGGGTACGGCCTTGATACGAGAGTTTATATGAGACTATCGGAAAATCTGTTTATTCATTCCTGTAACTCCAAATTCAAAAATATTAATAATAATAATAATATCTAGGGACAACTCACACAACGCTATCTGATCCCAAACTAAGCAGAGCTTGTACTATGGAAACCAGACAACTGATAAACATACTTAAATATTTCTAAATACATACATATTATAGATAAATAACACCTAGACACAGAATAAACCATCGTGCTCATCACACAAAGTTTTATCCTGGGTGGGGATCGAACCCACGACCTCTTGCGTAGCAGTCGGATACACTCCCACCGCGCCACAGAGGCACTCATGTCTTTTTTATACTATGAAATGAGATGACGAGCAGGTCATGCACCTGATGGTAACCGTCACGCGTCGCCCATAACAGTATCAGTGCCCCCCAAATCCTTGTTTGGCAAAGATCTGAATGTGACCGCACCGCGCTCCTCATTTGAGACATTAGTTCGTAAGTCTCATGTGCCCAGTAATTACACTTGCTACAGTGCCCTTCAACCGAAACACAGTGATGTGTTAACATTACTATTTCACAGAAGAATAACTAACACTATTGTGGTACCCATCTTCTTCTTCTTCTTAGCGTTTCAATAACAAACATCTATATCTATACTAACATTGAAGTAATTTTTTTATAGGCATTTCTTGCCAAAGACTTTACAAATACAATAATTGCATTTTTGAAAGATAGAAAAATTTGAATCCAGACTCAGGAATCGAACCCGAGACTTCCGTAGCCAAACCGGGGCCAGAAGCGATCGCTTCTGGCCCCGGTTGGTGTATTTATACTAACATTATAAAGCGGAAGAGAAGAGTTTATTTGTTTGTTTGTTTAAACGCGCTAATCTCAGAAACTACGGGTCCGATTTGAATGAATCTTTTTTTGTTGGATAGCCCATTTATCGAGGAAGGCTATAGGCTATATAACATTGCGCTACGACTAATAGGAGCGGAGCAGCGACGAGAAATGTTGCAAAAACGGGGAAAAATTACGCATACGAAATTGCGCGGGACAGCTAGTTATAAATAAAAAAACAAACCTTATAAACAACTCAGATTGGCACCTACTGTAAATCCTCACCTCAGCATGTTTTCTGTAATAATAATATCTTGGGACAACTTACACAACGCTACTTATTAAGAAAACCAGACAACTGATAAACATACATAAATATGAGACGTACTTCGTCTCGCCACAAATTGCATCTCGCCGTTGATGGCTCTACTGTCAGAAAATCATCACTACTGGAGAAGCTTTTACAGCTCTTTAATCTAAGACGGTCTATGGCTTAGACCTAAGTACCACTTATTTTTATTACTAACTAGCTGTCCCGCGCAACTTCGTCTGCGTAAATTTTCCCAGTTTTTGCAACATTTCTCATTGCTGCTCCGCTCCTATTAGTCGTAGCGTGATGTTTTATAACCTATAGCCTTCCTCGATAAATGGGCTATCCAACAGTAAAATATTTTTTTCAATTCGGATCAGTAGTTCCTGAGATTACCGCGTTCAAACAAACAAACAAACTTTTTAGCTTTAAATATTAGTATAGACTAGCTGTCCCGCGCCACTTCGACTTCTTAAATTTTACCCGTTTTTGCAACACTTCTCATTGCTGCTCCGCTCCTATTAGTCGTAGCGTGATGCTATATAGCCTATAACCTTCCTCCATAAATGGGCTATTCAACATTGAAATATTTTTTCAATTCAGTTCGGTAGTTCCCCAGCTTTATAATATTAGTAGGTATAGATTCAATAAATTAACAATAGATACTTCACCAATCAATCAACTAAATATGCATGTTGTATGCTTGTTTGAGTATTTCCATACCCAAATTGATATAGCATAAGTTTATCTATACTAATATTATAAAGCTGAAGAGTTTCTTTGTTTGTTTGACCCGCTCAACTTCGTTTGCGTCAATTTTCCCCGTTTTTGCAACATTTCTCATTGCTGCTCCGCTCCTATTAGTCGTAGCGTGATGTTTTATAACCTATAGCCTTCCTCGATAAATGGGCTATCCAACAGTAAAATATTTTTTTCAATTCGGATCAGTAGTTCCTGAGATTACCGCGTTCAAACAAACAAACAAACTTTTTAGCTTTAAATATTAGTATAGACTAGCTGTCCCGCGCCACTTCGACTGCTTAAATTTTACCCGTTTTTGCAACACTTCTCATTGCTGCTCCGCTCCTATTAGTCGTAGCGTGATGCTATATAGCCTATAACCTTCCTCCATAAATGGGCTATTCAACATTGAAATATTTTTTCAATTCAGATCGGTAGTTCCCCAGCTTTATAATATTAGTAGGTATAGATTCAATAAATTAACAATAGATACTTCACCAATCAATCAAATAAATATGCATGTTGTATGCTTGTTTGAGTATTTCCATACCCAAATTGATATAGCATAAGTTTATCTATACTAATATTATAAAGCTGAAGAGTTTCTTTGTTTGTTTGAAATCGCAATAATCTCAGGAACTACAAGTCCAAATTAAAAAAATATTTTACTGTTATATTGCCCATTTATCGAGGAAGGCTATAGGCTAAATAACATCACGCTACGACCAATAGGAGCGGAGCAGCAATGAAAAATGTTGCAAAAACGGGAATAATTTACGCTAAAGAAGTTGCGCGATCAGCTAGCAATATTAATATAATTATAGTAGTTCACCTTCAGACGTGTCTTTTAACATTTATCGAATATCGAGTATAGTGGTTTGGTTGGTTATTTTTAGCTTATGTAGGTATATTTGGGTTCATATGCAATTATGTCCAATAAAAAGCTAGATTTAGGTCTGTATCTTACTTTGGAACATACTAAATCTATACTTATATTATAAAGCTGAAGAGTTTGTTTGTTTGAACGCAGTAATCTTAGGAACTACTGGTCCGAATTGAAAAAAACTTTTTTTTTTTGGTAGCCCTGTTATCGAGGAAGGCTATAGGCTATATAACATCACGCTACGACCAATAGGAGCGGAGCAGCAATGAAAAATGTTGCAAAAACGGGGAAAATTGACGCAAACGAAGTTGTGCGGGTCAGCTAGTATTCCATAATATGGAGATTCTTGACCAAAAGTTCTTTCTAACCTATCACGGCGACTTATCTCATTAGGGACTAGCCAACTACGCAACAGAAGTTATAGTGCACTCTCTATTCCTCGACTAGCCTTTTATTTTTGTGGGTAGTGACCCTGACTGCTAAACCAGTAGTGGAATTTTATAAGCAAGTCTTAATCGCGTAAATATTTTATTTTAAGGCTAAATATCTTTGTTTTGTTGCCCGACGTTTCGAACGTATTACAACGGCCGTGGTCCCGGGTAGACTGACCCGTGGTCTACCTGTGACTACGAGCGTTATAAAATTCTACAATGTGTATAAATTGCGAAAGTTTATCAACATATACAGAGGTAGTGGGTTTGATTCCCACACACTTTGACTTGATCCACAAATTGTTGTACCTACCGAGTCCGTAATTTGTATGTTTGTATAATCCCCCGCCACACAAGTAACTCTTTCTATCTGTCTGTTACCTTTTCACGTTTAAACCGCTGTACCGATTTAGATGAAATTTGGTATGGAGATAGTTTGAGTCCCGGGGAAGGACATAGGAGAGATTTTAACGGACATCAATGCGAGCGAAGCCACAGTCGAAAGTTAGTAAATTATAAACATAATTAATAATATCTTGGGATAACTCACACAACGTCATCTGATCCCGAACTCAGCAAAGCTTGTACTATAATAATAATTATAATATTAATATCTTAGGACAACTCACACAACGTCATCTGATTCCAAACTAAGCAGAGCTTATACTATGGAAACCAGACAACTGATACACATACTTATATATTTCTAAATACATACATATTATTGATAAATAACAAAAGATGTGTCCCAGACACATAATAAACCATCGTGCTCATCACACTAAGTTTTATCCTGGGTGGGGATCGAACCTACGACCTCCGGCTTAGCAATCAGGGTCACTAACCACTAGACCAACAGGCCAGTCAAATATCGTTTGCGTCTATTGACATCTTTAATTACTCACCAGTGCGAGCTATATCTTTGTTTGTCACCAAAACTAGCTATAAACGTTTTAGTCCTGTTAAAACAAGTTTTGTTAGTTGTCTGGGCAACCTGTTTTTTTTTTTCTTGCAATTTGATTGTTTTACGAATGTTATCGAACATCTGGGGCCCTAAATTGTGGCACAACCGCAACAAAGACGTTAAGGCGCTGACAACAGCCAAATAGGCTTATCCTAAACAATTTTTTAGCCAAATCTACGTAGTTTGTGACGGCAGAAAAAATATATGTTATTCTTGAACATATTTCTAAGAACCCTGTTGTATTCAAAACAAGTATTTAAATTTTTATCTCGATAAAAAAAAAATACAAACTAACCTCTTAAAATGATCTTCTAACAAAAATATCTGTATTACTTAACAACGTACGTTGGTAAAATTAATAACAATAACGTATCATGTTGGTGCTTCGTTGGCGGAACGGGAAGAAGTTATAGGTTCGATTCAAACACGTGTGTGATCCACAACAGATGACGTTGTGTAAGTTGTCCCAAGATATTGTTATAAAAGTCTAGCGCTTAACGTCTCGTCTTTTAACACTGAGCTAAGTTTTTATAATTCTACCGTTTTGGCATTTTTTACTGAGTGTTATTTATCTATTTTAAGTATGTATTTAGAAATATATAAGTATGTTTATCAGTTGTCTGGTTTCCATAGTACAAGCTCTGCTTAGTTTGGGATCAGATAGCGTTGTGTAAGATGTCCCAAGATATTATTATTATTATTATGCTATAAAAAGAGTGTATAAAGGGGTCTAACCCAATTGCAAAGGAAAGTGCAATTAGAATTTCGGCGACTTACTTTATCGCAGGTCCCAGGTTTCATTTCTGGATATAAACTTTTTTCTTTCATAAGCAATAATATTTTACAATGCCATACTGGGATGGGTTAAATACAGAAGGCGGGAAACCGAGTGTTGCAACAATGGAGCGATATAGGTTGATTGAATACTTCTCATTGTTTGTTTATTTGTCTCAAAACAGTTACATACATTTTGATATAAATGAGACATCCCCAGTAAGTAATTATAAATATTTGTGTTTCTCATACATCTTATTCTTCTTGTTACAGGTCCAAAACATGATAAGAAGGTGGTCTGCTACGTGGCTACATGGGCAGTGTACCGGCCAGACCCTGGCAAGTTCTCCCTGAGCGACCTGGAACCATCACTCTGCACTCATCTGGTGTATTCCTTTGCTGGACTCAATGAGACCACCAACACTATTAAAAGCTTAGGTTTGTAAATCACATTCGACAGCTTGTTACGAACTACCAAAATGGCTGTTGTGATGAAATTCACAGAGCCAAGTTGATACACTCAAGTTCCTTCTGAAAGTGACGACAATCAAGACCTTAGGACGCACTAGGTCTATAGTCGCTGGGATAGATTCGATAAGGAATATGGAGGACTGAATATCAATATTGTACCGTGAGTCCCAAGGCCTCTCAGTTCTTTCGTATGTCATAAGAAACGGAGGAACTGCGAGGCTTATAACCAGCAGCAGACTTATACCTAGAGGCTGATAATAGGTGAAGAGCGAAGTCTATTATACCGGGTGGGATTTGTTGGCAGAGAGGCTTATGAAACATGAATTTAGTCGTTAGTTCGAGTCATGCCTTAGTTATACTTTAAGGGTAGATTACGCGAAACAAGGTTCGGCTCTCTCAAAAAATTATATAGAAAACCTAAATATTATGACACGAAAAAAATTGTGTCACTAGTCAAAGAGTTTTTCTAGTAGATGAAATAAAGAAATTTAAGGGCATGTCTTAATATGATCCCGCAAACAAATCTGGAAGTTGCGGAAAAATGCAAAAACGAGCATTTTCGTATTGTTATAGTCATGGCGTTCGTAATCTAACTTAAGTACGAACGAATATTCTACTTTATTTTGACCTGTGCTCCTGCGTACTGTGAATTAATGGTTGTGTGCGGAAGAGCGAAGCCGGCGATCGTGTCGCTGTGTACGTAGCGCTAAATAAATAATTCTCTCAATGTAATGCCCCCTTAAAGAACACGCTGTGAAGAGTACTTACTTTGTGGAGTTAACGCCAACCTTGTGGACCTTATTTTTTTTTTTATCTCAGGATAATTGTACAAAGAAAAATAGTGTAACTGGATGTTTTTTTTCTCAGATCCATGGCAAGACTTAGAACAAGATTATGGCAAAGCCGGCTACAAGCGGATGGTAGCTCTGAAGCAGAAGTATCCTCATCTGAAGGTCACGCTGGCTATCGGAGGATGGAATGAGGGATCACCAAAGTACTCCAACATGGCGTCCAAACCAGAGTCCAGGGCTGCGTTCATCAAGAGTGTACTCTTGATGTTGAAGTAAGTTTTCAAGATTTAATACCAATCAAGCAATCGATCATATTATGGATACTAGGAACATCAGGAAGGAGATTTGTTCATTATAAAGTCTGAAGCCAGGCTTCAATTCTGAACATTCCAAAAAATTTAGTTTGACTAGTATTGATAAACTGAATAAAAAGGCGCTTTCTCTAAAAAAATGTTCAAAATAAAGTTCGTTTGACTTGCTGAAATAAACTGAATAAAAAGGCGATTTCTCTGAAAAAATTGTCAAAATAGTTAAAATCAAGTGCATGTAGGGCCACGCACAATGTAGGATTCCGTAGCCTGTCTGTCGCCCCATCCCAATAATGCGGCTTAAGAAGTGGGTTTTCTGTTATTTTTGTTTCATTCTTACAAGATTATACCTACTTAATGTGTTCTTCTTCTTCTCATTTGACAGCTGTAACTGTAACTCATAAACTTGTGAAGTCTACTTAGCTGTGCTAGTTTTCCTTTTAATCTTGTATTTATCTTATTCCTACAGCAACTACAAATTCGATGGTCTGGACTTGGATTGGGAATACCCGACCAAAAGAGACGGCAAGCCCGAAGACAGAGATAACTTTGTTCTTCTCGTAAAGGTAAACCATAATAATAATAATAATAATATTAATATCTTGGGACAAAGCTATCTGATCCCAAACTAAGCAGAGCTTGTACTATGGAAACCAGACAACTGATAAACATACTTATATATTTCTAAATACACACATATTATAGATAAATAACACCCAGACACAGAATAAACCATCGTGCTCATCACACAAAGTTTTATCCTGGGTGGGGAACGAACCCACGACCTCTTGCGTAGCAGTCAGATACATTCCCACCGCGCCACAGAGGCAGTCATTAACATTAACTAACTTTAAAATCTTTTCAACAGAACCGAGGAAACGGGCTCAAAAGTTGTATTCTTCAATTAAGCGTCTTCTAGACGGTTGGAAACAAACGTATAAACCAAGGTGACCTTGCTTGTTTCCAACAGTGTAGACGGCTGTTGTAAACCAAATTACTTGGTACATGGTTTGCAACAGCCGTCTACACTGTTGGAAACCAGCAAGGTCACCTTGGCAGGAAGCTTTATTTCCAACCATCTAGAAGACGCTTAAAAACGGTGGGCTACACAAAGCTCCCGCCAAAGTCACCTTGGTTTGTACGCCTGTTTCCAACCGTCTGGAACATGCTATATTGTAAAGTCTTGCCAACTTTTGTTATAATTTAAGTTTTAACTTTTACGTGGTGTCAATCAAACCAATATTCGTTCACGATAGTAGTAGAGCTGTGAAAATGGCGGTAAACTGAACTGTTATCATTTTTACAACTCTACATCTTTATTGTATAAAAATGCATTAAATATGCGGGAAACCACAACAGTGTCATTAATCTTCGGTGAAATGATTTTGACGCAACGGGAAAATGCTGAGCTGACGAGACTTACGAACTAATGACTTAAATCAGGGTCCTCATTCATGTTCTTTTTTCCGTTTTCGCGGCGAGGCCGTGCTCAAAGATGTCCACTACACATGTGCGTTGATGCATTTCTAAGGGCAGCTCTCTATTTACCATTGTGACTAGATTTTGATAGTTCGCAAGGACCTGGGGTTCAATTCACGTATTTAAAGCAGTGCAGTTGCAGTTTAGTTACGGCCATTTTTGTATTCTCGTAACTTTGTTATCGATTTCAAATACGCTTGCGTCAAGTATGCGTCTCGAGAACGCAATAACGACATTCTAGTACGTTGCGCAAGCGTTTTTAAGATCGATCCCAAAGTTACAAGAATACTAAAATGGTCGTTTTAATCGAAACTTAACTGCAACTGCACTGTTTGAAATAAGTGAATTAACCCGTTGTGCGCTGCGGTGACATTCAGATCTATGCCAAACAAAGATTTGTGTAGTACTGTTATGGTTCACGCGTGACTACTTGTACTATAGTTACAATGAGAATGACTTTCCAATCAATTCTTTAAGGAACTATCAGAAGCCTTCGAACCCCACGGCTACATCCTGACAGCAGCTCTAGGTGCTGGTAAAGCCACCATGGAGACAGCATACGACCTGGCCAAGCTGAGCAGATACTTAGATCTGATACACATGATGTGCTATGATTACCACGGGACTTGGGATAGGACTGTCGGCGCTAACGCTCCTTTGAAGGGGACTAGTGAAGATGATGTACTGAGTGTGGTAAGTTGAAGAAAGTATTCCCCTAAACAACTTTTATCATGGCGGCCATTCTCACCTGAGACTAGTCTTTATATATATATTTCTTGTGTGCGTGTGTATGTCACTGAACTCCTACTAGACGGCTGGATTTTGATGAAATTTTTTGTGTGAGTTCAATGGGATTCGAGGGTGGTTTAGTTTCACAATTGAACCCGATTTACAAAAAAAAAAAGTCGAGACGAAGTTCGCCGGGACAGCTAGATTTTTATATAAATCGATAATATAATCAATAAATCGAAAATATTAATCGAAATTAGATAAATTTCGGGACTTAATCGCGTGAATTATTTAAAGGAACGAACCTTTTATTTACCGCGTTTAAGTCCCGAAATATATCTAATATGTATAAAAGTCGCGAAAGTTTAAAAACAATAATAAATCGAAATGTCATGGGGGACTTTACAAACATCAATCTTCCGCAGTTGGGTAGACACCCTGTGTCATGGGGGACTTTACAAACATCCAATTCACGGACACAAAGTATATCCAGACTCGGAACAACAATTTGTGGATCTCACACAAAGTGGTGCCTTTTCCCAAGATCAGACACAAAGTACGTCCAAACTCGGAACAACAATTTGTAGATTACACACAAAGTGCATTTTCCAAGTGGGAATCGAACTCACGACCTCTTGCACAGCAGCCAGAGACATCATTTCATTCACAGTTCATTAACTGCGCCAAGTCTTTCTCCGGTACTTACTACAGATAATTCCTTCTTTTTCGTAAAATGAAATGAAATGAAATTATTTAATTCACACAAAATAGAGTACATAGTAGATGGTCAGGTACATTTATAATCCTTCTATTTTGCCATAAGCGGCATGTGAAAGTACTTGTAGTTTTAAAATTCAAAAAAGATCATACACATACAAGGATCATACCATAATTATATTTAATAGAAAATGTGACACACCATAAATTCAACGATAGTTACATTAACAAATATAGTAGCATACAAATGGCTCTTAACGCTAACATATGAGGAAACGGAACTTATCCTACAGCGAATCATGTAACCAAATAAATACTTACCAAACTACTTACTTTAATAATATTGAGTTCACCCGGTCAGTCACACACACACACACACACACACACACACACGCACGCACTCACGCACACGCACACGCGCGCACACACACTAACACAAACCCATACACAGACACACACACTTTCTTTAAAAGACTAATTAAATTAAGTTAAAGTTTAGTTCTGTATTCAATAATTTTCATATATTCATGTTTTTCTTAAGATTGGTCTAAACATTTATCTGTTTTTGTATGTAAGGGAAGGAGCGAGTCAAAACCAACACAAGTACTCCGGTAACTTAACGGTTTTGACTCATATCATTAAATTGTTAAAAATGTTTTAGATACAAATAAACATATTTTTTTTTTTATTTATTTTATTTTATTTTACAAATAAGTTTTATAATATTAACAATATGTGCGATTATTATTATTTTTTCAATTCACTAATGTTATAATAAGTATTTTCGATCAACCAGCTTTTCAAACATTTTTTGAATTTATGTTGTGGCAGTAGTTTAATGTCATCAGGTATTTTATTATAGATAGTTACACACATAGCATAGCAATTTTTTTGGTATAGTATAGTGTCAGGGTGTGTTTTTTTTTAATTAGATAACTGGTTTGTACTGGTTCTTTTAATATTATAAATGCGAAATTTTGGTTGGATGGGTATTTGTTTCTTAATCACGCCAGAACGGCTGAACCCATTAAGACTAATTGTTTTAGCGCAATACACTCACTTAAGCAATAGGTATTTATAAAATATCTTGGTAGGCTTTGGAGCCTAAATCCAATGCCAGATTTTAAAGGCGCCTTACAAAATTTAAAAAACAGTTTTTTTTTTAAACGAAAACTAGCAATATGGGATTATGGGTCCCACAATATTAGCAATCATGTTTGTGTTAGGAGTGCGTTCACATCGGTAGTATAATGGGTAGGATTCGAACCCGTGACCTCACGATTGCGAGACCCATACCTTGATAGCTAAATAATATAAATAAATATTTTTACGAAATTCCATACATGTAACAGAAGCTGATTTTTTTTTCGGCTTACATCATCGTGTGGTACATCATTTGACTGGTCTTTTAAAAACATTATAAGGTTCCAAATAAACATTTATGATTGAGGGAATATTTTTTAAATAATAAGATCCGAAAGTTGCATAAATATTGTGTGTGTGCTTTAACTTTTGAACCGTGTGACCAAAAAACATTGAAAACAATCACGCTTAATAAATACTTTTAAACTAAAATTATTTCGGACATGATCTATATATATACCGTTATTAAGTTATAGCCGAAAAACTGCTTTTCTCATCAAAAGGGCGTAAGTTCCATGAACATACGCTTTTCTGCTGGTGCAGTTATTTAAGGCTGCGGAACCCTACACTGAGCATGGTCCGACATGCTCATGCTCTTTTTTTTTTTTGTTTAAAAGACTTATTATTTTTCCACAGGAATTCACAGTAGAATACATGCTATCTCACGGCGTTTCTCCATACAAGCTGGTGTTAGGTCTGCCCATGTACGGCAGGACATTCTTGCTGACTAACCCTGACACCAGGGTATTGGAGTTCGGTACCACGCCTGTGAAAGAAGCTGGGTTCAAAGGTCCCTTCACTGGAGAGGCTGGTTTCATGGGTTACAATGAGGTGAGGATTTTGCTATAAATATAGACACACTATGCAGTTCTTTAGATAATAATACCACTGGTAATATTTGTGATAGTGTTTGGAGTTTAACCTATTGAAAGACTATTTCTTTTTTTGATAATTGGAACGAAGTTGCTTATAGCGCGTTGCGAAAGGGGGCTAGACAGAAAAATTAAGACCGAAAGTTGTAACGACTCTTTTTAAGACCAAAAGTTGTAACGGCACTTTTTGACACACACATGCCGTGCGGCGTGCGTGTAAGATATGAACATCTAATTTGACAATGAAGTCACCTGTCGATTTGGTCTAGGCATAATTACAGGTATTACATACACAGTATTGGTGACAATTGTGTACCTGTGGCTTTCGAGCCTTCAGTATACAAATCGTCTTTTTTAAGTTATTTCAAAAGACCAAAAGTTGTAACGACACTTTTTGCTATAGAAAGCAAGCCAGTTATTTTCGTTTCGTCTTTCTATTTCGCATGGAAGAGGGTGGTGTCGCGACGATTATAAAAAAAAAAAAAAAAAAAAATTTTTTTCGATTACATAATTAGCTATTTCAAATTAAAGCACAAAGCTACATTAACCTGGGGGTGTAGTTATAAAAACAAATAAATCCCTGCTTGCTGGACATCTTCAGACCTTGCTGTTTCTTTTTTCTATTTTGAAAAATGACCTTTTTTAAAAAGATGCTTTCGACCAGTAGATTAAGGGTTATAAACATCTTAAAAATCTTCGCCAGATAATGTCTATCCACAATTTTATTATCACTTACTAGTCGTTGGAGCTGGACAGCAGATTCTCCAGCTAACCACCCATATGAAGTTACTGTTATAACTCCCTCTTTCCAGGAGTTACGGCCTCAGTGGAGAATGTACTCGCATGCTATTGACCATCATCACATCCGATTATAGTATTCTACTGATTGCGGATTACAAAAGAAAATCAAAAAAAAAAAAAACTTTTTAGTCGTATTCAACCAATCACACTTTAACTACATGACGCGACATCGAAAGCACCAATCACACCAAGGTCTTATATGTTCCAGATCTGTACGGAGACCAGCAACAAATCTTCTCCGTGGGTGTACCACTGGCACGACCAATCTTCCACCCCATACCTTCGTGATGGCGAAAAAGTTATCACCTATGATAATGGAAGATCTATTGCCATCAAAGTTAAGTGAGTATTTTTTATTTGTTTCGCCTGCAATAATAATAATAACATCTTGGGACAAACGTCCAAACTAAACAATTAATTATAGATAAATTACACCCAGACACAGAATAAACCATCATGCTCATCACACAAATTTTTATCCTGGATGGGGATCGAATCCACGACCTCCGGCTTAGCAGTCAGGGTCACTAACCACTAGACCAACAGGCCAGGCAATAGATTTATAGTAGTCATCTTAAGGCTTCAAGAATCCATCATCATTCCCATGGCAAATTCCCTATTTAGGATCAGCCCTTCTGATACTGGATCGCCATATGTTACGGTTTTGGGTCATCGCAGGCGTTAGACCTAGCGTTCTTATGTCTTTGGATATGGTTTGAGTCCAAGTAGTTTGCGGGCGACCTCTGCCTCTACTACCATCCTCCATAGTCATGACTCTGCTTGTCATGTGGTCTCTATCCCTGCGCATTACGTAACAAAACCATTGCAGTATGCCTTCTTGCATCTTAAGGCGCTTTAAGTCAAAACCGTTTAATATATTTTTTTAAGAAAAATGTAACGACTAAATATTGAAAACTAGCCGACGTCCTCGTTCGCGTAAAAATTAAATTAAAAAGCAAATTAATCCCACGGGAATATTTTTCTGGGATAAAAAGTAGCCTATGTGCTATTCCAGACTATAATCTATCTCTGTTGGAAATTTCATCCGGATCCGTTTACCCGTTGTAACATGATTGACTAACAAGCATCCATCCATCCACACATCCATACCAGGCGCGGATACAACGGTTGTCAGTTCTTCGGCTAAACGAGTTCTTGAGTGGAGACCGCGTCTCGGCAAACGTAGTGTAGGACGCCCTCAGGCCAGGTGGAGTGATGATCTACGCAAAACGGCTGGCAGGAGCTGGATGCCAGAAGCCGAGGATAGAACAAAGTGGCGTGCAATTGGAGAGGCCTATGTCCAGCAGTGGACTGCGATAGGCTGATGATGATGACTTTTTTTTTGAGGGGAATTTAAAAAAAAATTGAGGGTGTTTAGGCAAGCAATTCCCCCCCCCCCCTCGGTGGTGGTGGATGACCCCCTACCCCTGTCATGCGAGCGACTCACACTTGAACGGTTGAGTCAAATGTTGCCCCCCTCAGAACAAAGTTCTGGCGCCTGATCCATTCATCCAAACTTTCGTATTATAATATTAGTATAAATAGTACAGATTCAAGGGAAGGATTGAGCACATCACTGATTCATTGAAATTCCAAGTACAGCTCACGCAAAGATTTGTCTTTTGTGGGAATTTAAACATTAACTACACACACATTAATACAAACTTACAGAACCTCTATATTTAACCTTCCATAGTTTAAATATCCTCATTTATCTCCAGAATGGCGATAGACAAAGGCCTCGGCGGTGTCATGGTGTGGAGTATCGACACAGACGACTTCAAAGGCAAGTGCAACGAGACGGACGCCTACATTGACTTCCAATTGCGCTACCAGCAGATGGTTCGAGATCCACTTCTGAAGAAAGCTGTGGCTAATTTGAACTTGCTTGATGGTAAGTTTACTTAACTTGGCAATCTTCCCGCTCTTCCCGTTGAGCGAGAAACTCAAACACTCGACAGGCAATTGAGAGTCACTTGAACCCCCCCCCCCTAAAAGCAATACTTAAGCTTTTAATGATTTTGTTTTGGTCATGATCTTGCCTACATCGATTTCCAACTGAGCTACCACCAGATAGTCCGCGAGCCATTGTTGAAAAAGCCTGTGGCTAATTAGAACTTGCTTACCGGTAAATAGCCTTTTAATAACAGATTTGAAGCGGCGGTAGCCTAATGGCTAAGGTATCGGTCTCGCAATCGTGAGGTAGCAGGTTCGAATCCTACCTATTATACTACCGACGTGAACCCACTCCTTTTTTTTTTTTTTTTTTTTTTTGGTTCGGCGGGAAAAATTCCTGACGAACACCCCCACCATCCGGGGAAGATGATGGAGGTAGTGTGGGGTTTGCACCCACTAAAAAACCCGCCGTGTATCGCTCGCCACCTTTGCGAACGGGCCGCCGGAATTCGTTATACCGTCGGCGGCCCGCCCAGTGGCAATGCCCGGACGCGATGTTGTTGCGTTCCGGGCATTTCACACCTACGCGGCCCCTGGATACACACAGGGCACCGCGCCTCCACGGAAGGCCGCGGGCGGGGCAGATTACCCCGTACGCCCGCCCGCAGCCCCACCTAAGGCGGCATCAAGCGCAGATATGCGCGCCGACGCCGCCCGGTTCGCCGGCGACGGAGCGGGTCTGCCAGGGAACTCTCTTCCCTGACGCGCTCCGCCGCCTCCTTCTGCGAGATGACGTCCTAGCAGAAGGATGCGACCGCATTCCACGACCCCTCTCCCCGGACCATGGACAGAACCACGGCCGGCAACGAGAGGTCACTTCCGACCACTGCGGTGAGAACTCGACGTTGCCCCTCCCAAGCTGGACAATGCTGGAGGGTGTGCTGCGCCGAGTCCTCACCGCAGTCGCAGTGGTGGCAGGCGGGACTCGTTTCCCTCCTAGCGACCGTGTGCAGGTACTTCCCGAAGCACCCGTGCCCGGAAAGGACCTGCACCAGCCGGAAGGAAAGGGTCCCGTGCTGCCGCCCCGCCCACTCCTCCAGGACCGGCCGGAGCGCCTCCACGGTTCGAACACCTGCCCGTGGAGCCTCCAGCCGGCCCTGCCACCGGGCCATGATTGCCCGGTGGGCCTCACCGCGCCAAGCGCGTAGCTCCTCGGGCAGGGGCACCGAACCCCCTGCCCGAACAGCCGCCGCCCGCCGATGCACTTCGGCGAGCACTTCCGCATCCAAATCCCACGGGGGTGTGCCGGCCAATGCGCACGCCGCCTCTGCAGACACCGTGCGGTATCCGCGTATGGCCCTGACCGCCATGGTCCGCTGGGGTCTCCCTAAGCGGACCCTATTCTGGGCGGTTAGGGACGCCGCCCACACGGGTGCGCCGTACAAAGCCATTGACCGCACCACCCCCGTGTACAACCGTCTACTCGAGGCACTGGGTCCGCCCAGGTTCGACAACAGCCTCCCCAGTGCGGACGCCGCAGCCTCGAGTTTTGGCGCCAAAATGCGAAAGTGCTCGTTGAAGAGCCACCGCACGTCTACTACCAAGCCCAGATACTTCATCTGGGCCCGGACCTGTACGAGGACCGAGCCGACGGCTATCGAGGCGCCAGCAGGTGGACCGCGACGGGGCCCATGGAATAATAGGGCCTCCGTCTTAGAAAGGGCCACCCTAAGCCCCAGCGCCTCGATGCGCCCGACCATTCGGGAAATCCCTAGGTTGGCCAGGCGCGCCGCCTCCTCAAAATTCCCACCCCGGGCCGTGATGAGGGTGTCATCCGCATAGCAGATGACCCCTATCCCGGGGGGGAAGCCACACCGCAGGGCCCAGTCGTAGCCAATGTTCCACAAGAGGGGCCCTAAGACAGAGCCCTGTGGAACACCGCACGAGACGTCCCTGCGGATTACCTCACCCTCTCGGTCCTCGTACAGGATCCTCCTGCCTTCGAGGTAGTCTGCCACTAGCTGCCTCAGGTACGCGGGCACTCCATGATACCGGAGCGCCTCGTTGATGCAGCTGAATGGCAGAGACCCGAAAACATTACTCCTCCACCGGCGACGGCCTCCTCCGATGCGGCCCTCAAGCGCAGAATGGCCCCAATGGTCGAGCGCCCAGCACGAAAGCCGTACTGAGCGTCCGACAGATTAGGGCCGACCTCGTTCAAATGCCGGACGATGCGGGTAGCGAGAATCCTCTCCAACAACTTCCCCGCCTCGTCCAGCAACACGATAGGCCTGTATGCCGCAATTGAGTCGGGAGGCCGTCCCGGCTTTGGAAGGAGCACCAGCTTCCCTGCCTTCCAGCAGTCAGGGAACCGTCCGGACGCCAGGCACACGTCGAACAGTCCCCTGAGGCGGTCCCCGATATGGTCGAGGGTCAGGGCCAAAACCCGGGCGGGAATCCCATCCGGCCCGGGAGCGGTGTTCTTCGAACGCATTCGAAGAACAGCCGCGCCCACCTCCGCTTCGGTGACAGGCGGCACAGTTGTGTCGGCCTCCCGGTCATCGGTCTCATCCTCGGAGACCATCGCCGGGGGCGCGTGCTCTGCCTGCAGCGGGAATAGACCCTCGACCACTTCCGCAAGGAAGCTGGGCTGGAGAGTCTCGGTAAGGGGGGGGCCCGCCGAGCGAAGCTTGTTCAGCGCCGCTCGATATGGGCGACCCCAGGGGTCACGGTCGAGACCCTCCAGCATCTCCTCTCTCGCCCTCTCCATGGCGCGACAGATAGCCAGCTTAAAGGCGTCCCTCGCTTGGCGATACGCCTCATAAAGCTGGCTTTCCTCCTGGACATCGCGGTAACGAGTCCGGCTGCGGGTATAGGACCTCCGCGCACTGATGCAAGCGGCGCGGAGGGAGGCAAGCTCCTGGGACCACCAATACACCCCCTTCCTCGGGGTGCGACGTCGTGAGCGGGGCATGGCCGCATCGCAGATCTGCGTAAACGCATCGCGAATGCGGCCAGCCATGACGTCCACCTCCTCGGTTGGAGGTGGAGACGACCATGATGCCACGATGGCCGCCTCTTCCAGCAGGCCCCTGTCCAACGCACCCACAGCCCACCGCGGAAACCGAGGCGTTCGGCGCGCCGTGTGACCCCTAACTGAGTCCTGGTTCCTGGAAGACCGGGAGAGCTCCAATCGGATATATCGGTGATCCGAGAGCGTCTCAACCTCATCCAGGACGACCCAGTTCCTTACTCGCGCTTCGACGGCAGGGGTAGCGAACGAAAGGTCCACTATCGACCCCCCCTGCTGTCGAACGCACGTATTGGTGGCGCCTCTGTTTAGGAGACAGAGACCCACCGACGCCGCCCACTCCTCAACCGCCGAACCGCGGACGTCCGTGCTGGGTGACCCCCACGCCGTAGATTTGGCGTTGAAGTCCCCCAACACTAGTACGTGGCGAGGTGCCAACCGCCGTATCGAGGTCTCCAAGTTGGTAAGGAAGACCTCGAAATCGGTAAAACTCCGGTTTGGGGAGAAGTATACTCCGTAGAGCGTGACCCCTCCCCAGTCGGCAGCAACATATGCCGAACCCTTGTCTCTGATCGACAAGGGCAGGGAATGAAGCGCAGCGGAGCTGACGATTGCCACGGAGCCGTCCCGGTCACCCGCCCAGTTCGGGCGGGGAGGAACAAAGTAGGGCTCCGCGGCTACGGCGACACCTATCGACCACTCCGCCATGGTCTGCAGGAGAAGGTCCTGGGCAGCGGCGGAGTGGTTGAGGTTCGTCTGGAGGATGATGGAGGAGTTACCGCTGTCCATTTAGGGGTGCGGCACTACATCCATCACCTCCACCTCAGTTGGTGGCTGAGCTCCGGGGGCAGCCTGGGTCGATTGGCTGCTGCCCGGGAGTGGCTTGGAAGCCTTGGGGGGCTTACATCCCTTCCGCCCTACCATACGTGAACCCACTCCTAACACAAGCCTTTGAGCTTAGCTGGGGGGGTTAACAAGATTGCTAGTAATGTAGCACTCAATTCCACATTGCTAGTTACCTTTAAAAAAAAAAAAAAATAGCCCTATTTTGATAACGGCAGCTAATCTTACCAAGGACCAGGTAACACAGTCCTCACTCCTTTCTCAAAACTCCTGACGTAACGTCCAGCCCAAATCCTTGGTAACTTTAGCTCAACTGAGATGAACAAATAACCCTGGATATAAATCAGTATCGGATATAACTGGAGAGTTTGGCCAATTATGCGTAAGCCTTCTCGCTAAAACAAACAGGGCTGGATATTTCAAAAATATTTTTACCTTTCTATGAACGTGTATTTCATCATCATCATCATCAGCCTTCTATACATAGGTCTCTCCCCTTATTTACGCCACAACATCCAGTGGTCTATCTTCCGCATACAGTCCAGAAGAGCTTATATTATCCAGAATGTTTTTGAATAACTAGTTCAACAACTTCGTCTGCGTAAATTGTTCACGTTTTTGAAACATTTTTTATTTCTGCTCCGCTTCTATTTATCGTAGCGTGATGTTATATAGCGTATAGCCTTCTTCGATAAATGGGCTATCTAACAGTAAAATTATTATTCAATTCGAACAAGTAGTTCCTGAGATTATCGCGTTCAAACAAACAAACTCTTCAACTTTATAATATTAGTATAGATTCTAAGAAATGAGCATCTTTGAAAGTTTGTTTATAATGAAGCTATTATTTCCATCTGTTTATAAGAATAGTAGTAAAAAGCAGACGTGCAGTTTATTTTAACGTCTATTTAGAAACGTGTGATGTTACATTTGTAGATATTTTTAAATATTACGCATTTGAATATAATCGCTATGAATTTGAATGTTTATCCAGTGTTTTGAATTCAAATTCACACAAATTTTATTGAAATTAGAAGCCTGATTTTTCAGTAACCAAGCAGGCATTGTATTAACACGGTGTATTTCAAATTTCATTTCATTTGAACTAAAGTTTATGGTCTGGGCTGGACATGTGTGCCGCATGCCAAATGACGTTTGGGCCAAACAAATCACAAAATGGACTCAACAAAATGGCAAGCGACAACTCGGTAGACCTCGTCGCAGATGGCTAGATGAGTTAGGCTCCTTTAAAAAAGATTGGCCTTATACAGCGACTGACAGAGACAGGTGAAAAGAGAGTAGGGAGGCCTTTGCCCTGCAGTGGGACAATACAGGCAATCAATACATTTTATGTATTGATTAAAAAGTTTCATGATTTTGTCACTCATCGACTGACTGACATCAAAAGTCTAAGGCATCTCTAGCAGACCTAGAAGCTTTACATTTAGAAAACAATTAGTGTTTAGTAGTGTCAGTCGATCCATTTTATTCAAAACATAAAAGATTTTTAATATTAATATGGTCACATTAAGATGTTGTTAGGGTAGCTAATTACGTAATAAATTAAGATAGAAGGTCTGAATAATTTAACTGTAGAAGAACTGAGTTAGTGATAGACTTGGTTTTTTTTTACAAGTTTTGTTTTTAATGGCATACTTTTTAATAAGCCGCGTTATTAGACAGACCGCAACATCGGCGTAGGTTCCTACTTCAAATATGCACAATCTATACTAATATTATAAAGCTGAAGAGTTTGTTTGTTTGAACGCCATACTCTCACCAACTACTGGTCCGAATTGAAAAAATATTTTACTGTTGGATAACCCATTTATCGAGAAAGGCTATAGGCTATATAACATCACGCTATGACCAATTGAAGCGGATCAGCAATGTAAAATGTTGCAAAAACTGGAAAAAATCACGCAGACAAGGTTGCGCTGGTCAACTAGTGTGCAAAATATCTCCTTCATTTTGGCTAGTTTTCGTTAAAGTTTTCGTGTTGCTTTTTTCTTCATTAAGATATGAAAAGAGTTTTTTTTAAAGAACGTGTGAACTGACAAAATCTTGTCAGTTCTCATGTTCTTTCACCGCGCATGCGCCACGCCATTTTGCACTGGCATGCCACGAAAATGAAAAAAAGAACATGAATAAGGACCCAGGTCGTGCGCCTGATGGTAACCGTCACGCGTCGCCCATAACAGTATCAGTGACACCCAAATCCTTGTTTGGCAAAGATCTGAATGTCACCGCACCGCGCTCCTCATTTGAGACATTAGTTCATAATTCGATGGTTTATTCTGTGTCTGGGTGTTATTTATCTATAATATTTATGTATTTAGAAATATATTAGTATGTTTATCAGTTGTCTGGTTTCCATAATACAAGCTCTGTTTAGATTGGAACAAGTGGCGGTAGCCTAATGGCTAAGGCATCGGTGTCGCAATCGTGAGGTCGCGGGTTCGTATCCTACCCAATATACTACCGACGTAAACCCACTCCTAACACAAGCCTTTGAGCTTAGCTGGAGGGGTTATCAGGATTGCTAGTAATGTGGAACTCAATCCCACATTACTAGTTATCTTTAAAAAAATAAAAATTGCGTTGTGTGAGTTGTCCCAAGATATTATTATATTATTTTTAGTTTAATTTCCTCAGTAATTAAATTACACATGCTACAGTGCCCTTCAACCGAAACACAGTAATATATTCACATTATTGTTTCACGCAAGAATAACTGACACTGTGGTATTAACCAAGTCATCCGATGGCTTAGACCTTACAAAATCAAAGAATTCATCATATTTTCTCTTTTTTTCCAGTAAGCCAAACACCTCTAAAAGGCCCTGCATATGTATTAAAAGACAATCAACTCCATCTTCGACTACCTGAACCAAAGTACACCAACTACGCCCTAATGCAATCTATCAACGATGCAATTTCCCTCTCCATAGAAGAAAAGAGAATTGAAGATGAGATGGCAAGACTTGCGAAGGAGAATGAAATTGATACAGGGAAAGATAAAGAGAAAGGTGGAGCTTTTAGTGCTAAAGCTAGTGTGTTTGGTGTGATTGCGTGTGTGTTTGTTTTAAGATTGTATTAATGTCTTTGAATTTTTGTGGTTTGTAGATTTTGTACAATTTTGTAGACTACGGGTCTTACTTAAAGTGTAACTGAAAGATGTGGTTAACATTTAATTAGTGGAAAGTGTTTGGGACTAGTATTGCTTTTACCATGGTACCCTATGTGATTAGTTGATCACATTATTATTGCCCGATTATAGAATTTTGTTATTGATAAGTTTTAGAAGCTTTAATTCAGGCATAGAATATTATAATAAATAAAATATAAATCTGTCATATAGTATGTTGGTAATGTCTAAATAACTGTTTTTTTACTAAATTGATATAAAACTATAAATGGATGTTAGTAAACTTTTACGATTTGTACACAGTATAGAATTGGGGGTCTTAATCGCGTAAATATTTCATTTTAAGGCTAAATACCTTTGTTTTATTGCAACGGCCGTGGTCACTGGTAGACTCTGTCTACTCTCTACTCTGCCTCAGTCTACCCGGGACCACGGCCGTTGCAATACGGTCGAAACGTCGGGCAATAGACAAAAGTATTTAGCCTTATAATAAAATATTTACGCGATTAAGACCCGTAGCTTATAAAATTCTATAAACTATATATGGTACCTACTTATAACAAAAACACAGTATTTTTTTTGTCTGTCGGTTTGTTCCGGGCACATCACCCGGAACAATTGAAACGGCTAAACAGATTTTGACAGGAGTTTCACTGACAGACAGCTGATGATGTAAGAAGTAACTTAGGCTAGTTTGATCATCACGCCAACGTCTATAGGAGAGCAGCACTTCACGCGGACGAAGTTGTGGGCACAGCTAAATAAATCAATGGAAAAAAAGTAATGATATTTTAAGGTACTCTGATTTTAAGGTTGACCACACTTTTTTGGTATACAATGTACAGAATAAATATTGTATTACATAAATAATACGAGATTCGACTGTAATGAGCTGATCTGATGGCCGAGCTGATCTAGGTCCATAATCATTATCTTTTTTTTCGTTTTCGCGTCAAGCCCGCGCTTTTAACTGTCAAAATCTTGTGATAATGGTTAATAAAGAACTGCGCTTAAAAATGCATCACACATACGCGTGGATATCTTTGAGCGCACAGCGCATGCGCCCCTTGGGCTTGCCGCGAAATCGAAGAACAACATAGTGAATAAGGACCCTGGTGGCCGAGTAGCTAAAGCGGTAAGGAAGAGGTGTCCCGTATTATTGATTCGAGAGTATTGTTTTTTCTTTAGAAATATAAAGGAAAGCCCAAAGTCTATAAAATTGTACATAATGTGGTGCTGATGTGTTTCCGTCTTGTGATATTGAATTAAGAGCTAGATCAGGGTTTGGAAAGCTGGCAATTTTAGATCTCTTTTATGGGGCGTCTAAGCGGGTCATTTTTTACGGCAATTTGTGGCGATGCTGTGGCCGGCAACATGACAGTACTCTCCGATCTTGATTTGATGGTTGCCGGACGATCGCTGAGCGATCTATTTTCCACAATGTTGCCCGGACAATTTTGATGTTGTTTCAGTCGCCCTCTATTTTATTGTTGCCGGGATGTGTAGCCCGTTTAGGAGACTGGATCATGCGCCATAAAATTGTAGACATATTGCCATGATTGGCCGAGCAATTAGTTGCCAATAGTGCCGCCACAAATTGCCGTAAAAAATCACCTGTTTAGACGCCTCTTTAGTAGCTTGATGAGTAGTGTTGCCAGATAATCCTTTTCGGTGGAATAATTGCAGTTTTTTCAGCTTTAGAATGCATCCCGCCAGCAGCATCAGTTAGATTAAACAAAACAATCACAAAGTAGATATTCAGTGTTTCACTTATATCTTGACATTTAGTAAGAGGGCTCTGGCAACACTATTGATAAAAAATAAATAGTTTGACTTTCATTAAGGTAATTGTGCTCATTAACCTAGATTGAAATCTCGGAACGCCTTCGAAGCAATGTGATCCGACATTCCGTATCCGTGAACGATGTCTATTGTATATGCGTATGTCTATGCGTTTTTGGAGATATGTGTAGTGGGTCAAAAATATGGTATATCTACCTACGGTTGAAATTCATTTGCATGTCACGAGCAACAAGGTTGATTTTCCCTTACAATAATGTTGTGACAGTTAATAATTTCAACCTTAACGCTATATTGGTTGCAAAGGAAGCTTCGTTAAAACTAGTAGACCACTTTCTTGACCGACTGTACATATAAAGATTCATTGTACGATGTATAAGTTGAGTCCTTGACTTAGTGGTAACAGAGCCGAACGAAATATCTGAGTGGTTAATCAACGTGACCACTGTCGATCCATAGATGGGTGACCGTTCGAAATATGTCACAGCCCTTCGTGCCTCGAAAAGCACGTTGAGCCGCTGGTCCTGGTCCCAATCTCTCTCCGGTCTGCGGTGAGAGAATAGAGAGTGCACTTGTGTTTGCGCATACACTTTTGCACTATAATATCTCCTGCGTAGTTGGCTAGTCTCTGATGAGATTGGTCGCCGTAACCGACATTGGTTAGGAATGATTATAGTATAAGTGTTTTGTGAATGCGAATAATGAAGTTTTTTTTTATATTATGCTTGTGAAAACTACCAAATTGAAATGTCACAATATTGTGTAACTATTTTTTATAATAATTATTTGTAAATATGTATTAATAAATCATTGTGATACACTGTTTTAAGTACTTAAACGGCTATTATACTACCCTGAATCAGGGCCCTAAATCGAGGTGACCTTAAAAAATTGTTAGAAAATTAGGGCCCTAATATTATTACATTTATCTTTTTAAGGGTTTAGGGTCCCTAATTTAGTGTAGTGTAATAAGCGCATTATATATTTTTATAATAACTATGATAAATTCAAAAATTTGTATGAATAGATGTTTGTAAATCAAACACTCCAGAATTGCTGAAAGTTTCTGAATGTAATTTGGCACAGATATATAACAGTCTAAACACTACATAGGCTACATTTTGATCCTGGAAATATGTATAGTTCCTGTGGGATTTACTTGTTCCTCAAAATTTCTACGAGAACAAAGTCGTGTGCAACAGCTACATAGTAATTTTTATGAAAAAAAAATGTTTTTGAAAAATTATGCCGTCATTCGAACGAGCGATTTTTTTACGCGCGTTAAAAATTCGGCGACCCGGCCTCTTGATTTGATTATGTCATCTATTCCCAGCGCTCAGGGTTGAAAATACGACACTGCGCGATAAAAATACGTCGCGTTGCCATGTGAACATGTACTTGGAAAGGCATTTGTTAAATTTGAGTGTTTTTTTTACGCGCGTTATAAACACGCTCGTGCATATAAAGCCTTATTGTCATCAAAAATTTATGAAATACTCAAGTCGTATTTTTGATATTTTCAATGTACTTATTTTGTAAGATTTTTTTTATGTAAAATATATTTTTTAAACTCAAAATGTATTTGTATTTTTACCCGAATGTACAAAAAAGGTTAGTATGTGTGTCCACATCTTTTTTTTTTTAAATATAACTAGCAATGTGGGATTGTGGTCCCACATTGCTAGCAATCCTGTTAACATCTCCAGCTAAGCACAAGGGCTTGTGTGCCGGGTTGGATCCGAACCCGCGATCTGACGATTGCGAGTCCGAGGCGTTAACCATTAGGCTACCGCCGCTTCATAGCGCGCTTCTCAAGCTCTTCTGCCAAAACGGCTTAAGATTTCATGATGGGAGGAACCGTCATCAAACAAAGTAAGAATCATCCTCATTAAACTAGTTTTCGAATATACAAATTGCCTCCAAATGCGTTCATCTGTTTAGGTGCCGCATCTCGGCACCCAAACAGATACACTAGTAAAACATTATAATATAGATTAATACTTATTTATTTTTGTTGAAGAAGACCAAAACTCTTGTCTCCCTGGACCAATTTTGATGAAACTTAGTAAAGCGGTAACTTAAAGCATGGGGTAGGAGATATAACCTAATCAAAAATAATAAAAAAACCTGTCGTAGGGGTGTTATATTTGCACTTATAAGTGCCTTGTAAACGATCAAATTGTTTTTGTCAAATTTTATGTGTTTGTCAAATAATGATAGTATACCACTTTGTTTGAAGCGTTTGTCAAACGATCTACGTTCGATCGAAAATTGGATCGACTGATGTCGTGTTTAATGGGTGTTTGACAAACATATTGGAACGTGTACGGCGGTGTTTCTCAAATAATATCTCAAGCGACAAACATTTTAATCGTTGCACTGGAACGTTGTTTGACAAATATATTTGGTTGGTTTGAAAGTTTTAGCTATTGTTTGATGGTTGGTTTGTAAGTTTAAGCTTTTGTTTGATGGTTGATTTGAAAGTTTTGGCTATTGTTTGATGGTTGGTTTGAAAGTTTTGGCTATTGTTTGATGGTTGGTTTGAAAGTTTTAGCTATTGTTTGACGGTTGGTTTGAAAGTTTTAGCTATTGTTTGATGGTTGGTTTGAAAGTTTTAGCTATTGTTTGATGGTTGGTTTGAAAGTTTAAGCTATTGTTTGATGGTTGGTTTGAAAGTTTTAGCTATTGTTTGATGGTTGGTTTGAAAGTTTTAGCTATTGTTTGATGGTTGGTTTGAACGTTTTAGCTATTGTTTGATGGTTGGTTTCAACGTTTTAGCTATTGTTTGATGAAAACGTGAAGTTTGGCAAATATATTTGATCGTTTACAAAGCCCTTCAACACTTGTCATCGTACCCAAAGAGCATACATAGACAAAGTTATTATAGATAGCGTAGGGGAGACAGTCGTCTATTCCCACCTGTTCTGTTGAGTAGCAGTTTCTACATGTAAGATTTTGTTTTTTTAAGAAGATCGAATGAGACGCATAGAAGCCAAAGATAGAACAAAGTGGCGTGTGTTAGATATGGTGTTATATGGCTATGTAAATAGCCATATATATAATCAATCCATGTGTTGGATTTTGATATCTACTATGTAGATGTGTTTTGGAATATTGATGGTTCCAGTTTATGTGATGTTGTATAAAACCGAACGAAGGTTTGATGGAACTGTTTTATAAGTTTGAGAGGTGGTCTGGAGTCTGATGACGGTGTAACCATCACAATGTATTGACTGGTTATCATAGCGATGATTATAAGATCATCCGTGTCTGCAAAACTATGTTTGGTAGTTATATTATACTGTATGAAATACCTACTTGTGGCAAAGAACATTCAAAGATCTAATAAACCAATTATTTATATTATAGATGTACCCACAGATATTTTAGGATGATGTTTGTATTGTGATTAATACTGTATCAGCTGTTTATGATGCTTATGATATTAGATATGAGAATGCATTGCAGATGTTGGAATGAATATACTAAATGTAATTGCAACTGATAATATCAATAACGAATTAGACTACTCTTTTACCACAGATGTACTTATTAAACAAACTCTAATGTGGGATCCTACCCACATATGTAGGTATTTGATGAAACAATATTGTTAATACAGTTAATATTTGTATTAATTGGATAATGTAATCTAGTGTCTATCTGTTTTATATAAATTGTTGTATAACGATCTAAATGTTGAATTATGTTAGAAAACACTGCTAATATCAATAATGTACCTAAATAGTTATAACTGTGGGATTCTACCCACATGATAAAAATACGAGAGAAGCCTTTATAAGCAGTGTAACATTCTGACCTAGTCTCTTTTCTCTGGTGTCATTCGACGGCGAAGGTACGATCCTTATTCAAAGTTACTTTATATTGTTTCTATTGTATTGTATAAATAGTGTTTTTCTATACTATGTATAATGTTTGTGTATACTAGCTGATTGACTGATGAAAAGATATTGCAATGTGTCTAATTATCTATTGTTCTGTAAGTTGTGAATCATCTGCCTTGTAGTAATATAGTAAGACATTGCAATGGTATATCTAAGTCTCAGTCAATTAGATACATTGCAGATTGCTTATGTAAATATCATATTAGCAAATGTATATGGCAAATGTTTTATTAGGAGACGGCCTAGTTTTCTTATCACTTCTTTTCCTAGGCAATAGGTCCTCTTGGAAGTGACACTAGCATACCTCCCTACTCCAATTCCTTGATATAACCAGAGTGAATAGTATTTTGACAATATAATGCTGATTGCCATTTGTTACTTTGTATTATTCTATACTACCCTGAATAGAAACCCCGACAATACTGAACTGTGATAGGAACCTTAAACAATATACAGACACACACATTACATCCTGACATTTCTTAAACAGAAAATAGTCTTCTAATTAAGATACTGTTCTGTAGAACCATTACCCCTCAGTAAGTACTGGTTATGACTCATTAGGTTACATTCTCAAATGACACACAAGTAGTCAATAGACGTGAGATAGTATATTGTAGATATATATCTATACAAGCTTTACATACATACAATTGCTACGATATACTCGTAGCAATTCTATCAAAGCTTTTCTTATAATTATCAGCTTACACCTTCCACAACCTCTACGTTCCCTACAAGCTTCTAACATCAGAAGTGGGATGGAAAAAAACCCCGTTCCACTTATGATTTGTGTCTGATCACATTGCTAATACAATTGTTACAAGTTTCAGAATGGCTTCCTGCTATGGGTCGCACTCAGAGCGACTAACAATTTGGCTGTTTGTTCCTGTCAACTGGCAAACCAAACAATGGAAGGCTGCAGAGAATTATCTACAAAGCATGCCGTTAAGATACAATTTGCATATGCTTGGTTCGTAAGATGATCTACAATACTGGCTGTTTTTGTTCCGGCTGCCTACCCTACAACCCACTCAAGGAAATTCTCAGTGATAAGCAGAAAGGACAACAAAGATCCTAAACATCTTATGAAATTGTTTGTCAGGTACTCTGAACAAATTATATTAAATCAACTTTTGTTTTATCTATGCTATGTGTGTTAGTCTTATGATGTGTACTGTTATATTATATAGAATCTGGGTACTTCTATGCATATCATGAACATTCAATCTTTTTAGCTCTAAGATTTTGATAGTTTCTGTGCCATGAATTTAGAAGCAAGTTTTACTTAAGCTTAGTAACTTAACATTTTGCAATTTACATTGATTGGAGGTTGACAAAACATTTATAACCTCTTATTTGTGGGCATATTTGGGTAATCCTAAATGTTTTACCGTTTAATGAGAAGTGATAACAAATACCTGCATACACATCGTACTTTTGTCGGTACTGTGATAATGCTATCACTACAGGCAATGTAGAAAAGTACAAATAATATTACGATCACTTGGTATAATACAAGCGGGTAGTGGTCAGATTGGCCAAGCGGTTTTATGGGAGGCACATAATATTGGCTGTTGGGTCTGCGATTGTATAGAAGTAGGCACAAACCTTTAAACCGATCGATAGTTGCAAAGTCATTAGTTTTCAAAACCTGTCGATAAACCCAACGATATAACATTTTTGTAAAAAGACATATTGTGGTTGATAAATCCGTCACATATACACTTAACTATAATTCCATTTTCATTGTTTAAATGTGCTTATTTCAAGCTAAAAACCATTTTTAATAACTAAAATAACATAAAAATGTGGTTTTGTTTCATTAGAAATTTGTAAACATAATTTGACTTTGACAGTTCCGATGCCATAGACTAAAGTCATTGTCTTTGGATTGGATTGTCTTCGTTTAATTTAATTCAGTTTGATTTTCTATAAATTAGCTTTTTTATTGCATTTTCAAATTTAACATAAAGTAAAATATTTTTCTTTATAATTTTAGAAACTACCAATTTTTATTTTTTTTATACGTTCTGTTCCCAGCTCATCCGAGTGCTAACTTTTGAACAGTAACTGAGCCATGGGCCATAGATTAAAATACTATTAGGAAATAAATAATTCGTTACATAACTGTTTTTGAGGTTTAATAACGATATTACATAGTTTGAAGTTGAATTGTTTATTGGGTTACCGTGATTGTGAATTCGAATAACTATAGAAAAACGAATAAATTACAAAATCGACATTGATACGTACGTAGGTACCTACGTTAATTAACAAAATATCTTTATTGACTTACATTTGACTTCGATTTGGTGGTAGGTACCTGTTTGTGCAATAAAACTACCCTTGGCAGATCAAATAATACGAGGTTTGTTTTACGTTTGCAGTAGGTAGGTAACTGAGTTATAATTCAAATAAGTAACGATGAATTTGTTGGGTTTGGAAGTTAATTTCAAAATACTATCTTCGTTGCTATGTTTAAATTTCCTTTTTAGTAATGGTATGTGAATATTCAAATTGCCTACGAAAATTTAAGTACCTACCTACCTACTTGTTTCCATTATGACAAATAAGATGAATAAATATATACTACTACAGTACTTATTACAATACTGCCGTTAATTTTATATAATACGTTAGCTGATGAAATTCATAGTAACCGTGGTATGTTACTCTTACTTAAACCATATAAATACTACAAAACAAATGTGGTTACTGATTCCTTTTATTTTTACTTTGTTTGCGAATAATACGTTATTCTTCGTGATATACGATATTGACATAGTTTTGTTGTACCTACGGTAATTCTTACAGTAACTAATTATTTCTCTTTAATAAGTATTAGGTAATAAATCATAATTAGTTGTGTTAGCACTATTAGCTGTCGTGTATAAACTGCCTTGAAAATGAAATAACATAGACCGTATCGTAATAAAAATCTAAAGATCAAACTATAATCTAAAGCTCAAACTTTACAAAATAAATGTTTTTGAAACTGAAAAATAATAAGAAGTCGCTAGTCAATCGTTTACTTGGTACTTATCTCTCAGGGCAGAGCGGGTAGCTGGATTTGATATTTGGCAAAACAAATTGTGGTTATGTAGGTACCCATGTACCTACCTTCTTTGAGAGCGAAGCAGATAGTTGTCAATATGACCGTAAGAGTTATGGCGACATGGACATAATTTATAGGTACTTTTGACCTAAGTAACGTGAACAATCAAGGGTTGTATCACAGAATAGTCTGACAGGAATAAATTGATATTAGAAGTAGGTGCCTACCTTCAAGTATAGCTTGTTTA
The DNA here is from genome assembly GCA_945859575.2 of Herminia tarsipennalis. Taxonomy (NCBI): domain Eukaryota; kingdom Metazoa; phylum Arthropoda; class Insecta; order Lepidoptera; family Erebidae; genus Herminia; species Herminia tarsipennalis. Next base: position 3,184,693 of record OX243859.2, read on the forward strand.
AATTATAATGATAGACATGATCTATCTAAAATATTATGTTTGAACAACTGATTTTTAAAACTACTTTTTCCCTGTTCAGTTTAGGTAGGTACGAGTAGTAATTGTGTAATATACTCGTGGATCTCGTGAAATTACGATTATTTTAGTAGCTACATAGTCATTGTCATAATTTTTTTTTGATAAGTTTTGGTAAGTAGCATTTTGTAGCTAGTTCTCATGTAGGTAATGATTATTATGATAGTACTGTACGTTATTAATTAGGTACCTACAATATTATCTTTGCGATGCCGTTTGGTTTTAAAATGCCGTTTTTTTGTGTTTAGTTAGATAGTAGACACTTGTATAGGTAATAATAGTTATTCTGTATCTAATGATTAGGTAGGTAATTTAGCAGCTTAAAAAACAGTTAATTGCAAAATACTGTTATGCCCTTTTTACTTTGGGTACCTAGATAGTGCTTATTTATTTGTGGTTATTTTGCACTTGTGAATGATTTACAATGTTTTTTTATTATATTACGGAAATACACGTATGATGCCAATTAGATAACGTTATTACGCTAATTGTTAAACCGTATTTTTAGAACTATCGTTATTAGTACCTAGGTAATGAATAACAACACCTCACGAGGAGCATCGCACTTCATTAGCGATAACCAAAATGCGTTTTGTTACATAGGACGTTTATGTTACGCGTTAACTGTATACGCCTCTGTGGCGCGATGGGAGTGTGTCCGACTGCTATGCCAGAGGTCGTGGGTTCGATTCCCACACGGGACACCACTTTGTATGATCCACAAATTGTTGTTTCGAGTCTGGGTGTACTTTGTGTCCGTGACTTGTATGTATGCAAAAGTCCCCCGCGACACAGGGCTTGGACCCTAACGCGGGAGTCGGCTTATTTAAATAATAATAAAAAAAAAATATGGCTGTTGGCCACAGCAGGTACACATAGGTAGGTTATGTAGACAATTTTTGATGGGGTCGGGAGTTATTTGCGTGTACAATCGAGAGCCAGGTGCGGATGATTTTTGGCCTCATTGACAATTTTCAAAGCATTTTTTTGATTAATTAAACGTATCACAAAAAAAAGTTATGTCGCTAACTTAATAAGTTAATTATTTGATTTTAGATAAATATTCTATTTTAGTTATTGTTAATCGTTATTATTATTTGCGCTGTCGTGTCATTGTTTTTCGTTACCCTGTTATCATTTTGGTAGCAAGCAACACTTAGGAAGTCGCAAAGTTATTACGTGTGATATCGATTTGCCGAGTTTTAGGCAGTATCAGAGTAATGCCATTAATGGCGCTTTCATTAATTCTTTATCACAGTAATTTATAGGAAATTGATAAATAGCATTGACACGTAAATAGCTGCTTTATGATTTAAATAACTATTGTGAAGAGAACTAGGTATAAATAACGAGTTGTTTATTCAGATACGTAATATAACGAACACCCCTATACCAAGTAAACTATGGCAAGTGAGAAATATAGTAGTATAGTGGTGAATAATAATTATTTATATAGATGTTAGTGTAGTATTGCTTGCCGTGTGGTACCGGCTTAAGAATAGTACCACCCCGTCTCTTCCCGTGGGTGTCGTCAAGGCGACTAAGGGATTTCACACCGGAGGGCGGGCAGCAGCGTCCTCTGCGTACTTAAAGCCTTACTGCGATCGCCAACCCGCTCGCCAAGCGTGGCGATTATGGCAATTACCCCCAGGATCTACATACTAGTAGGTTCTACTGGGGAGACACGTGCCCAGCAGTGGGCCATCATATGTGTTGATATGTAGTGTAGTATAGATAGTTATGTAGGTAGTAGGGACTGTCGTTGTTGTGATTGAACTATTCCAATTGACATAAGATCGAACTTTGACTAAAGACTTGTGTTTGAGACTTGACACTTAACCTGAAGACTGATTGTGGTAGTACATTACAACGATGATACAATGTTATGGAGGTTATTGATGCTGGATGGTTGGGTTGTTCGCATTTCCCTTTGGCAAACCTGGTAAAATCGCTGTCGACGGTTGCTTGTTGTTGACTTTATCCACTTGCAGCGGGCGGATGGAAACACGTTGATGCAACTCGCTCGAAACAAAAAAAAAACCGCTGGGTGACCGTTGTGACGTAGCTCAAAAAATAATGGAGCATATGGGAAACTCGAGGGTTGATAGCTCAAAAAATAATGGAGCACTGGAAAACTCAAAAAAATATAGCTCAAAAAATAATGGAGCAATTGAGTTTTGTTAGCTCAAAAAATAATGGAGCATTTGAGTTGTTTATAGCTCGGATAGAGCATTATGATGGTTAGTGCTCTCACTAGCAGCGGGTGAGAACGGACGACATTCACACGGTAGACAAAATTCAAAATTTCGCTAAGCAACGTAATGTCTAGTTATGAGCCAATCACAAGCGGCGGTGACGAGGTTTCATAATGTAGGGCTTACGGAGAACAATCCATCTGAGGTCCGGATCAATCGTACTCTGAACATGAGTTTAGATGCTAGTTAGTTTGTGGGTAGGTGGCCATTTAGGTAGATATTACAGAATTAGAACTCAGGCTAGTCATTAGATAGGTAGGTGATTAGGAAATCATTGAGTTAGGTCGATTAAGGTGCCTACCTACCTAAGTATTATTCTAGCCCTAAACCTATAGTGCTTCGAGACGCAGCACTTGTCAGTATGGCCGTGTTAGATATGGTGTTATATGGCTATGTAAATAGCCATATATATAATCAATCCATGTGTTGGATTTTGATATCTACTATGTAGATGTGTTTTGGAATATTGATGGTTCCAGTTTATGTGATGTTGTATAAAACCGAACGAAGGTTTGATGGAACTGTTTTATAAGTTTGAGAGGTGGTCTGGAGTCTGATGACGGTGTAACCATCACAATGTATTGACTGGTTATCATAGCGATGATTATAAGATCATCCGTGTCTGCAAAACTATGTTTGGTAGTTATATTATACTGTATGAAATACCTACTTGTGGCAAAGAACATTCAAAGATCTAATAAACCAATTATTTATATTATAGATGTACCCACAGATATTTTAGGATGATGTTTGTATTGTGATTAATACTGTATCAGCTGTTTATGATGCTTATGATATTAGATATGAGAATGCATTGCAGATGTTGGAATGAATATACTAAATGTAATTGCAACTGATAATATCAATAACGAATTAGACTACTCTTTTACCACAGATGTACTTATTAAACAAACTCTAATGTGGGATCCTACCCACATATGTAGGTATTTGATGAAACAATATTGTTAATACAGTTAATATTTGTATTAATTGGATAATGTAATCTAGTGTCTATCTGTTTTATATAAATTGTTGTATAACGATCTAAATGTTGAATTATGTTAGAAAACACTGCTAATATCAATAATGTACCTAAATAGTTATAACTGTGGGATTCTACCCACATGATAAAAATACGAGAGAAGCCTTTATAAGCAGTGTAACATTCTGACCTAGTCTCTTTTCTCTGGTGTCATTCGACGGCGAAGGTACGATCCTTATTCAAAGTTACTTTATATTGTTTCTATTGTATTGTATAAATAGTGTTTTTCTATACTATGTATAATGTTTGTGTATACTAGCTGATTGACTGATGAAAAGATATTGCAATGTGTCTAATTATCTATTGTTCTGTAAGTTGTGAATCATCTGCCTTGTAGTAATATAGTAAGACATTGCAATGGTATATCTAAGTCTCAGTCAATTAGATACATTGCAGATTGCTTATGTAAATATCATATTAGCAAATGTATATGGCAAATGTTTTATTAGGAGACGGCCTAGTTTTCTTATCACTTCTTTTCCTAGGCAATAGGTCCTCTTGGAAGTGACACTAGCATACCTCCCTACTCCAATTCCTTGATATAACCAGAGTGAATAGTATTTTGACAATATAATGCTGATTGCCATTTGTTACTTTGTATTATTCTATACTACCCTGAATAGAAACCCCGACAATACTGAACTGTGATAGGAACCTTAAACAATATACAGACACACACATTACATCCTGACATTTCTTAAACAGAAAATAGTCTTCTAATTAAGATACTGTTCTGTAGAACCATTACCCCTCAGTAAGTACTGGTTATGACTCATTAGGTTACATTCTCAAATGACACACAAGTAGTCAATAGACGTGAGATAGTATATTGTAGATATATATCTATACAAGCTTTACATACATACAATTGCTACGATATACTCGTAGCAATTCTATCAAAGCTTTTCTTATAATTATCAGCTTACACCTTCCACAACCTCTACGTTCCCTACAAGCTTCTAACACGTGCAATTGGAGAGGCCTATGTCCAGCAGTGGACTGCGATAGGCTGATGATGAAGACGATGATGAATGAGACGTGTCCAGTTATTTGTACACGCAGTTATATGTTACCCCAACTATACCTGGGTCCTTATTCACTATGCTTTTTTTCGATCCCGCGGCAAGACCGCGCGAATTGGTGCATATGCGGTGCGTTCAAAGATGTCCGCGCGCATGCGCGATGCATTTCTAAGCGCAGCTCTCTATATACCATTATGTCAAGATTTTGACAGTTAAAAGCGCGGGCTTGACGCGAAAACAAAAAAAAAATAGTGATTAAGGACCCTGTAATAACTCTATGGGGGCCTATGTCTTGCAGTAGACAAGCTGATTGATTATTTAAATAAAACAAAGTAGGTACAATAAATTATGTATAATTTATTTACAAATCTTCATAGGGAGATCCGCACCGTACGTTGTAGAAATGATCACATACCTGTAAAGATGGAAAATATGACTTTAATAATAATATATACTTTATTGTATAATCTACTGCCTCTGTGGCGCGGTGGGAGTGTGTCCGCTATCTCTACCACTATCTCTTTGAGTAAACTTAAAATTTTTATTAATTACCTAATTTTTCTTTTTGTTGTAGTTCTTGATAACTATAAATTAATATCACGCAGTACACTACCCCTACCTAATTCGTGTATTTATGTCTCTATCCATGCAAAGGTTGCCTGGAAGAGATCGCTATAAGATGTCCATTGTACATTTTATTAGACAATGACAATTTTTATTAGAAAATTTTATTTTTTATATTTCTTTTTTTATATATATATATATATATATAAAAGACGACTCCCGCATTAGGGTACAAGCCCTATGTCGCGGGGGACTTTAAGTACACCCAGATTCGGAACAACAATTTGTGGATCACACAAATGGTGTCCCGTGTGGGAATCGAACCCACGACCTCTTGGGTAGCAGTCGGATACACTCCCACCGCGCCACAGAGGCAGTCAAATCAGATAAACTACAATAGTGCATTGGCGTGTGTATGTTTGTGTGTGTGCGTGATTAAATTCAAAGTGCGATTGATTAATCATTATAAGAGTGACTTACTTGAAACTGTTCATTAAACAGTGTACCGTTGGCACACAGGTCAGTGCTAACGAGATGTTGCCGCCAGCAGAAATGATACGCCTGGAAACATACATTAGCAAATTAATTCTCTATCTTCCAACTAGTCAAAACAACAACTTTTTGACGTGAAAAAGTCTTATAAATCGATGGGTACGAACGTCACGGTCCGTCACGTTTTGTGGCCGTCGGGCGCAAATGCCGGGTCCACTAAAGCAGGCACAGGCATGGTTGTTTATTACAATGTCATCAATGTTTTGGCGATTGCAGTGACATGCGATACAATTGGAAATTAAAAAAAAACTTACAGGCAAGGTTGTTTATAACAACGTCATCAATGTTTTGGCAATTGCAACGACTTGCGATACAAATTAAAAAAAAACATTTTTTAAGACATTTCAAAACGACAGACATTCTCTTCAGAAATTTGGATGATGTCGATTGCATAATAACTACAAAATAATTTATTATTATGTTGTCAACTATACTCAATTCCCTACTTGCGTATGACAAAATCGTTAAGTAGCCCTATTAAACTCTACCTATTAAAATAGACGTATTCAGTTAAATAAAAATATTTGCCAACAATCAAATTAACTCAGTAAAAACGTCTACAGTATTGACAGTGGTATAGCCCCGAAAATTCATTCTAGAACAAGATAGTCACCGAGTTGCAAAAATGGCAGCAAACTAACATGTCTCTATCTTTACAGCTCCGCGTTTAACGTGTAAAATCACAGAACAAATATACACTGCGAGTGCTAAATATACTTGAAATACGTGATAGCTGGATAAAAACGAGACTTTGTGATTCAAAGAAGAAAAGTTGAAAGATTATTAACTTGAAGCTGAAAGAAATTAAACTTGAAATCGGCAAATGCACAGAATGTGCGAGCGGCAGGAAGAGGGAAAAAAAAGATAGCCACCGTTATTTTAAAACAAGAATAAAACAAGTTAAAATTAATATTACAAAAAATCCCGATTACTTAAAATAAAATACAATAAATATAAAAACTGAAAATTTCAATACCTTTAATTAATATTATATTTTGGGACAACTCACACAACGCCATCTGATCAAAACCACAGATAATATAATACTATACTAGTACCCACACTAAGCTAAGGTTGTAGTAATTTTTATAGGCATTTCTTGCCAATTACTTTATAAATACAATAATTGCAAAATTGGTCTGGACTTCAAATTTCTTCTAAAATGCAATTGTTGTTTATTTAAAGTAATTTGCAAGAAATGCCTATAAAAAATACTATTATATTGGGCCTGCGACATCATAATTTGCTAAAATGCTCTCTGTAACGATGTAATAACAAAGCCGCGATAGTTCTATAACTACCGGCTAGATGGCGCATGCAAGGGCCCAACTCGACATGCGCTAGCATGAAAGGATAGAGAAATTTGAGATCTAGTAACATCGTCCAGATAGGTGATTCGATTCCAGCCCCGGATTGGCATACAGAAGTCTCGGGTTCGATTCCTGGGCCTGGACTTCAAATTTTTCTATCTTTCAAAAATGCAAAGTTTGTACTATGAAAACTAGACAACTGATAAACATACTAACATACTTCTGAATACAGACACAATAAACCATCGTGCTCATCACACAAAGATTTATTCTGAGTGGGAATCGAACCCACGACCTCCGGCTTAGCAGTCAGGGTCACTAACCACTAGACCAACAGGCCAGCCATAGCCAATGTCACAGGTCCAACGACATCTCACATGTTGATAGATGCCGTTTGCCTCTAGAAATAGCGAAAAACATTACCTACCCTTCGGCCCAGTAGGGTAAAGAACAGGCCTGTTCTTGTATGTCGGTAAATAAACCACATACCTATCTATAATAATATTATGAAAAGACAGAGTTTGTTTGAACGCGTTAATATTTTTGCTGTTAATACGCGTTAATAATTTATTAATATATTTGGCCGACTCACACTACTATGGGAACCAGACAAGTGATAAACATACTTATATATGTATTTCTAAATACATACATATTATAGAAAAATAACACTTAAACACAGAATAAACCATCGTGCTCATCACACAAAGTTTTATCCTGGGTGGGGATCGAGCCCACAACCTCTTGTGTAGCAGTCGGATACACTCCCACCGCGCCACAGATGCAGAAAAAAATATTTTTGCATTAGATAGCCCGTTTAATGAGGAAGGCTATAGGGTATATAGTTAATGCGAATGAAACCGCAGGGAACAGCTAGTTCCTTGTATTCTAATTCAACAAAGTCATACCTGACAGCCACTCTGCACATCAGCATAGTATCCTCTAGGTCTTGCTTCACAGGAGAACTCTGTTCTAGGTGCGACAGAGAAGACCGGATGCAGTGGGGGCGAGTGAGGGAGATGCAGCACATGGTAGTAGTCGTAGGGATGCTGGCTGACTACCGCTGTGAGAGCTGGAAAACAGCGAAAAATATATCATAAGGACTATGAGATCACAAAGCATAGACTGTAAAAACCTATTAAAAAAACAAAAAAAATATATATATATTACTCAAAAAACGCATATAGGGACCAAATCAACGAATCTTTATCTCTGTCCTATATAGGATGTTTTATTTCGAATCTTGAAGATTTAAAAAGATCTGACTTTTCAATTACTTAAATAAACACAGCTCTGATGACAAAACTTTGAACTTTTTAAATATAGAGGTTGATTTTTATATACTAATAATATCCCGCTCTCGCTTTAGAAGAAGATAGAAGCGGCGGTAGCCTAATGGCTAAGGCTTCGGTCTCGCAATCGTGAGGTCTCGGGTTCGATTCCTACCCATTATACTACCGACGTGAACCCACTCCTAACACAAGCCATTGAGCTTAGCTGGAGGGGTTAACAGGATTGCTAGTAATGTGGGACCATAATCCCACATTACTAGTTATCTTTTTATATAAAAAAAAAAAACAAATAACTTAGTAATATACTTTTTGAGAATAAAATTACAAACTAACCCTTCACCACCACCCACTCTTGTCATACAACCATTTACCATACATTTGAGAGACCCCGGACACAGATAATTTAATACTATACTCCCCGGAGTAAAATCGATGTTTCTTTGTCAAGTTGAGGGCCTAGACCACACGATAAACAATGATTTTACTCCAGTAAAATAGTCTGTCTGTAGTTAAAGGTCATAACTCCAAAAACAAATGGTAGGTGATTAGGAATTAATTTATTAAATATTTTCCAAAACTGATATTACAAAGTTATTTACTTATGTTATGTAAAGCCACGAGCGGGATGTTATTAGTATATAAAAAATCACTCTGTATAAGAAATCTTAAAAATTTTGATTTTGATTAACAAAAAATGCCAATGTGTTTCGAGTTTAACTTTAAAGTATTTTGTAATTATAGTCACGTTACTTTCAGAATAAAACACATCTGTGCCTAGTTTCAATTCAGTAATAGTTTTTAAAGACTAGATGCTAAAAAAAAATAGCCGAGCAACTGGCACTCTGGCCACGCCTAAAAAAGGGGTTCCAAACCAAATAAAATTAAAAAAAAAAAACAACTACATACCCAAACAAACAACAGTCAAAATATTAAACATATTTAGAAATAAATAAATGAACTACTTAATAAACACTAAAATAATAAATAAATAAATAATTGCGCGCGCGCAGGTCGATGGCCGGCCAGTAGCGCGCGGATCACTACACTAAATCAATTGATGTAATCCGATTTGAATTTAGTGGGTTGTAGTTATTGATCCAAGGATGGTGTTATGTAAGAACATACATTTTAAAGACAAATGGGTATTTGATTACTAATAAAATAAAATATTTTATACTAACCATGTAAAAATATGTCAATAAGTGTTTTAAAAAAATATGTTTTTCTTTAATTTAACGTGTTTGTTAATTTTTAATCATAAAAATAAAATAGATAACGTGACGTCACCTGCTAGGATTTCATACAAACATCAACGTGTGGCAATTCGATATTTTAAGGTTTATAATAAACATTTTTAATTGAGTGAATATTTGTGGAAATAATTGCTCCGAAAGTTGCTTAAATCGTGTCCCCTCCCCTTAACTTTTGAATCGAGAAACCAAATAATATGAATATTTTTTTCATATTATTTGGTTTCTCGCAAAGCTAGTGCTTAATAAATACTTTCAACTAAAATTATTTCGAACATAATCGGATATACTGTCATTGAGTTATTGCCGAAAAATGGCGTTTTTCAACAAAAGATCGTAACTGCCACGAACATACGTTTTTCTATTGATGCAATTATTCAAGGCTCCGGAACCCTACACTGAGCATGGTCCGACATGCTCTTGCTCGGTTTTTTTATTGCCTAGGGTTGGTAGACGAGTTAGCGGCCTACCTGATGGTAACCAGTGTGGATCGGGCAAGTATTGGGGGGTGCCCCTAAATACTTGCTCGATGTGCTGGTGAGACATACCGCTTCGTTCTGTTGAGAACACACACTTCTTTGTTCGCCAATTTGGCTTTACTTTTCCAAGACAATTTAAAAAATTCTGAACAGAAGTCCAATATGGACTAGGTACATACTTAAAAATTGTTTTATTTTAAAAAGGACAACTTCTGCAGTGTGTTCAAGCCCTGTATTGTGGGGAACTTTACAAAAAATCGTAAAAATCGTGCCATGTTCATACAACGCAAACTTGGAACAATCAAATTTGTGGATCATAACAAGTGGTGTCTTGTGTAGGAATCGAACCCATAACCTCTTGCGCAGCAGTCGTACACGCTCCCACCGCGTTACCGAGGCAGTCAATTCAAGATTGTGTGCTTGGGTGACCTAGTGGTGACTGGTGTAGCCAGATCTGTTTTTCCAAATATCGGACCCATAAAAAGACAGTATATAAGACATAACTAATCCATTAAAGTAGGAACAAATAAAAATTATGTTTAACACTGGTAATATTCCCGACTTATAAACCATAGATACAGACGGCCATTTTGTGCTAGTCACAAATTGTTAGTCAAAGCGTCAATGTATTATTATATATCTACTAGCTGACCCGCGCAACTTCGTCTGCGTAAATTTTCCCTTTTTTTACAACATTTTTCATTGCTGCTCCGCTCCTATTGGTCGTAGCGTGATGTTATAACCTATAGCCTTCCTCGATAAATGGGCTATCCAACAATAAAATATTTTTTGCAATGCGGCCCAGTAGTTCCTGAGATTATAGCGTTCAAACAAACAAACAAACTCTTAGGGGGATGAAAAATAGATGTTGTCCGATTCTCAGACCTACCCAATATGCACACAAAATTTCATCAAAATCGGTCAAGCCGTTTCGGAGGAGTATGGCAACGAAAACTGTGACACGAGAATTTTATATATTAGATTTGTATCCAGCGACAAGGCTCAATTCTTAATAGAAGTAATTTATTATCGACCCTGATCCTGAACAGAACTGATGTAGGCACTTTCCACCAAGTTTTGTCTCAACCAAATAGTGTTGCTGCGGAAGCCCTGTTCAGTTTCATGGCTACTTTAATGTAATAAGGATTTACGGTGAATTGTATATGCTTAAGGTACGATGGGACTGACATACGCTTTGCGGTTTAAAAGTCCCTAAATAAAAAAAAGGCTCAATTCCTAGAGGCGGCGTCAATTATATAAAAAGACTTTTAATCTATACTAATATTATAAAGCTGAAGAGTTTGTTTGTTTAAACGCGGTAACCTCAGGATTACTGATCCGAATTGAAAAATTCTTACACTGTTGGATAGCCCATTTATCGAGGAAGGCTATATTCTATAAAACATCACGCTACGACTAATAGAAGCGAAGCAGCAATGAGAAATGTTGCAAAAACAGGAAAAATTTACGTAGAAGAAGTTGCGCGGGACATCTAGTCCATACTAATATTATAAATGTGAAAGTAACTCTGTCTGTCTGTCTGTCTGTTACGCTTTCACGCTCAAACAGCTAAACCGATTTAGATGAAATTTTGTATGGAGATAGTTTGAGTCCCGGGGAAGGACATAGGATAGTTTTTATCGCGATAACCGACATCCACGCGGGCGGAGCCGCGGGCGAAAGCTAGTAGAAAATAAATTGATACCTACATCTCACATAACACCGTTCTCTGTATCATATAAGATACAAGTGTATCGCATTTCGCGCATGCGTGTAAGGTCGTACAGTGGTGCGCAATGACCATAATAAGCAATCAACCTGCTAACGTACTTGACGTTATAAGTCATTTAGATCTGATACCTGACCTATTGGTCTAGTGGTTAGAGACCTTGACTTAACTTAGCAGAAGTTAGAAATCGTGGGTTTGATTTCCACACGGGAAATAATTTTGTGAGACCCATAATGTTGATTACGAATCTAGATGAACTTTGTGTCTGTTCTTTCTGATCTGAAGCGGCGGTAGCCTAATGGCTAAGACATCGGTCTTGCAATCGTGAGGTCACGGGTTCGAATCCTACCCATTATACTACCGAGGTGAACCCACTCCTAACACAAGCCATAAAGCTTTGCTGGAGGGGTTAACAGGATTGCTAGTAATAATAATAATATCTAATATCATGGGACAACTCACACATAGCTATCTGATCCCAAACTAAGCAGAGCTTGTACTATGGAAACCAAACAACTGATAAACATACTTATATATTTCTAAATACATACCTACATTTTATAGATAAATAACACCCAGACACAGAATAAACCATCGTGCTCATCACACAAAGTTTTATCCAGGGTGGGGATCGAACCCACGACCTCTTGCGTACCAGTCGGATACACTCCCACCGCGCCACAGAGGCAGTAATGTGGGACCACAACTCCACATTGCTAGTTAGCTTTTTAAAACAAAGAAAAAAAAACAACAATTTGTGTACCACATAAAGTGACTAGAGAATTGAATTCACTACCTCCTGAACAGCAGTCCTACTGCTTACACTGTCAACATTTTACTGTATGGCAAAATCCCCGAAACACAGAGTTTATACCGACTCTATACTATTGTGAGAGTAACTTAAACACAGAAACATCTCTCTGTTTGCATCGGGAATTAAAAAGAGTTTAATCATTCTAAACTAAGATTATTTTGTTAGCTCAGGTAATGAACCTGAGCTTCAAGATCTTTATTTCGTTGTCGTGACAAGCCCGTGCGAGCTGGCGCAAGCGCGGTGCGCTCAAAGATGTGTATGTTGATGCATTTCTAGCGCAGCTCTCTATTTAAAATTACGTCAAGATATTGACAGTTCGAACGGGCTTGCCACGGACACGGAAAAGAGGAACGTCAATAAGAACCCTGGTACTACTAGGTTAGCTAGAATTATTATTATTTCGAAAAAGGCGCTATACCGTTTCGAGGGAGAGGAGGAAGGGGTTGAACCCTAAAACCTCTGAATACGTCTATATTAATAAATAGGGACTTGGGCCAACTCACACAACGCTATCTGATCCAAAACTAAGCAGAGCTTGTACTACGGAAACCAGACAACTGATAAGCATACTTTATATATATCTAAATACATACATATTATAGATAAATAACAAACAGACACAGAATAAATCGTGCTCATCACACAAAGTTTTATCCTGGGTGGAGATCCAACCCACGACCTCCGGCTTAGCAGTCAGGGTCACTAAACACTAGACCAATAGGCCAGTCTAATAATAATATTAGTATATACTGATATTTATTAGTTTATTAACAGTTCCGGTATCGATATAGGTATTTTCCCTTGACATTACATACTTAGGTACATAGCTTCCTACAACCTTCACTTACAGGCCATTCCTTTTTAAAACGCTACGTAATTATAACCAACGAGTTGACCCGCGCAACTTCGTCTGCGTAGTTTTTCTCCGTTTTTGCAGTATTTTTCATTGATGCTCCGCTCCTATTGGTCGTAGCGTGATGTTATCGTGATGCCTATAACTCACATAAATAACGTGGCTTTTTATTATTATTAATATTAAAAAATCTCTAAAATGTTTGCAGAAAATAGACGAGTTCTTTAGTGGAGACCGTGGCTTGGCAAACGTAGTGTAGGACGCCCTCAGGCCAGGTGGAGTGATGATTTACGCAAAACGGCTGGCAGGAGCTGGATGCGAGAATCCGAAGATAGAACAAAGTGCCGTGCAATTGGAGAGGCCTATGTCCAGCAGTGGACTGCGATAGGCTGATGATGAGACGTGCACTTGTGGTAACGCTACTCGATTTCACGTAATAATTAGGTAAAGATAAATGATTTCCACCTCTTAAAAGTGCCCCACGCGCCGCTTCAGGTAATTTAAGGCTTTTTTTAATGTTAATTATTATACTGATATATTTTATAGACTAGGATTCTATAGTTTTAGGTTCCAAAGCGACTACAAATTCACGGTGTAGGTATATAAAATTCTTTGTCCTGAATGACTGACGGTCAGCAGTTGAGTCTGTGAGTTGACATGCCTTTGACTGATTGTTTGTTTCTCTCTTGATTGGGCCATTTGACTGCCTCTGTGGCGCGGTGGGAGTGTGTCCGACTGCTACGCAAGAGGTCGTGGGTTCGATCCCCACCCAGGATAAATCTTTGTGTGATGAGCACGATGGTTTATTCTGTGTCTGGGTGTTATTTATCTATAATATGTATGTATTTAGTATCCATAGTACAAGCTATGCTTAGGTTGGGATCAGATAGCGTTGTATGAGTTGTCCCAAGATATTACTATTATTATTGTGCGTACATTTGTGTCGTGTCAGTTCATCTCGCTCCAGCCAGCCTACACACTTCCAGTAAAGCCCAGTAGTTGCAGACAGTGTTGCTAGGAATTGCGTTCGGTGTTCAGCCACACTGGTACACTCCAAGAGTTCGTGCTCGGGCGTTTCTTCGTATTTCATGCATCTTCTGCATAGTGGGTTATCTGTGATCCCAATTGCAGGTGCTTGTTGAGGGTATCGTATCGTATCTGGATAGAGGCCGAGATGTGTAGCCTGGAAGTCGCTGCGACCTAAAAGATCTATTGTGACTTCTAGTGTGGTGTGGGGGTGTCCAGTGTGGCCTTTTGGGAGCGGAGAGGGCAAAATAGGAGTTGCAAGTTTGTTTGAAACTCTGTCAGTTTTGAAGTTAGATTTGTGACAATTCCGTATTTGGCTTTGTGGTTATAAAAATAAAGAAACACGTGTTTGACTTATTCGTAAAAGCTCAGTTGAAATCTTGGACCAAAAAAGCAAAAATTTTTTTTTTTTTTTGGGATGTATACAAGCGATGAGATAGGATCATCATAGCAGAGGAGGGGGGGGGGGATTTTAGGTGGTATAATATTTTTTATTTTTAAAGAGAGGATTGTGGGTCCCACATTACTAGCAATCCTATTAACCCCTCCAGCTAAGCTGAATGGCTTGTGTTAGGAGTGGGTTCACGTCGGTAGTATAATGGGTAGGATTTGAACCCGCGACCTCACGATTGCGAGTCCGATTACACTACCGCCGTTTGAACGCGATAATCTCATGAACTACTTATTTGAATTGAAAAAATATTTTAGTGTTGTATACCCCATTTATCGAGGAAGGCTATTTAACACAACGCTACGACCAATAGGAGCAGAGTAGCAATAAAAAATGTTGCAAAAACGAGGGAAATTTACACGTACGATGTTGCGCGGGTCATCTAGTCAATCTTAATATTATAAAGCTGAAGATTTTGTTTGTTTGAACGCAATAATCTCAGGAACTACCTACTGGTCCGAATTGGAAAATTATTTTACTGTTGCATAGCCCATTTATCAAGGAAGACTATAGGCTATACGCGTTGATTTGTAACAAGGAAGACTATACGCGTTGATTTGTAATATACTAATAACCTCTCGCTCGTAGCTTCTTTACATTACACCAAATAACTTTGTAATATAATTTTTGAAAAATAAAAACAAATTAACCCTTAACCACCAACCACTAACTTTCGTCACAGTGATTTTACTCCGAGGTCTGTGAGACCCTGGAGTAAAATAACTGTTTTAAGTCAGGTTTAGGGCCTCTCACAATAAACAACAATTTCCAGTAAAATAGTCTGTATGTGGATAAAGTCATAACTCCAGGTTACAAATGGTAGGTGCTCGTAGGTGATTAAGGATTCAATATTTTTCAAAACTGATATTATAAAGTTATTTAGTCTAACGTAAAGAAGCCACGAGCAGGTGGTTATTAATATAATACCAATCATCCTGTACTTATAACATCAAGCTACGACCAATAGGAGCAAAATCTTGCAAAAACGGGGAAAATTTACGCAGATGAAGTTGCGCGGGTCAGCTATAAACAATACGACTAGTTTAATGGGGATATTGACTGTCAAGTCAAATCAGTCTATTTTTATGAATTGTCAAACGACAAGCTCTATAGTAATGTGTATGGAATAGCAACCTATGACGTCATAAGTTCCTATCGTCAAATCACTACTTTTAGTGTTTGTTTTCTTTTATATTCTAAAACATGTTAAATTGTAAAATATCACTTATTTTTAAAGTAATTTTTAGATCTACTATTACCTGATTAGTATAAAATAATTTACTTTTATTTTAGTCAACTACACAACTACTCACAAGTATACATATGTGAAAAAAAACTGTTATAAAATTTTGAACATAAAATATAAGCTAAGTTCCAATTTCGAAATTCCAAAAAACATATTTGGAACGTTGGAATTCGGCCTCGTGACGGCGGTCAACTGAGCAGGCGCACGGCGCCACTCACTCAACATAGGGTTGGCTACGTCGAAAGTTAAATTAAAATATGTTCAGCTAATAGCCTTGTTTCTTAGGTAAACAAAAAAATCCCAAAGACTGACTAATAAACAAACCTAGCATTTAAACTGCTGACAGTTAAGTCCCGATGAAATTTTGTGTTAAATTGGATTTTTAATCATTGATCATATCATAAAAAGAAGTGATTTGACGATAAAAAAATAGTGACGTCATATACCGCTATTTGTATGAGATCTCCATATAAAATCAGCGTTTTGACATTTCTTAGAGAGTTGTTGTTTTTACTATATATTATATTTTTTTTTATAATAGGAAACTAGCCCATTACGGCAAAAGTCCAAAGGTACATTATGATTTAGTAATACCACAGATAATATAATACTATACTAGTACAGATACCTCATCCCATACAAAGAAATGCGATCGTCCTAACTCGGGCTCGTTTTCGGGCTCGTTTACGGAGACGTTAGATGGCATTAGCAGTGGTGCATAGCAAGCGACATCTAGTGATTCAGGCTACAGCTGATTGATTTTAATGGCCCTCCTTACTAAAGTCGCCAAAAGATGGCGGTAAAAACATCGAGGGATGAAAATTGAGGCCTCCGCTTGGTTTGTTCTAGGTCGTGCGTTTACTTGGAAATAAAGTTGGTTGCTATTTGCTACTACGCGGTCATCGGCCGTGCTTAGGTCCGTATTAATAGATGAAGCTCAGATTCGTTGTAAAGAACGATATCATCTGAGTTCCCTTCTAAGTGCGGTTAGCGTCTTGGGATCGGCACTAATTATTAAACATGTATTGATAGCTTATATCGCGCGCGTACAAATAACGCAGAAAATCGCCTTAAATGACGTCATTCGAGTGCAGACCTCAAAAATATTGTAATTTGACCCTGATAGGCGACGACACTACATAATTACATTAAACGAATTTGTTATTGCTAAAGTAACTCGTCGGTGTACACCTCAAAGTTGAACCTACTTCTATTATGATAGAATGTTTGCGTAAGTTAAGTAACTTTACCACAGTCGGTGCATAGATGGGTCACCCTTGTCTAAAATGTTATACTTACATCAATCATCTTTTTGGTCTTGGTTTATTGTCAGAGAACATTTTTTTATACTTATTTAAATGTAATCGTGAAAAGATTATGCATAATTTCACAAAATCCACAATTTAGGATTAAAATTGACATAATCAACGACGATATTATAGTATTATATTATCTGTGACGATATCAATGGCAAAAATATTATTTTTTTGCCAAAATTTTTCTGTATTATGACTTATCTATTGAATAGAACGGAGTCTCGAACTCGTGTTCAAGGTCGATCTTACGTTTGAGATCGTTTTAATAATACGGGCCTTGAGAGTGTAACTGTCAGAGTCCTTAAATAATTTCATTGTAAATATTCATTAACGACCAGATCGGGAGTAGGTATTTAACTCTTTTTTTAACCCTCGACAAAAATGACGAGTGTTATAAATTTAACGCGTATCTGCTTAATGATGTATCTGTGTGCCTGTCGGTAGCAACGTAGCTTCCAAACGGATGAACCGATTTTGATTTAGTTTTTTTGATTGAAAGTTGACTTGATCGAGTGTTCTTAGCTAAAATTTATGAAAATCGGGATTTTCTACTTCATTTCAATTACTTACTTACCTTAGGACGAGGAATCCTTCTTAAGATTTCCTCGTCGTTCCGGTTTGTTAAGATCTTTGTGTCAAAACTTTACCGCCTATATATTACGAACTATAAGGCGCAGACCCATCTTGTTTCTACTTAAACTTCTTGTTTTGACGAGATCTACGTGACCACGGGGTCAAAACTTTAAACGGCTATATTTTACAAACTATGGGGCGCAGACCCATCTTGTTTCTACTTAAACGTCTTGTTTTGACGAGTTCTACGTGATCGCGGGGTCACAACTTTGAACGCCTATATCTCACGAACTATTGTCGTAGACCCACCATGTTTGTACTCAAACTTGATGTTTTGATGAGATCTATGTGATTACGGGGTCAAAACTTTAAATGCTTATATCTTACGAACTATGGGGCGCAGACCTATCTTGTTTGTACTGAAACTTCTTGTTTTGACGAGATCTACGTGATGGCGGGGTCAAAACTTTGAATGCCTATATCTCACGACCTATAAGTCGTAGACCCACCATGTTTGTACTCAAAGTTGATGTTTTGATGAGATCTATGTGATCACGGGGTCAAAACTTTAAACGCTTATATCTTACGAACTATGGGGCGCAGACCCATCTTGTGTCTACTTAAACTTCTTGTTTTGACGAGATCTACGTGATCGCTGGGTCAAAACTTTGAACGCCTATACCTCACGAACTATAAGTCGTAGACCCACCATGTTTGTACTCAAACTTGATGTTTTGATGAGATCTATGTGATCACGGGGTCAAAACTTTAAACGCTTATATCTTACGAACTATGGGGCGCAGACCCATCTTGTTTGTACTGAAACTTTTTGTTTTGACGAGATCTACGTGATGGCGGGGTCAAAACTTTGAACGCCTATATCTCACGAACTATAAGTCGTAGACCCACCATGTTTGTACTCAAACTTGATGTTTTGATGAGATCTATGTGATCACGGGGTCAAAACTTTAAACGCTTATATCTTACGAACTATGGGGCGCAGACCCATCTTGTTTGTACTGAAACTTTTTGTTTTGACGAGATCTACGTGATCGCAGGGCCAAAACTTTGAACGCCTATATCTCACGAACTATAAGTCGTAGACCCACCATGTTTATACTCAAACTTGATGTTTTGATGAGATCTATGTGATTACGGGGTCAAAACTTTAAATGCTTATATCTTACGAACTATGGGGCGCAGACCCATCTTGTTTGTACTGAAACTTCTTGTTTTGACGAGATCTACGTGATGGCGGGGTCAAAACTTTGAACGCCTATATCTCACGAACTATAAGTCGTAGACCCACCATGTTTGTACTCAAACTTGATGTTTTGATGAGATCTATGTGATCACGGGGTCAAAACTTTAAACGCTTATATCTTACGAACTATGGGGCGCAGACCCATCTTGTGTCTACTTAAACTTCTTGTTTTGACGAGATCTACGTGATCGCTGGGTCAAAACTTTGAACGCCTATACCTCACGAACTATAAGTCGTAGACCCACCATGTTTGTACTCAAACTTGATGTTTTGATTAGATCCATGTGATCACGGGGTCAAAACTTTAAACGCTTATATCTTACGAACTATGGGGCGCAGACCCATCTTGTGTCTACTTAAACTTCTTGTTTTGACGAGATCTACGTGATCGCTGGGTCAAAACTTTGAACGCCTATACCTCACGAACTATAAGTCGTAGACCCACCATGTTTGTACTCAAACTTGATGTTTTGATGAGATCTATGTGATCACGGGGTCAAAACTTTAAACGCTTATATCTTACGAACTATGGGGCGCAGACCCATCTTGTTTCTTGTCTACGGTTTACGACTTATAAGTCGTAAACCGTAGACAAGAAACGTTTAATAAATAAAAAAATAAAGTCGGAGGCACTTTACTAAGTTTGTCGAGATTCATTAATGCCTCCGACTGCATGAAATTGTATAATTATGTAAGGGATTTTGTTTCCATCTTTTTTGTGCAGGCGGGTTTTTTTATTTTTATAATTTATTTTTTATTTAATACTTTTTAGTTGTTGTAGGATGTAACCGATGTAGCAACTTACTTTTATCACAGCTATTGTCAAGTATTGAAAGTTGAAAAAACAATGGTTGCTAACTAACTTTTTTAGTATTACAGTCATAATCATTTTATACCTTTTTGAAATGCTTAAGATGAGCTCTTTAATTTGATACCCATATTACAGTATTCGAAACAATTTTTTTTTTCACACCTCTTTATTTTGACATTTCATAGCCGCCATGTTTGTTTTTTAAAAACGTCATCTATCTAAGAACACTTGGGCAATTATTACGAATCTAACGACCGTGTGAATTGTATAAATCCGTTCAGTGGATTGTGAGATATCAGGTAATAAAGAATATTACATACATACATACAAGATACGCGCGAAAAACATAACCCTTCTTTACAGTCGGGTAAAAATGACACAACTCAACATTAATTTGTCCCCGTGATCCCGTGTCGAAGCACCGTACTGCACGTCTCGCGGAGCCTCTTTGATGCATTGATTTGTAAATATCAAATATAAAAAAATAATAAAAGTTAATACATTGTTCAGCTTTGATGCAAGTATTTTTCGATTTTTCGCATTAATGTCCTTTTTTTATAAATTTGCGCATAACTCGGAAACGAACCACACTGTTGGACCGAAGATGGCATATACTCGTAGGTTGGGTAGATTGCTATCAACTCAAATATAAAAAACAATATAGTCTAGTCCCATTTTATTTAGTATATTTACGTATTCACTATTTGTAATATAACCTTGACCGATCCGAAAGTTAGTTCCTCGGGTAAACAATACGAAAAATAATAAAAAATAATGTCTATTAAAACAACATTATTACTTAACAATCACGTTTTTAGTAGCCTCATTCAAAAAGAAACAAATTTTAAGTTGTGTCGTTTAACCGTTAGGGTAGTGTAATGCGTCGGCATTAGCAGGTTTAAGCGCCCGACCGCCCGACTGGCCCTACCGACATAAAATAACGACACTACAGAAGGCATGCTTCATACAATGCATGCTTTACGTACTTTAGACTGCATAGACATCGTTCACGGGCATTGCTTTTTTGGAATATTATTATATAATTGGCTAACCGTGCATTCGTCTAAGTTATTTTCGGTTACTTTGTAATATAGGTATGGCATTCAATATAAATTAATATTAGCTTTAGCAACCATATCTAAAACAAACTACAAAAAGGTGTGTTTTACTTATTGTATAACCCAAAGTTTATTGACTTAGCGCGACCGCCCGCGCGTCTACTGTAGGTTTAAATAATGAAATACATTATTATGAGCTAACTTTCTCTATCCTCGGCATTTTGTGACATCGGTCGGTACATTTGATCGGAAGCCGGCCTCTTTGAAAACACCGCTGGTACGTACCTATTTATAACCTGACCTTGATTATTATTTTTAAAATGCATTTTTATTTCAAATAATTTTTTTCGTTCGCAAAAACATGGACTTCGGCTGTCCGGTTGGATTTGGTAATTTGAAGAAGGATTTGACGCAGGATCAATGTGTCATAAATGTGTCAATAAATCATAAAATTTGAGTGGGACAAGGCGCAAGATCGACGAGTAGTCTTGTCCCTAGTTATAGCCCAATAGAAGTTAATGGAGTCATAGGGCAGAAACCCATCAAAACCGACACCACCGACGAGCGACTAGGCGCAAGACCAACGAGTCAATCTTGAGTCTTTGTTTAGTAGTTGGTTGACTTTAATTTTTTCCTTTATCACAATATGGCGTCTGGCAGTCGCCATTTTGAATTTCGATTGCTGTCATGTCTTTACAAGATTAATACGAATCGATCGACGTATGAATCATCAAAATTGATCAAAATCACATACATACATACATACACGTCAAACACATTACCCTCCGTAGTCGGGTAAAAAGACACATTCAATAGCGGGTCCTGCCTAAGGCGTTGAGGGGAAGTGTATGATTATGTACTTATTAACCCCCTCCCTCCCCCCTCGCCACATCGCGTGAACTAACTCACTCTTGGCCGGTGTTAGCCCCTCCCCCCAGAACATGATGGGCAATGGAACAGGAGTCTAGTTCTATTATGGGGTTTAAAAGCCTTCAATTCTTTTATCTCTAGTTATAATTTACTACAACTTCATGTCACTCTTACTTCTCGTCAAAAATAAGTAAAATATATCAACAAAATATAGGTATGGTCAGAATCAGAATTCCCAAATAGTGCCATCTATTGTTAGATTGAACCAGTTTAATGTTTAAGTTGTGCCTATTATAACGTAGTACAAATAAATTGCCGCTAGATTTATTTTATCAGAGTTACTTTATCAAAAACTTTGTAAAGTTATGGAAATTTAATTAGGAACCTATTATTTTACAACCCCTTGTATAGCTCAATAATAAAAAAATAATAATACACATTTATAGTACCTATCTTCTGATATTCCAAGTTTTAAAAAACTTCAATATCAAATCGATACTTATAACGCCATCTGTTAATATTTATTTGACCTACATTTCTGTTTCTTCGTGATGAGACCCCGTAATACTTAATAATAATATCTCGGGACAACTCACACAACGCTATCTAATCCCAAACTAGGCAGAGCTTGTACTATGGAAATCACACAACTGATAAACATTTTTTTTTTTTTTATAATTTATTATATTATTTATCTATTTACTATTTTTATTGGTATATTTATAAAAAGAGGCCAGTTGAAAAATATTGTCAGGCATCTTGCCTGGCATATACTGAACTAGCTCCTATTTTTCGGCATTAACACTGTTTATAACTTTACATATTGTTATCAAATTGTTTTTAATTGCCTTGTTTTATCCTGTCCATGTGCTTATTTTAATCCTGTTTTGTTTTGAAAATATATTTTTTTTTTTTCTTTAATTTTTCATTTCTAAATACTTACATCCTACCTAGGAAAATAAAGCTCTCAACACAGTTTTAAGACTACACTTAAAAGCAAATTCAAGTAGGTATTCTATAACAAAAACGAATGCTGTTGAGTATGTTATGAGTTGTCAAATGCTATTTTATGTAAAAGAGTCTGTTATAATGCAATTTTGTGAATGTTTTTAGGACAAATATGCTTATAATTTTTGCTTAAGGACAACTTTGCTTGTTGGGATATTATAGATAAATTACAACCATCATACTCATCACACAAAGTTTTATGCAGGGTGCGGATTGAACCCACGACCTACGGCTTAGCAGTCAGGGTCACTATCCTAGTGTCTCTTTGACTCTCTCTGACTGATCTGAAGATTACCTGAAGACGGCCTGTTGGTCACTAGACCAACAGGCCGTCTTCAGGTAATCTTCAGATTTTACATTGCCAACACATTTTTGAAGAATTTGTAAGGTTCCGTAGTCAAAATGGCCAAGAAAACCCTCATAGTTTCGCCATGTCCGTCCGTCCGTAAGTAATTTTCCGTACACATACTACTTACGTCAACAAAGTGAAACAATAAAATTTTCTCATCTCGCTCATCGTGTGGGGTATCTACGAAACCCTAATTTGTACGACCCCACATGCTCTTGCCCATTTTTTGTTCACATCTTTCTGTTACATTTGAAGAGGCAACCCTATTAATTCTCGATCCAATAACGTCCAATATTGACACATGAATAGATCATAGATCCTTTGTAATTATTCAGCGTCGATTTATTATTACATACTTAAATTTAATAACTATTAGTACTTATTATTTAATGATAGTGTACACGGATTAGTCATAATAGTGATTGAGTGGTAGCCCTGTTGAGTCGTGATCTCGTGATTCGATCCCGGATGTATCAATAAATCTTCTAATGTCAGCAGTTTGGGATTTATAAGTGCTACATATTTAATACCTTGCAAAACAGGAACGCAATTTTGAAGCCTATTACCAGGGTCTAATCTACATACTTAATGTTTTTTTAAAAGTCAATTCACGCGATAGAGCTCAAGCCATATCTTGCGGACTAAGAAATGAAAATAATAATACACTTTACAAATACAATAATTGCATTTTATTTATTCGGCCTGCGACTTCATAATTTGTTAAAATGCTCTCTATAACGAAGCAATAACAAAAGTCGTGATAGTTCTTTAACTACCGACTAGATGGCGCATGCGAGGGCCCAAAACTCGCGAGCATCAAGGGATAGATAAATTTGAGGTCTAGTAACATAGTCCAGATAGGTGGTTCGCTTCTGGCCCCGGTTTGGCTACGGAAATCTCGGGTTCGATTCCTGGGTCTGGACTTTAAATTTTTCTATCTTTCAAAAATGCAATTATTGTATTTGTAAAGTAATTGGCAAGAAATGCCTACAAAAATTACTTCAATAATAAACTTTTATTGGCAAATACATTTTAACTGTAATTTTTGCGAAACCCTGGCTCCTGTACTAGTTTGTGATTAAAATATATATATTACGGGTCTTAATAATGTGTACAAATCGCGAAAGTTTATCAACATTTATAGTTTGTGATTGTATTACAGGAGACAGTCATCTTTCACATCTCTTATATAAGAACTAGACAAAATACATTATATATGTGTAACAACGTATTACAATTTCAAATATAATTTTGGAAAACATACAATTGGATTAAAAATAAAAAC
Source organism: Herminia tarsipennalis (assembly GCA_945859575.2). Taxonomy (NCBI): domain Eukaryota; kingdom Metazoa; phylum Arthropoda; class Insecta; order Lepidoptera; family Erebidae; genus Herminia; species Herminia tarsipennalis. The sequence goes on from OX243859.2 coordinate 3,209,187, forward strand.
CGGGCAAGTGCATTTGGGCCACGCACAAAGTAGGGTTCCGTAGTCCCCCCATTCGAATAATGCGGCTTAAGAATTGGGTTTTCTGTTGTTTTTGTGTCCTACTTATAACGTTGTATCTACTTATTAATAATTTTCAATGGCATTTATACGAAAATTTTGTTACTTCTCATTTGATCAGCTGTTGCTCGTAAACTTGTAAAGCCTACTTAGCTGTGATAGTTTTCCTTTTAATTTCACTATTTAAACTACTATTATACATCATTATACATCAAACATTTAGCTGGCAAGGGTGGACTTTGAATCTAACAAAAATTTGCACTTTAAAGCTTAATATTTCACAAACGGATCCAAAAATCTAAAAATTGTTTTAACAACCCCTAAATGTTTTTAAAAGACAAAGCTAATTATACCCCACACGATGGTGTTAATGAGAAAAAAAATGACATTCCCACTTTACATATACGAGAAGTACTCTAAAAAATGTTTTTCAACATTTTATGTTCTCACTTTGTCAGCGTAAGTAATAATGTGTAATATCCATGCAAAATTACAGTTACCTAGCGCTAACAGTCTCTGAGCTAAGCTGCGGACGGACATGGCGAAACTATAAGGGTTCTGTTTTGCCATTTTGGTTACGGAACTTCGTTTTGCCATTTTTACTAACTTACTCTAAAATATAGTACACACATCGAGCACATAAGCTACATAGGGAATAAATCTGTATTCGTAAATAACAATAGTTACGATTCATTACTTAAAAAATGTAGATACTAAACTAAGTTCAGATGAATGAACCTATGTAAAAAATTGTTGAAGTTTCTTAAATAAAATAAAATAAAATGGTACTTACTGACTGACTGATTAATTATCATTATTTTGTTCCTTTATATTTAATCATTCGTTACAAGTACTTTGGACAATATATAAGCACATATAGTTTTTACCTTTGTTGTAAGTAGATGGTCCTACTATATGTACCCACTAAGGCTGATTTTAGTTTATCTCATGTTTGAACTTTTTAATAATATAATTTGCATCAATCCTTAATCTTAGTCTGACCTTATCACGTCGCAGTACCTTACCCCCATATCAAGTTTATAAACATTCAAACATTGTAGAATTGGCAATTTGAAAAGAGTGGCCGCGAGTTTTTATGGCCAGGTTCTTTTCTCCGGCTTTACCTATTGTTTGCGAACTTGGCATTACATGTACATGTAGAATCCCGACGTATCACAAGTGTAGTTTTGCAACCTAAGTGAATAAATAATTTTGAATTAAATTTTATTATTTTTCAAAATAAATCAACCTTCCAAAATGAGAGTTAGATAGGATATCCCGAATTCCCGAACAAGTTTTAACTGAGATCTTCAAACCCAAATTCTGACCTACTGATCATTCACTTAAATAGTGTAAAAATTACCCAACTTCAAGTATAGATAATAAACTAAGTACGTATATTACACGCACGTTGAGCTAATAAAACGTGACATTGAGGTGTCGTGCGGAGGTCGCCATATCTCGATGCTGATGGATTGGGTGACTGCTTTGTATAGATCAAGCTTTTAGGGTTCCTTATGTTCGTAAAGTCGGGAACTTTCATATGCTACACTTTTATCTAAAATCAAAATCTTAATAGTTATAATATTGACGCTATACCTATGCTTAGGTACTGACTTATGTACCTTATATTATGTTCATTATACTTACAGATACCTAGTTGGTTATAGAGAAAGACATTTTTGTTGTCACACAAAATTAATGTCCAATAATTGAGGTAATATGTACTTAGAACATTAATACCTCAATCTGTCCAATAGGTATTAATTATCATTGGTAAAATTATATATACTACGGGTCTTAATCGCGTGAATAATTTAAGGTAAAATAACTTGTTTATTGCCCGACGTTTCGACCGTATTGCAACGGCCATGGTCACAGGTACACTGTGCAATAAACAAGCTATTAAGACCCGTAGTATATATCATTTTATAATGTGTACAAATCGCGAAAGTTTATCAACAATTATCATTGGCCTCATATATTTTTAAATCAAATTTAAACAGATTTTGGTTCGTTTTAACAAACATTGCTACTTCCAGAATATACAATGATAGAAAAGTTAATAGTTAGACAACTGTCAGTGGAATTAATACCTGTCATTGATCGTATACAATATTTTTGAGCTCTCAAATATTCTATCCCTTTCACTTTTTACATGTCCTTACTACTTCAATCGTGGTGATACACAGATCGAGGGTAGGTGGTGGGATCCCTCTCTAATAATCTACTTACCTACGTTAGATTTCCACCATGTGACGCCTGATTCAATCTATCTATACTAATATTATACAGCGGAAGAGTTTGTTTGTTTGTTTGTTTAAACGCGCTAATCTCAAGAACTACTGGTCCGAATTGAAAAAATATTTTTTTTTGGGTAGCCTATTTATCGAGGAAGGCTATAGGCTATATAACATACTACTACGACCAATAGGACCGAAGCAGCGATGAGAAATGTTGCAAAAACGGGGAAAATGTACGCGTACGAAGTTGCGCGGGACAGCTAGTCAGTTATAATTAGGCTAATGATATTGTTATTAAGCTCTATACAATATTTCAGCAGGTTTAAGTTTATAGATACAGTGGGGCTGAAGGCATAGGCAGGTGTAACCAGAGCAGTACCCAGAGCTTATAACGGTTCGCACACTGCCCCTGTGTGCGTATTCTTATGCTACTTGTTAGTATAGCTCTTTGTATTGAAAACAAGTATAGTGCAACACACAGAAAACGCATTCACACGCAGTGTTGCAGATCACGCGACTACATGCAAAGAAACACCCACACTCACACATCAGTGTGAAGAAATCTGCACGATGATCTAGATCTGGAGGCCTACTCTATTTCAATGAAAACGAAGTTTCGATCAAAAATGAGGTGATGATATACAGAGCCAGCAACATCAATTTAATCCACTCGTTCCAGAAAATTGTCCATGGGTTCGAACTTGTTGTGCTTATCCAAAAATTAATAAGAATAGTCCCCGTTAACTTAAGAAATTTAAGCAAACAAAAATTCATGAATTTTGTTTTAAAGAAAGAACGTAGGCCTACTGGACCATGCAACTACGTGCGCGTTTTCGTCGCCGCATATCTTGCAGCGTTGTGGCACAGTGTGCTAACCGCCTTTATCTCAACTTAAAACAGTATAAAGTACAGTAGGCCTTATTTATGTTTCACTTCGTTTGCATTTAATTAGAGTACGCCTCCAGGTAATACCTACGCGAAAATTTGACGCGTTGATTAATAATAATTTCTGCGGAACCGCGGACCAACAAAACAATTTAAAAACCAACATGACAGGTTTTTAAAACATAGATAAGAAAGTAATTGATTAGAGGTACGATTTTGGCGCGACAGGCTAGTTAGCCAACATCTAAGGTCGAACGAGTTGAGGTAATAGGTCAAATAATAAACATACCTACAGTTGGATCAACGTAACTCGGCCGCATTGAAGTTGGCGCCAAGTGGTTGCGCAGATGCATTTTTTGGAAGTAAATGGTGACAGGAAGCGGGGGTTAGTGGCGGTAACTAAACCAAGAGAATTAGAGATGCGATTACTTATTACAAGTTTTTTTTTATTAAAGAGACGACTCCCGCAGTAGGGTACAAGCCCTGTGTCGCGGGGGACTTTACAAACATACAAGTCACGGACACAAAGTACACCCAAACTCAGAACAGCAATTTGTGGATCACACAAAGTGGTAGCCCGTGTGGGAATCGTAGCACCTCTTGTGTAGCAGTCGGACACACTCCCACTGCGCCACAGAGGCAGTCATTAATGTCAATATATATTATACTAGCTGGTGTTACCCGCGGTTTATTGTTAGCCTATGTGTTAATCCAGGGTGCCAGCTAACTCCATACTAAATTTTATTAAAATCGCTTCAGCCGTTTAGACGTGAAGAAGTAACAAACATACACACTCACATACTCACAAACTTTCGCCTTTATAATATTAGTGTGAAGTGTGATTGTCATAATTAGTAACTCATGTTTTTTGTGATCATTTTCGTGAAGAAATTGTCATTCAAACTTAAAATTTTGTTGGTATTTTTAATCGATTAAACATAATCGTTTTCGTAAGTCATTTTAGGGTCACATCTCTATGTCATCGGCGAAAGTGTTAAGACGCTGACAACAGCTACTGAACTTCGATGTTTCACTATTTTAGCCACGCCCACTATTTCTCCGATGTCCTAGTGCCATTGATAAAGGACGGTAAAAACAGCGAACTACCAACACAAGGACGCGGTCAATAATAAACAATAAACCAATAGATGGCGCTTTATTTTTTGTTCTATATGAAGAACTAGAAAGAAATTAGACAGGGCGATTAAAAAAAACAATAAATACTTTTTATACGTTAGTATTTTTAATTATTTCAGGAGACTTTATTTGCTATGAACTTCAAAACAATATAAAAGAAAGAAAAATAAAACTCGAAAATATATTAGCAACATTTTAAATATTTTCGCATAATTAGAATTTATTTGCTCTCGGATATTAGCCGGAACAAACAGACAGACAGACAGACAAAAAAAAACTGTATTTTTGTTATCAGTAATTATTATGGATATATGTTATCCATAATAATTAATATATATGCATAAAACTGTTATTTTGATATTACAAACAGACTCTTCAATATATAATATATATTATTTTTAATTAATATTATTATTATTTATTTGACATAAGGTTAATTTAGAGCTGAAGAAAATTCTTCCAAGTTTGAAGTCCTCCGAAAATTGATAACATACCTGCTACAGCACAATAATTGACTGGTAAATAATTTTCGTCACTGGAATCACTTTTAATGATAAAAAAATTTAAATTGCACATCCTACACAAAAGAGTGAACTTCGACAAGAATCCATTTATGTTTTCTCCTACCAAATTAATGTGTTTTAAATTACAACCCAAGGGTTTAGGGGTAAGGGCGAAAATATTCTGAAGATTTAAAAATAAATGCGATAAGTTTATTCGTCGTCCGATGTAATAATAATAATAATATTTATAAGGATTTTTTGTTGTGCAGGGTGACTTGTAGCAGTCTAAAAAAAATAATACTTAAAGCGTTACCTACCTATGCGTTAGTAACTAAATACTAACTGCCAGATTTTATCTTCGACAACCTGTTCAAAATAATATATATTTACCTCAAGTTTAGGAATATTATCGGTGGATTCAACTGTCTCAGATACCTTTGCCGATACTTCAAACCAGTGATGGAAAAAAACTATGACTCACAATAACATAAGAAGTATAAGAACGATCATGAGGAAGTTTCATATCACTTGGGCATCATCTTTACCTGGTAACATTTTCTAGAGAAATTATAACATCACTTTCTAATGTAACTGCAACAGCCACATTTTCTAATCTGTACAAAATATTTATTACATTTAAACTTAGAAAAACTTTCTTCAGCACTAATCTTACCTATTATGTCTAACTAGCTGTAGACTAGCTGTGGACGTAGTCTAAGTTACTCCTTACATCATTAGCTGTCTGACAGTGAGTCCTGTCAATCTCCGTACAGCCGTTTTGGAGATTTGTCGAAACAAACACACAGACAGACAGCCAGATAAAAAAAAAACTGTATTTTTGTTTTAAGTACTATGCGTACTTTCATAGCATTTAGTAAAAAACTGCTATTTTGACATTAGGAACAGACACTTCAGTATGTATAGATCGCCATATATAGGTAAAAAATACTAAAACCTACACAACTATTTGTATGGAAAGGGCAAGAAACAATGGATAAAGCTACAAGTATTTTAGGAGTATTTTCCTATTAGGCCAGTTCTAAGATAGTCGTAGGTCTATGCAAATGTGATAGTTTATCAATAAACTTGTTTGTAACTATCTTTCTAAAATGTAAAGGGGATCCTCTTTGTCCATGTGGCGATTCTTTTTGTGTAATGTTTTAATGTAATATAAATAATAAAATTATTATCTATATTAGTATGTAGGTACTTATTACAAACTTATTGGTGAAAAACTTTCCGAAGTTTCACCTGCTTCTGAACTATTCGCCAAACGTCTCTTTTTACTGAAAAGATAAAAGAAAATATTAAAAATAAATACAAAAATTGAACGGGCGAACCTAGGTTTCGAACTCGAAACTTGATATTCTGAACCAACGCAGATACCGCTAGACCAAACGAGCTTCACAGTTGCAGATGAATTTTCGCTATACGTTGTACAAAACAGCTTAGTGTAGCTTTTTGGTTTGGTTACGATTTCACTTCTGTTCGTGGAATATTTTGTCAATATTACAATATGAAAAATAAATACTTTACTACTTCCATGAGATGTTTTTGTTTGTTGGTATAGGAGCGCTTTTTGCTGGCCTCCGACATTTTTGTTTGTTTCCCAATTATAGTAACAAATATTTTTAAACTTAGAACTAAATATATTTAAATTTACAACTTAGATAGTATAAATTAATAGTATATTTATTAAACTTATATTCTTTACCAATGTCTATAATTTTTTAAACAACAAACAAAATATGAAGTGACTGGATGGCGAGGCAAAGCGACATACGTCCGTCTAGCTGCGCGTCTCTGCGATCACTGTCAGATTGCTTATAAAAGAAAGAGAAGCGCGATCACGCAGCGCTCGTAACTAATTATAAACCATAAAACAATTAATTACTTGAAAATAAGTCGAGTAGTCGAAAATAAAAAACAACCAGATTCTGTATTATAACATGATACGTTATTGTTAATTATTTTACCAACGTACGTTGTTAAGTAATACAGATATTTTTGTTAGAAGATCATTTTAAGAGGTTAGTTTGTATTTCTTTTTTATCGAGAAAAAAATTCAAATTCGTGTTTTGAATACAACAGGGTTCTTAGAAATATGTTCAAGATTAACATATATTTTTTCTGCCGTCACAAACTACGTAGATTTGGCTAAAAAATTGTTTAGGATAAGCCTATTTGGCTGTTGTCAGCGCCTTAAGAATCTAACTTCAAGTCGCCGAGTTGCGTTGATCCAACTGTACCTATAACTTAACATTGCGCTTGCACATAATTTACGAGTATCTCTCAGGAATATTGATAAACTTTCGCGATTGGTACACATAATAATATTATATATACTACGGGTCTAATTGACAGGTCCGTAATAGTGAGTGATAAAAATCAAGCGAGGGTAGTTTCCGAAACCCGCGCTTTACGGAGGCGACGCTGAGTTAAACTAGTTAGACCACGGCCGTTGCAATACGGTCGAAACGTCGGGCAATAAACAAGATATTTTTCCTTAAATTATTCACGGCTTTGTTAGTGTAAGTAATTGTATGTATTTATGCAATATTACAGCCATCTAGCACTAACAGTTTCTGAGTAAAGCTGCGGACGGACGGACGGACATGGCGAAACTATAAAGGTTCCGTTTTGACATTTTGGCTACGGAACCCTAAAAAACCTAATGGCGAAGACTTCAAAATTCATGCGTCTGGAGTCTGTAGGGAGCATTGTCCCCGTTGCCTTTACTTGGATCTGCGCCTGACAAAAACTAAGACATAACGAAACAAAATGCCATACCGTGGCGGTCGTCAGCACGTTTTCATTTGACGTCCATACACGTCCCTGGGGGTCAAAAGGTTAAAGAGTATCAGGCGTAAGTAGAAAATAGGACCACTTTTTATTAACCTACCTTGTACCTACTTAGCTTCTTGCCATAACAAAAAAAAAACCCACCTGCAATAAGACGGAAACAATCATAGACTTAGATGAAGTCTACAGAAATAGTTTAGGTACTCTTCACTTTTGAGATTCTATGCTAATTTTACCAAAGATCAAAAGTGTAGTAACCTAACCAATCGATGAACAGTTTGCTTTCATAATCTAATAAATGAACCAAAAAATTGTGCCTGGCATGTTAATTTAATGTGAATGGTATTTATCTTGTTTCCGTCTTTTTGTAGGCGGGATATATAATTTTTTTATGAACTTTATTTTTTTACACATCTTATTCCAAATTAATATATTGATATAAGATAAATGTATATTTGATAACTGTCAGCTTTTAAAATCCTTTCATCACTCGATAGGTTTTTTTTTAAATTTGAAGTATTTTCGGCGCCAAAATCACGATTTTTATTTAATTTAAATGTACCAACGGTTACTCCGACAAATGAGACAAATTTATGTTTCTAACGATATCACTCAAGCTTAATTCCATGAAGCCGTTGAGGTTATATGGCGTGCCAAAAAATATACAAATACACTTGAAAAATATAACCCACCTACTTGCGCAGTCGGGTAATAAAATACTTTTTTTTTAAATATTTTAATAGTTTCTTAATACGTTTCGACCACATTTTAAAGTAAATAATGTAAGTTATTCCCGTTTATTAATATAATCATGCAACGCGAAAGTTTAAATGTTCGGTTATATATAATTTTCAACAGTTAGGGACAGCACTTCTGATACATAACTATGCAAAGTAGCACTACAAATCATTCAACAAAGTTCTGTTAATTTATGAACTCTAAAGACCAGGTTCCGAAAACAAGGTGTAATAAAAAAAAAAAAAATACAAAATGGTATGACACATGTCAGTCAACACAACCGTCACAACTGTCATAACTGTCATTCTGTCTGTTGAATTGTTTATATAGATATAGTTTTACGACATTTTTATAATTTAATTGATTATGAAGACCTTTATTTGACTGAAAGCATTATTTAAACGTTTGTTCATTAATTCATTTAAGTCAAAATGAGTAATATATATATTCAAGAACCGCCTGCACTTGGCAAGGTAAATACATTGCTGTTAATATTGTTTTAATGTGATTTTTGTATTGTTAAGAGTGAGTTCCTCTGACAGGAAATAATAGAACACATCTATAATGTGAGAGATCGCAACAGCTACAGGCCTGCCCGCATTCAGAAGTGGCAAGAATCTAAGTCAACTGTACTGGGCACAGCACAGATGAATCACTCACTACTCACTCGGAGATGCTTAGTGACTTAGCTGTACCTTTATAATCAATCATTTATTTATTTTAGGTTCTACTCAAAACATCTGCAGGAGAAATAGATATAGAATTATGGACAAAAGAGGCTCCGAAGGCATGTCGCAACTTCATACAACTTTGTATGGAAGGTTATTATAACGGTAAGTCTACAAGTAAACAATATACACTCCGATTCTTAGTACATTTTTATAAATTACAAAGCTGGTTTGAGCTGGAATTGAATCCATAATTTTTTGCAGAGCAGTATTGCTCAATGTGGTCATATTGTTTAGGTTTCAGTGATAATGAAAAGTGATGATGATGATGCAAAACATTGTTACAATTTTTGCTTATAAATAAAATCTATACTAATATTATAAAGCGGAAGAGTTTGTTTGTTTGATTAAACGCGCTAATCTCAGGAACTACTGGTCCGATTTGAAAAATTCTTTTTTTGTTAGATAGCCCATTCATCGAGGAAGGCTATAGGCTATATAACACTGCGCTACGACTAATAGGAGCAGAGCAGCGATGAGAAATGTTGCAAAAACGGGGAAAATTTACGCATACGAAGTTGCGTGGGACAGCTAGTACCTAATAAAATCATTATAATGTTTCAACTTACAAAAGGTTGTTGTTGATGACTGTACTATTATAAATGGTGTTACAGTTGTCAGCACCTTTGTTTTATACATTACAATTGGCCTAACAAAGTAAAAGTAGTGTGTGGGGAGGTGGAAGTGTGTGGTTCTACACAAGAGGTTGTGGGTTTGATTTCCAATTTCAATTTCAATTTATTTCATAACAATGTTACATTGTGTTGAAAATTATACAAGTCTTAAAATTAAAATTATAAATAGGACATTAAAAATTAAATATAGGTAAATTAATAATCAAAACAAATGTCAATAACAAACAAAACAAATTATTAGCAGAAGAGAAAAAAAAAATAGGTATACAATATCAAATTATTTAAATGTCAAGGTTAAATCAAATTTAATTAAAAACGATATTTTCCATACAGCACACTGCTTCATGTGATTCACAAAGCATTGTTTCGGGTCTGGGTGTACTTTGTGTCCACCACACAGGGCTTGTACCCTATGGAGAGTTGTCTTTTTATTAAAAGAAAACAAACAATAAACTGATGAGCAAAAGTTCTGGGTTATTTACAACAAAAACTTTGATATCTTCCAAAATACCAAACATAGCCCATTAAAATATGTTGTATGAGAAAAAGAATTTATAAGGCAGTAAACTGAACTGTTAATAAATTAATTTTTACTTTTTATACTATTCTTATTTTTAACCACTGACTTGAAGCATAAAGCTTGTAAAAATGTAAAAAAGTACAATGTATCATTAAAATGATTACTAGACCTTTAATTTAATTAATTGACTGCCTCTGTGGCGCTGTGGGAGTGTGTCCGACTGCTACGCAAGAGGTCGTGGGTTCGATTCCCACACGGGACACCACTTTGTGTGATCCACAAATTGTTGTTCCGAGTCTGGGTGTACTTTGTGTCCGTGACTATGTATGTTTGTAAAGTTCCCCGCGACACAGGGCTTGTACCCAACTGCGGGAGTTGTCTTTTAAAAAAAAAAAAAAAAACAATTACTAGCCAACCTGCATAACTTTGCCTGCATCAATTTAATTTTTCATTGAAGCTCTGCTCCTATTGGTCATAGCATGATGTTAAAGAGCCTAAAACAATTTTTCAATTCAAACCAGTAGGTACTATCCGAGATTATCACGTTCAAATAAACTCTTCAGCTTTATAATATTAATATAGATCTGCTTTTAAATTGTATTTGTGGAATTGTACATTTTTTGGTTGCTTAATTTTTTAATACAATTTTAATTACATACATTTTATTTTATTTTATTTGTGATAAAAATCCTTACAATATACTTTTTATTAGGGTTCCGTAGCCAAAATGGCAATAACGGAACCATTATAGTTTCGTCATGTCTGTCTGGCTGTCTGTCCATCTGTATGTCACAGGCATTTTACTCAACGACTACCCTATGAATATTCTTCTACTCTTAATGAAATTAGGTGAAAAGGTGTCTTGCAGTAGCCGCTACTTAGTTTGATAGCTAAATAATAATAATAAATATTTTTAAGGGGGCACTCCATACATGTAACAGAAGCTGAAAAAAGTTTTTTTCAGCAAATATTAATCTGTGGCACAACATTGGACAGGTCTTTCAAAAACACTTTGAGGTCACAAATAAACTTTTTTGATTAAGTGAATATTTAATAATAATAAGGCATAAGGCGTAAGTGCCATGAACAACTTCTGCTGATGCAATTGTTCAAGGCTGTGGAGCCCTACACAGTGCATGGTCCGACATGCTCTTGCCCGGTTTTTTTTTATTTAATTTTATATTTATGTAGCACAATGTAACTATCAAACATTTAATAGGTTATGAATTTTTAACTTTGATTAAACAAATGACAACCCTAGTTTTGACACTTTCAACCGTTGTTGCTAACAGACTTTGTTATTACCCATATGACTTCACATTCATGTAGTTTATTAGTAACTTAAATGTAAATGTTTCAGGCACAATATTCCACAGAGTGGTGCCAGGGTTCATAGTGCAAGGTGGTGATCCAAACGGTGATGGCACAGGTGGAGAAAGCATTTATGGTGCTCCTTTTAAGGTAATTTTATGGTTTGTTTTTGGTGCTTTTTGGGTTGAATGCAAACTAGATGCACAATACATTAAGGATGCAAGCTTATTTACTTAGCTTGGCAGCACACACATCTTTGGAACAAAGTGGTCTGAGATTCTATGTCTGGGACCAATGTCTATGTGTGCACTTGCATGCTTTGTATGTAGTGGTTTGTTTTAAATTAAGAATAAAAATTTTAAATAATCCTTTCATCAGTTTTTTTTAATGTGCGTCTTTTAAATATAGTTAATATATATTAGGTGTGTGGCTAGTATGTTTAAATAATTATTAAATCTGTTTTTAAGGTTTCATAACCAAAATGGCAAAAACGGAACCCTTGTACTTTCGTCATGTCTGTATGTCTGTATGTGGCAGGCATTTTACTCAAAGATCACACAATGAATATTGAAGAAGTGGTCTTGTAGTAGTCGTTACTTAGTTTGATAGCTAAATAATTAAAATAAATATTTTTATGGGGGGCACTCTATACATGTAATGGAAGCTGAAAAAAAAACAGCAAACATCAATGTGTAGAACATGATTCGACAGGTGTTTTAAAACAATGTATGGTTTTTTTATTATATGAATATTTTTGGAAATAATCGCTCCGAAAGTTGCATAAATTGTCCCCCCCACTTATCCTTATGAAAAACATCACAATGGTAGCGCTTAATGAATACTTTAAACAAAGATAATTTCCGACATGATTGTATATACAGTCTTTTAAGTGCCAGGCTTTTGAACCCTACAATGACCATGGTCTGACATGCTCTTGCCTAGTTTTTTGTGCCTATTACTATGCTATTAATTTTTTTTTGGACAATCTGATTCCTAGGTCATTGTGTTACCATCGGTTTGTTATGAACCGATAATAAACAATGTAATAATAAATATTTTGCACCCCCAGGATGAGTTCCACTCTCGTCTCCGTTTCAACCGTCGAGGTCTTGTTGGATCAGCTAATGCAGGCAAAGATGACAATGGATCACAATTCTTCTTCACACTAGCTGCAACGCCAGAGTTGCAGAATAAACACACTATATTTGGGAAAGTTACAGGTAATTATAATTCAAACTAATAATATAAAGACAGGAGCCGACAGGGGTCCTGCAATTTCCTATGGCTTATATTGACATATCGCTTATCTTGGCGCGTAAATACTCATGGACTGTGACGTCACGGCAATCGCGACGGCCAATGAGGGCACAGCATATGTTAACATAATATGGACTGTTACGTCATAATTTGATCTGACCAATAGCATTCATTTCAACCAGCATGAAACTTCCGCCCTATTTTTAGCCTTTTTAATAATTATTTTTATAATTTCATAAGATGCATTTATTAAAATATATTGATATACATACCTAATTCTAAACCAATTAGTGATTAAATATAGTCACTAGGAACTATGCATAATAAAAATGCATTTGAGGAAATGTGATTATAAGGTTTGATCATTTGGCCTAGTTATTATGTATAATATCTAACAAGTCTTTAAAGCAATAAAATGGGTACATTTCAATCGAATCGAGTAGAATATATGTAGTAAACCAATTCCAAGACTTCATGTGGTACTTGTTTTTGACACCCCGAGGGTGTTATTTTGAATCGGAGGAGGAGGAGGGAGTGCAGCCTCCGCCCATCGCTGTAACAAAGCGCATGCATGCGAGCCATAGCGGCCTAGTCTGGTCACCTGGCAACCATCAAGCTGAGGCTGCTACAGCTCACGTGGTGCCAGCACTTTACTACGCGGCGAGCGAGAGACACAGAATAAACCATCATACTCATCACACAAAGTTTTATCCTGAGTGGGGATCGAACCCACGACCTCTTGTGTAGCAGTCGGATATACTCCCACCGCGCCACAGAGGCAGTCGGCACAATGTAACTACGGAACATATGATAGTTTATGAATTTGTCCAGAATGGATTATTTAACAACTAGCTGTCCCGCGCAACTTCGTAAATTTTCCCCGTTTTTGCAACATTTCTCGTCGCTGCTCCGCTCCTATTAGTCGTAGCGATGTTATATAGCCTATAGCCTTCCTCGATTAATGGGCTGTCCAACAAAAAAAGATTTTTTTAAATCGGACCAGTAGCTCCTGAGATTAGCGCGTTTAAACAAACAAACAAAGAAACTCTTCTGCTTTATAATATGTATTAGTATAGATTTTCAACTTTCATTAAACTTTTGACAGTTATTGCTTAGAATTTTGTTATTAATTTCAGCTTTAGTATAGGATACAATAAAAAATAAAAATCTTTATTGTCATTACACTGTTTCACTTATCTAGATTACTATGAAATCGCCTTTTAAGCAAGGAATTGCTTGTAGTAGGAGATTCCGTTAAAATATATTAACGGCTTTTTTTTTTGAACAGGCGAAACCATCTACAATGTTCTGAAGTTGTCGGAAGGTCTGATAGGACCTGATGATAGACCGGAGCATCCTCACAAGATAACCAGTACTGTGGTGATCATCAATCCTTTCACTGACATAGTGCCTAGAGTCGTTGAGCTCGCAGGGGGGGATTTGCCGAAGAAGAAGAAGAAGGAACGACAGGGGATCAAGTGAGTTTTACATTTATTATTAAATCACGTAATCAAAAAGATCTCATCTTTTGTTAATATGGTTTTCTTTTCCTTTTTTTTTTTTCCAACCGAATTAATTATTATTACTATTTTTTTAATTGATTTATTTTTTATTTATATTCTATTATTTCTTTTTGTTTTAATATTTTATGTAATTGTTTATTGCTGTGACTTATGTGGCTCAACAAATAAATGTTTCTTTTCTTTTCTTTTCTTCATCTCTCATATCAACCCATATAATGTTCCACTGCTGGGCACGGGTCCTGGGGATCCTGGCGCCATAATCGCCACGCTTGGTGAGCGGGTTTGCGATCGCAGTAAGGCTTTAAAGTACTCCGAGAACGGTACTGCCTCCTTCGGTGTGACATCCCTAAATCGCCTTGACGACATCCACGGGAAGAGATGGGGTGGCACTATTTCATCATCATTAATATAAATCGTCGTCATTATTATAAGTAACTAGCTGTCCCGCGCAACTTCTTCTGCGTAATTTTTATATGTACAAAAAATATTAATAATTATAAAATTATACACGTAACATGTAGCATAAGGGCATTCCTAAAGTGTTTATAAACTTCCCCGAAGAATAGGAATGTTATTATGTCTGTCTGACTGACTATTTGTGTGGGCGTAGCTCTTGAAGGTGTGTACCGATTTGAATGAGGTTTTTTCAAATTGAAAACTGATTTCCTCAGTGTTTCTTTTCATTGTTTTTTTAATTGTCAAGTGGTTTTTAAGGTTTATTCTTATGTATTTACTCATAAACTTTTTATCATTTATATTAGATTTTTTTTAATGCGTCAATTTAATATTACCCTGTTTCAATAGGTATTCGACTAATTTTATCAATAAATAATAATAATATTTTTGGGACAACTCACACAAGGTCACCTGAAGCCAAACTAAGTACAGCTTGCACTGTGGAAACCAGGCAACTGATAAACATACTTATATATCTCTAAATACATACATATTATAGATAAATTACACCCAGACACAGAATAAACCATCATACTCATCACTAACAAGTTTTATCTTGGATGGGGATCAAACCCACGAACTCCAGCTTAGCAGCCAGGGCCACTAACCACAAGCTAGATCGACACCGTATATTTGTTTAGAGCTTTCACCGCATAGATGTCGGTTTTCGCGATAAAAAACATCCTATATCCTTTCTCGGGACTCAAACTATCTCATACTTGTTTGTTCCAGAAACTTCGGTCTCCTGTCTTTCGGTGAGGAAGCAGAAGAAGACGAGGGCGAAGCGCAAGAGTACCGCGGCAAACCCAAGTCTACTCACGACCTGTTAGAAGACCCTAAGTTGAGCAAGAAGACGGCTGCTGGTAAGACGCAAGATTAAAAAATGCTTGAAAGTAGCAACTTTTAATAAAAGTCACTAAATAGTGTAATTTTTAATATACTAATAACCCTCCGCTCGTGGCTTCTTTACATTACATTTGAAAAATATTTAACATTAACCCATAACCAACTATCACCTCTTTTGAACTTACCATCTCACCAAATCCCACGTGGGTGAGGGGGGGGGGGGAGAAACCATCAAAGACTCAAGAAACCATCTAAAACGTAGTAAAAAAATATTTTTATATTTTTTGACATTCATTCCTCTTCCCCCCTTAAACTATCTCAATACCACATTTTATCTAAATCGGTTCAGTGGTTTAAGTGTGAAAAGGTAACAGGCAGACAGACGCACACACAGACAGACTGTTATTTTCACATTATAATGTATGAGTATGGAAGTATGGATATAAAAACATAAATCTCTAAATATTGATAAGCTTTAGCGATTTGTACAGATTATAAAATAATATACTTATACTATGGGTCTTAATCGCGTAAATATTTTAAGGTAAAAACCTATTGTATTGCAACGGCCGTGGTCACGGGTAGTCTACCCTACATAGTTGCAATACGGTCATTTTACTTTAAATTATTTACGCGATTAAGACCCGTAGTATAGGACCAAAATCCCACATTGCTAGTTAAATAATATTAATATTATTTTATAATATGTACAAATTGCGAAAGTTTATCAACATTTAGAATAAAAACACTATATCTCTTTCTAGAACTTGAAGAAGAACAAGAGAATCAGAAAGAAGAATTATCAACAATTGTAGACGAAGAGAAATTAAAAGAAACCGCAGCAACTGTCAGTAGTATTAGAGATAAACTTAGTTCTAAGCGCGCTAAGAGTCCAGAGGGAGACAGCAAGAGAATGAAGAAAGGAGAAAAAGAAGAGAGTTCAGAGGAAGAGGTGGAGGAGTATTATATTGGGAAGGATAGAGATGATGCTAGGAAGAAAGAGAAGTGAGTATTTTGAGTTTTTAATTGTTTTTAACATAGTGTTATTAATAATAATCGCCATAGGTTTTTTTAAATAGGATCAATGACCTTAAACGCTATGTTAACATTCCGGCGACTCATTGTTATTTATTTACTAGCTGTGCCCGGCGGTGTTACCCGCGATTTATTAGCCTATGTGTTAATCCAGGGTGTCAGCTAACTCCATACCAAATTTTATTAAAATCGCCCCAGCCGTTTAGACGTGTAGAAGTAACAAACATACACACTCACAAACTTTCGCCTCTATAATAATAGTGTGATATATTCAATTCAATTCCATTTATTTGCGTAATATGGGTACAAATGATAGTATAAACACATAAACAGTGTTTTTACAGCATTCAAATTTAAAAGCTGTTCATTTTGACTAAAATCAAATAAAATGGCTGGCCTGTTGGTCTATTGGTGTTGGATACAGTTTATCCATTCGTTTATTTTCTTTCGATAGCTCACGCCTATGAATTACCGTTTTTATTTCCGAAATAATGTTCTACAGTAATGTAGTACTTTATTGGGACCCCCCCCCCCCAATAAAGTACACACAAGTAACGACCACAAAAGCGTCTTCCAGACGGTTGGAAAGCCTTCCCGCCAAGGTGACCTTGCTGGTTTCCAATATTGTAGACGGCTGTTGTAAACAAAATTCAGAACACAGCCATTGAATTTGGTTTACAACAGCCGTCAAACTAATAAATTTTGCTAAAAATAAAAAGTGACACTTCCAAACATCCTGTATAATAAGTAGGTTCTATTGGGGAGTACCCGAATTCCAACACCGATACATGTCCAATCTAACGCTTAATGTATATTTTAGAGAAAGAATACAAAACGAAATAAAACAATTAAGAAGAGAAATGAAAGGAGCCAAAGAGGAGAAGATAAGAGAACAGACTGAGCTAGAGAGTGAGGGGGATAGCAAGAAAGAAGAACAAGACAACGAGATGTATAAGAAGTTCGTAGAAGAACAAGAGAAGTACAGGAAGATTAAGGAGAAAATACCTAAGAAGGGTGCCGCTAGGTATGTAGTTTTTTTTATTTTGATGATCATTATATTGCGTAAAAAAATATTTATAAATACATATAGGTAAGTATTTTTTTTAACATATGTGTTGTCGTCTATTAGGCACTTGTCCTACCAACAGCGAGAAAGCGAGTAGCGATTTTATCGCTCAAGAAACGTACATATCTAAGAAAATTACAAACACTTGAAACTCATTTCACTGCCATCTATGTTTTTAATAGGAAAATACTTCATGGACAATCGTACTTGATAACCAAAATGTTCATTTAGTACAGTTTTTAAACAAGACCGATGGCTTAGCCTTATGGTTATAGCATCGGTCTCGCAATCGTGAGGTCGCGGGTTCGAATCATACCCATTATACTACCGACGTGAACCCACACCTAATACAAGTCTTTGATCTTAGTAGGAGGCGTTAACAAAATTGCTAGTAATATGGGACCTAATCCCACATTGCTAGTTTACCTTTAAAAAAAATACAACGGTCGTTATGGATAGAATACTATCCGGGACGTAAGAACCTATATTTTTTTGGATGGTATGGTATCCATAGACGTGCAAGTGACTAAGTAGATCCCGTGTAAACAAAAGAGATACAGATATTAATAGTAGATCTTAAACCATTTACACAGCCGGTGAGTACTCGCTGTATACTGCATCTCTTTTGTTTACACGGACGGGATCTACAATTTTTCGTTTATATATAAAAAGATTATTAGCAATATGTGATTGTGGTTCCAAATTACTAGCAATCCTGTTAACCCCTCCAGCTAAGCTCTATGGCTTGTGTTTGAAGTGGGTTCACGTCGGTAGTATAATGGGTAGGATTCGAACCCACGACCTCACGATTGCAAAGCCGATGCCTTAGCCATTAGGCTACCCCCGCTTGAAATACATCTATTGTACTTTTCTTGAGCGATTACATCGCTACACGCTTCTCGCTGTTGGTGGGACAGGTCTTAGTGGAATATTGCGTTTTTTTAATTGTTACTCTCACGAATTCCAACATTACATAATGGAATATATAATTATGACCTATGTTATTTTAAAACGACTCAAAAAAAAAGGAGTATACTGTCTTCAGAGACGGTACCATCTAACCGCATTCATTTAAATTGATTTAATTAAATTAATTTACCAAAAACCGATTTCACGAAAGAACCATTGCCAATCGATTGCCACTGTGGCGCGGTGGGAGTGTATCCGACTGCTACGTAAGAGGTCGTGGGTTCGATCCCCACCCAGGATAAAACTTTGTGCGATGAGCACGATGGTTTATTCTGTGTCTAGGTGTTATTTATCTATAATATGTATGTATTTCAATACTCAATCCCACATTGCTAGTTAGTTTTTTTTGTAAAAAAAAAGTTCTTACAAAAAATAAAATTAGACATAATTATATTACGAGGGTGGATTGAAAAGTTCGCGGCCTCAGCAAGAAAACAATATAAAATATAAACAAAAGTAATTTTATTTTTCCACGTAATCTCCACTTAACTCAATGCACTTCTTCCATCTGGTTTCCAACGCCTGTATGCCGGTCATAAAAAAAGTTTCTTCAAGGCCTTCAAAAAAGTCACCCACCGCGGTTTCAACCTCCTCATTTGATGAAAATTTTTGACCTCCAAGGTGTTTTTTAAGGTTTGGGAATAAATGAAAGTCCGAAGGTGCCAAATCAGGGGAATAGGCGGGATGGGGCAGTAATTCAAAGCCACAATCACGAATTTGAGCCATTGATTCAACAGACGTGTGAACGCGTGCATTATCCTGATGGAACAACACTTTCTTGCTGAGTAGTCCTGGCCTTTTCTCTTTGGTCGTTTCACGCAAATGACGTAAAAGGGTGCAGTAATAAGCAGAGTTTATAGTCTCACCTTTTGCAAGGTAGTCCACCATGATGACACCCTTAGCATCCCAAAAAACTGACGCCATCACCTTGCCAGCTGACAAAATTGTTTTGGCTTTTTTTGGAGTCGGTTCATCAGGTTTTTTCCACTGCTTGGATTGCTGTTTTGACTCTGGGGTGTAGTGGTGTACCCACCCAATAAACATTTACGCTGAAAAAAAATAAATTAACCAGTTTAATTACTGCTACAAGCTTTAAAGATGCTGGATAAAAGAGAAAAACAAAATTTAAAGCTGTATTACAGTATAACTGTATACCTTTATTCAATGCAGCTGGTTTACAACTGTAAATTAGTCGAAATTCTTACTTTTAGCTTTACAATATCATTCGAAATCCTTGAAATACAGCGTCTAGTGAAAATAATACTTTAAGCAAGATATAAAAACAAAAGCTTAATAGCCGCTGTATTAATGTTCTCCGCTTATACCTTTACAGTGCTTAACTCTGTATAAGAACATTAGGTGCTGCTATTGTCTGAATATTGATGGAATTCTACTCTATTGTAAAGCCATCATATAAAGCTTTAAAACAATGATTAAGAGTTGCCTGGGTTAAGATCTTCGGCAGCATTACCCTTTACTAGAGTGTAATGTAATACTTACCGGCTGCATAAGAGTTTAATCATACTCTATTTTAAAGACCATGCGATTAGTGTAAATCTTACCCTTAGTACAGACGTCGGTGTTAATACAGCGTTTCAATAGATGATTGTAACTCTCACAGTATTTATATAGTTGGATATTAAGCTTTCTTATTATTTTAACGCTTGAAGTTAAATTGTGCGCTGTTGTTCAAATATTCCATTTTACAACTAAAATATTAATTCAGATTTGCATTGTATTTGTAAAATTATGGAGGTTAAGCCATGGAAGAAACAAAAACGAACAGGTGCAATAAAAAGAAAACTATCAAAAGCATATTCACAATATAATATAGCATCAAAATTTCAAACAGAACAAAGTATAGTAGTTGGTATACATCAGCCAAGCTGCAGCAACCAAATGTCAGAACCGATGTCATGCAAAAATAAGGGTCCCGTACAATTAAAATTATTGGCCATCGGCTTGGCACTATAGATAATTGAACTTTTCCTTTTTCTGTAGTCTCTACTATCTTGAATGGCATGTTGATCCTAAAATAAATAAGAATTTGAATATAAGTACTTACTTTGAATAACAATATTATGCTTGCACACTTATTTTATTTATTACTAACTACCGATCCAGAGATTACCCCCTACAACACCACAAACTCACAAACACAAACTTTAACTCTTTATAATATAAGTATAGATTATTTATACAGACCTACACAAAAGAAATCAGTTTTATAATAAAATGCGTGCAGTGTCAATGAAGCAAAGCAAGTGAGTGACTGTTGCTTTAGGGAATACTTGCGAGAGCCGCTCGTTCACGCGACGCAATCAGGTTTAAACTTGTTTTCGCGACTACAAGCTGCGTGCCGCTTTGGTTCAAACAAGTTTGAAACTTGAACCGATCGAGTACTTACTCGTTTCTGTAGTAGGTATTATGGCATTCTAATCAATTTGTTTATTTTTTTGAAAACTTTAATGATATTATAGGTATACTATAGATACGTTGCCTGCGCTCTGGACATTGACTGCATGGTTTCCTCTTATTAATATTTAACCCTATTTTGCTGTAATATTAACTTAATGGTCACTTTTAGACAGCGATCGTTATAATTAAATTCTACTTAACAGTAAATATTACTCTTTAGGCTGAAAAATATTCTTATAATAATCGTTTTTAAAGCATAAAGCTTGTTATTAGAATATAAAAAGGGTATAAGCTGTTTAAATTGAGGACGCCATATAGAATAACCTAATAAAATTGATTTTATGTTATAGCTACTTCACTTTAGGGTTTTCTCTTATAAATTTCATCGTAACTACTAACTAAATGCAATACAATTAGGTAGGTAGGTACCTACTTTGTTTTACAAATACAATTTAAACAAAATTATATATACTCTACACAATCGAATTTAACAAATTAGTACACATATATTTTCGATATTATCTATTCTTTGGAGGGCGCGTGAGTTTTTTGCCTAATATTAATATATACATTCACAGAAAAGTATCAGTCGCAAGCAAAATAACAACAGAGAAAATAAATATGAGTAGCTAGGTACAGTGAAATTAGTCTCGAGAAATTTTTGCATATGTAGTGGTGTGTATGTTACTTAGATATTAGAGCGCGTTTCCACTATATCGTTCTGGCCCTTACAAAAATGTTTCAATATCCTAACATTACTATTTAATTTAATACTTATCCCTAGCAACACTCTGATTTTTGTTTTCAATAAAAACAAGTTTTTATTTTAAAGAAAAAGGTTTTGACTTTATTAAAAAAAATATGTCATTCAATTTCACGTCCTTGAGCAAACGACAAGGCGACTACCGTGAAACAATAAAATATCGTGTCGTTCTTTAGATGATAGTAGTTTAGCTATAGGTAAAAAGTTTTGACCATAATAATTACGAAACAAAACAAATAAATAAATCGTCACTTGATAGTGGAAAGTGGAAACACGCACAAAACCAGAATAAACCAGTTTACTCTGTCCGCAGGTGCCACGTGCAGTCTGACGTCAGTCGCTTGATACCGTTAGAACATAAAGCACGCATTTCATTAAAAAATTATAATTATTAGATACGTAGTAGTTTCATTGTGAAATTTTGTATTTGTTGATTGTTGTTATTGTTTGTTATTATTGTTAAAATATTTGTTGAAGTGTTTAATTTCAAGTGTGTAAGTGTTGTAACTTTATATTGATAATTCAAAATGGCTCCAGTGTTAAAACATGGTCGAGGCAAGCCTTTGACTTCTCAAACTAAGGAAGTTTTGTACTGTTTGTACAAATATTTCGAAAATGAGTGTAATAACAACCCGAGCAGTATTATGACCCCCACTCAATTAGTTGCTAAATCAACAGGAATTTCAATAGCATCCGTCAGAAAGGTAGTATCAGAAAGCAAATGTCGTCCTTCAGATCAGGAAGTAACATTTAAATCTCCTAAAAAGAAACCGAATCGTAAACCTACAATAGTAATCGATAACTTTGATCAGCAAGTTATCAGAAGAACAATTCATGACTTCCACATCACAAATAAAGAAGTTCCCACTTTAAAAACTTTGCACTCAAAATTGAAAGAAGATATCGATTATAAAGGTTGTGTCAGCACGTTACGAAAACACGTCATGTCATTAGGTTTTAATTGGAAGCAAACAGAAGATAACCGGAAACTTCTTATGGAAAAACACGAAATTAGATACTTGCGAATTAATTATTTGATGAAAATTGCTGAATATCGTGAACAACGCCGACCAATTGTTTACACCGACGAAACATATATACATACATCACATACCCTCTCGAAATCTTGGTCAGATGGAAGCACTTCAGGTTTGAAGCAACATATATCGAAAGGCAACCGCTTAATCATTGTTCATGCCGGTGGTATCGATGGCTTTATACCAAATGCATTGCTTATGTTTAAAGCCGACCAAAAAAGTGGAGATTACCACAACAATATGAACTATGACAACTATTCAAGGTGGATTCAAACTCAATTAATACCCAACTTACAACTAAATAGTGTTGTTGTTGTTGACAACGCACCATATCATAACTCAATACAAAATCCTGCACCGAATAGTAATTCTAGAAAACAGCAAATGATAGACTGGCTGACATTTCGAAACATTGAGCATTCATCCACGTTGCTTAAGCCTCAATTATATGAACTGATTCTGCAAAACAAGGCGAGATTTATAGAGTACAAGATAGACGAAATATTACGACAGCACGGTCATACTGTGCTGCGTTTACCACCATACCATCCGGAGTTTAATCCTATAGAAAATATATGGGGGATAGTGAAAACATATGTCGCAAAAAAGAATGTCGCAATGAATATGAAGGTTATAATGTCATTAGCTGAAGAAAAAATGAACGCCATAACTGTAGAGGAATGGAGAAAAGTTTGTTTGCATGCTATTGAGGAGGAAAGCAAATATCAGGGTAGAGACGCAGCTTTAGACACAATATCAGAACGAATCATAATTAATTTAAATAATTCATCTGATGAAAGCGAGGATGGGGATGATTGTGATATGCCTGGGGTTGATGAATTATTAGAATAAAACATTTATGGCCGGAGAACACCTAATTCATACACGTCTTCACTGAAGTGAAAACCGGCATTCAATGCTTGTAATGTTTGGAACTGGCTTGTCTGCCTCATACAGTTCCATAGATTACAATGCGGTGGATACACATTTTCACGACCGTATTAGTACGTAGTGCGTATGCGTAGACGTGCACGCATTTGGTGTGCTCCAGCCACAAACGTATATTACCTTTAAAACAATAAAAACTAAAAATAAAATGTTGTTTTTTTATTTGCTGACCATACACTACTACAAACGCAAAAATTTCTTCAAGCTAATTTACCTGTACTTACCTTCACACTGATAATATATTTATTACCCGTCACAATTTGATTGATCGCGTTAGATTTCACGGAACAGTAAAATTTACAAAATAATAACACAAATGTTCTACGCGGAGAACATTATTCTTAGGATAAAACTTTTACCAGCCTGAGGCTGTGTATAACGCTGATTTGGAGAATACAGTTGTACTGATGGCTGTGTAATGGTAAATATTTACACCTTAAGTCAGCTTTCACTTTGGATCATACAGCAATAATACAGCTGTTAACCAGCTAAATTTACACTTATAGCTGCATAATTTGGGGCCCCTTTAGGAGTAACAACGGCTGACTAGCCCGCTATACAGCCCCTACTCAACAAAGTTACACAGCCTGAGGTATATAAAATGTCCTTTAGCACAGCCTTTATACAGTTATAAATGCTACTTGGGCAGGTTTCATCCATTGTAACAAATCTGTCCAAAAAATCTTGTGGATCAGTCTCAAACATTTCCAAACTGTCGCGAGAAATCGTGAGCCGTATTCGTTTTTGTTCAACTGAAAGCAATCTGGGGACCCACCGCGCAGAAACCTTAGAAAATCCAAGTTCATTGACTATGATGTTTTGTGTTCGTTCATATGAGATGCCAATAGTGTCAGCAATCTCCCTGATGGTCAATCTCCGATCTGCCAATATCAGATCACAGATTTTCCCAATGTTTTCTTCAGTCGTAGACGTCGTAGGCCGGCCGGAGCGAGGGTCATCTTCAATACTCTCTCGTCCGCGTTTAAATTCTGCAACCCACTTTTTCACAGTCGTATACGATGGAGCAGATTCCCCCAATGTTGTTGACATATCTTCGTGAATCTCTTTTGGAGTCAGTTTTTTTTTAAACAGGTATTTGATGACCGCACGTTGCTCAATTTTCTCCATTCTTTAAAAACGCTGCACTTAGGCTCACAAAATTCAGTCTAATTTAAAAACAGATAATGCTATTGTGACAGAATTTTACAATGTGACAACCAGAGAGTAAACAAATCGAGAGGTCAGTTACATTAAAATAAGTCAAGTATTTATGTGGTAGGCCGCGAATATTTCGATCCACCCTCGTATATAGTATGTTTATCAGTTGTCTGGTTTCCATAGTACAAGCTCTACTTAGTTTGGGATGAGATAGCGTTGTGTGAGTTATCCCAACATATTACATATTATTATTATTGCAATTTATTTTTAACTAGCTTGACCTTACATATTATCTAAATTAAACGTGTTTAAAATCTTTAAGTGTTTTTAAGTTGTGAAGTGCGTTTTTGTCTATATTATCACACCCAAGCTACAAGACATCTTAACAGAAGATCATCGACTTTCAGAAGCGGTCGTCAGAAGCAACGCAAAACCAGAAGAAAACCTTGGGTGAAGAATTTATATGAAAATCGTGAATACCCTGATAATTACACTGATACAAATTTCTTACAAGAACTAAAGAAAAACCTCAACATTGAAAAAGTTACTTTAAGTCAAGCTGTACAAGGCTCATTTCGTGTTGTCTTACGATTCTGTATATGTGTGCTATATGCTTTGATATTTGTATATATGTACAATAATTATGTGCATACTTACACTGTTATATATGTTACAGTTATAGCTAGTCTAATCTGTTATATACTATATATAATATACGAAAGTAGCGATATCTTGAGGCATTTAAAAACAGTATTAGTTTATGTTACTATAGGTTATTTACTTTCACCAATATTACACACTTTGACTGATACAGTTAGTACTGATACTATATATGCCTGGGCTACTATAATGATGACTATACATTTAATATTTTTTGACTATAATGTCCCTGCTGCAATAGTATCAAAATCGTTATCAATTAATGCTGCCATATTTGCTTCGGTTTGTCTAGTATCAAGATTGTCTAGTCCATTCGACGCGTTTATTTTATTAACTATATCAGTTTTGCTGTTTGTTTTAAGTCCTCAGTTATTCAAAGCTTGTTTACATACAAAATTATTTAATATATTATATTTTGTTGTATTAATTTTGACTATAATTGGTCTGTATACAGTTTCGATTAGGCTGTTAGGTTTTTTCATGTTGGTAGTGTTTATTTTGAATTTTTATTGCCCGTTTTTATTCGTTAGTTGGCAAAAGTATAAGGATAATAAATATGGGCCGTGGGATGAGGCGGTTATTAGTGATTCGGCGGAGTTAGATGAAAGTTTGTATGATGTTAGTTAAAGAAATGTATGACTGTTCATTAATCAGCCTGTATCGGTCCACTGCTGGACATAGGCCTCTTCTAACTTACGCTACCACATCTGGTCCTCCGCCTTCCGCATCCAATTCATTCCAGCGACTTTCTAAGTCGTCAGTCGTTTACTGAGTCGTGGTCTCCCATCCAGGACTCATCTGCTCCATCAGCCAATAGTCCTTAACTTATTATAAAACTGAAAGTAAGTACTTTTAGTTTGGAGTCTATTTAGCAATATTATATTTATTTAAGAAGCGGCGGTAGCCTAATGGCTGAGGCATCGGTTTCACAATCGTGAGGTCGTGGGTTCGAATCCTGGCCGTTATACTACCGATGTGAACCCACTCCAAATCAAGCACAATTCTACATTGCTAGTTATCTTTAAAAACATATAAAAATATATCTATACTAATATTATAAAGCTAAGAGTTTGTTTGTTCGAACGCGGTAATCTCAGGAACTACTGATCCGAATTTAAATTTCTTTTTCGCTGTTGGATAGCCCATTATATATAATCACGCTACGACTAATGCGACTGCCTCTGTGGCGCGGTGGGAGTGTGTCCGACTGCTACGCAAGAGGTCGTGGGTTCGATCTCCACCCAGGATAAAACTTTGTGTGATGAGCACAATGGTTTATTCTGTGTCTGGGTGTTATTTATCTATAATATGTATGTATTTAGAAATATATATGTATGTTTATCAGTTGTCTGGTTTCCATAGTACAAGCTCTGCTTAGTTTGGGATCAGATAGGGTTGTGTGAGTTGTCCCAAGATATTATTATATTATTATTATAATAGGAGCAGAGCAGCAATGAGAAATGTTGCGAAAACGGGGAAAATTTATGCAGACGAAGTTGCGCGGGTCTGCTAGTCTGAAATAACAGTATAGCTTAGCTAAAGGGGTTTACAGGATTGCTAGTAATGTGGGACCCCATCGCACACTTTTAAAAATTATAAGTTCACATTATGTAATTTCATTTTTTAAAGCATCATTTGCTAAATTCACAGGTCTATATTAAAGATAATTTAATCTGTATATTGTATATTTAATAAAATGTATTTCTATAACCTGTGTTTTTATTATTAATATTAGAAACCTCGGATATTTATATGCCCCATAGCATAGATTAAAGTGTCTAACAGGCCTCTACATGTTGGCTTCGGCCCACCGACTTATACTGCTAGTACAACAAAAAACTGAAAAGTGTATGTTTATGGCACTTACGCCCTTTTGTTGAGAAACGCATTTTTTCAGCAATAACACAATGACGGTAAATACGATCTTATCCGAAATAATTTTAGTTTAAAGTACTTATTAAGCGCTATCTTTGTGATTTTTTATCATATTTTTTGTTCACACGGTACAAAAGTTAAGGGTTAAGGTTCGCTCCGAAAGTTGCATAAATCGTGTCCCGTCCGGACACGATTTATGCAACTTTCTGAGCGATTATTTCTAAAAACATTCACTCAATCAAAAAAGTAGTAGTATTATTTACCTATCAAACTAAGTAGCGGCTACTACAAGACACCTTTTCACCAAATTTCATCAAGATTCATTGAGTAGTCTTTGAGCAAAAGGCCTGTGACATACGAACAGATACAGACGGACGGACATGACGAAACTATAAGGGTTCCATTTTGTCATTTTGGCTACGGAACCCTAAAAACTTGCATTAGATGTGTTATGTGGCAAAAAAGTACACAGGACGGCATTTGAAATTGCTGTCATTTTGTACGGGATAGCAAGTCCAGTCTCGTACCAGTCTACCAGTACTAAGGTCCGTGCTTCGGCCCCACACGACTCCGAAATGACTGGATCTACAACAAACCAAAATGACAGTGTATGTTGTCATTATTGCACCTACCATGGTGCCATAGCTGATTGCATAATTATTACATACATAGTTACAGCAAATTATTTTTGTCTAATTTCAGTAGTGAAAAGCGTATGGCATAAGTATTATACCTGCCCTGGTGCATAATTTGATTAGATTATTATGTCTTAGAAGGTTTTAAGCTATTGCATAGCTTTTATCGCGGGCTTTGAGCGCGGCGACCGAATCAAGAAATTCCGTAACGAAAATAAAACCTAACACGCCCCACTCCGCCTACCATGTAGCTCGGCCGAGCGTTCGCTTAACGTATATGTATATGGTACGACTGTACGAAGCGAAGCACGGATCGAGACGAGCTGCTCCGAAATGTAATGAAAAGAAAAATAATATAATATATATATGTAATGAATATATATATATTCATTACATATCGGAGCAGATCGTCTTCAAAAAAAAAAAATTGCTGAAGTTGATAAAAAATGCCATGTAATAGCTTTACCGCGGCAGTCCCCGAGTGCCACACATTTTTATTTGATAACATTTTCAATCATAAATAAACAAATGTTTTAGATAAAATTAGGAATGTGCACTCAGTATCATGGGCACATAATGACCCTTAAATATGACCACATCTTTCTGTTACACGCTGTGTAATCTCAAGATATGGAATGACATACATAATAATAATGTCTTGGGACAACTCACACAACACCATCTTATCCCAAAATAGGCAGAGCTTGTACTATGGCAACCAGACAACTGATAAACATGCTATATTTTTGTAATTGAATAAATTTGACTGGTCTGTTGGTCAAGTGGTTAGTGAGTTTGACTGCTAAGCCGGAGGTCGTGGGTTCAAACCATCCAGAATAAAATATGTGTGAAATAGAAAATACAATTCGAAAAAGGTACGATGGTGTTGCCACGTGCAAGATAAAAACCAAAATAATAAAAAAAAAACAATATTTTTAAAATGTATGGACGAAAAATTCGTCTCGGACTTGAACCTTAGGGGTCCGGCCCTAAGCCGTTATATTGTATAGGTAAAATTAGCATAAACATGCTTAGAAAATTAAAATATAGTATAACTAATATTAATGTTGATAAACTTTCGCGATTTGTACACATTATTAAAATATATATATTACGGGTCTTAATCGCGTGAATAATTTAAGGTAAAATACCTTGTTTATTGCCCGACGTTTCGACCGTATTGCAACGGCCGTGGTCACGGGAAGACTAGTTGAGCTCAGCGTCGCCTCCATGAAGCGCGGGTTTCGGAAACTACCCTCGCTTGATTTTTATCACTCACTATTACGGAACCGTCGGTACTTCGACACACAACACTAAGGACATCTGCACACTGGCGTGTAATGTTTGTTCGGCGGTGTATACACTTGCCGATCACGGGATTCCACGATGTTGACAAACGGTATCCGTCTTCTCGGTTGAAATTGACATGTTTTTTGATTTCAACCGCTTCCCTCGCCATCCTGGAGTAATAGTGACGGTCAGTGGAGAGGACCTGTGGTTTGTGTAGTTCAATCCAGTGATTGGTTCCCGCATCCAGCAAGTGTTCCGCTATTGCTGACTTGTTTGTCTGTCGGTTTTTCACAGCCGCGATATGTTCCTTAACCCTTTCCGCTATTGTTCGCTTGGTTTGTCCGATGTAGGAACTGCCACAGCTGCAATCCACTTTGTAGACGCCAGGTGTCTGTAGAGTAATTACATCCTTAGGAGTACGTAGGTGCTTAGCTACCTTGGAGTGCGGACTATATACAGTCTTAATTGAGTATTTCTGCAGTACTGTTCCAACTTTGTCCGTCACTCCTTTCACATACGGTAGAAATTTACGCGATTAAGACCCGTAATATATATATTTTAATAATAACTAATATTATTCATAATATTTTAATAACATTATACTAATGAATATGTTGCCTTCTTCTATTCTATTCTGTATACAAAATAATAATAATATCATGGGACAATTCACACAACGCCTTCTCTGATACCAAACATATATAGATAAATAAAACTGCCTCTGTGGCGCGGTGGGAGTGTTTCACTGCTATGCAAGAGGTCATGGGTTCGATTCCCACACGGTACACCACTTTGTGTGATCCACAAATTGTTGTTCCGAGTCTGGGTGTACTTTGTGTCCGTGACTTGTATGTTCTAGTCTTTAAAAAAAAAATTACACCCAGACACAATTAACCATCGTGCTCATCACAAAAAGTGTTAAGTATCCTGGTGGGGGGGGGGGGATCGAACCTACGATATCCGGCTTAGCAGTCAGGGTCACAAAACACTACCAACAGGCCAATCAATTTAAATTTAGATATTGATAAATAGAATGAGTGAAACTTACACCGAATTTGGTGTAATTTTCGAGTTTCGACAGGGCTTCCATTTCAGATAATGGACTGAGGGTCTAGACAAAAAAGAGATGACAAGTGTTGCAAGTGTTAGTGTGTCTTCTGCATGTCTGTCAGAATAAGAATGAAAAACAAAGAAAAAATATTGCTTTATAAGATGATGTTATTAACTTACTATGTTTTGTATTACAGAGAAGACTTCACTCTAAAACTGCTCGCTAAATTCAAGAATAAACTTCACGCTATCAAGGAGAAGTCGCAGGTAGAAGGGGAGGCCGAAAAGAAAGAGGATAATGATGAGAATTTGAACTCCGATGATTGGTGAGTAGTTATCTATACCAGGGGGGTGTCACTCCGCAGTTTAGGTATATTCGAGCAGCGCGCCCCTCGAAGGGTCGTATGGCAGTGGGCTGTCACTTGGCTCGCGGGACGGTCGCGGTCACGTGTCCTTGAAAATATATTTTTTTCTACTCGACACCCGCTATGTCTTCTAAGCTTAAACGTCAATATAATCCGTATAAAAGATATTGCTGTGTTTACGGATGTCTGAATAAAATGAATAGTGAATCAGAACTAACATTTTTTACAATTCCACTGCGTCATTGAAATACCTACGTGTAAAAGCAGCGGCGGCAGCCGGTCGTTCTTTTTGAATTCCTTAAGTCCTTAAGTACTGATAATTAAAATAAAAATCTTTAATTAGTTGTCCAGAAATAATATAGGAAATAGGAACAGGATAGGATAATGTTTACAAAGGAATATCTACATCCGTGGGAATCGAACACACGACAATTGGAATTTTTATGTTTATAATGCTAAATGTATATTTGTAATGCATAATCTACTTATTCAACTTAAAACTAATAGTTTAATTAACTAGGTACAAAAACTTCTCAAGTGTCAACCCCGTGCGGACTTCGCAGCTCGGTCATAAAACTGTGGCGCGCAAAGAAAATTCACGGTTCGCGCGCGGTTATAAGCTTCAATTTAGCTTGCAGGCGGGTAGCTCTGGCGAGTCTAGGTATATTTTTATACCTAAACCTGACTTTTGTTAGGGAGTGAACCTTCTGTACGTAGTACTATTACTTCTCAATCCACTCGTTCCAGAAAATCGTACATGAGTTCGAACTTCTTGTGCTTATCCAAAAACGAATTAGAATAGTCGCCGTAAACTTAAGAAATTTAAGTAAACGAAATTTCATGAATTTCGTTTTAATGAAGGAGAATAGGCCTACTGAAATGACAGACAGGGGATCTAGACAAAGTCACTTTCAAATAGCGATATCGTGAATGAAAAATAATTAAAGATATTTTTTTTTTTGCGAATTATTAGTACGGCGTTATCGAATTCGCTACTGAACGAATGTACCTTGCCTAACCCCCCATGTATGCAAGATACGCCAGGATTATCACAGATGGCCTATTCGTTTCTTTTTAGATACTTCGATTAACATCGTAAACATATTATTAAAATATATATATTACGGGTCTTAATCGCGTGAATAATTTAAGATAAAATACCTTGTTTTATGCCCAAGTCTACCCGAGTCTACCCGTGACAACGGCCGTTGCAATACGGTCGAAACGTCGAGCATTAAACAAGGTATTTTACCTTAAATTATTCACGCGATTAAGACCCGTAATATATATATTTTAATAATGTGTACAAATCGCGAAAGTTACCAACATTTATCGTAAACAAAGACCTAAATCTGAGACCAGTTTGTAGGGTTGGTGTTCCATGAGCGAGCGATAAGTCGAGAATTCTATTAACGAAATGTAGTAATTTTTTTGTAGTAAATTACCCGACTGTAAGGGTTATGTTTTTCGCGCGTATCTTGTATGTATGTAATATTCTTTATTACCTAACTTAGATTCGTCTTGACCGCCCCAGTGGTCTAAGATAGGTGACTATTGAAAAAAACAAACATGGCGGCAGTGAGATGTCAAAATAAAGCGGTGTAAAAAAAAATTTGATTCGATGTATTCGAATCAAATTTTTTTTTAAGCAAGCATTTCAAAAAAGTATTACATTATTATGACTGTGTTTTTTATTATTTTTATTTATTTTTTTATTCATTGAATATATAGCTTAGAGCTTATTTAAGATTTCCATTTAAGGCATCAAAATCTAGTATAGGAATAATAATAATATCTTGGGACAACTCACACAGCGTCATCTGATGCCGAGCTTGTACTAGGGCAACCAGACAACTGATAAATATACTTATATATTTCTAAATACATACATAATATAGATAAATAACACCCAGACACAGAATAAACCATCGTGCTCATCACACAAAGTTTTATCCTGGGTGGGAATCGAACCCTCTGCGTAGCATGACCTCGCGTAGCAGTCGAACACACTTCCACCGCGCCAAAGAGGCAGGCAGATACCTAGCAATGTGGGATTGTGGGTCCAACATTACTAGCAATCCTGTTAATCCCTCCAGCTAAGCTCAATGGCTTGTGTTAGGAGTGTTTTCACGTCGGTAATATAATGGGTAGGATTCGAACCCGTGACTATTCTTCGCTATTCTTTTACTCCCATAGCCCGATTGGAAATCTGATAAAACCGAAGATAGATTAAGCGCAGGACCGAAGGCTTAACGTGCTTTACAAGGCACGAAATGGTTCGACAATATTAGAAAACGGTCACCCATCTATGGACCGACAGTGGTAACGATGCTTAACCTCGCAGATATCTTGATCGGCTCAATCGCCATTAAGTCAGAGATTTCAGACCCGCGCAACTTCGTCTGCGTAAAATTTCCCCCTAAAAAAAAATTCTTAGCTGCTCCGCGTCTATTGTTCGTAGCGTGATATTACATAGCCTTCCTCGATAAATTAGCTATCCAACCGTAAAAGATTTTTCCATTCGGAGCAGCAGTTCCTGAGATCACCGCGTTCAAACAAACAAACTCTTCAGCTTTATAATATTAGTATAGATAAAATATTTTTTTTTTGTTATTTCCAGGCTCGGCCACACACTACGTTTCGAAGATAAAGGCGCGGTGCTGGCGAAGGACGCCTCAAGTAAAGGCGACGATTGGTTCGACATATACGATCCTCGCAACCCCATCAATAAGAGAAAACGAGAGAACTCCGACAAGAAACAGAAGAAATAAATGTTATGTTAGTACTTTTTGTTTTTTTATTACCCGATTGCACAAGGAGGGTTATGTTTTTCGAGTGTATGTATTTTTGTATTATTATTTATGTCGTTTCCATATCTTGAGCGGCGATACTTGAAGCGGCGGTAACCTAAAGGCCTAATCTTTATATATATATTTCTTGTGTGCGTGTGTATGTCACTGAACTCCTCCTAGACGGCGGGACCAATTTTGATGAAATTTTTTGTGTGCGTTCAAGGGGATTCGAGGATGGTTTAGATTCACAATTGTATCAAATTGAATTTACAAAAAAAAAGAGTCGAGACGAAGTTCGCCGGGACAGCTAGTATATATATATATATATACTAGCTTCTTACTAGCTTATTCCTTCCCCCCGGACCGCGAAAGCGTACAGTCGTGTATTCTGTGCTAAGCGCATAAATAAAAATTTAAAATTAATAAATTATTTACAAAATTAACTAACAGTGACTGTGTTCAAGTACCAGGCGCCCATAAGCAGCGAAGAAATCAATCCGGTAAGCGACGCCGTTAACACGCTTCTATTGGTCAAACTAGTTCTAGACTCCACCCACCGCACTTATGTGTGCAAGTCGCAAGCGCCTACACAAAACTAATAGCAAAACTTTTATTACACTTCAAAGCTGCATGCTATTGTTTAAATACGAATAGCTAAACCGTAATTAGTTGCTCAGCAAATAATCACAGGCAATAATAAAAACAATCAATATGCCTTTAAAACGCACTCCCCCGAAAGATGTATCGACTCAAGACTCTCTGGCGTCGTCCAAGGAACGTAATTCGGCTACCAGTGATGATCACCTAACTTCTGGAGCTGAATCCGACTTAGGCCAATTAACTGAGAGCACGATTAACTTAACGAACAGAAGCCACAAACGCAGAGCTGTCGGTTCTCCCCAGTTAGACAAACCAAATCAAAACATGGATAAGTTTATGTCGGAGATGCGTACTTTGTTCAAAAGCCTAGCGCTACAACAGGAGAAGCGATTTGAAGAATTAAGAGTGACTATGGAGGAACAGACGTCGGAGATAAAAGAAAGCATAAGTTTCTTGTCAACAAAACATGATAACATAATGACGGAGTTAGCAACTTTAAAGGAGCGAGGCAATGAAGATAAGAAACATATTGAGGAGTTGGAAAAGAAAGTCGAACAACTCGAAAAACGCGTGCGTTCCACCAGCCTGGAAATTAGAAATATCCCGTGTTTGGAAGGAGAAACGAAATTAGATCTGATAAATATTTTTGTAAATATGACTCAAACCTTGAAAGTGCCTATACAACAAACTGAATTAAAGGATATTTTTAGAATTAATACCAAAAAGTCGGGCAGAGTCATAATTGCGGAACTTTCAACCGTTATATCCAAAGACAGAGTTATTGAGGGTTACAAAACCTACAATAAAAGTCAAAATAAACTTAGAACAACATCTCTAAATATAATTGGACCTGAGACACCAATATACGTATCAGAAAGCCTCACGTCGTACACTAATAAGCTTTTCTTCTCAGCGAGGAAATTTAAGGCCGAATACAATTACAAGTTTTGCTGGGCCCACCATGCACAAATATTTCTTCGAAAAGAAGAAGCATCTCCAAAAATTCGCATTTGTGATGAAAAAGATCTCATATCGCTTGCCCAAAAAGAATGACTAGTTGTACTGCTTTTTATTTTTATTGACTTTTACCTTTTCATTCTGGATTCATATCTTAAATTTGCGATTGTAACTAAATATTTTTTATTTATAATTTTGTTAGTAGCTCAGTATAACACTGTTATTATTTTTAGACCTAATTATAGTATAAGTTATAATTCCATTATACATTGTCTTACATTCATCCACTCATTTACGAATACAAACACACTATCACACTTCCAATCACATAATAAAGTACTCACCAATCTTCTACCTCTTACACTTATCAACACTACTCGTAGAGCCATGAAAACGAATGTAGCATTCATTAAATATCATTTACTCCGGATTATTACTATGCATATTATTAAAATTCAATAATATCGAAGATATAAATATAGATCTCGACAATATCTTGGTTTCGAAGGCTAGTTACTGTTTAATAGATGACTGCGTGTCACTATCCAAAAAACATCTCCCGGCAGTGTCCATCTTAAGCCAAAATATTAGGAGCATAGCCCGTAATTTTCCCAATCTTCTTACTCTCTTACATCGAACAAATACTACATGGGATGTTATTGTATTGACGGAGTGCTGGCTGTTTAACTCCCCTCCCATTCCCACTATTGATGGATACAACTCTTCCTGTACCACAAAACACTTTACACAAAATCAGGGAGTGGTCATTTATTACCGTGAAAACAATAAATCCACTATCATCGAACCCTACCTGAGTGATGCTAACTGTCTTATTCTAATTTTAAACCCAGATACAGTCATTATTGCGATATACCGGCCGCCAGCAGTCTATAACGTGACTAATTTCCAATACTCTTTATCTCAACTTCTTATAAACTACTCATCATATAAAAACTTAATAGTTACAGGCGATATAAACATCGACATTAAAGCCAATAACACAGATGGCCGTTCTCAAGAGTATCTATCATTAGCCGCGTTTTACGGAATGCTGCCGGCACATACACTTCCCACTCGAAGCCGAAATTGCCTTGATCACATTCTCTTAAAGACAAATAATATAGCACATTGTTACGTTGCCCATGCCTCAGTTACAGATCATGACGCGGTAATATTTTTCCTGAGCTCTACCCATAATCTGCCCAAAATAAAACCAAATAAAATTATAAAACAATTGGACTATGTAAAAGCTGAAATAGATTTAAGGAACCTTGATTTTAATACTATGTATAACATAACATGTGTGAATAAAGCTACCAATTACTTCATTAGTTCTCTTAACCGTTGTCTTGTCGCAAATTCCATACTCAAAGCTGTGTCAAATAGAAAACGAATTACAAAGCCGTGGATGACCGCCGGACTTCTAAAATGTATAAAGAATCGAGATCTTTTACATATTATACACAAAAAATCACCTAGTAATGAGACCATAAAAGTAACATATAAAAGATATAGAAATTTCTGCGTGAAGATTATTAAAAAAGCCAAAAATAGCTATGAAAAATCTCTACTAAAATCCGCAGAAAAAGACCCTAAAAAGCTTTGGAACGCTGTAAAAACCATAACTCATACAAAAAAACAAAACACATCCCCAATTGATCTTCTATCCCCTTCAAACCCTTTTTCTTCAGTTAATAACGTAAACAAATTCTTTGTGAACGTCGGCAAAACACTATCGGAGGCTGTAGCTACTGATAATATACACAATACGAATATACAAACCTCTTTTAAACTCAACTCACCCTTTATAAATAATACCTTCTTTCTATCTCCAACTGATGAATTTGAAATTGAATCAATAATAATGGGTTTGCGATCTGACTGCTCTGTGGGTTCTGACGGTATTTCTGGATCATTTCTGAAAACATTTAAGGATTGACTAGTTCCCCCCATTACATTCCTTTCGAACCTAGCTTTCCAAACTGGAGTCTTCCCAGACGCGTATAAAATAGCCGTTATCCATCCTATCCACAAGAGTGGAGACAGGAGCCGTGTAACTAACTATAGACCTATTTCTATTCTTCTAACTTTATCAAAAATTTTGGAGAAATTATTAAATAAAAGACTTGTTAACTTTCTAAATACACAACATATATTATCACATAATCAATATGGCTTCCGGTCAGGCACCTCAACAAATGAAGCGGTCTTGGACCTAACAGATAAGATAGTTACCAAGTTAGACGAAAAAAATAAAGTAATTGGAATATTTTTAGACCTAGCTAAGGCGTTTGACACGGTTTCTGTTCCCATTCTACTTACCAAGCTAGAACATATTGGCATCAGGGGCAACCAGCTTACCCTATTCGAAAGCTATTTGACAGGTCGGCGGCAATGTGTTAGGATCGGAGACTGGGTCAGCGATGAGCTCCCTATTACTTATGGTGTCCCTCAGGGCAGTATCATCGGTCCAACCCTGTTTTTGATATACATAACCGACCTCTGTAAACTCTGTTTTCAAAATGGTGAGATATTCACGTACGCTGATGATACTGCTCTCATTTTTTATGGGAGATCTTGGTCAGATACCTTCGGTCATGCACAGTTAGGTTTCGACCTGATATCAGAATGGCTAACTAAAAATTTATTGACATTAAATGTTGATAAAACAAAGTATATTACCTTTTCTCTTTCGAGCTCTGGCCAACCACTATCAGGTTCTTTTACTATCAGGGCTCATAACTGCAAACATGAGAGGTCCTCATGCCACTGTCCTGGCTTAAGTAGCACTGACTCCATTAAATACCTCGGCATACAAATTGACTACAGACTAAAATTCCACCATCACATTGACTCACTCTCAAACAGAATGCGTAAACTCGTCTTTATTTTTAAAAACCTACGACATATTGCGGACAAATCAGTAATAAAATTAGTATATCAGGCTCTTTGCCAATCAATAACATCTTATTGTATCATCTCTTGGGGTAGTGCTACCAAAACCGCACTTTTGAAACTTGAACGGTCACAACGCTTTATATTAAAGGCAGGATGGTGTCTACCATTTCTATATCCGACTACACAACTTTATTCCACTTGCAAGGTATTGACAGTTCGGCAACAGTTCATTTTGAGTATAACTATGAAAAAACACTCACTCACTCCATATGACCCACATATACTGGCCGTTACGACGCGACGAAAACCCGAAGTATGTCCCACTGTTTCTTTTACTTCTCATCTTGCAAGCTGTAGTTTTTGTCATCTTGGGGGTCTTGTTTACAACAAATTAAATAAAATCCTAAATATTTATCCAAAACCTACAATTGAATGTAAAACTATAGTTACCAACTGGCTCCTTGAACAAGATTACGAAAATACCGAAAATATTATTGCTAAGACTCTAACTTAAATTTCCACACCTACACACACACGCAGGTACGCTCGCACTCATACACACAAACACACACACACACACACACACATCTAGTATAGAATAGTTTTAAAGTAAGAAATGTTTAAGTTATTTTCTCTGTCTTCTCTCTTTTGTAGTTAACAATTATCTGTAACACGGATAAAAAAGAAAAAAAAAAAATATATATATATAGGTATGTACCTATATAATTATATATATATATATATATATATATTTTACGTAACTCTACTGTAACTGTACTCTTAATATTATCACGGTAAATGAGGGCCTGGTGATTTGTAACACAGGTTTTGTATGAAACCTAGTACAGACACCAGCTCTCACAAAGGCATAATGTTTATATAATTAGCTGTAAGTAAAATTGTAACTACCTTTGTGGAGAAACAATAAAAATTATTATTATTATATATACAGGGTGTAACAGAAAGGTGTGGTCATATTCAAGGGTTGGTATGTGCCCATGATACTGAGTGCACATACCTAATTTTATCAAAATCGGCGTACCCTAAAAAAATATTTATTATTTTTTCAATTGTTTATTTATGAATGAAAAAGTTATTAATTTAAAAAAGTATGACTTAAAAAGTCCTATGCCATAATAATCCAATCGAATTTTGTACCAGGGGAGGTATAAATCTTATGCCACACGCCTTTCACTACTGAATTTTGACAAAAAGAATAGGCTATAACTATGTAATAATGATGTAATCAGCTATGGCACTACGGTAGGTGCAATCCTGACAACATACCCTATGCGCTGCTAAAATTTGACCACACCTTTCTGTTACACCCTGTATATATATATATATATATATATATATATATATATATATATATATATATATATATATATATAGAATAGTGTATACAGCGATAATATATATATATATATATATTATCGCTGTATACACTATAGCTGGATACGAGAAGCCGAAGATAGAACAAAGTGGCGTGCAATTGGAGAGGCCTATGTCCAGCAGTGGACTGCGATAGGTTGATGATGGGATACACTATAGAAATGTACCCAACGACACCTATTAACTTGGTTGCCACTTTTTGATATTGTAAACTATTATCAAAAAGTGGCAACCAAGAGTGTGGGTTATGGAGGTGATGTGTTAATGGAATGGTTAACTGGTACTATTGAAGGACTATGCCGCCTGCCCCGTAACACATGGTATAAACGCACGGACAAATGGCCGCTCCATTTGTCCATGCGTTTTTACCGTGTGTGGCAATGAGAAATGTTGCAAAAATGGGGAAAATTTACGAAGACAAAGTTGCGCGGGACAACTAGTAGGTACATAATAATATTACATGGATAAAATATTATATAATACATACTCAGGTAGTGAGAAAATGTTGTTGTGTTTGTTTCACATAACAAACAAACTTAGGCATTTTAATGACAAATTTTCTGTGAAACAGTTACAAACCATAAATCTGATCATAATTAACAAAGGTTAATAAAGTGAAGTGTTTCACTTTTATATTCATTTAGCTTGTTTTAGACTAGTGTTATTCTTGCGGCTCTGCCCGCGTGGACCTTGTTTCTTTATACAAACTGGACCCCCATTTCACCCCCTTAGAGGGTACATTTTGAAAATTCTTTTCATTGCGGATGGCTACGTCATAATAACTTATCTGCGTGCCAAATATGGTTTGAGCTATGTGTTGATAGATCAGTCAGTCAGTAACGGTTGTCTTTAATATATACAGGTTAGTTTTTTCCACGGAACAGAAAAAACAAGTGGAAGTGCGATGTGGGCGTGGCACGCGTGCCACAAATAAGCGTTCCTGCGCTACTTGGTCCCAGTCGTGTTCTAACATCGCCGTCGAGTTGGTAGTCTTGCGACAAATTTGTTTTTACGTAACTATGCCGTATTGCTCCATTTTGGTGTGCAAAAATGATAGCAGGAGAAAAAATCTTAAAATCGGAGGTGTTTCGTACCATCGATAAGTACGATTTTATTTGTTTTCTAATAAAATCTTAGTTAATTTAATTTTACTAATAATTTAAAAGAACGCTTAGTTAAAATCAACCTTATGCCATTATATTAAAGTTTAATTTGGATTGCTTAAATTCACTATTTTGTTCTCTAAAGTTCTTTGCTACTCAATTAGTGATGTAGTCGGGTCAGATGTTGGTTTTATCGATCGGTATCGATATAATTTAATATTTATTATTTAACATAACAGTACAATTAC
The DNA here is from genome assembly GCA_945859575.2 of Herminia tarsipennalis. Classification (NCBI taxonomy): domain Eukaryota; kingdom Metazoa; phylum Arthropoda; class Insecta; order Lepidoptera; family Erebidae; genus Herminia; species Herminia tarsipennalis. The sequence continues at coordinate 3,250,090 of OX243859.2, forward strand.
ATTATAAGGTTGCCTAACATTCATACACGAAATTTATTTTATAACGTGTATTGAATGGCATTGGTGCTTTATATAAAAAATGTAATCAAACTTTAACAACGTAATTAATTTAATTTTAATAAGGGCAAGGGCAAAGGCAACACAACAAACATTTCAACGCCACTCTAGTGCCACTGGCCAATTCAACGTTTTCGATAATTTCAGATTAATTTTATTTATAAAGATATGTGTATTTAGGTTTTTCCTTTGTATGGCATCTTTACCACCTCAAAACAAATGTGTTTGAAATTCTGAAAACATGCAGCAGGTAAGTATTTATTTATTTAAAATATTAATTTATGTAAAACACATTTATTTAAAGCAAGTCGTATATTATACCGTATTTGTACCAACTAAAGCCAATTCCATCAGACACCACTGGTTATTCGTACTAGCACGAACAAGCTAAAAAATACTCTTTCATTTAGGAATGGAGTATTTCTAGTAGTATTATTATACATATTCGTACCACCGGTGCCTGACGGTTACCGGCTTTGGGTCCGACTGGTCAGTGACTGGTGTAATTATATAATTTATTTTTAAATAATACTACGCAATTCTTCTTACAGTTTTACTGAACTCCCAACAAATCTTATTTTTTCGAATTAAACAAGCAATCGGGTATCTATCGAAATCGATAATGTAATTCAAAATTCAATGTGTTCTGCACTGGTCGAGTAGCAATATATATATACCTATGACACGATTGTCAAAGTAATTAAATTCATAATTGCTTCGTCTAAGAATACTGCCATCTATGGTCGAGTTGCGGATTTAATTTGTCAATCGAATCTAGTTTGACTTATGATTACAAAACGTTGTAAATACTTTCTGCGATAAAACAACATAGATCCTATAAATAGAGTCTGAAGGTTTATTTCCAGATGTAGGATTCGTGAGTTGTGCTAGTTATGAGTAAAATTATAACGACAAATCAAATGAATTGTTTATTTGTAGTTCATTATATGAATATCGGTTTAAATGCATGAGTTTGGCGACAACGGTTCCTATAGTAATTTTGATGCATAGCACTTCCACCTGTTTTTTCTGTTCCGTGGTTTTTTCCCGTTAAAAGATGAGGATCTGGTTGTGATATAAGTGATACCCTCTATAGCAAATTTTATCCAAATTGGGCCAGTATTAACACGATTAATTAGCGTGTTTAGAGAAACTCTTTATATTAGTATGCCGGCTGTGGTCGAAGAAAATTGTTTTACTCGCAGCGATGGCAAGAGGCCGAATGGTATGTCTTTGTTGCCTTGGAAGATGGGTTGGCTTTTGGTATGGGATATAACTCGCCTCCACCAAGTAACGCTGGTGGTTGAAAATATAATATCTTGAGACAACTTACAGAACGTCATTCGATCCCAAACTTAGCAGAGATTGTACTATGGTAACCAGATAACTGATAAATATACTTATATATTTCTAATTCTAAATACATAAATATTATAGATAAATAACACCCAGATACAAAATAAACCTTCGTGCTCATCACAGAAAATTATATCCTGGGTGGGGATCGAACCCACGACCTCTTGCGTAGCAGTCGGATACACTCCCACCGCGCCACAGAGGCAGTCAAAATGTTTAACTGAAATAATAAGGTATGGGTTAGTGTTTATAAATTGATTAAGACTATTTTTTATAAAATACCGAAGCAATCTCAAAATTGCTTCTGTTAGGTGTAGATTCACATCGGTAGTATGATGGGTAGGATTCAAACCCGGTTGCAATCTCTCGATTACGAGTCCGATGCCTTAATTCCCCCTAGCCTACCACTATTTATTTATTTACACAACTTCGTATGTGGCATTAACACTTAAACTTTCGCGTTGCATAATTATAACCTGTTCGAGACGTCAAGCAATTTTAAGGTAAACAATGCGCATTAATTCCCGTATAATAAATAGTTCGTATGTGGCAATTTCCCCCCTAGCCTTCCTCGATAAATGGACTATCCAACACTAAACTAATTTTTCAATTCGAACTAGTAGTTCCTGAGATAATCGATTTCAAACAAACTCTTTAGCTTCATTATATTACTTGGTATAGATTTACTAATGTGATTACAAAGGTTTACAAAAACCAATTACATTAATCTTGTGTTTGTACATATATAAAATACTAGCTGACCCACGCAACGTCATTTGCGTCATTTTTCCTCGTTTTTGCACATTTTACATTGCTGTTTCGCTTCTATTGGTCATAGCGTGATGTTATATAGCCTATAACCTTCCTCGATAAATGCTTTATCAAACTGTAAAGATTTTTTTCAATTCGGATCAGTAGTTCCAGAGATTATCGTGTTCAAACAAACAAACTCTTCAGCTTTATAATATTAGTATAGATATCTACTTTTTACATTATCATGATGCCAATAAACAATCCAAGGTATACAAAAACTGTATTCCCGTTGTGCCACGCTTCGTTAAGTTTAATAGTCTTGTTACGATCGCGAGATACACTTATCTTTATATCGTTATCAATGTACAGATCTAGCGGGCAGTTTGTTAAACTCACTTCTTTTGAATAGTGCGAAATTCGCAAAAACTTGAAGTTTTTACAAAAAAACTATTCTCGACTCCAGATGGACAGACGACCTAAAGAATGCCTAATCAAAAAATTAATAGTTTAATAAAACAAAACGCTTTATAAAATAACTTTTTTAAGAACAATGAACCGCCTTCAAGTGTATAACGAGGAAAAAATTATGAAGCACATCACCAAATACAAATTTCGGTGACTCGCTCTCATGTTTTAGTCTATATCTCATTTGATACGGAGCCGAAACGTGGACACTGAGGGTGCCGCTGGTTCACAAGTTCAAAGTCGCTCAGTAGGCTATAGCAAGGGCTATGCTCGGAGTTTCTCTTAGGGACAAAATCAGAAATGAGGACATTCGGCAGAGAACTAAAGTTATCGACATAGCCCACCGGATTAGCAAGCTGAAGTGGCAGTGGGCTGGCCATATTAGCCGAAGAACCGATAACCATTGGGGTAAACGAGTTCTTAAGTGGAGACCGCGTCTCGGCAAACGTAGTGTAGGACTTCTTCTTCTGCTGGACCTTCAGGCCAGGTGGAGTGATGATTTACGCAAAACGGCTGGCAGGAGCTGGATGCGAGAAGTCGAAGATAGAACAAAGTGGCGTGCAATTGGTGAGGCCTATGTCCAGCAGTGGACTGCGATAGGCTGATGATGATGATCTCTGGTGTTTTATAAGCTAGGACAACGTTTTATACACTAAAACCGTCCCAGAAAAATATGTAGTCGAATAGCGAAAACCCCATCGAAATCGGATCACTAGCTTTCGAAAAAATTGCGAACATACATACATACATACGGGTCAAACAAATAACTATCCTTTTTGAAGGTGGTTAAATGGTCGCTGGGATGAATTGGATGCGGCAGGCTAAGAATCGGGTGTAATGGCGTAAAAATTAAAATAAAAAACCGGGCAAGAGCATGTCGGACCATGCTCAGTGTAGGGTTCCGCAGCCTTAAATAATTGCATCAGCAGGAGAGCGTATGTTCATAGCACTTATGCCCTTTTGTTGAGAAAAACAGTTTTTCTGCTATAACTCAATGACGGTATATCTCTATTTTAGTTTAAAGTATTTATTAAGCGCTATCTTTGTGTTTTTTTTCACATTTTTTGGTCACACGGTTCATTAGTTAAAGGGGCAATTTATGCAACTTTCGGAGCGATTATTTCCAAAAATATTTTCTCAATCAAAAAAGTTTTTTAAAAACCTTAAAAGGTTTTTAAAAGACCTGTCGAATGATGTGCCACACATTGATGTTAGCCGAAAAATAAATCGGCTCCCTTAAAAATATTTTTTTTTTTATAATTTAGCTATTAAACTAAGTAGCGGACACTATAAGACACCTTTTCACCAAATTTCATTGATAAATCTCTGAGTAAAATGCCTGTGACATACGGACAGAGAGACAGACAGACAGACGGACATGACAAAACTATAAGGGTTCCGTTTTTTGCCATTTTGGCTACTGAACCCTAAAAAAATGATTCACATATAAAGCAAAATACTACACTTGTAAAAAATCATGATGCTACTATGCCTAATAATGCCTGTTCGCAAACAATAGGTAAAGCCGGAGAAAAGAACAGGCAATAAAAACTCGCAGCCACTCTTCAAATTGCCAATGTTTACAATGTTTGTTTGTTAAACTGTATATGTAGGTAAAGTGCTGCCTCCATTATATTATAGACCACTAGCTGTCCCGTGCAACTTTGTCTGCGTAAATTTCCCCCCTTTTTTATATAATCCTATGTTACTTCTAAGAATATGTGTACAAAGTTTCATGATGATCGGTTGAGTAGTTTTCGCGTCAAAGCGTAACAAACAAACTTACATTCACATTTATATATTAAGTAGGGATAGATATTAGAGGACTGATGCAAGGGCAAGAGATTTAATAATAATAATATTTAAATAACGATAAAGGCTGATTCAGTGATATTTTATTGACTGGCCTGCTAGTCTAGTGGTTAGTGATCCTGACTGCTAAGCCAGAGGTCGTGGGTTTACTAATACCCACGCAGGATAAATATTTGATGTAATATATCAATAATATCTAAATGTATTCATTAAATAAGTATGTAACATGATGAAGCGGCGGTAGCGTAGGTAATAGTTAAGACATCAGACTTACAATCGTGAGGTCGCGGGTTCGATTCCTATTCCAAATTTTGTCTGACGTTCATCAGCGTTGCATTTGTAACCTAAATTATAATATTTTGACTTTTGACCTATCATACTACCGACGTGTACCCACTCCCACACCCAATTTTGCTTAGCGGGATCAATTTAGCGTAGCATAATGGGGTTGTTGACTGTCAAGTCAAATCAGTCTCTTTTTACGAAATGTCAAAACCACAAGCTCTATAGAAATGTGTATGGAATAGGAACCTACGACGTCATATGTTCCTATCGTCAAATCATTACTTTTAGTATTCGTTTTCTTGCTTTTAAATTCAAAAATTTTAGTATCTATTTTTACCTGATTAGTATAAATTAATTAACTTTTATTGTAGTCAACTACCCAATTACACATTGCTAGTTATCATTTTCTAAAAAAAGGATACGAATCACGGACATAAAGCACACCCAGACTCTGAATAACATCAATTTGTGGTGCCCCCGTATGGGAATTAAACCCACAACCTATTGCGCAGCAGTCGTACACTCTTCCAAGTTCCACACACACACCAACGAGGCTTTCAAAACTTTAGCGAGTTCGTGTAGATTTATGATAGAAAACTTCTTGATCGTGTTTAGATAAGTATCTACTAAGTAGGTGTGTACTTTCTACAGAACATTCAGACAACAATACACAATACACAATACACAAAGCATTCATATGGTCTCTACTCACTTAGTACCTACATCGATAAGCACTAATTTACTCAAAGGCGTACCAGGTAACTAAGTAGGCGATTTAGGAGTTATAGTCGTAGAGGGGAGCGCTCTATAAAGGTGTATAAAGACTACTTTTTAGGGTTCCGTAGCCAAAATGGCAAAAACGGAACCCTAACAGTTTCGTCATGTCTGTCTATCCGTCCGTATATCACAGGCATTTTACTTAAAGACTACACAATGAATATTGATGAAATTTGGTGAAAAGATGTCTTGTAGAAGCCGCTATTTAGTTTGATAGTTAAATATTAAAAATAAATAGTTTTAGGGGGTCACTCCATACATGTAATACAAGCAGAAAAAAACAAATAGGTATCAACGTGTGGCACATCATTCGACAGGACTTTTATAAACATTTTAAGGGTTTCTAAATAACTAATATTTTTGGAAATAATCGCTCTGAAAGTTGCATTTATTCTGTCACGTTATCTTTTAAACCGTGTAAGCAAAAAATATGACAAAAATCTAAAATACTTTAAACTAAAACTATTTTCGACATGATCGGATATACCTACATGCCGTCATTGAGTTGTTGCCGAAAAACTGCGTTTCTCAACAAAATTGCTTAATTGTAATAACGGCTGCGGAACCCTACACTGAGCATGGCCTGGCATGCTATTGCCCGGTATTTTTTAATATTATGTACGTCACATTAGTGTTGTAATGGAATACACTTCCGTCAGACACATGGACACTCGACACTTCCGTTTCACTTGCAACCTGTGTGGGAGGAGAAGCCGTGCAGCTATCGGTTTGCTGAGCCACAGAAAGCGATGTACCATTAAAAGATGACCACCGGCACTACAACAATCATCCGTTAAGATGCTGTGGAGTTACATGTTATTAATCTATACTGATTATACTAATTAATTATAAATGCGAGAGTCTAATAATTATAAAGAGAGAGAGAGAGAATCTATGGATGGATGTTTGTTACTACTAACTGGGGTAAACTGATCTGGACGAAATTTGGAACAGAGATAGATTATAGTCTGTAATAGCACATAAGCTACTAGGTATGTTCTAGTAGAAAAATCTTATTTCAAAATTTTCACGCGAACGAAGTCTCGAGCAACAACTAGTATTATAAATGAGAAAGTTTGTATGTATGATTGGATGTTTGTTGTTCAATCACGTTAATACTGGAACGTTGGCACTGGAAAAAATAATATCCTGGAATAGCACATGAGCTTATTCCTGAAAAATGTCCCAATGGGCTAGATTTATTACGCGGACGAATTGGCGGTCAACCAGCTAGTACTTCAATATATTGAAGTATGCTCGTAGACCAGGCGGCAGACTATCATCGCAAAGACGAAGAACATCAGGAAGACCAGAGGGTCTAGACAAAGTCGCATGCAAATAGCAATATCTGAATGGAAATGAAATATAGTATAGAAATAAAGAAAAAAAAAGGAAAAAAAAAAGATATAAGTATGTTTGTAAACTTTCGCGATTTGTACACATTATAGAATTTTATAAGCTACGGGTCTTAATCGCGTAAATATTTTATTTTAAGGCTAAATATCTTTGTTTATTTCCCGACGTTTCGACCATATTGCAACTATTATAAAATTCTATAACATAGTATAGAGTTTGACGTTGGTGGAGACCATAGACATTTTTTTATTTATTTGCGAACGATTAGTACGGCGTTATCGAATTCGCCATGGAACGAATGCACCTTGTGTTAACCCCCTGAAGCGTAATAAAGTGCAAAGTTCAAGACCGAACGGGATGGCGGCCTCTGCCCCATTTATGGTCACAATAATAAATAATAATAAATTCTTTATTTGCACAAAAGTTCGTACATCTGTGGTCTTTTATATTATTTAGTTCTTACAACTTCAGTCAATAGTGACTTGCAAATATTATTTCGTTTAAATAAGATTTCTGCTGAATTTGTTTCTTATTACATTATGCATAATACGAAAAAAATACATTATTTTTTTGAATTAATTACACAATATGAATAATTAATCTATAAAATTACAAATTGGTAGGTCTATTTATCACATTTATGTCAAGAAATAAAAATTATATTAATACTAAAAATTAATAAAAAAAAAAACATGTCAAAGAGTTATAATTGTGTTACATTACATATCATTCAGGAAATCATTTATTGAATAGAATGATTTCATTAATAGCCATTGCTTAAGTTTCCTGATGAATATTTTAATTGGCAGATCTTTTATCTCATTAGGGATTTTATTGTAGGTAAATCCGGACGGATTTACATGGCATAACAATTTTTCTGTAACAATGTGGTTTTGGTCAATTAGTACACACACACAGGTCAATTAGTAAGTAAGTCATACTCGTATGATCTTCATCATCAGCTCAAGAGCAGTACAATCAGTACAAAAGACTATAAAACCCCTCTGCCATTGACCTCACAATATGCAAACTTATCTACATATAATTTAATATAATAAAACATACATTGTACTTTTGTTATCCGTGTTGCGATCTCAGAATAGACGATTTAAAAATTTGCATGTTTATGGTTTGTGATTTACAAGCCATAGAGTTGAGTTTAATTTTTTTAAAGACAGCTTGCTCACTTTTATTCATTTTTCGAGTCACAGGGACTTTGTCTTTAAAGACATGCAAATTATTTAATAAAAAGTATACCCAGACTCTGAAGAACTATTTGTAGATTACACGAAGTGACGTCTAGCGTGATGATAACAGCATAAGTTACTCTTTACATCCTCAGCTGTCTGACAGCTAAAGTTCCGTCAAAATCCGTCCAACCGTTTCGGAAATTAGCCGGGACAAACAGACAGATAAACAAAAATTTAAAAAACGGTGTAGGTATTTGTTATATTTTGTTTAGATTTTACCAAAATGCAAATTTAAAAATAACTGCTTGTTATCTATTAAAAACTATATTTAAACTAGAAATTAAGACTAAATAAAACTAAAATATATCCAAAAAATATTTAAATATGTATACAGTACTCCCAAATTAATAATGCACATGCAGATCTTCGCTAATTGTCGTATTCCCGGAAACACTCGAATCATGGAATCGTAAGAGCCCTAAACAAGGCATTTGCATTTTGCACCTTGTTTAAAAGAGATAGGAGTCAATATCATGTGTGCACAATCGAAAACAAATCGGGCGTTCGGCAGCTGTCGCCGGTCAGCGAAATGTCTGTCAGTCGTCTTTATATATTGGTAGTGACTGCACGTGTTCTCTATTTGTGGAAATATATAGAGCTGCTATTACACACCCTTCTTGGTAAATATAATTTCAACATTAATTAGCTTATTCAGATTTAAATAGTATATTTTGAAAAAAGGAAAATAAATAACATATTTCACGTTTTTTTAATATTAAAAAAATAAAATACCTACATTAAATACATATTAAGTACTAGAAAAACATTTAAAAAATGAGATTTATTTAAATTAAATAAATAGATAAACATGCATAAAAAATATATACCTAACTCTGCCCATGCCATTTTCTTTCAGACGAATTCTTCCAAAATGGATAAATTTAAACGTGGAAAACCGCTTAATTCACAAGCACGGCAAATGGTATTTAATGTGTACCTTTATTTCTTAAATGAAGCCAATGTTTTCAACAGAGACCATGATGGTTATTTTAAAAAAATTCAAGACCGTGTTACAAAAGCTACAGGAATTTCGCGACGAACTTTGAGTAATATCTTAAACGAAAAAAAACATAATCAATCAAAGAAATTTTCTACACCGAAAAAAGGAAGACCTAAAAGTAGATTTCGGCTGGTACTTGATGATTTCGACTACTGTGTTATTCGTAATATGATATACAATTTTCAATTGACGCTGAAAGAACTCCCAACTGTAAATAATTTAAGAATAAAGTTGATCGAAGCTATTAATTTCAAAGGCTGTGCCGAGACTTTAAGGTTGATCTTGAAAGACATGGGGTTTAGGTTTCTGAAAACTGATAATAACAGACAATTACTTATGGAAAAACATGATATACGCCTAAAAAGGATCAAATATCTCAGAGAAATACAACAGCTGAGGAGTTCTGGTAGAAACATAGTATTTATGGACGAGTCGTATGTGCACACATCACATACTAAGGGTAAAACTTGGCAAGATAGCAACAAAAAAGGTATCAAACAACCCATTTCCAAAGGAGAGCGAATAATTATTGTACACGCAGGCAATGAAAAAGGCTTCGTCCCAGGGGCTCTAATGTTACATAAATGTGTCGACTCAGAAGGTGACTATCATAAAGAAATAAACGCGGAACGTTATCAAACTTGGCTACGCAATCAATTGATTCCCAACTTGCCTCCTAATAGTGTGTTGGTAATAGACAACGCCCCATATCATAATAAGCTGTCTGTGAAACCACCAAACTCAAACACATCTAAACCACAAATGACAGCTTGGTTACAACAACACAACATTCCGCATGACCCAAAGAAACTGAAACCCGATTTGTATAAAATTATACAAAGATACAAAGAAAATTACACAGAATTTGCCATTGACCGTATAATGGAGGAACATGGGCATAAAATTATACGATTGCCACCATATCATCCCGATTTTAACCCTATTGAAAATATTTGGTCCCAAATAAAGCAACACGTGGCCAAGAGAAATATTGCAATGACTGTGACGTCAGTTAAAGATGCTATATTAGAAAAAATCAATAAAATAGGACCAGAAGAATGGAAAAAAGTTTCTGATCATGCGGTTCAATGCGAAGATGAATATAGAAAATTTGAGCCAAGAATCGATAGTTATTCCGATAAACTGATTATTTACACAGGTGATAGCAGTGAGGAAAGTGTAAATGAACAAGAGCATAATGAAACTTCTGATGAATCTGCGATGTCGGGAATAGAGGTCTTCCTCGATTCTGATTAATTTTTTTATAATTGTATTATTTTTCTGGAATGATTAGTGCTGTAAACAAATTTGAACTGAGATTTTGATTATATTTTATGTAAACCTCTATTTGAAAACGTTTTTTTCTCCTTCTAATAAAACCTTATGTTATTTAAACCTTTTCCTCCATAATTACACCAACTTCGGTAAGACACTTGAAAACTAATCACTCCAACAATGATTGTAGCGTTTTCGCTATTTACTTACATGGAATTATCGAATCAAATTTCGTTACAGGTAAATCAAATCTGTTTTAGCACAAAACACATAATATATAAAATTAGGCATAGAGAAATTGCTCTTAACCACTCTATATAAATATCGTCTTTCGACGCTCGGGTAATACGACCGTTGCCGAACAATGACGAAGATTTCCGAAGATTTCTATGCGCATTATTACTTTTGGAGTACTGTACTTACTTATGCATTAATTAAAAAGCTGTTATTTTGACATGACAAACAGACACTTTAATTTTATTTAAATACCTATATAATAAACTAGCTGTCCCGCGCAACTTCGTCTGCGTAAATTTCTCCCGTTTTTGCAATATTTCTCATTGCTGCTCCGCTCCTATTGGTCGTAGCGTGATATTATAAAGCCTGTAGCCTTCCTTGATAAATGGGCTATCCAACAGTAAATATATTTTTTCAATTCGGATCAGTAGTTCCTGAGATTACCGCGTTCAAACAAACAAACTCTTCAGCTTTATAATATTAGTGTAGTTAATCTTACCCCTGCAGGGAGACAGGTTTCCTTTCGAAGAGGGGATAATAGTATCCCCTCATAGATACTAGACGTAATCCCTATTGTGACCCGGTCCATAGGTTAAGGCGTGGGGGGGTATCAAAAGAGGGGATGGAAGTTTGACCTAGCCTGGCAAATTCTCGAATTATTCGAAGCACTGGCACAACTAAAAGTCTAATTATTGCCATTTAAAAAAGGCATTTAACCTATTCTCATATCTACCAAATAGACAAAAAAAAAATTGTAATAACAAATATATGTATTAAAAGAAGTTACAATATATTAGTTAATGTATCCTAAACCGTTATAATTACTGTAAAATAAATAAAAATAAAATTATATTTTTGTCGCTGGCACAAAGGTTACGGACAACCTTTATTCCGTGACCAGACTATTAACCTCTTTAACCTCTCAATCGCCCCAGTCACTACTGAGTCACGAAACCCTAATATTAAAAAACAATTAATTTTTACTCAAAGGATAAATTTCACAAAAGACTTACAAGATGGCGGGTCATTGACTGAGCACATAAAACGAGGTGTAAGAAGCGTTACTGCCGGATTATCTGATTGTAAAACAACGGTCAGAGTTTACAGGGCGTTTTAGTGATGTGCGGGTGGAATATATCGATAGATTGTTTCTTACGCGGGCAAAAGACTTGCATTTGCCCGCGTTGGTAGTATAAAAATAAAAACCGGGCATGAACATGTCGAACCAAGCCCAGTCTAGAGCCACAGCTGTTATTAAAAATAAATGCACAACATATGAAAAAATCCGATTTGAATAATTGCGCCAGCAGAAGAGCATATGTCCATGGCACTTACGTCCTTTTGTTAAGTATCGTAGTTTTTCGGCAATAACTCAATGACGTTATATTCGATCCGAAAATAATATACTATAATAATAACACTAAATCAAAAAATATTATTAGAAACTATACAATATTCTTAAAAGACTTGCCCCCTAAAAATGATTATTTTTATGATTTAGCTATCAAACTAAGTAGCGGGTACTACAAGACACCTTTTCACCAAATTTTGTCAATATTCATTGTGTAGTTTTTTGATTAAAAGGCCTGTGACATACGGACGGACAGACATAGGCTATATAACATCGCGCTACGACTAATAGGAGCAGAGTAGCGACGAGAAATGTTGCAAAAACGGGGAAAATTTACGCATACGAAGTTGCGCGGAACAGCTAGTTTAGATAATAAAGGAATAACGTCGAGCAATAAACAAGGTATTTTACCTTCAATTATTCACGCGATTAACACCCGTAATATATGTATATATTTTCACAATATTTATTGATGCCAATTGACTTTGTTTTCTATAAATTAACATTAAAAACACTATCAAACCCAGTCGACTAACTAAAAATGACAGAAATGTAATAATCTTTTCTCGCCGTGCTAGCGTGAATTACACTCCTTGTGGGTAGTTCCTATAGCTTGCCATCACACGGGCCATACCAAGCGTATGGGTATTCACCACCCAGACAAAATTATCGATATCGACAACCTTCCCATCACTATTTACCAAGTATATTATTAATTTAATACCTAATAAATTCGCCAACCGCTCAGTGCCTCACTGATGTAAAGATAAGCGCATCACTAATTATCTCATTCATTGTTTCTTTGTGTGGATGAGTCATTGGTGACCATCACGCTGTTAGATTTAAAGGGTAGGTAGAAGCAGTGGCTGTAAAACATGAATGGTAGCTAAGGCGCAAGGCAGACAAAAGCCTTTAAGTAAATGTTGTTGTGTTAGTGGAATTTACCTTGATGAATTATTTAATTAAATAAGCAAATATCTTGGGACAACTCACACACAATTCAAAATACTTTATTTACTTAGGATGCAAAACAGCTCTTGTGATACGTCGGGATTCTACATGTACATGTAATGCCAAGTTCGCAAACAATAGGTAAAGCCGGAGAAAAGAACCTGGCAATAAAAACTCGCCGCCACCCTTTTCAAATTGCCAATTTTACAACGTTTGAATGTTTATAAACTTTATATGGGGGTAAGGTGCTGCGACTAATATACTATACACCATGTTAAAGGACTGATGCTAATTGTATTATCAAAAAGTTGAAACATGAGATAAACTAAAATCAGCCTTAGTGGGTACAATATAGTAGGAGCATCTACTTACAACAAAAGGTAAAAACTACATATGCTTAAATATTAGCCAAAGTACTTGTAACGAATGATTAATTATAAAATAGACATACCATCTGATCCCAAAATAGGCAGAGCTTGTACTATGACTAGCATGGCGTCCTCATGATCATTTTTAAGGTAAGGTGATACAATTGACTAAATACCGGCCTCTGTGGCGCGGTGGGAGTGTGTCCGACTGCTACGCAAAAGGTCGTGGGTTCCATTCCTGCACAGGACACCACTTTGTGTGATCCACGAGTCTGGGTGTACTTTGTGTCTGTGACTTGTACGTTTGTAAAGTCCCCCGCGATACAGGGCTTACCTTACTGCGGGAGACGCTTCCTTTGTAAAGGTATGCTTCGTACCTTTTTGCAATTTGGTGGAGGGGGGGGGGGTATAGTCCCCCAAATCTGCCTAGGTACGCTGATTAAACTGGATAAAAATAAAACAGCTGAATTATAAGTCGTATGGTAAGAGGACATGACGTCACCCATATATAGACCGGCGAGTACCTGACTCTGGCCACCCAGTAGATCGAGATACCTGCGAGGTTAAGCAATATTACCACTGTTGGTTCATAGATAGGTGACCATTTTCGAACATTGTCATACACTTAATCTCTCTCCGGTCGTGTCAGATTTCCGTCCCATCGGACTATGAGAATGAGAGAAAAGAGAGTGCACTTGTGTTTGCGCACACACATGTGCACTATAATATTTCCTGCGTAGATGGCTAGTCTGATGAGATTCGCCGCTGTGACCGAAATCTGTTAGGAGACCATTATAGATTGACAGTGGCAAAGTAACTGAATCTCACTACTGAGTCACGGACCCCTCCATAAAATTAAATTATGAAAATTATGATTTATAATAAAAATTACATATACAGCGGCGGTAGCCTAATGGTTAAGGCATCGGTCTCGCAATCGTGAGGTCGCGGTTTCGAATCCTACCCATTATACTACCGACGTGAACCCACTCCTAACACAAGCCTTTGAGCTTAGCTGGAGGGGTTAACAAGATTGCTAGTAATGCGGGACTCAATTCCACATTGCTAGTTATCTTATTAAAAAAATATATATGAAGATATATATACATATATTAGGGGTCTTAATCGTGAATAATTTAAGGTAAAATATTGGTAAAATACCTTGTTTAGTCTGGGTGTACTTTGTGTCCGTGACTTGTATGTTTGTAAAGTCCCCCGCGACACAGGGTTTTGACCTTAATGCGGGAGTCGTCATAAAAAAAAACACAACCTTTCATAAAATTCTTCAAAAACTCTCCTATTAGCTTGTACAGGCCCGACTAGTGATATAAGCATAGACAATGAAAAAAAATATTTTTTTCTCTGAAAGTGTCGTGGGATATTCTAGATTGTTTGAAACAATTAATTAATTACTTGCATTGTTTAGTAAAACTTGATACTGTTATATGTAACTGTAAGACAGGATTTGTTTCATAGATTGTACTGTTTATCTAGGTTTAAAAAAACCGGGCAAAAGCATGTCGGAGCCTTGAATTGAATCTGCAGCAGAGCGCACGTTCATGGCACTTACGCCCTTTTGTTGAGAAACGCAGTTTTTAGGCAATAACTCAACGTCCGGTATATCCGATCATATTCGAAATAATTTGAATACCTTTGTGATTTTTTTCATATTTTTTGGTCACACGGTTCAAAAGTTAAGGGGGACACAATTTATGCAACTTTCAGAGCGATTATTTTCAAAAATATTCACTCAATTAAAAAAAAAAAAAAAAACCTTTAAAAAAACCCATCGAATGAAGTGTCACTTGTTGATGTAAGCTGAAAAAAAAATCAGCTTCTGTTACATGTATTTTTATTGTTTAGCTACTGATAGTTTAGTAGCTAAACAATAAAATAAAATAATAGTAGCGGCTACTACAAGAAACCTTTTAAAAAAAAATCATCAATATTCATTGTAGTAAAATGGCTGTGACATACGGATAGACAGACAGACAGACATGACGAAACTATAAGGGTTCAAAAATGCAATTATTGTATTTATAAGGGTTTAGTTATTGCCATTTTGGCTATGAAACCCTAGGCTATCAAGTTTATTCTCCCTCTAGGCTGGATGTCTGTCATTGCTTGTTTTATAATTTATGTAATTAATTAAGTTAATTGTGAAAGTGTGACTGCCTCTGTGGCGCAGTGGGAGTGTATCCGACTGCTACGCAAGAGGTCGTGGGTTCGATCCCCACCCAGGATAAAACTTTGTGTGATGAGCACGATGGTTTATTCTGTGTCTGGGTGTTATTTATCTATAATACGAGTATGTATGTATTTAGAAATATATAAGTATGTTTATCAGTTGTCTGGTTGCCATAGTACAAGCTCTGCTTAGTTTGGGATCAGATGACGTTATGGGAGTTGTCCCAACATATCATATCATATCATATCATATCATAATTAAGACAAAATACATATATTTTTTAATAAATTATGCTAAAATCTAGCCCGTAAGACTTAAGAGGTCCCCTTTTCGGGTCTTGCGATTTAGCACACCACAACGGGTAAACGGATCTGGAACACATAGAATAGCACATAGGTTACTTTTTATCCCGGAAAATGTATTCGAAGGGATAAATTTGGACGGGCAACTGCCAGTAAAATATAATTAACTAGCTGACCCGCGCAACTTCGTCTGCGTAAATTTTCCTTGTTTTTGCAACATTGCTTATTGCTGCTCCGCTCCCTATTTCTCTACTATTTAATGGATGTTATTATACATATAAACCTCCCTCTTCAATCACTCTATTTATTAAGAAAAACCGCATCAAAATCAGTTGTGTAGTTTTAAAGATTTAAGCATACATAGGAATATAGGGACAGAGAAAGTGACTTTGTTTTATACCATGTAGTGATGATAACGGTCTTCATTTATTTCAATATTCTAAGATAAGGCTAATAATTTAGAGATAATTGAATATATCCAAGCGGTCACCGTGACTAACATCAGGTTGTTGTTTAATAAAAATCACGTGAGGTAAAAGAGGAAAGATTTAATTGTTTGTTTGTATTGAATAGGCTCCGAAACTACTAGACCGATTTGAAAAATTCTTTCATCATTGTGAAGCTACACTAACCCCGGGTGACATAGGCTATTTTTTAATCCTGTATTTCCACAGGAACGGGAACTACGCGGGTGAAACCGCGAGGCGTCCGCTAGTATTTAATATTTAGAGAGATGTGGAAACCTATGCACGGAAGGAGATGGGATGGCACTATTCTTAAGCCGGTACCAATCAAACTCTGTGTCATTATATATTAAACTAGCTTATGCTCGCGTGGATGTCAGATTGTTACCAAATTTGCAACCCCGTTTTATCACCTTCGGGATATTTCACCCCCTTAGGGGGTGAATTTTCAAAAATCCTTTCTTAGTGCTCCCCTACGATATAAAAGGAACCCCTGTGCAAAATTTCAATTTTCACCCTTATAGTTTAGGCCCTGCGTTGATATGTCAGTCAGTCAGAAGTATACGAGTATTTATTTAATATTTATTATTTTTTAAATCCCTTAATGCCGTTGTACACTCGTATTATCTGACAAAACTGTTATTATTTTTTCATTTTATTTTACGTTTTCAAATGAAACGGTATTTTGAATTTATCTCACATTTTTAATTAGCAAACAAGAACCGTTTTTTTTTGGCAAAAAAACCAGTCAATTCGGTACTGTTATATGGGTGTATCTTTTATTACAACAAAGGGGAATAATTTCGTACATTCTCATGAAATTCGTGAAATAGCGTTCACTAGAATATAATTTGGTACAACTTGTAATCATTTGATATGAATCCGAGATAGCTGATAAGATAAGTGCGATCTATTTTTACCATACATGGTTCTATAGGCTCTTTGTCTTCATTTTGAGTTGATGGCAATTTATGTCGATTTTTGAGCTTATTTTTGCCTCTGCTTTGCTGTTATTGTACCAAAACTATTACTGCAAAAAAAATAGGTAAAACATCAACAACTATCCGCTTTTTCAAAGCTCTGCTCGGGAGGAATAGGTGTATAAATTTGCACACAAAATTGACCCTAATTTTGCACCCTTTTAGGGGTGAAATTGGTCAGTTTTGGCTATATAATGTGGACCTATTTCCATACAAAATTTACCACTTTTTCCCCTGTAGCGTCGGAATTTTAAGATTAGTTTTTGGTTGACGTCCATAATTCACCTACCAAATTTCAACTTCCTATGTTGAGTATTTTTTGAGATCTTCCGACAACTCACCAACACCATCTGATTTCAAACTAGGCGGAGCCTGTACTATGATAAACATACTTAAAGGTATATTGCTAAATTTATACATGTTATAGATAAATACATAAATACACCCAGACACAGAATATACCATCGTGCTCATCACACAAAGTTTTATCCTGGGTGGGGATTGTAGATCGAACCCACGACCTCTGGCTTAGCAATCAGGGTCATAATAAATGGCAAAACTCTATCCATCCATTCATCCGTCCATATGAACGGTAGATTTACTCACGACAAGCTGTGCCCCTAAGTTTCACCCGCGTTAGCTATATGTATGTATATAGCCTTCCGCAATAAACGCTATCTAATGCAAAAAGATTTATTTCAAATCGATATAATAGTTCCTGAGATTAGCGCGTTCAAACAAAGAAAATCTCTCGGTCTCCCCAGTAGAACCTACTTATTATAGATCCTTCGGGAAATTACCATAAATACCACGCTTAGCGAGCGCGTCAACGATCGCAGTAACTCTTTAAAGTACGCAGAGGACGCTGCTGCTCATCCTCCGGCGTTTTCCGTGGGAGTCGTCAAGGTGACTACGAGATTCCTCCCTTAGTCACCTTGACGACACCCACGGGAAGAGATGGGGTGGCACTATTCTTAAGCCGGTAGCAATCAAACTCTGTGTCATTGTATATTAAGCTAGCTTATGTCCGCGGCTTCGCCCGCGTGAATGTCATATTGTTACCAAAATATTTTAACGGCAAAGTCTCATACTAAGTTTGCACCCCCCGTTTTACCCCCTTAGGGGGTGAATTTTCAAGGCCCTGCATTGATATGTCAGTCAGTCAGTCAGCTTCTCTGTTTATTTATACAGGGTGTAACAGAAAGGTGTGGTCAAAATTCTGCAGCGGATAGGGTATGTTATCAGTATTGCACCTACCATCGTGCCATAGCTGGTTGCATTATTATTACATAGTTATAGCATATTCTTTTTGTTAAAATTCGGTAGCGAAAGATAAAGATTCGGTAGAGAAAAATAATACCTCCCCGGGTACAAAATTCGATTGGATTATTATGGTATAGAACTTTTTAAGTCGTACTTTTTTATTTATTAACTTTTTCATTCATAATCAAACGAATGTAAAAATAATATGTATTTTTTACTGTACTCCGATTTTGATAAAATGGTATGTGCACTCAGTATCATGGGCACATACCAACCCTTGAATATGTGTTACACCTTGAATAGAATACTAGCTGTCCCGCGCAACTTCGTATGCGTAATTTTTCCCCGTTTTTGAAACATTTCTCGTCGCTTCTCCGCTCCTATTGGTCGTAGCGCGATGTTATATAGCCTATAGCCTTCCTCGATGAATGGGCTATCCAACAAAAAAATATTTTTTCAAATCGGACCAGTAGTTCCTGAGATTAGCGCGTTTAAACAAACAAACAAACAAACTCTTTCGCTTTATAATATTAGTATAGATAGTGTAGAAGTTTTTCTGCACTTTTAAACTGTACGCAACTCCAAAAACAACAAAAAATGTCGGCATACAACATGTAACACACGGCCGCTAATTTTTTTTGTACATTTAATAGTTATACGGTCATAAACCATTCATTATGACCATTCTCGTTAGTAGCTGTTTAAATGGGGAGAAAAATACTACTGAGGCGTGTTTTTAGGATGTTTTTTTTAATTTGAGACAACTCACACGCGGCCACCTGATCTTAAACTAGGCAGAGCCTGTAATATGGCTAGAACGTACCCATGATCATTTTTGAGAGTGAGACAATAGAGAGTGCACTTGTGTTTGCGCATACACTTATTCACTATTTAGTTATTTATTATTTAGTTGGTTAGTCATTTAGTTAATGAGATTGGTCGCCGTAACCGACATCGGTTAGAGGCCATTAACATTACTAGTGGTCGCCCAGTGGTCGAAATTCTACCATAATTAATTTATTATAATATATTTTGACGTGAGAACGTCTTATAAATCGATCACTGCTCATGTCACACGCTCACAGGCATGGTTGTTTATTACAATGTAATCAATGTTTTGGCGATTGCAGCGACATGCGATACAATTTGACTGCCTCTGTGGCGCGGTGGGAGTGTATCCGACTGCTACGCAAGAGGTCGTGGGTTCGATCCCCACCCAGGATAAAACTTTGTGTGATGAGCACGATGGTTTATTCTGTGTCTGGGTGTAATTTATCTATAATGTGTATGTATTTAGAAATATATAAGTATGTTTATCAGTTGTCTGGTTTCCATAGTACAAGTTCTGCTTAGTTTGGGATCAGATAGCGTTGTGTGAATTGTCCCAAGATATTATTATTATAATTATTAATTTGAAAAAAAAGGTGTCACAGGCATGGTTGTTTATTACAATGTCATCAATATCTTGTTATGACGTTATCACTTAAAATTATCATCCGTAAACCGACTTTATAGACAACCATTTTTTTTTAATATTAGCATTCCGCACTCCTCTATATCCCTACTAATATATAAATGTAAATGTAAGTTTGTTTGTTACGCTTTCACGCGAAAACTACTTAGCCGATCATCATGAAACTTTGTACACATAATCTTGGAGGTATTAGAAGTAACATAGGAACTTTTTATAAGTAAAAAAAAAAATATTTTTTACGAAAAATTAAAAAAATGTTTGTCAAAAAATCTCTAAAATCTAGCTTCATCAACGCCATCTAGCGGTTCCCGACAGACACGCGGGCAGAGCCGCGGGCGAAAGCTAGTAAACTATAATTGCTAAAAGGGGTATTCCTTTTACCGAGAATAGCGCGGAAACCTTTTTGCTTCACTTATTATTATAATATATATTATATACCTACCTATCTATTTCTATAGCTGGCATTAACTCTGACTCTATGACGTCATACAAAATAAATTATCATAATTGGTTTCCAACAATATAGTGCAAAGTAGAAGATTGGTTCTTACTTCTGATTATTTTTTTTTTGTTTTTTTTTTCTTTTGTTATGGCAGCCGGAGCGTGAACATAAGTAGATAGGCTTCAGATAAATAATATAATATATATTGAATTGTCTGTCTGTAATTAGGTATATTTAACTGAATCGATTCACACGGGAGTCCATTTTGTGTGATCCACTAATTGTTAGTCCGAGTCTGCGTGTACTTTTGGTCCCAAATTTGTATTACAAATATACAAATTTGGGACCAAAATCATCAATTATATTATTGCTTAGCCTATTCCTAAAGGGGTGTCTAAACGGGCCATTTTTTATGGCAATTTGTGGCGGCAATGCTGTGGCTGACAATATGGCAGTACTCTCTAATATTGATGTGATGGCCAGACGATCGCTGAGCGATCGATTTTCCGCAATGTTGCCCGGACAATTTTGTTGTTGTTTCAGTCGCTCTCTATTTTATCGTTGCCGGGTTGTGTAGCTTGTTTAAGAGACTGAATCGTGCGCTATACAATTGCAGACATATTGTCATTATTGGCCTAGCAATTAGTTGCCAATAGTGCCACAAATTGCCGTAAAAAATGGCCCGTTAGCAGGACAGAATAAGATTGCCCACATTGTTTGTAAGTAACCTACTCCTTTTATAAAAAAAAAAAACTGCAAAGAAAGTCTATAAAAATTACAAAAATGTACTTTGTATTGTAGTTTGGGATAAAACAGTTCTCATACTATTCTTAATAATTGGTAGTTGTAACATGACCTAGACGTTCACTGATGCGTTGTCAACCCTATCTATTATTAAGGAGAAAAGTTACGATATTTGCAATTGAATGTAAAGCACCTGTCCCACCAACGACGTTGAGCGAGAAGCGAGTAGCGATTTATCGTACAATAGATGTGTTTTGTAGATCCGGTCCGTGTAAACAAAATAAAAAAAAAAAACAAAATTCAAAATTCTTTATTCACTTAGGATGCAAAACCACTCTTGTGAATTTGTGATACTTGTACATGTAATGCCAAGTTCGTAAACAATAGGTAAAGCCGGAGAAAAGAACCTGGCAATAAAAACTCGCGGCCACTCTTTTCAAATTGCCAATTTTACAATGTTTGAATGTTTATAAACTTGATATGGGGGTAAGGTGCTGCAACTAATATACTATACACCATGTTAAAACAAAAGAGATGCAGTATAGAGCGAGTAATCGCCTGCAGTGTGAACACTTAGCGATCAACTATTAATATCTGTATCTCTTTTGTTTACACGGGATCTACATAAGTATGTACAGTACTCCCAAATTAATAATGCACATGCAGATCTTCGCTAATTGTCGTATTCCCGGAAACACTCGAATCATGGAATCGTAAGAGCCCTAAACAAGGCATTTGCATTTTGCACCTTGTTTAAAAGAGATAGGAGTCAATATCATGTGTGCACAATCGAAAACAAATCGGGCGTTCGGCAGCTGTCGCCGGTCAGCGAAATGTCTGTCAGTCGTCTTTATATATTGGTAGTGACTGCACGTGTTCTCTATTTGTGGAAATATATAGAGCTGCTATTACACACCCTTCTTGGTAAATATAATTTCAACATTAATTAGCTTATTCAGATTTAAATAGTATATTTTGAAAAAAGGAAAATAAATAACATATTTCACGTTTTTTTAATATTAAAAAAATAAAATACCTACATTAAATACATATTAAGTACTAGAAAAACATTTAAAAAATGAGATTTATTTAAATTAAATAAATAGATAAACATGCATAAAAAATATATACCTAACTCTGCCCATGCCATTTTCTTTCAGACGAATTCTTCCAAAATGGATAAATTTAAACGTGGAAAACCGCTTAATTCACAAGCACGGCAAATGGTATTTAATGTGTACCTTTATTTCTTAAATGAAGCCAATGTTTTCAACAGAGACCATGATGGTTATTTTAAAAAAATTCAAGACCGTGTTACAAAAGCTACAGGAATTTCGCGACGAACTTTGAGTAATATCTTAAACGAAAAAAAACATAATCAATCAAAGAAATTTTCTACACCGAAAAAAGGAAGACCTAAAAGTAGATTTCGGCTGGTACTTGATGATTTCGACTACTGTGTTATTCGTAATATGATATACAATTTTCAATTGACGCTGAAAGAACTCCCAACTGTAAATAATTTAAGAATAAAGTTGATCGAAGCTATTAATTTCAAAGGCTGTGCCGAGACTTTAAGGTTGATCTTGAAAGACATGGGGTTTAGGTTTCTGAAAACTGATAATAACAGACAATTACTTATGGAAAAACATGATATACGCCTAAAAAGGATCAAATATCTCAGAGAAACCTCTGAAAATGAAATCTGTCTGTGAAACCACCAAACTCAAACACATCTAAACCACAAATGACAGCTTGGTTACAACAACACAACATTCCGCATGACCCAAAGAAACTGAAACCCGATTTGTATAAAATTATACAAAGATACAAAGAAAATTACACAGAATTTGCCATTGACCGTATAATGGAGGAACATGGGCATAAAATTATACGATTGCCACCATATCATCCCGATTTTAACCCTATTGAAAATATTTGGTCCCAAATAAAGCAACACGTGGCCAAGAGAAATATTGCAATGACTGTGACGTCAGTTAAAGATGCTATATTAGAAAAAATCAATAAAATAGGACCAGAAGAATGGAAAAAAGTTTCTGATCATGCGGTTCAATGCGAAGATGAATATAGAAAATTTGAGCCAAGAATCGATAGTTATTCCGATAAACTGATTATTTACACAGGTGATAGCAGTGAGGAAAGTGTAAATGAACAAGAGCATAATGAAACTTCTGATGAATCTGCGATGTCGGGAATAGAGGTCTTCCTCGATTCTGATTAATTTTTTTATAATTGTATTATTTTTCTGGAATGATTAGTGCTGTAAACAAATTTGAACTGAGATTTTGATTATATTTTATGTAAACCTCTATTTGAAAACGTTTTTTTCTCCTTCTAATAAAACCTTATGTTATTTAAACCTTTTCCTCCATAATTACACCAACTTCGGTAAGACACTTGAAAACTAATCACTCCAACAATGATTGTAGCGTTTTCGCTATTTACTTACATGGAATTATCGAATCAAATTTCGTTACAGGTAAATCAAATCTGTTTTAGCACAAAACACATAATATATAAAATTAGGCATAGAGAAATTGCTCTTAACCACTCTATATAAATATCGTCTTTCGACGCTCGGGTAATACGACCGTTGCCGAACAATGACGAAGATTTCCGAAGATTTCTATGCGCATTATTACTTTTGGAGTACTGTACGTGTCTTGAGCGATAAAATCGCTACTCGCTACTCTTTTTCTCGCCGTTGGTCGGACAGGTGCTTAATGGTTTGCTCCCAGCACAGCGTGTCATTTAAGGGTCTTAACGTACATCGCATTTAAAAAAAACACCTATGGTCAAATGTGATAAATAGTGGCAATTGGGAATATGACACAGCCGTCATCATTTTCGTAGCTCCTTTGTGCCATGAAATGCTTACCTAGTAGTTTTTATGTTTTATTAGCTGTCCCTCGTAATTTCGTATGCGTAAATTTACCCCGTTTCTGCAACATTTCTCATTGCTGCTCCGCTCCCATTGATCGTAGCGTGGTGTTATAAAGCCTATAGCCTTCCTCGATAAATAGGCTATCCAACAGTAAAAGATTTTTTCAATTCGGATCAGTAGTTCCTGAGATTACAGCATACAAACAAACTCGTCGGCTTTATAATATTAGTATAGATTTTGACAGCCATTGTTTATTTTTTTTTTCCTATTTAGTTATCAATTAATTACACATTACAGATTTGAAGTCTGTTTATTTTTTTTAATTACTTTTTGTTTTCATAAAACTGACCGTATGTTTCACATTCGTACAAGTTTTTAGCTCTATGCGACTTTTTGGAAGTTATTAAACCGTGAAGATGTACAACGGTCCAACACCGTCAAGTCCTCAGACCAGCATGTGGTGGGCAGTGTTTTGGGCCGGTTTTTTTTTTAAATTGACGCAATTGTTACAGCCTTAGTACCTACTGGACGTAGACCTTTAAACCTTTGTGAAGAAAAAATCCCTAAAAGTATATTTTGTTTCTCTAAAAAAATAAATAACACCAAGCAAAGCCACGTCACTACAACTATGTTGTGCCATCAACCTGCCCGATTAACAAACTTAAAGGTTCACATGAGACGCTAAGGAAGTGTTCTCTGGCCATCGAACCATGACACGAAGGCACACCCAGTCATTTGCGCCATAATATTTGCAAAACCAAAACTGTGTAGACGTGTGTACCTTTGCCAAACAATTTAAAAAAAAGAAATAAATTTTTCGCATTATCTATGCCCCGTGGGAATTCGGCGGGAGAATTTCGAATTCGAATTTTGAAATCGGTTCGTGGTGCAATCCTATTCAGTCTCTGTCTTTTTCCAACTTATGTTCTATAGGTGTAAAGAAAGAGATATATAAAGTTTGTTTGTTATGTCGTGTGATTTTACCGCGTACTGTCAAATCATTGAACATTTGCTTTGTAAATGAATAAGTATTCCATTGACGGTTTTGTTTACGATAAAAAAATAACTTTTTATATAAAAAGGCAATAGTATACGCGTTACTCAATTTTGTGTTTTGTTTTAGTTATTTTTTATCTTTTATCTAATTGTATCACCTTATTAAAACAATGCAAAATTAAATTCTAAAAATAAGTGTCATAATTGTGAACTTTAATGATAAAATGGAAGCATAGAATATAGTTTCAAGTGATGTTAGTTTGTTTGTCAGTTAAAATGTTGTATATACTAGTTTTGTGTCCGGTTTTGCTTGCCGCCGCCGTTCAAACTTTGACGATTGATTCGCAACTCGGAACTTCTATTGAAGGTAAGTAAATTTTAAGGTTTTTATGACTGAAATAGCTGAAATTCTGATCATGTTTTTTTAACGTGATAGCGTCACACTGACACTTTTTCGTACGATCATCGATTTATCGCTGACCGCTCGAAAAAGTGTCACGTTACCGCCTCGCCTCCGGATAGGCTGAATTGCGGTCATCGATTTTTCGCTGACCGCACGAAAAAATATCACGTTACCGCCTCGCCTCCTGATAGGCTGAAGTGCGGTCATCGATTTATCGCTGACCGCACGAAAAAGTGTCTCGTTACCGCCTAGCCTCCTGATAGGCTGAAGTACGGTCATCGATTTATCGCTGACCGCACGAAAACGTGTCACGTTACCGCCTCGCCTCCTGATAGGCTGAAGTGCGGTCATCGATTTATCGCTGACCGCACGAAAACGTGTCACGTTATCGTCTCCTGATGGGTTGAAGTGCGGTCATCGATTTATCGCTGACCGCACGAAAAAGTGTCACGTTACCGCCTAGCCTCCTCATAGGATGAAGGGCTGTCATCGGTTTATTGCTGACCGCACGATAAAGTGTCACTTATCGCCTCCTGATGGGCTGAAGTGCGGTCATTGATTTATCGCTGACCGCACGAAAAAGTGTCACGTTACCGCCTAGCCTCCTCATAGGATGAAGGGCTGTCATCGGTTTATTGCTGACCGCACGAAAAAGTGTCACTTATCGCCTCCTGATGGGTTGAAGTGCGGTCATTGATTTATCGCTGACCGCACGAAAAAGTGTCACGTTACCGCCTAGCCTCCTCATAGGATGAAGGGCTGTCATCGGTTTATTGCTGACCGCACGAAAAAGTGTCACTTATCGCCTCCTGATGGGTTGAAGTGCGGTCATTGATTTATCGCTGACCGCACGAAAAAGTGTCACGTTACCGCCTAGCCTCCTCATAGGATGAAGGGCTGTCATCGGTTTATTGCTGACCGCACGAAATAGTGTCACTTATCGCCTCCTGATGGGTTGAAGTGCGATCATTGATTTATTGCTGACCGCACGAAATGTGTCACTTATCGCCTCCTGATGGGCTGAAGTGCGGTCATTGATTTATCGCTGACCGCACGAAAAATGGTCACGTTACCGCCTCGCCTCCTGATAGGCTGAAGTGCGGTCATTGATTTATCGCTGACCGCACGAAAATGTATCACGTTACCGCCTCCTTATAGGCTGAGGTATCAACCTATTGGAACTAAAGCTATCCGCCTATCAGCGAATGGCGATTGCAGTGACATGCGATACAATTGGAAGTAAAGCTGTCACAGGCATGGTTGTTTATTACAATGTCATCAATGTTTTCTTATGACGTTATCACGTAAAGTTATCGTCCGTAAGACTGACTTTACCTACAAACTTTTTTTTTTAAGATAACTTGAAATGTGGGATTAGGTTAAGGTTAAGAAGTGGGTTCACGTCGGTAGTGTAACGGGTAGGATACGAACCCACGACTTCACGATTGCGAATCCGATGCCTTAGCCATTAGGCTGCAGCTGCTTTCATGATTGATCAGGTTGTGGAATGAACTACCTGCCTAGAAGTTCCTAAAAGGAAGAAAGGTTTTTCCAAAAAAGGAGTTCCAAACTCCTTTTTTGGAAAAACCTTTTTCCCTTAATAATGGACTCCTATAACGATGTCGGTTACAGCGGCCAACCTCAATAGAGACTATCCAACTACGCAGGAGATATTATAGTGCACGAGTGTGCGCAAACACAAGTGCATTCTCTATTGTTTTACTGTCATAGTCCGATGGGACGGAAATCCGACACGACCTAAGAGAGATTAGGCGCAGGATGGCTTAACGTGCTCTCCCATGCACGGAGGGGTGTGACGATGTTCGAAAACGGTCACCCATCTATGGACCGACAGTGGTAACGTTGCTTAACCTCGCAGATATTTCGATCTGCTCGATCGCCACTGAGTCAGGCTTTATAATATTACTAGCGGACGCTTCGCGGTTTCACACGCCTAGTTCCCGTTCCCGTGGGAATACAGGGATAAAAATAGCCAATGTCACCCGGGGTTAGAGTAGCTTCACAACGATGAAAGAATTTTTCAAATCCGTCCAGTAGTTTTGGAGCCTATTCAATTCAAAGAAACAATCAAATCTTTCCTCTTTATAATATTAGTATAGATATAGATTAAGTTTAAATGTGAAAGTAACTCTCTCTATCTGTCTGTTACCTTTTTACGCTCACACCACTGAACCAATTTAGATGAAATTTGGTATGGACATAGGTTAAGACTTGAGGAAAGGCCAAGGCTTTATCGCGATAAGGGGGGCTCCATTTTGGTGAATTTTGGACCCTTATCGTGAGATACCGTGAGCTTTGGCTTGACTCCCCTACCCTTTCTAATCTCGCATACATTTCAAATTTGACTAAAATTATTTCATTAACAAAAAAAAACTAAATTTAATCCAGTTTTAGATGGTTTAGGAAAAAAAATACGTGACATTTGTTAAGACCCTCCGCCCCTCCCCCTGGTGAGATTCGGCTCTACACCCCTTCCCCCTTAAACACTTCACCCAAGTAATATACGCCCCCTAATCCACGCAGACAGAACCGCGGGCGACAGCTAGTGGACTATAAAATTCTATTGCGGGCGAACCCGCGGTTTAAAACTAGTCTTAAAAAAAACTATAACAGTTGTCACTGTTTAAGGTTTAAGCATACCTACCTATCCATATCTAGGCTTTTGCTTTTTCCGTGTAAAATTGGTGAAAATGACCATAGTTGTGTCAACAATTTCTCAGGCGCCGTATCCAAGGGTGTGGGGGGACATCAAGCCCTCCCCAGACTGACTGAAAGACCTTTCTTTTGGGGTATTTGAGATGTTTTACACAGGACCGGTGTGTTTTGACAGGCAAGACTGCTGGCGGAGTTGCCTAGTGTAACAGTGTTGTATCAAATACCCCCTGTCATGCGAGCGACTAACGCTTGGATGATTGAGTCAAATGTTCCCCCCCCCCAGAACTAAGTTCTGGATCCGCGCTTCCAACTTCTGATCCAAACCTCTACCTAAGTAGTTAATTTACTTACTAGCTCACCATTATATAGGTATATATTTCTTGTGTGCGTGTGTATGTCACTGAACTCCTCCTAGACGGCATAGACTACCTGACCCGCGCAAATTCGTCTGCGTAAATAACCTATAGCCTTCCTCGATAAATCGGCTCTATCCAACAGTAAAATATTTTTTCAGTGCAGCCCAGTAGTTCCTGAGATTATCGCGTTCAAACAAACAAACAAACTCTTAGGGATATGAAAAATAAATGTTGTCCGATTCTCAGACCTACCCAATATGCTCACAAAATTTCATCAAAATCGGTCAAACCGTTTCGGAGGAGTATGGCAACGAAAACTGTGACACGAGAATTTTATATATTAGACTAGGTTATTTTTAGTATAGTGCAAAGCTCAGACACCCCAACAAGATTTTTACTTCAAGAAATCACATAAAAAAGAATATGAAAATATTTAAAACTTGCAGAGTTATAAGCCATTCAAGTTGTCTTGTGTTCTTTGCGCTGTCGTGCTCATTGCGTCCCAGTTGAACAGGATTTGGACTGTTTGAATGATTAATGAAAAAAAATATATTTTTTTTTAAAGATAACTAGCAATGTGGGATTGAGTCCCACATTATTAGCAATCTTGTAACCTCTCCAGTTAAGCTTAAAGGCTTGTGTTGGGAGTCGGTTCACGTCGGTTGTATAATGGGTAGGATTCGAACCCGCGACCTCACGATTGCGAGACCCATGCCTTAGCCATTAGGCTACCGCCGCTTCAAAATTAATTGAATAATTAATTGAAAAATATAACATTGTCCAAACACTACCCCAAAGGATTGCTTTACTAATTCTGAGCAATCTTGAAACTAATTCTGAAAATTTGGCCTGTTGGCCTAGTGGTTAGTGACCCTGACTGCTAAGCCGGAGGTCGTGGGTTCGATTACCTACCACCCAGGATAAAACTTTGTGTGATGAGCACGATGGTTTATTCTGTGTCTGGGTGTTATTTATCTAAAATATGTATGTATTTAGAAATATATAAGTATGTTTATCAGTTGTCTGGTTTCCATAGTACAAGCTCTGCTTAGTTTGGGGTCAGATAGCGTTGTGTGAGTTGTCCCAAGATATTATATCTAATATATAAAATTCTCGTGTCACAGTTTTCGTTGCCATACTCCTCCGAAACGGCTTGACCGATTTTGATGAAATTTTTTGTGCTTATCCGTATCTATGAGAATCGGCCAACATCTATTTTTCATACCCCTAAGAGTTTGTTTGTTTGTTTGAACGCGATAATCTCAGGAACTACTGGGCCGCATTGAAAAAATATTTTATTGTTGGATAGTCCATTTATAGAGGAAGGCTATAGGTTAAAACATCACGCTACGACCAATAGGAGCGGAGCAGCAATGAAAAATGTTGTAAAAAAAAAAAGGAAGAAAAAAGGGAAAATTACTATCTATTATTCATGCCCCTAAGTGATAAGGGTTGTCCACCCCTAACATTTATAACTATACTATAATATTAGAAGAGAGAGAAGAGTTTGTTTGTTTGTTTGTTTGAACGCGATAATCTCAGAAACTACGGGTCCAAATTGAAAAAAATATTTTACTTTTAGATAGCCCATTTATCGAGGAATGCTATAGGCTATAAAACATCACGCTGCAACTAATGGGAGCGGAGCAGCAAGGAAAAATGATGCAAAAATAGGGAAAATTTACGCAGACGAAGTTGCGCGGGTCAGCTAGTTAAATTATATTATTATACATATAAACTAGTGTTAGTGTCAGTTCTACCAATTCTTCTAGGATCATTAATGAAACTCCTAGTTTAAACTAGTTAATGAGACAACAGATAAGCAAACATATGGTCTAACCATAGTACATCAAAATATTCAGGGCTTATCTGGCAAGATTTAGGAAATAGAATTATTCTTAAAGACCCACCATGTTGATATTTTTTGTGTCACAGAACACTGGTTAAAAAATCATGAACTGATTTTTAATGATGAACATTATAGTATGGTAAGCATGTTCTTAAGGAAGAAGGCTATAAATGGCGGGTCTATGATTTTTGTTTCTAATAGTGTGAATAGTAAAGAACGTAAAGATATTGTAGCTCGTTCTATCGAGCGTACTGTAGAACTCTCTTGTGTTGAATTAAAGGAGCATATTGTTGTTTGTGTGTACCGTCCACCACAGAGTGACTTTAATTTATTCGAGACTATAATGGAGGATGTACTAAAAGTTCTTAGTTATGGTAAAAAGCATGTAGTAGTTTGTGGCGATTTCAACGTTAATATACTTGAACAGTCACCTATGTGTATTAGATTATGTACTTTATTTAACTCATTTAATTTGAAGAATTTGTTTAGTGCACCAACAAGGATCACATCACATTCTGCCACATGCTTAGATAATATTTTTTGCAACTGTAGCTATTATAATGATGTCATATTGAGTGATTTAACTTCCGATCACTGTGGACAGAAAGTCACTTTTCCTATTCATACAGTGGCTAAAGTAAACAAGATCACATGTAGGCCAATGAGTACAGTCCGCCTAAACAAATTTAATACAAATGTTTCTGTCCGTATTGCTAATATAGATTTTAGTCAGGATGATCCGAACTACCTTTACGCGTCATTGTTTAACATTATCAAATATGAATTTAATAATATTTTCACAACTAAGACTTTTTATAAAAATCGAAAAATTAGTTTTTGTGATTGGGCAACAACTGGCATACAAATAAGTAGAGCTAAGTTGTATGAATTGTACGGTATGAAGCAATATAATTTTGACCCTAAGTTTGTTCAATATGTTAAAAATTATTCCAAAATATTTAAAAAGACTTCTGGTGCTGCCAAGTCTTTACATTTAGGTAGAAATATTAAACAAGCAGAGAATACAATTAAAGCCACTTGGAACATAATCTATGCTGAAACTGGGCGGGCCAAGCCACGCGATCATAATTTTGAATTATGTGTTGGTAATAAAATTGTAACAAACAATTTAGATCTAGCGCAAACATTTAATAATTTCTTTGCTGAAATACCTATAAATACAACCAGCTCCTTAAATTCATGTCCGGCTAAAGCCCAATCACTTGTAAGAAGCAGTGTGAAAGAGTGTACTGTACCATTTAGTTTCAATTTTATAAACCCCCATGACATAATAAAAATATTTAAGTCAATTAATTGCAAAAAGACAGCAGACTTATGGGGTATTTCTGTTAAATTAATTAATTGCATTATAATTAAAATAACACCACATTTAGCTACAATATTTAATCGATGTGTTGATACCGGCGTGTTTCCTGATTTAATGAAACACAGTAAAGTAATCCCTTTGTTCAAAGCCGGTTCAAAAAGCGACCCTAGTAATTTAAGACCTATTTCTATCTTACCAGCTATTAGTAAAATCTTTGAAAAGGCCATACTAATGCAGTTAGAAACACATTTTAAATCTAATAATCTACTGCATAGCGAACAATATGGATTCACAAAGGGTCGTTCGACAGTAGATGCAGGCTCTAAACTACTAAAACACATATATAGTGCCTGGGAAAACTCGCAGGACGCCATTGGTGTTTTCTGCGACCTCTCAAAAGCATTTGATTGTGTGATGCATAGTACACTTCTGCTGAAACTTAAGCATTACGGCATTACGGGTACAGCGCTTAATCTTGTTGCTTCTTATCTTAGTGAGCGAATGCAGTATGTAGACATTAACGGAATAAGGTCGTCCGGATCAACAGTGAGTATGGGCGTGCCACAAGGATCAATTCTGGGTCCTTTTCTATTTTTGGTGTATATAAACGATCTGCCATTTTTTACCAGTAACTTATGCGATATTGTACTATTTGCTGATGACACTTCTCTTATATTTAAAACCGATCGTAAAAATGATTACTCTGACGAAGTAAACAGGTCCCTCGCATTAGTTCTTGACTGGTTTACATCAAATAACTTGCTTTTAAATTCTAAAAAAACCAAATGTATTAAATTTAGCTTACCAAATGTAAGAAATATCAGTCCAAATCTTATTTTAAACAATGAAGTTATTCATTTTGTTGATTCAACGGTTTTTTTGGGAATTACTTTAGATAGTAGGTTACAGTGGGGCGCCCAAATATCATGTCTCGCAGGGAAACTCAGTTCTGCAGCATATGCTGTCAGCAAAGTCAGACAGCTTACGAACGTAGAAACAGCTCGACTAGTATATTTTGGTTATTTTCACAGCGTCATGTCCTACGGCATATTGCTTTGGGGCAAGGCGGCTGATATACAAACTATTTTTATTCTTCAAAAACGCGCAGTGCGTGCGATATATCAACTAAGAGCACGAGTTTCCCTTAGAGAAAAGTTTAAAGAGATAGGCATTATGACAGTTGCATCACAATATATATATGCAAACGTTATGTTTGTAAAACAAAACTTACATTTATATAGTGATATTCACTCTGTGAATACAAGAAATAAGCACAAATTGGTAGGACCATATCATAGGCTTCATAAAACTCATAACTCATTCATGGGACTAGGTGTAAAATTTTTCAATAAAATTCCAGTCAGCATATCGAGTCTACCCGTAAATAAATTTAAGAATGTAGTCAAGAGACATCTTATACAAAGAGCTTACTATTCAATCGATGATTATTTAACTGACAAAGATAAATGGATGTAGTTTGTTGCTCCCTATTAATGTATTGTGTTGTATAGTTTATTGCATTTTACTAGGTGAATATTGTTGTCACAGTTAGATAATTTTACTTAGGTACTAGTTAAGAAAACGATTTACTTTTGTAAGTAAAGATTCTGCGTGATAAATTACGGCCATTCTTTTCTTTCCTTTGCAAAACATGTATACTTATTCATTAAGTAGCAGTAAATTGGCCAATATTTAAGCACATAAAGTTTTTACATCGTAAGTGGATGCTCCTACTATGTTGTGCCCATTGAGGCTGATGTATCTGATCTCGTGTACTCTTCTAATATTATTGACCTCTTTTTTTGCATCAGTCCTCTAATATGGTGTATAATATAATGGTGGCAGCACCTTACCTGCATGTACAGTTTATAAACAGAGAAACATTGGCAATTTGAAAAGAGTGGCCGCGAGTTTTTATTGCCTGTTCTTTTCTCGGGCTTTACCTATTGTTTGCGAACAGGCATTACCAGTAAATGTAGAATCGACTTTTCACAAGTGTAGTATTTTGCTTCCTAAGTGAATAAATCATTTTTTATTTTTGTTATAAAGCTAAAGAGTTTGTTTGTTTGAACGCGGTAATCTCAGGAACTACTAATTCGAATTGAAAGTTTATTTCACTGTTGGATAGCCCATTTATCGAGGAAGGTTATAGGCTATATAACATCACGCTACGACTAATAGGAGCTGAGCAGCAATGATATATATTGCAAAAACGGGAAAAATTTACGCAGATGAAGTTGCGTAAATTTTCCCCGTTTTTTAAACTTACCCTGCCTGAAGATTCATATATCGAAACAGCTGTGCGCGAACCACGTTATTTGTCAAATCATATTATATTTTTCTTTCAAAACACAAAAATGAATTAATATAAATCTCCCTGTTGTAATATAATTACTATAAATACGTAATTATAATATAGTTATGACTAATTTAATATTAAAATTAGTTGTACAATTGACATTCTTATGTAAATGTTGATTCTTGCATAAATACAACTTAAAGTTGTATTGTAAATCTTTTGAAATGTTCATTGCAATAGTTACTATGTTAGTAGGTAATTCTATGTACTTTGAGATAATTGCCTATATGGTACAGTGAGGCTGAGTATGTCTGCTGTGTAAGAGGTAATGAGTTTGATTTCTATAAGGGGCATGAAAGTGTACAGAACTCGAGTCTGAGTCGTAATTGACTGGCCTGTTGGTCTAGTGGTTAATGACCTTAATCCAAAAGTCTTGGGTTCGATTACCACTCAGGATAAAATCATTGTGTGATGAGTACGATTGTTTATTCTATGTCTGGATGTAATTTAGGTAGCTATAATGTATAATGTAAAACTGTTGTACAATAACCCGAGCACCAAATCTTGAGCTTGTTTAGATAAGGCTAATTACGTTACTTAATATTTATTTTGGAAGTCGATTTTTATTTTACTGTCTCTGTGGCGCTGTGGGAGTGTATCCGACTGCTACGCAAAAGGTCGTGGGTTCGATCCCCACCCAGGATAAAACTTTGTGTGATGAGCACGATGGCTTATTCTGTGTTTGGGTGTTATTTATCTATCTATAATATACCCAGACATAGAATAAGCCATATAATCCATAATATTATTTTTTACTCTGCTTCTTTAAAATATTAGTACCTATATGTAAGCTATAGTTAGTTTACTATGCAGAAAGATGTTATTAACAAACTAATTGTATGTGTCAGGAAACAGTTCACGATAATATAACCTTATTGTTAAAAGGTTAAAAATAAAAACGTCAAATAAGGCATTACCAAAAAACAAAAAAAAATAATTCAAAATACGCACACGGAGCACTAGATAAGAGGCCATTTTGCATTAACTATTCCATTTGACTGCCTCTGTGGTGCGGTGGGAGTGTATCCGACTGCTACGCATGAGGTTGTGGGTTCGATTCCCACACAGGACACCACTTTGTGTGATCCACATATTATTGTTCCGAGTCTGGGTGTACTTTGTGTCAGTGACTTGTATGTTTGTAAAGTCCCCCGCGACACCGCCTGTACACTACAGCGGGAGTCGTCTTTTAAAGCCAAAAAAAATACTATTCAAAAATCTATACTTAATATTATAAAGCGGAAGAGTTTGTTTGTTTGTTTGTTTAAACGCGATTGAAAAATTATTTTTTTGTTGGATAGCCCATTTATCGAGGAAGGCTATAGGCTATATAACATCGCGCTACGACTAATAGGAGCGGAGCAGCGACGAGAAATGTAGCAAAAACGGGGAAAATTTACGCATACGAAGTTACGCGGGACAGCTAGTATCTTAGTTATATTCGTGCTTGTGTCGCTGTTCTTTTTCAAAAATCTAATTAATTTAGGTCTGTTCACATAATTAGCTTTCCTATGACGTCAGTGAAAGTAGATACAAGACTATGATACAAGATTTTGTTACAAAACAAAAGCTAATGTGTGAACAAACTAACATTCTGAAAATAAAATGCATTCTTATGTGATTATTCGTTCAGGAAATATGTATGACTAGCTGTCCCGCGTTGCTGCGTCTGCGTAAATTTCCCTCGTTTTTTAAACATTTCTCATTGGTGCTCCGCTCCTATTGGTCGTAGCGTGACGTTATATAGCCTATAGCCTTCCTCTATAAATGGGCTATCCAACAGTTAAAGATTTTTTCAATTCTTTTACTACTTTTCCTGAGATTATCGCGTTTAAACAAACAAACAAATAAACTCTTCAACTTTATATTATTAGTATAGATAACACACAGACACAGAATAAACCATCATGGTCATCTCACAAAGTTTTGTCCTGGGTGGGAATCGAACCCACGACCCCCGGCTTAGCAGTTAGAGTCACTAACCACTAGACCATCAGGCCAGTCGATATGAATCCAACCCTGTCCTAACAAATATCTACTACAGTTGGATCAACGTAACTAGGCCGGACTGAAGTAGGCGACAAGTGGTTGCGCAGATGCATTTTTTGGAAGTAAATGGTGGCAGGAAGCGGGGGGCGGGGGCGGGTTTTTGAGATTATTTTCGTAAATAAATTGTTTTTTCCGTGGTCCGCTTGTGACCACGGCCGGTGCAACCTGGTCGAAACGTCAAGCAATTTTAAGGTAAACAATGCGCGTTAATTCCCGTATAATAAATAGTTATAATCATGCAACGCGAAAGTTTAAGTGTTAGGATTGGATTCATTAAGTTATTTTAATGGGTAGGATTCGAACGTGCGGCGTCGTCCGTGACCTCTTCATGCCTTAACCACCTGGTCACTACTCCATATCATTTAATTAAAATTTTAAATTTCATTTTGAAACCTCTTTAATGTTGTGTTGTCAGCGGATCCCGAACTTAATAGGGTATATTATATTTGACTAAAGTCAAATCAGCCTCTTTTTAAGAAACGTCAAAAACGATTCACTCCGTACAAATTTGTATGAAATGCTAGCATATGACGTCACGTTTTTTATGGTCAAAACATTTACTTTTAGTGCTTCTTTTTATGATTAAAAATTAATAAACACGTTAAATTATAGATGAACATATTTTTTCAAAACACTTATTGGCTTTATTTTACATGGTTAGTACAAAATATTTTATTTTGATAGCAGTCAACCCAATTCAGGAGAGGGCAAAACCATTTGACTCAACTGGCCAAGTTTTGCGTCACTCTCATGACGGGGGATGGGAAGCATTTGATTCAACATAGGTACACTAGGCACTATCGCCGAAGTTGGGCAATCGCCTTAGAAAACACACCGGTCCAATGTCAAAATTCTCAAATTCCCAAAAAAAGGTCATTCCTTCGATCCTGGGGGAGCGATTGCCATAGTTGCCTATGTCTTTGTCCTTTGGAACCGCGCCCGCGTGTTGTCTTGTTATTTTTTTAAGTTTTTTTTTTTTTTTTAATTTACAGATTGCTTCGAAAGAATATCAATAGGCGAACAACTACCACCTGACGCCATCTATCGTAACGTGACTGAACTAACTACACGCGAGTGCGAGCAGATTTGCAAGCAAGACAAACAATGTCAGAGCTACGATTATGGGTAAGTGAATGTAGATGGCGCTGTTATATATTTTTATCATACTTACAGGTTTTCTGATTCTGTTTTTTTTTTATACCTGATGCTGACAAAGAGGTTTTATAAATTTAACATGTGTATCTAAAGGCATTCATTGGTAACCAGAAATGTTTAAAGATTTTTTAAGAGAGCTAGTATAGATGGAATATTTTTTAGATTTATGATTGACAATATTATTACAATAATTGCATTTTTAAAAGATTGAACATTTTTAAGTCCAGTCTCATTAACCGAACCCGACACTTCCGTATGCGATGCCGGGGCCAGAGTCGAACCATCTATCGGGACTATGTCGCTAAATCTAAAATTCTTCTATCCTTTCTTCACGCGAGTTGGTTCTCACTTGGGCCACCTAGCCGTTTATGATTGACTAGTTGTGCTCGTGACTTCGTCCGCGTGAAGTCGGAGTGCTGCTCACTCCCTATAGACGTGAGCATAATGCTAAAAGTAGCCTAAGTTACTCATTACATCTTTAGCTGTCTGACAGCTAAAGTCCTCTCAAAATCTGTCTATCTGTTTTGGAGATTAGCTGGAACAAACAGACTGACAGACACACCGACTCCAAAATGATTCTCTTTCTCCTTATTAATTATTAGCTGCTTATATAGTTTTCTATACCTGTAGTTACATTATTGCAATTTTCGTAGGGATTTCTTAATTTTTTGACAGTAAAATGAAACCTATGTTACTCTCCGATAATGTAGCTTTCTAATGGTAAAAT
This sequence comes from Herminia tarsipennalis, assembly GCA_945859575.2. Lineage (NCBI taxonomy): Eukaryota > Metazoa > Arthropoda > Insecta > Lepidoptera > Erebidae > Herminia > Herminia tarsipennalis. The sequence continues at coordinate 3,288,042 of OX243859.2, forward strand.
AGTTTTCGAAATCGGTCCAGTAGTTTTTAAATTTATTCCCTGCATTCAAAAATACAAATCTTTTCTTTTTATAATATTAGTGTAGAGTAAAGATAAAAAATTGTGAACACTTTGTGTGATCTTCAAATTCATGTTCTGAATCTAGGGTTGCTTTGAGTCCTAAAGTCCCCTGTGTTCCAGGAATGTATTGGTCTTTAAAGGCTTACCATAAACACTTTTTTATTCCAGCGTCGGCGCCAAAGGCAACGCAACATGTAACCTAGGCAACTCCAGTGAAAAGGAAATCAAAGACAAAGTTATGCTCCATCGCAATCCAGACTACGATGTCTACGTCCGTCGCTTCCAATGCGAACAGTCTCCCCCCTCCCCAATGCCCCAATTTGACGAACTTGAAGACCCATCTTCAGACAGACCAGTTCACAGGCCAGTCCATCGACCAGTCGACGAAAAACCATTTACTGATGACTACTTAGTTTCCACGGATTTAGCATCATACGGAGTCCAAAGACCTGTTTACAAACCTCAATATGACGAAAAACCTGATGATTACACCAATCCCAAACCTGATTTTGATTCCGGTCCAAGTTATGGGGCTCATAAACCACAAGAAGACTCATATAGACCTCAAAAACCATTAGAAAAACCATCTTATGGCGGAAGACCTGATCCATACGATGTCCTCCATCTTCATGACCCTTATAGACCTGATCAAAGACCTGGATATCCTGCCAATGATTACGATAGACCTCCTAAAAGACCCTATGTACCAGAGAAGCCTCAATACCAGTACTTCACTAGACCAAAACCGAAACCTCAAGAAGACGCAAATTATGCGAAACCTGGTTATAACAGGCCAAATTATGACGATCCTGGCTATTTGAACCCTACCAGGCCATATGATCGTCCTAGACCAGTAACTAGTGGTCAATATGCAAGTGGTTATGGTCAAAATATTCCATATGATGATAATAATTATATCCATGTCCAAATTCTGGATCCAATCAGGCCATATGATAGGCCGAGGCCTTCTGATCAGGGAATTTATGGCTACGGAAGTTATTCTTCTCAGAATTCCTATTCTCAATCTCAAAGTAGTCATTCTCAATCTCAGTATTACGGAGGTCCTCAGAATGGATATGGCTTAGCTCCGGTCAAACCAAATAGACCTCATGGTTTCGATGTGCCATATCCAAGTCATTTAAATAATAATTATGGTCTGAAACCAACATATAACCAAGGGTCTTATCAAAATCAGTTCAGTAATCAAGCAGGTTATGGTAATCAATATTACGGCAGTCCCCAAAAGCCTAGTAATGACTATTATAGGCCCTATGGTGATTATAACAGACCAAATCAAGATTCTTATGGTCAAAATGATGGAAACCAAGGAAGTTATGGCAATAATCAAAGCTCCTTTGGAAATAATCAAGGCAGTAGCTATGGTGGTAGTAAGCCATCATATGAAAATGATAAACCTAGTTATGGTAATGATAAGCCTTCGTATGGTAATGACCAAGGATCGTATACGGGCAGTAAACCTTCATATGGGAATGATGAAGGATCCTATAGTGGTAACAAACCATTAAACAACGACCGACCGTCTTACGGAAACGACCAGGCTTCATACGGAGGAAATAACTACGAAAACGACAGACCTGGGTATGGTAATGATAAGCCTTCATACGGCAATGATAAACCATCATATGGGAATGACCAGCCTTCTTATGGCAATAATAAGCCCTCATACGGTAATGATCGTCCTTCATATGGAAATGATAAACCATCATATAATGATGAAAGACCATCCTATGGAAGTAACAAACCAGCTTACGACAAAGATCCACCGTCATATGGAAATAATAAACCTGGTTACGGTAATGATCGTCCTTCATACGGTAATGAGAAACCGTTATATGATAAAGATCCGCCTTACGGAGGTCACAAACCAACTTATGGAGATGACCAGCCTTCTTATGGTGGAAACAAACCTTCATACGGGAATGATCATCCAACCTATGGCAATAATAAGCCAACATATGGTAATGACAGGCCTCAATATAGCCAAGATCCATACGGTAATTCAGGCTATGGCAGTAGTCAGTATTATGGAAGTAGTCATTCTTCACAAAGCAGTAGTCATCATTCATATGGTCAAGAAACTTATGGTGTTAATGATTTTGGTGGTTATGGTGGTCAGAATGATTTTAATAAACCATATGGTGGTAACAGACCATTACAAGATACACCATCATATGGTGGAAATCGTCCATTACAAGACAGACCTACATACGGTAACCGCCCGTCTCAAGATCAAGCAAATTATTCCGAAAAACCACAAAAACCAAAACCAACTTACGGACAAAATGATGAAGTTGAAACCGGTCCCGGATATGACGAAAATCGACCTGATAGTGTCAAACCAGATGATAGTAATGATGCTGGTTATGGAAATGATAAATTGAATAAGCCGGGAGTCAAACCTGTATACGAATACGAGTTAGAAAAGCCTTTGAATGCGCCTAGTTATATTGCTAGGCCTGGAGGTGAAGTGATTACATCTAGACCGATGACTGTTGGTGATTTTGGAAGTGCGGGGTTTAGAAAAAATATCGGAAAACCTGCTTCTTATGAAGGTGAGTGAATTTTGTTTTTATATACACATAGGATTACTGCTATTTGACTGCCTCTGTGGCGTGCTGGGACTGTGTCCGACTTTTACACAAGAGGTCGTGGGTTCGGTTCCCACACTAGACACCACTTTGTGTAATCCACAAATTGTTATTCCGAGTCTGGGTGTACTTTGTGTCAGTGACTTGTATGTTTGTAAAGTCCCCCGCGACACAGGGTTTGTACTCTACTGGTGGAGTCGTCTTACAAAAAAAAAACATTAACTAACCAGCGCAACTTGGTATGCGTCATTTTCTGCTATAGTTGTATCATTTTTCATTGATGTTTGCTCCTATTGGTCGTGGCGTGATGTTATTTATAGCCTATGACACTCACAAATAACGTACCTTCCTATTGGTAAAAGAATTTTCTAAATCAGTTCAGTAGATCCAGAGATTACCCCCTACAACAACACGAACTGTGAGTTTATGATGTTGTAGGTATTCTGGAATTTACCTCTTTATAAAATTTGTATAGATTCTAATCTTTGCCCGCATTTTTGCCTTCGTGTACTACGCGTTTCAAATGAGTTGATAACTGTCATGATTAGGTATAGTATAGTACGTATATGTATAAATATGACATTTTATTTTGGTCATTTTCCTTTCTGTTTGTGAAAATAGATAGATATTTGTATTAAGTGTTATAATAGAAACACAGGTTTATATTTAATCTAGTCGAGATATGGCTATCTTGTAATTGATTAGGCTCACCTACTATTTGTAACTTAAAATACAGCTCAATATATTTTCTAATTTTCTTTTAAGGCTTAATACTTTTATTATATCATCAGGTTGTGGGTTCGATTCCCACTCAGGACAGACCTTTATGTGAGCAGCACAATAGTTTATTCTGTGTCTGGGTGTAATTTATTTATAATAAATATATATTTATAAATACATAATATACATATTAAGTATGTTTATCAGTTGTCTGGTTGCCATAGTACAGGCTCTGCCTAGTTTGGGATCAAATGACCGAGTGTGGGTTGTCGTAAGATGTTATTAATTAGATGTTATATATTTACTGCCATTGTATGTTTTTTGTGTGTTAAAGTTTTTCTTAATAAATATTATTATTATTATTATTATGACTCTTTGATTCGCATTACAACTGCACATTAGTATTACACAGAAGTACCTACCTAGTTTTATGAACTATACATAAGCTAAGCACTGTATTATAGGTACTAATTAGTATTATAGATATGTTTTAGTTTAAAAATATATCACGCCTGACTGAAAGACCACAAAAGTATAGAATATTCTTATATTTTGCCTATTTACTTATTTATGTTAGGTGTTTATTAAATAATAAGAAATACTAATAATATTATATTACAAAAAAATGTTAGGTACATAGTTCAAAGAAAATAAATATTACGTCCGTTCCATTACCATACACATTCGTACTTTACCCGACTTGGGAGTTTTTGTTGCTAGCGGTACAATATTGACAAGTACAGAGTGAAGTTGACGCGGTCGCGATTATCTTCTCATTTGAAACGCATTATATTATATTATATTATATTAGTTATAGTGAATAATTATTTTAGAATATCAAAAACAAATTAAACATTTGAAGTTGGTGCCATGAAATAGTAGTCTTTATGTTTTATTCGGCACCAACTTCAAAATGTTTAATTTGTTTTTGTTATTCTAGGTATATTATTTTTTGCTTTTTAGTTGCCTTGTATTTATTTTTGAAGTCGGTAATATTTTTTGTTAAAAAGTTTTTATTTCTCACTTTTTAGTGGGTTGGTTTGTAATTCACATAAGTTACAATAGGCTTATGTCATCTGCTCAAATCCTTTTACGAAATATTGCTTGCCCCGATGCAGGGCCGTTAATTGTTGAGGAGTTCACTATCAGCTTTATTACATTATATAATAGTAGTATATCGAGATTAAAGTGCTACTCAATATCATATTAAAGTACTTAATTGAATCGCAAACTGTGAAATATTGAATAGGTCTGCTCGTAATTTTTGGTCTTCATCATCAGTTCCACTTCACCAATTGGTGTTTTTTAAGAGTAAATGTACGAATCACTATGAAATATACCTAAATCACTGTAGGTGTTCTTTTAATATTTTAAGAGTTCCCTCGATTTCTCCAGGATCCCATCATCAGATCGTGATCTGGGGACAATGAGACCAACTTGGAAGTATACCCTTTCAAACACAAAAATAATTTTTCAAATCGGTCCAGCCGTCTTTGCGTAATCGGTGAACAAACATACAAAAAAAAAAAAATACAGACGAATTGAGAACCTCCTCCTTTTTGAAGTCGGTTGAAAATGAATCAAAAACAGCACTGTACTTACCTAATTTTGTTCATGGGGCCAACGATGAGCGCCGTTCCGTAGTTTTACCTGAATGCGTCAGAAAAGAGTTCCATGTTACGAGTGTATATATGGAATGTATATATAAGATCCGGTCTAAGAAATATATACCCTGATCTGTTATTTGATTCTCATAAATACTATAATGTTAATATTGTCTAGATTGATATATCGCAATTGGGTTGCATAGCTAAAAACGTGGTAATGTTGAAAATTGCTTATGTGGTGCGGTGGGAGTGTGTCCGACTGCTACGCGTGGGTTTGATTCCCACACGGGACACAACTTTGTGTGATCCACAAATTGTTGTTCCGAGTCTGCGTGTACTTTTTGTCCGTGACTTGTATGTTTGTAAAGTCCCCCGCGACACAGGGCTTGTACCCTAATGCGGGAATCGTCTTTTTATAAAAAAAAAAAAAAAAATTCCTTATTCAACAGTATTAGTAAACAAATCATTAAATAAAAAAAAAACAGTTAAATGCAAGTCATGTTTGTTCACCGGTGGGATGTGGTAAAGTAGTGATGTGGTGTACAAACTAGTTTTTTACAATTTAATGGGTTTGCAGTTTTTTACTTTATTTGTGTTTTAATCTTTTGATTACCTCTGTGGCGCGGTGGTAGAGTATCCGACTGCTACGCAAGAGGTCGTGGGTTCGATCCCCACCCAGGATACAACTTTGTGTGATGAACACGATGGTTTATTCTGTGTCTGGGTGTTAGAAATATACAAGTATGTTTATCAGATGTCTGGTTGCCATAGTACAAGCTCTGCTTAGTTTTGAATCAGATTGGGTTTTGGTGAGCTGTCCCCAAGATATTATATTAAGTATTATATTAATCATTGCTTTTCGGAAAATTTAATGATTCTAGATCAACAGGAAGTATCCTTTAGGTTTTGATACACCTTATTACCATAACTCTAAGATAGGCAACCCATTTGTGATATATCAATCTAGTCAATATTTTTCATATAAAGTTTGTTAGGATCAATTAACACATGAGCGTGTTACAATCAATATTCCAAAACACATCTACATAGTAGATATCAATATCCAACACATGAATTGATCATATATATGGCTATTTACATAGCCATATAGCCCCGTATCTAACAAGCGTATATATTTGAGCGTATATATTTCTTAGACTGAATCTTGTACTGTTGTAGAAATGAGTTCTGTTTTTATGAAATGTTTATTTGGAAATTATAAATTGGTGACATTAGCATTAGGTTATACAAGCTTTTAGCAGCTTTGTGTATTTAACATATTTACTTTTATTTTTACTACTTTTGTTAGCGTAATGGGTGTATCTCAAATTTCTTTTAATTTTACTTGATGCTTTAATTCCTTTAGTTAACCAATTTGGTGCATAATTATTTGATTTAAGTTTATATAGCTGAGTTGGGAAGCAAAGGTCATAAAGTAAGCAAAACATCTTCCACAAAAACATCACTCCATGAGAGCGATTGCAATGCATTTCTGAATTTAATTTGATGATCTATGCTATAATTTCGCCTAGTTATGAAAATAGGTTTCTTCATTACCTCCCTTTTTAAAGTTTTAAAGCTTAATGTTTGGCATGTATTATGGTCTGATAGATTATATTCATGTACTGAACCAATAGAATCTTTAATATTGCTAATGATCTGGTCTATACAGGCCCGTTGACGTGTAGGTTTATCTATGTGTAGTTGTAGATTGTAGATTAGATAAGTGTGAGGTTTATTAGATCTTCGGAACTTTTGCTGTTTTTCAATATGTCCACATTAAAGTCACCGCATAGGATAATTTGTTTTTCTTTTCTTATAGTAAGTTTATGTGAAAGAATATTTAAATTATCAAAAAACAGAGAAAGAGGAGAATTGGGTATTCTATAAATACAAATAACCAAACATTTATTGGTAGGAATTTCGATTCCACAACACTCAAAACATTTTTCTATCCCTTTAGCTTCACAAAGTTTAATCACTTCATATTCTAGTGAATTTTGCAATAATATACACACACATCTACGCCTTTCTTTAGCCCGACAGAAAGATGAAACTAATTTGTAATTTTAGATTTTTATGTTAGACTGCTCGTCTTTTTTAACGAAAGTTTCAGTAAGACATACAATTGTTATTTTTCTACCACTTTCCATGAATTCATTGAGACATATTTCTAACATTTCTGTTTTGTTCAATAAAGCTGCTATATTTTGGTGGAGTAATGTTACAGTATATTTTCTGTACACTATCTTTTTCTGTATTTATTAAAAAAGGTTGAGAAATGGTCATATTTGGTCGAGCATTGTTTAAAGTACACAGTTTTGAAAAGTAGTCCAACATTGATGTCTGTTTAAGTTTTGAATCATGTAGTTATAGTTGATTGCTCATGGTTTGATAAGATACGACCTTTTGTTGCTTATTATTTAGGGTTGGTCTTTTCGAACACGTATTGTACATAGCCAAATATTTATTCTTATAATCTATGGTATCTATAAATAGGTTTAGTTTTCTACACGTGTGATACATATTATTATTATAAGAATGGAATACATTTAGAAAATAACAGTTTGAAAAATTATTTGCAGTCAATTTTATCATATTGTTCAACAGTCTCTCGTTTAAATATTTGTTTTTACAAACGTTTAAAATAATTACGGTGTTATTAAATAGCCTTTTTAAGATCACCGACAATTCAATTTGTAATTTTATAGGAGTTTTATCATTTTCCCCTATACCTAAGATAATTATGTCACATTTGTTTATTTTTAAATTTTCACAACATTTTATTATCTCATTAGTAGTAGCAAATGGTTTAGTGTGAGCAAAAATAATGTAGGATTTGTACTTGTTGTTTTCTCTGGACTCGATAAGGTTAGCTGCCAATCCCAAGCATTGCTGACTGCCAAATATTAGTACGTCCTTTATTTTCAATATTTTCACATGTAGGAGGTTCCCTCCGAATATCTGAAGTGGTGCTCGTGTAATGAGTATACCTTATTTTTTGTGTAGAGTCTGTTTCCAATTGATTGGGTTTTTTGATAGGATCAGGCGATACAACCGATGATTTAAGGATAGGAGATTCCATGATATCATTGAAATCTATTCGCCGTTTGGTTATACTGCTTTTCTTAGGAATTTTCTTCAAAACTTTTTTGTTTGAAGAACAGATTTCTGTAAATTGTTGAATTTTTGTCTGTTGTTCCTTCAACATTTTCTGGAGATTTGTATTTTCCAATAACAAATTTTGTACTTCTTCATCTGCACTTTCTAGTTGACATTTTAGTGTGTTAATGGTATCTTTCTGGCGAGATATAATTTCGTCATAATCAAGTGTTGACAAAGCAGGCAAACTGCGATTTAAATTTGAAGGATTGGACGACAAACGACTATCAACTTGTTTATCGTAACTATAGTTCAAATTTGTCTTTTTTCGAAATGTAATATTTTCGTTCTGCATATTTTTTTTTTATTTTTTTATAATACACACATCAAAAGTGTCTAGGGATCAACATATATTTTTGCAATAACTTTTCTCCTGATTGATTTTTTTTTTTTATTTCTTTAAGGATTCATCAAATAAAGTGTTTTCGTTTGTCACAATAACGATAAACCAAGTCACCTTTGCATTAATAAAGAAATTTGCCATTTTCCTAATAAAGGGATTTTTGACATTTGAACCACTAACATTAAAGTTCGAAAAAAAGACTGAAATAACAGTTTTCTTTAAAATTTTATTGGGTAACTTAAACAATTAATAATCCGTGTTTCTACCGCGAACACTAACAACACAAGAACATCGGTTTGGCATACTCAAAATGAGTTCATCCAAATCACGCTGTGGAATGGCCGCCCATGTTCGTTGCAACAACAAAAAAAGGTCTTCTTGCGACTGGATACCCTCCATATTCGGCAGAGCTCTTCTCTGTAGCATATCCCATGCATGCTCAATCGGGTTCAAGTCTGGCGACTGAGCAGGCCAGGGCAGGACATTGATGTTAGCTGCGGCGAGAGTCTGTCTTACAACTCTTGCGGTGTGCGGTCGTGCATTATCATGCATTAACTGAAATAAGGGACCGATTTGCACTTGTAGAGGAACGATGACGTCTGATACAATCGTCTCAGCATAAATTTGAGCGTTGAGGTTGCCTCTGATCCAAATCAACTCAGTTCTTCCGCCGATCCAAATACCCGCCCATACCATGATGGTTCCACCACTATAAGGATGGACTTCCTGGCAGGATTTTAATCGCTGTTGGCGTCCAGGGGTTCTCCAGTGTCGTATACGTCTTGTATCCGGTCTCATACCAAAACGAGACTCATCAGAAAAGCACACGAAACGCCATTGTTCTTCTGCCCAATTTCTGTGTTCAAGAGCCCATTGATATCGAATCCTACGATTGTGCATTGCTATAGGTGGTACCCGTAGCGGTCTTCGGGAATGAAGGTTCACTTCATGCAAGCGGTTTCTGACTGTTTGGTCGCTAATTAAGTTCCCTGAAGAGTGATGAAGCCTCACGGCTAACATCATGGCGGTTATTGTTGGACCTCTTCGAGTTAAGATTTGAATGTATCGGTCTTGTCTCCGTGTGGTGCAGCGATACCGTCCTCCATGGCGCTCAGCCACGGTACCAGTGCTTCGGTAACGTGTCCAAAGTCGACTGATAACACTCTGACTTGTATTCAGAGCTAAAGCCACAGTACGTTGCCGGGAACCAGCTTCTATCATTCCCACGGCTCTGAGCATTTCTTCCCTGCTTAAATGACGTCGCCGCTCCATAATAACGTTGGTTTTAATCAGTAGTAGGGAAACAGTAGCACTAATAATGTCTTCAATGCGTTGTATGTTTTTATAGGGAAAATATTGACAGCTGATTTTCATCTTTTACTCGAATTTGATTCACAGTTCCTGATTCAAATTATGAAATGCACCAAAAAGGATCCATATAAATTTATAAAATCATAAATTTATTACAAAGCCACATCTCAATCTCAAGAAATCCGCATAAAAATGCTTGATCCCTAGACACTTTTGATGTGTGTATTTATTTTTATTGTACCTTTATTTTTCAAACTAGTTGTGACAATGTAGTTGCTTTCTCAATACAAAAAGAACTAAAGTTACCGACGTGCTTAACTTATAAGCACGCTGAAGTGGCAATACGCTGGCCATTTCTGCCGCTGGAGCAAACGAGTCCTAGAGTGGAGAACGCCACTCGGTAACGCCCCAGCCACATTAACCAACGACCTAAAGAATGTCGAAACATCGGATGTTGTGGTGAAAGTTAGGAGAGGCCTATGTCCAGCAGTGGACCGATACAGACTAATGATGACACATCGTATTTTGCGTGAATCCCTTGACTTGTTAATGTTGGCTCCAGTGCGCGTAAGCTGGATAGATATATATGTGTATACTAGCTTCAAACATTATACCTATAAGCACTATATGGAAATAACATTTTTCCACTCTACTGTCTGCATCTGAAAAAAATGTATTGCTTGTTGTCAATAATAGGAATGTTGACTGTCAAGCAAATCAGTCTCTTTTTATGAAATGTCAAAACTACAAGCTCTATAGAAATGCGTATGGAATAACAACATATGACGTCATATGTTCCTATCGTCAAATCATTACTTTTAGTATTCGTTTTCATGGTTTTAAATTAAAAAAACATGTTAAATTGTGGAAAACACTTATTTTCAAAGCATTTTAAGACCTACTTTTGTATAATTTGTATAAAATAATATTTTTTTCTAGTCGTCAACTACCCAATTATTTTATTAAATTAAAAGTTGTTTTTTTTATCTGTACTACATGGCATGAAACACGAGCCGCCATCGTGTTACTAATATAGGCCCAACCCAATTCTGTCACTCATGCCACAGAATAAGTAATAGTACTACGCTCCTGTCTCTAAAACTGTTAGTGAAAAAAAATGCGCATAGATAGTGGCACCATCTAGTGTTCTCGGAATATAAATAATGGTTTCGTTGCCTTATAAGTCAGCATAGATGGCATTACTGACACTGTTTTTGACGCCGACATAACACTAATCTGATTAGTCTACACCGATGTTGGCAGACAGCTTTTCGCAGAAATAGATTTTTTTAAAATTTTAATGTAATTTTAGAGCAGGAAAATGTGTTTTTTTATGCCGAAATAATTGATTTTGTGCCTGTTTATTAGAGAAACCAACATTTTAAACTATTATTCTAAATAAAGTAGAATACCCTATTGTGTATACCTACTTACTTTTAATCATACGCGTCTTTATTATGGTAATCACGCTGGAAGATTACATTATTAACATTTCATCATCGATCTAAGGATGATCACTAAACCATTACATAACCAAAAGAACTGAATTTTGCTAAAAATCGATTCAAAATTGTTTAGATTATTATATTTTTGGAAATTTATTTATGTAAGAAAATGTTTACAAAGAGAACAGTTAACGGTTTCATAGCAAACAAGTAATAAATAATCATTTTCTCAATTAATTTTCGTTTTTTATCAATATACATGTATAACACTAGCTGACCCACGCAACTTCGTCTGAATAAATTTTCCCCGTTTTTGCAACATTTTTCATTGCTATTGAAGGTTATAGCTTATAACCTTCCTCGATAAATGGGCTATCCAACAGTAAAAAAAAAAAAAAACCCCGGTTTTTTAATTCGGACCAGTAGTTCCTGAGACTACCGCGTTCAAACAAACAAACAAACTCTTCAGCTTTATAGATGGTACAGAACCCTTCGCGCGAGTCCGACCCGCACTTGACCGGTTTTATATAAAACAAATCTCAAACTCTACTTACTCTAATCACTGCTAATAACATACAAATAAATGCTTAAAAACACAAACCTCATCTTTTTTTCCTCTCAACTTAAAAAGGAAATCAATTACTTCCAAAATGACAAATCCACCACATTAAAACCATACAACAACTTAACAGTTGTTAAAAACAATTGTTAGAATTACACGGCAGATCGACACAGCAATAATCTTCCGTGTTCCTTTATAATAGTTAGAATTAATTGCTTATTGTTACAACCGTATGAATGTAATCAAATTGCCAAATGTTTCATTGTTATTTGCAATAAAATGTTGAGAAGGAATGGGAGGAAATTGTTAGTTGTTTCTTTTTTGTTACTTTACTAGCAACTCGCCCCCGGCATCGCTTGAGATTTTACACAAAAATACTCGTATCAATGTAATTCGTGACCTTTTCGATCGATTTTACATAAAGAAAACTGGAATAAACCTAGATTTTTTTTAGTTTCATTAATGGCAATCTAGCCTATTTAAAGGCTAATTTCTGCCAGGTATTTATTGTACCGATTTTTTAGGGTTCCGTAGCCAAATTGCAAAAAACGTAACCCTTATAGTTTCGTTATGTCCGACTGTCTGCCTGTCCGTCCGTATGTGACATACGGACGGACAGGCATTTTACTCAGATACTCCTTAATGAATATTGATGAAATTTGCTGAAAAGTTGTCTTATAGTGGCCGCTACTTAGTTTGATAGCTAAATAATAAAAATAAATATTTTTAGGGGGGCACTCCATACATGTAACAGTTTTTTTTTTCGGCTAACATCAACGTGTGGCACATCAATCGACAGGTCTTTTAAAAACATTTTAAGGTTTCTAATAAACTTTTTTGATTGAGTAAATATTTTTGGAAATAATCGCTCCGAAAGTTGCATAAATTGTGTCCCTTAACTTTTGAACCTTGTGACCAAAAAATATGAAAAAAATCATAAAGGCAGCACTTAACAAATACTTATTTCGGACATATCGGATATACCGTTATAGGTGAAAAACTGCTTTTCTCAACAAAAGGGCGTAAGTGCCATGAATATACGCTCTTCTGCTGATGAAATTATTTAAGGCTGCGGAACCCTACACTGAGCATGGTCCCATATGCTCTTGCCTTTTTTTACATGCATTTTTACAACTCAACCTAGTTCTCTTTAGAAACATCAAACACAACTCGCTCCATACAAGTTTGTACAAAATACAATCATGTCACGTCACGTCACGTTTTATATGGTCAAATTATTTACTTTTAGTATTTCTTTTTTTGATTAAAAAATAATGATCACGTAAAAATATAGATGAGCATATTTTTTCAGGACATTTTGTGACATATTTTTTCACGGTTAGTTTAAAATGTTTTATTTTGATTGTAGACAAATATCCAATTATGGATATCTACAGTAAAAAAAAGATTTTTTTTTTTTTTTTATACACCTGCGATCAGTCGCTTAGACTATAATCAGGTAAGTTGCAAGAGGTTGTGGTTTGGCGAGACAGAGCCACAGCTCTATCTCCCCTTAGTAAAGAAGCACATCGGCTCTCTTGAGTCTTCTGATCGGGTTTGGTTGCAAGAGCATACTGGATAATGGGTTCGGGTGAATTATTAAGCGGTCCTTGTAGTTGGCTGAATATCGTTTTACTTCGTCCGAGATATGTGGAATTCCAGATACTTATAGATTTCTGAATTGCGAGCATACCAGGGCGCTGATGAAAGGACCCTTAAAATACTGTTTTGAGCTCTTTGAAGACACATAATGTTGGATTTGCTTGCTGTCGACCACAGTTGGATGCCATATGTCCAGATCGGTTTAATTATGGAGCAATATATCCTTAGCTTGTTGGACAGAGATAAGGCAGACTGTCTACCGAGGAGCCAGAGTAGGTTTTTAAATCTCAGGTTGATTTCGTTGCGCTTCGTTTTTATGTGGTCTTTCCATGTCATCCTTCGGTCCAAGTGAAATCCCAGGTACTTAACGCAGGTTGATTGCGGTAATGCATAAGGGCCTAGGTTGACCGGAGGACAAGTTTCACGCCTTAGTGTAAAGGTGATGTGGTGAGACTTTGGTGCACTTGCCTTTATGCGCCACTTGGTCAGCCAAGCATTGGTGACATTAAGCTGAGTTTGCAGCAATCTGCTGGCTTCGTTAGGATCATGGTTACAACTAAGGAAGGCCGGATCATCTGCAAAAGTTGCTACGGCTGTTTCAGATGACTGGGGTAGGTCACTAGTAAAAATATTGTACAGTACCGGACCAAGTACGGAGCCCTGGGGTACTCCCGCTCTGGAGCTAAGAACAGAAGATCTGGCGTCACGGAGCTTAACTTGGAACTTTCTGTCATTAAGATAGGAGTCCATTAGCAAGTAATAGGAGTGTGGAAGGTACTTTTTGATTTTACAGAGCAGTCCTTTATGCCACACCCTGTCAAAGGCCTGTTGTACGTCTAGGAAAGCAGCCGAACAGTATTCTTTATTTTCCAAACATTGTCTTATTGTACGATAGACTCTGTGTACCTGTTCTACAGTGGAATGGTGCTTCCGGAAACCAAATTGGTGGTCAGGTATTACATGGTTCATATCTAGGCATGGAGATAATCTTGCCAGGATGATCCTTTCCCACAATTTTGACATCACTGGCGTCAGGCTAATAGGGCGATACGATGAAATTTCGTTAGGCGGCTTACCAGGCTTATGGATCATAACAATTTGAGATGTTTTCCAGAGTCCAGGTACGTGTGAGGTTCTAAGTGTGGCATTAACAAGAGTGGCCAAAAAGACAATGCACTTCTTGGGTAGCTCCTTCAGTAACCGTGGGGTAATAAGGTCAAATCCAGGTGCCTTATTACGATCCATTTTGGCTATTTCTCTAGCCACCTCCCTTGGTGAAGTAGGTTTCAACGGCAGGCAAAGTTGCAAGTCTTGATTAAGGACTTCATCGATTTCTGGATCTTCAGGGCCATCTGTATCATTAGGTTTGAACACACTGGCGAGATATGTAGCAAAAACCTGAGATTTTTCTTGGTCGGTTCTTGCCCATGTGTTACTGTATCTGATAGGCGGAAAGCACTGTTGCGGCTATGGGAGGTACTTGGTTGCCTTCCAGAGGTTGTAGGGCCCGATTGCATTTGGAGACATGTTCGTTAGTCTCTGCTTGATCGATTCATTCGTAGTGTAAGCCAGGAGATCTTTTAGTTCCTTAATTGCTCTGTTTAGCCTGGTTTTATCCGCGCTCCCATGGGTCATCTGCCAAATTCTGCGAAGGCGTCGTTTTTCGGCGATTTTTTCCTTAACTACAAGGGGGACTGGTGCCCTGTGAGACGGATCCTTCAGCTCAGGGGTACTAGACCAAGCCGCCACCTGAATCATATTTGTGATATAGAGACACGCGTCTTCTACTTCCTCCTTAGTTTTAAGTGGGATTTTAAGGTTGACGTTTGATTCCAAGAATTCCCGAAAAGATTGCCAATCTGTTTTATAATTTTGGAGATAGTCGGTATGTGTATTACGGGGTATGGCCCCTGGACTAACCATTAATAAGACAGGCGAGTGGTCAGAGCTGCCATCAAGACTTGACTGTATGAGAGTGTTCTGTTTGCTGATACCCTTTGTGATAAAGAAGTCCAAGAGATCTGGTGTTTTATTTCTGTCTGTGGGCCAGTAAGTAGGCTCCCCAGTTGATATAGCCAATAGGTGATTGGCATCAACACTCTTTTTTAGTTCTCGGCCTCTAGTAACTGTTAGTCTTGATCCCCAATATGAGTGTTTGGAGTTCCAATCACCGCCAGCAATAAACCGGTTGCCCAATGACACAAAAAAGTCAGTAAACATTTTTTCTTTTATTCTGTAGCGTGGTGGACAATATATCGCAGAGAGATTAAGAGGTCTAGAACGATCTTCCACCCTTACGGTTGTAGCTTGGAGATAGGGGGCCGTAGTTGGTTCCAACAGGCAGTGCTTTACGCTGTTTTTGATCACTATTGCAGTACCAGCATGGGCTCCACCATCGGGATGGCATGTAAGATACACAGAATATCCTGGAATGCATATTCGGCTTCTTGATGTAGTGTACGATTCAGAAATTAGGCAAACGTCAAGCTTGTTGGTTTTGAAGAGCATCTCTAGTTCGTTTTTATTAGGGGCTAGGCCATTTATGTTCCAAGTGGCAATGTGTAGAGATATCATTTTGATAGGTTAGAGACCAGAGTAGTGATAAGACTCACTAAGGAGCCTATTTGTTGTATTAGGAGATCCATTTTCTCGTTTTGTTTGATTAGGATATCTTCCAGTTTGTTGTAGGATTGTTGGTCTGATTGGGCATTCTTCCCATCGACAGCTTCAGCGTATGTGCGTTTGTGAGTTGGTCTTTCGGTTCCTTCGGTT
Organism: Herminia tarsipennalis; assembly: GCA_945859575.2. Lineage (NCBI taxonomy): Eukaryota > Metazoa > Arthropoda > Insecta > Lepidoptera > Erebidae > Herminia > Herminia tarsipennalis. The sequence continues at coordinate 3,304,235 of OX243859.2, forward strand.
ACTGTCGTGGTGGTGTGGAGTGGGTTAGTTGGCAGAGCTGTAGATTTTGGAGTGGGTTGAATTACTCTTGGGGTTGTGTTTTTGTTTCTACGAGCAAGAATTTCTTTGTATATTTCACAACCCTTGTAGTTAGCCGGGTGGTCGCACAAGCAGAGAGCGCATTTGGCAGGTGTGTTTCTGTCTTTCTTTTTGCACTCCGAGGTTTTGTGGGCTTCCGCACATTTTACGCACCTATATGGCCGCATACAGTTATTCTTTGAGTGCCCGTATCGCTGACAGCGTTGGCATTGAACAATACTTTTGGATTTTCGAGGATCCTCTATCTTAACCTTTTGGTTAAAAATGTAGATAATATTTTTGACTGCAGGGTTATTGACACTGGGTTCAATGTTCACAAAGAAGGTCGAGGTGGGTTTCTTGTCGGGTCCATATCGTGCGTTGATGATTTCACCTTTAATTTTATTGTTAGTTGCCTCAATGGCTTCTGATATCGCTTCGTGGGGAGTGCTATGATGGAGGTCTTTTATGACAATGCGATAGCATTTGCTGTCCTTAGGGGTAAATGTGTGTCCTATGAGACCGTTTGCTCTTATAACCGTTATGATTTTCTTATACTCCTCAGCAGTGTTGACAAGAATATGGAGTAGATATTTGTTAATTAGCTTCAATTTAAACTCTTCTTTGCTGCTAACGGTTTGGAGTAGCTTTGATAGCTCAGTAACATCCTCTATGCCATTAAGAACGAAAAAAAAGATGAAAACATAATTTTTCGACCTCACTGTATCTGGCAATTGAAGGTATTTTTAACACGCTTTTATTAGCTTCACTTGTAACTAACTATGTGTGTAAGAAAATCTTGGAATCTTAATTCGACCCACTTCCCGATTTTCGATTAGGATGAAATTTTGCACACGCTCTGAGTTCTGATGACAATACATGACTAGCTAAGAAACGTCATTACAAATCTAATATGGCGGCCTCCCCAAGATGGCTGACTGGCTGTTTGAAATTCACCCCTATGATATGGGTATCAAATGAAAGGGTTTGCTGTCAGGAATACGAAAAAAATAGTCACGTGACTTAAATACAATATGAGTTGTAAAAATGGCGGCAAACTAACCAGCCATTATTTTTACAGCTCCGAGTTTACTTGTAAAAAATGATTTGAATACGTGATATTTTAATAAGAACGAGACTTTGTGCTTATAATAAGCGCATAAATACTTGACACTGGCAGAAATTAGCTGTTAAAACGGCTAGATTGCCAAAAACCGAAAGAAGAAGAAGAGAAGAAATCCAATATGGCGGACGTCCAAGATGGCGTTGTAATTTTTAGTGCGTGCTAAAAGCGTGTTTTTTAGTTTTTTAAACTATTTTTATATTAAAATATTAACGCTTTCGACCGATATTGCCCGACGTTGCTGTCACAGTTAGTCCTGAAAATTTGAAAATATGAGTTCTCAATTTAAAGTTATTCAAAATTAGTAACTGGTCAAGTTAGGTTACAGTTAAGTCAAGTTTATATATTTTGATATACACTGGGGCTAATTAAAGTCCAGAATTGATTATATAAAATTTATATCGTTCATACAGTAACAAGGTAGACGGTATAACGACAATGACATTTAATTTAATGTAATTGTTACATTTATTAATTTTCTAATATAATTTCTATAATTTTATTAATAGAAATATACCTACCTAAATATATGTACATTTGCATGCTGTTAAGCTAATCATGGTGATTCATATGTAACCAAGTTATAATTAACTAAGTAGCTGTCCCGCGCAACTTCGTATGCGTCAATTTTCCCCGTTTTTGCAATATTTTTCATTACTGCTCCGGTCCTATTGGTCGTAGCGTGATGTTATATAGCCTTCCTCGGTAAATGGCCTACCCAACAGGAAAAGAATAAAGCTGAAGAGTTTGTTTGAAAGCGGTAATTTTAGGAACTACTGATCCGAATTGAAAAATTCTTTCACTGTTAGATAGCCCATTTATCGAGGGAGGCTATAGGCTATATAACATCACGCTACAACATATAGGAGCGGAGTAATGAGAAATGTTGCAAAAACGGGAAAAATTTACGCATACGTAGTTGCGCTGGACAGCTAGTCACTACATAGTAAGTAGGTATTAAACAAAGTCGCTTTCTTTCCCTATATCCCTATGTATGCTTAAATCTTTAAAACTACGCAACGGATTTTGATGCGTTTTTTTTAATAGATAGAGTGATTAAAGAGGAAGGTTTATATGTATAATAACATCCATTAAATAGTCGAGAAATAAGGAGCGAAGCAGCAATAAGAAATGTTGCAAAAACGGCAAAAATTTACGCTTTTTTTTTAAGTATAATCTTTTATTTTTGGGGCTTTTATTCTAGGAACATGCCAGCCCGTAAGGCTTAACCTATACATTCAGTACAAATAAGAAGAAGTTGTGCGGTACAGCTAGTGTATGATATAATCGAAAGACCAGAAAAAACATCCAATAGAAAACCTAAATAAACTTGCTTGACCTAACAAACGATATAACACCAAAATGTAGTCTATTACCATAATAGTGACCTTACACGACCCAGCCTCATTGTCTCCATATAATGATCTGACATTTTATTTATTTAACATCATAATGAAGTGTCATGGCCTTCCGCTCCCATGGTCGACGTAGATCTCTATGCACTGATTAGGCTCTAATTCGATGGGTTAATTGTAATGTTTTTTAATTTCGATCGCGGTGACTGCTCGTAGCAAGAACTTCTGAATTAGTTTTGCAGTAACAAAGATTAGGTATGCATCAAAAATTAATATATTTTGGGGTAACTCACACAACGCCATCTGATCCCAAACTAAGCAGAGCGTGTACTATGAAAACCAGACACCTGATAGTTTTATCTTGGGTGGGGATCGAACCCACGACCTCAGGCTTAGCTGTCAGGGTATTTCGCTGGCAGGGGAAGACACTTTACTCTAAAAAAAGTTTGCACTTTAAAGCTTAATATTTCATAAATAGATCCCTAAATCTAAAACCGGGTGGATGTGCATGACGGGCCACGCACAATCTAGGGTTCCGTAGTCAACCCCCCCCCCCCCTCCATCCGAATAATGCGATTTATTAAGTGGGTTTTCTGTTGCTTTCGTTTCATACTTACAACATTATACCTTCTTAATAATCATTTTCAATGGAGTTTGTACGAAATTTCGTTACTTTTCATTTGATCAGCTGTTTACTCGTAACCTTATAAAGCTGTGATAGTCTTCCTTTTAATGTCTCTATATATACTACTACCTTGATTTTTTTCACATACTCAACATCAACCATATAACTGGCCGGGGCAGGGGACACTTAACTCAAACAAAAATTTGCACTTTTCAATATTTCACCAACGGATCCCTAAATCTAAAAATGGCCTATCTAATGATACCCCACACGATGGGGTAGGAAAAAAATATCACATCCCCACTTTACATAGGTATAGGAGAGGTACCCTCAAAATAAATGTTTTTCATGATTTTCTTCTTTCACTTTGTCGGCGTATGTAAAATGTGTATCCATGCAAAATTACAGCCTTCTCGGACGGAGGGACGGACATGGCGAAACTATAAGGATTTCGTTTTGCCATTTTGGCTACGGAGCCCTAAAAAACGACTGCTTAAAATTGAAAAAATATATAAGTAGCTGTCACTACCACAACTCGAGATGAATCCAACGGTAATTCGCATAATTGACTGCCTCTGTGGCGCGGTGGGAGTGTATCCGACTGCTACGCAAGAGGTCGTGGGTTCGATCCCCACCCAGGATAAAACTTTGTGTGATGAGCACGATGGTTTATTCTATGTCTGGGTGTTATTTATCTATAATATGTATGTATTTAGAAATATAAAAGTATGTTTATCAGTTGTTTGGTTGCCATAGTACAAGCTCTGCTTAGTTTGGCATCAGATAGCGTTGTGTGAGTTGTCCCAAGATATACGCGCGCAGCCGACGACTGACGTAGGCTGCGTACGCACTCTGACTATTGTCGCATCGGCCGCGCGCGTCAGCCGCTCGTCGTAAGCTACGCGCGGCTTGCGATCACCCGCTATGCACGGAAATGAACCTTTAAGGACACATTTTCCATAGTTGTGTAGCAATATTAACAACAACGGCCATTAGTAATTGACTCATACGTGTTAAAAAAGTTCACAGAACGGACATGCGATTCGGCATTTTGGGTGGCCCTCGGAGTCCTCGGACCTATTATCCTATGGATAGACCCTTTTGGTTTCATGTGTGTCCGTTTTTTGTTAGTTAGCAGTTGTAGATATGTCTTAGTGTGCGTGACTAGTGAAGTACCAACGTTATCGAACCTATTGATAGAAGCCTAAATTATAAACAGGCGTTTTAATTTTTTTTTAAACCGGGCTAGAGGCAGTTTTTGGGCAATAACTCTTTAAGATAATTTTTTAAATAGTTTCAGTTTAAAGTATTATTTAAGCGCTATCTTTTTGATTTTTTATGCAACTTTCGGAGCGATTATTTGCAAAAATATTCACTGAATCAAAAAAGGTTTAAAATATTTTTATAAGACCTATCAAATGATGTGCCACACGTTGATGTACGCTCAAAAAATATTTTTTCTGCTTCTGTTACATGTATGGAGTGCCTCCCCTTAAAATATTCCTTTTTATTATTTAGGACAGAAATACAGGCAGACAGACAGACGGACATGACGAAACTATAGGGTTCCGTAGCCAAAATGGCAAAAAAGGAACCCTTTTTTTGCCATTTTGGCTACGGAACCCTAAATCAAAAATGTATACTATAAATGTATAGGTATATACTACGTGGGTGTAATCCCAGTGGCGATGCTGGTTAAGTTTATTCACACAAATCGTGTATTTATTCCTCACTACCAAGTTACCTTCAGAAATTAGCTTGAAATATTAATCTCTTTTAAATAATGCACAGTTTTGCAGCATCTATAACATTTCCGCCTAAGTTTAAGTTCTATTTCTCATTAGTCTCCTACAACAAACCCATCAGTATTACGACCACAAAAAAGCTCCAAATGACATAATGGTAACCTTCAATGTTGACCATCACGCCAAATAAACATCTATGAATGCGTGACACAGTTTTTGTACTAAACCATTTAAGCTGGTACTAGGAATTTACAAAATTGTGTGCAGGTTAATTTGCCCTTTTTGTGGCGAAGGCCGTAGGGATTTCAGGGTTAGTTGTTACTTAAAAGTGGTTAGCTTTCTCGCGCAAATTCATCTGCGTAAATTTTCCTTGTTTTTGCAACATTACTCATTGCTGCTCCGCTCCTATTGGTCGTAGCGTTATGTTATATAGCATATAGCCTTCCTCGATTAATGGGCAATCCAACAGTGAAAGAATTTTTCAATTCGGATTAGTAGTTTCTGAGTTCCGCTTTCAAATAAACAAACAATCTCTTCAGCTTTATAATATTAGTACAAATTATATTGCTGTCCTGCTCTTTTGAGATCACACCATCTAAGAATTAAAAAAGGAGGGGGGAGCTAAAACTACCTCTGTGCTGACTGCCTCGGTGGGAGTGCGTCCGACTACTACGCAAGAGGGTTCGATTCCCACACGGGATAACATTTTGTGTGATCCACAAATTGTTGTTCCGAGTCTGGGCTTACTTTGTGTCCGTGACTTGTACGTTTGTGAAGTCCCCCGCAACACAGGGCTTGTAACGTATGCCGAAGGCGTCTTTAAAATAAAACCTCGCTAAAGAAATCAAGATTAGGATTATAAAGCGGCGGTAGCCTAATGGATAAGGCATCGGTCTCGCTATCGTGAGGTCGCGGGTTCGAATCCTACCCATTATACTACCGACGTGAACCCACTCCTAACACAAGCCTTTGAGCTTAGCTGGAGGGGTTAACAGGATTGCTAGTAATGTGGGACCACAATTCCACATTGATAGTTAAAAAAATTCACGGGAGACGATCTCAATATTGCCGCAGGGAAGTTTTTTTTTTATAAAAGCAGGCGGGTCCCGCAGTACTGTTCAAGTCCTGTGCCGCGGGGGACTTTACAAGACTTTACTTTTATGCGGTGATACCATCATCAAGCTATTTGATTTTCACCTCGTCAGGTGCACTTTTCATTCCGTAAATTGTTTGCTATTGAAATTTGACAAAAAGAAAATATAAAAAACCGGGTAAGTAGATGACGGCCCACGCACAATGTTTCCGCAGTACCCCATCCCAATAATGCGGCATAAGAAGTGGGTTTTCTGTTGTTTTTGCTTCATACTACTAACAACGTTATCATAAGTATTTTTGGAACGAAGTTCCTAATCGCGCGTTGTGAAAGGGGGCTAGACGGAAAAAAATCACACGAAAAGTTGTAACGACACTTTTTGACACACACAAGCCGTGCGGCGTGCGCGTAAGATATGAACATCTAATTTGACGAAGAAGTCACCTGTCGATTTGGTCTAGAGGCAAAAATTCGGTACACAGTATTGGTGACAATTGTGTAGTTGTGGGTTCGAGCCTTCGGTATACAATCGTCTTTTTGTAAATTATTTTCGTGTCGTCTTTCTATTTCGCATTGAACAGTGTGGTGTTGCGAAGATTATAAAAAATAAATTAAGATAACAACTTCGTTCCATTAGGGTGTACTATAAGGGTTCCTTTTTGTAAGAACCCTAAAAATGCAAGGAGGTTGGCATCACATCATTTGTAATACTTATGCGATAGCCTACCCGTTGCTGAAATTTGACCACACCTTTCTGTTACATCTCTACTAATATTATGAAGCCGAAGAGTTTCTTTGTTTGAACGCGATAATCTCAAGAACTACGGGTTCGAATTGAAACATAATTTTATTGTTGGATAGCCCATTTACCGAGGAAGGCTATAGGCTATATAAAACCACGCTATGACCAATAGAAGCGGGGCAGTAATATAAAACGTTGCAAAAACAGGGAAAATTGACGCATACGAAGTTGCGCGGGTCAGCTATTGTTACATAAGAAAGAATATTCAGCCATGTATAATACCCATATCCAGTACATCCCGAAGGTCGTTCCAGCGATAACTTATCCATCATACCTCCCCATGCGTTCAGTTTTTATCCACTAACGACCACATAATGGAAGGTCTAAACAATTTGCCCCAGCCTACCGTTTGCAATTTACTTGGAGCGAGTGGTACAAGTCATAAGCACTTCGAGAATCATCATTCCAAATGAAGTTATAACCTGGGCGACATTCCGCTAAGGATGGTTTAAAAGTTTCAATTCTTTGCTCCGGGGACATGATCTCTCTCCTTACAGATTTTAAATCATAAAGATATTTGAATCATCACAACATTAGTAACATAAATATTAGTCTGTATCTATGTATTTATTTATGTATGTATGTATGTATTGCTGTAAGTATGTATACTATTGTATAGTTATGTATGTAGGTATATATGTATGTATGTATTTTTGTAAGTATGTATAGTATTGTATAGTTATATTGTTTTATTTGTGTATTATGTAAGAATAATAAGGTAGTTCTTATTTTACAATTAGGTTACTGCACCTTTCACACATTCCATTTCTACATCACCCTAAGGTAGACTGGCAGAGAATGCTTTTAGCATTAAGTCCACCTTTGTACAACTTTGTGCATAAAGTTTTAAATAAATAAATAAATGAATAAATATTTTTCTAGATAACTAGTGATATCCGAGTTTATAAATAAAATGAGAATAAATTCTTAAAATAAATAAACTTACAACCGTTAGCTTATTCCTTTAATTGTAATAATGATGATAATATATGTTACTATAGGTACATATTAAATTTAGGGATTTTTTTCTTCATCACGATGAAATAGTCTATCACAATTTCTCATCAGAGATGTAATAATCTCATCTCTCATTCACCTCATAGCGCAATGCCCAAAATACACAAACACACGACTACACCACGAACAACACTGTCATTTCAAACGACCTAGACTCCATACTCACCGGCGAAACAGCCACTAACACCTTCATGACACACTTAACACACATAGTAAACACATTAAAAAGACTCAATAACACATAACCACATTCACATACATACACACAAACCATTTGTAATTAAGATCTAAAACTCAGTAACAAATAGCAGAGCGCATTGCGTCGTAATAAACTCTTCTCCAAGGCGGTTTAACCCCGGGGATATTAAAAAAAATTCTCATCAGAGACTAGGGAACTATTTATGTGTCTATTACTATGAATTTCTAAGGAAATAAATAAATTCAAATCGTTGTATGTACTCCTTTAATTAAAAGATATCACAGCGGTCAACGAATAATATAGCAACTGACTTTGACTGCCTCTGTGGCGCGGTGGGAGTGTGTCCGAATGCTACGCAAGAGGTCGTGGGTTAGATTCTCACACGAGACACCACTTTGTGTGATCCACAAATTATTGTTCCGAGTCTGGGTGTACTTGTGTCCGTGACTTGTATGTTTGTACAGTCTCCCGCGATACAGGGCTTGTACCCTACTGCGGGAGTCGTCTTTAAAAAACAACTGATCAGGAGATACAGGGCACAAGCGTCACTTGTGAGTGCACAGTTGCACTCTCTATTCCCTCTCTCTCATATTCTGAAGTAGGAAATCCGACACGAACGTAGAGAGATTAGGCACACAACTGACATCTTGACGCGTTCCTTTTGACACGAAGGGTTTGTGATTCATAGAGGTGGTAATTTCCGCTAGAATCGTTTAACTTAACACACAGCTTTAAGATAGTGATCTGATATCAAGATTCTTTGAATCATTGTGTACAAAACTTATTGTTAATGTTATATCATACAGCTATTGGATGTGGCCTTCGCCATTGTCTTTTGTTAAAAAAAAAACTTTAAAAAATTAATGAACTCTCCGTAGAGTTGATTGGGTTAAAGGTGTTAATGAATTGCAAATGGCGTAAAATTTAGGTGTCATAGTTTTCAATGTTTTGCTTGATTATAGGTACTTGATAGATTTGTGTGTATTGACGGGTATGTAGCCGTCTTTGTGCAGCATAAAATGAAAATAGTAATAAAATTCTAGCTATTATGACTCATTTCAAAAAGATAAACAACACCCGAATGTTTATTTCATCACATCATCAGCCTGTTTCGGTCCACTGCTGGATACCTATAGGCCTCTCCTAATGTAGATCCGGTCCTCCGCCTTCCATAACCAGTCAATTAAAAAAAAAAAACTGGCACTCGGGGACTGCCGCGGTAAAGCTATTGCATAGCATTTTTTATCAACTAAAAAAACAATTTTTTTTTTTTTTATAAAAAAAATATATTTAAAAAAATATATTCAAGTAAAATAATAAAAAAAAAGCTAAAAAGTGTCACCGCTGTGCCGGTCGGAGTGGGGTGTGTTAGGTTATTTTCGTTACGGAATTTCTGAATTAGGTCCCCACGCTCAAGGCCCGCGATAGAAGCTATGCAATAGCTTAAAAATCAAAAAAGTTAGTTGGTCTTCTCTATAAAATCTGCACATGAAGATTAAAAAAAACTAACCTAGGTCAACTCGGGGTTTTTGGATACGAAACTATGCTTTTTTCTCATAACTATTTGTTTGTGCGGGGTTGAGGCTACCAGCCGTGATTAGATTTTTACTAATACTTTTTCAAAGTTAATATTCTAATTTCAATACTGCTAAATTGCAATGAAAAATAAATCTGATAAGAATGATTTTTTTATTTTTAAAGATAACTAGCAATGTCGGATTGTGGTCCCACATTACTAGCAATTCTGTTAACCCCTCCAGCTAAGCTCTATGGCTTGTGTTAGGACTAGGTTCACGTCGTATAATGGCCAGGATTCGAACCCACGACCTCATGATTGCGAGACCGATGCCTTAGCCATCTCTCTAAACATATTAGATATGTTTCGGGACTTAATCGCGTGAATTATTTAAAGGTACGAACCTTTTATCTCTCACGGACAACCCCGCGCCTCACGAGGACATCGCTAAGCTGCCATCCGTCGACCCGTGACCACGATCGGTGCAATTCGATCGAAACGTCGGGTAAATAAAAGGTTCGTACCTTTAAATAATTCACGCGATTAGGTCCCGAAATATATCTAATATGTATAAAAATCGCGAAAGTTTAAAAACAATAAAAACGTCATCCACGTGGATGGTCATCATCAGCCTGTATCGGTCCACTACTGGACATAGGCCTCTCCTAACTTACGCCACAACATCCAGTCCTCTGCCTTCTGCATCCAGTCCATCTCAGCGACCTTCTTTAAGCCGTCGTCGGTCTACCTGGCTAGGGGCCGTCCTACCTTACGTTTACCGAGTCGCGGTCTCCACTCTAGGACTCGTTTGCTTTAACAGCCATCGGCCCTTTGCCACTTCAGCATGCTTAACTTGCGAGCTATGTCGATAACTTTAGTTCTTTGATCTCATTGCGAGTTTTAAGCTATTGCATTGCTTTTATCGCGGGCTTTGAGCGCGGCAACCGAATCAAGAAATTCCGTAACGATAAAAAAAACCTAACACCCCCCACTCCGCCTATCATGTAGCTCGGCTGAACGTTTGCTTAACGTATATGTATATTGTACGACTGTACAAAGCTCGCACGGATCCACACTAGCTGCTCCGAAATGTAATAAAAAAAATATATAATTGCATAAGTTGATAAAAAATGCTATGCAATAGCTTTACCGAGGCAGTCCCCGAGTGCCACACATTTTTGTTTTTTCCTTGAAATAAATCTTAAGCATGGTGGTGCTGCGAGTATAAATTTTACTCGCAGCACCACCATGCGTTGAAGATGGGCTTCTTCACCTGTTACCATTTAGATTACGAGGAGGTCTTAAACTTCGTCAAACCAACATGTTGGCAACTGGACATTTGTTCTCTTGCCTACGGTATTAGCTTCTTAACATTGCCATCCTTTTCTTGAGATGTGGTGGACAGTTGTGCGTTTGACCATTCTTGATGATATTCAGAGCAGCAGACACGTTATTTAGATGTAATACACGCTCATTTGTAACACAAAACTGCGATGTCTTATCTACAAGTAGTAGAGCCTAATCATTGTCAGTGCCACCCAAATCTTATCTGCGGTGGGAGTATATCCGACTGCTACGCAAGACGTCGTGAGTTCGATCCCACCCAGGATAAAACTTTGTATAATGAGCACGATGGTTTATTCTGTGCCTGGGTGTTATTTATCTATAATATGTATGTATTTAGAAATATATAAGTATGTTTATCAGTTGTCTGGTTGCCATAGTACAAGCTATGCTTAGTTTGGGATCAGATAGCGTTGTGTGAGTTATCCCAAAACAAAAAAAAGTCTGTCGATGGATTTGGCTACTAGAGATATAATTTTGACATATTTTGCATAGAGCTTATGTCAAATATATACCTCTACTAGCCAAATCCATCGATAGTTAAATTATTGAGACCAGACGTAAGTCACCACTCTGTGTTCTTCGTAGGCAAGTCTCATTTGCCCAGTAATTTCACTTGCTACAGTGCCCTTCAACCATAACACAGTGATGTGTTAACATTACTATTAAATGATATCTAAGTGGCCGTAGGCCCTGGCGACTCTTGACGTCTCTTGGTCAAGTTTTATCCTAGTGTATAATTAAAGACTTAGTAATAAAAACCGCGTCTATATTGTTCCCTGTCTTCCTATTTAATTGTATTGTCGGAGCCAAGGTTTTTAAAACAATGGCTAAGATTGATCGTGTCAGGTTAACAGCGGTTACATCATTTTGTTAAATTTGTGAATGAGTAAGCTATTTGGATTTCGATTTTTTTTGGAATGACTGCGCTGTCGATCTAGTGGTTAGTGACACTGCCTGCTAAACCAGAGGTCTTGGGTTTGATTATCATCCATCCATACTAATATTATAAAAGTGAAAGTAACTCTGTCTATCTCTCTCCTCTGTCTGTCTATTGTTTATTCTATATCAGAGTGTAATTTATCTACAATATGCATGGGTTTATTAGTATGTTTATCAGTTGTCTGTTTACCATAGTACCGGCGCTGCCTAGTTAGGGATCAGATAGTCGTATGTGTCTGACCAAAGAGTAATTAACTGCAAACTGCAGATCGCAATGCGGTTGGTAGCTGCAATCAAAGCACTGCTATATTCTGTCTCCCTTAAAATTATGGAAACAAGCGAGATATACAGTCGCGGTTTGTGCGGTCTGCAGTCTGTCCCGGAATTGATCACGGAAGATGACTTGCACCCCCTTCCTCCCCTCCGTCGTAAGTCGGTACCAAGTCAAAGAACCATTACTACACTGTCAACGTTCCATCTTTGGCAAAATGTGATAGTGTAATATATGTTCGTAATCTTTCACGATTTGTACACCGTTGTAAAATTTTATAATGTGATAGTGTAAAATTTATATCGGCTGTATTTAAGTATACGTATTAAGGCCATTCTTTTCTTTTGATATCAGAATTAATATTTTATATTTAATCATTCGTTACAAGTACTTTGGCCAGTATATAAGCACATATAGTTTTTACCTTTGTAAGTAGATGCTCCTACTATATTGTACCCACTAAGGCTGATTTTAGTTTACCTCATATTTTTTTAATAATAACTTTTTGATAATACGATTTGCATCAGTCCTTTAACATGGTGTATAGTATATTAGTCGCAGCACCTTACCCCTAAATCAAGTTTATAAACATCCAAACATTGTAAAATTGACAATTTGAAAAGAGTGGTTCGAGTTTTTATTGCCAGGTTCTTTTCTCCGGCTTTACCTATTGTTTGCGAACTTGGCATTACAAGTAAATGTAGAATCGACTTTTCACAAGTGTAGTGTTTTGCTTCTTAAGTAAATAAGTCATTTTTATTATTATTATTCCTCTTTATTAGACACGTTAACTTATTTTTTACATTTTTAAAACTACATTAAAAATATAAATTTAAAAATATAAAAAATAATGTCCCACCGGCATCGGGTACAGGGACCAAGCTACCGGTGGTTAGGGCTTCAGAGATAGGAACCTCCCCAATACACGGAGTGGTGAGATATTTTTCCAATACGGTCACTCATCTATGGACTGACAGTGGCAACACGATCAATTCGGTTGTCACTGAGTCTTATAGCTCCTAAATGTAGAGTTCCTCCCCTAGTATTGGAGAGATATAACACTTTGTCCTTAAAGGGAATGACCCCAGAACTTGCAACACTTTATTTCATGTTAACAAGTGGTGTTACCCCGTAAATAATCTCGTCAAAGTCAAAGAGGCTGTATGTTTGAGACATTGTTTAAGTAAATACGTCTAATTGTTCATTACATAGCATTATAGTCGCGGATGCATCAAGGATGATTGTTCTTAGATCTACTGTTTTTTTATTGTTTTGTGTTTTTTGGTAAGAAGGTAGAGATTTAAGTTTTTAGGAGGTTCTGTATATTTTAAAATATGGAGGGTATGACAATTTAAAAGGTAATGTAAGGAGTGTGTATGACTTCTGCACAAAAGGTCATTCGATTCTCACATCATCACTTTGTGCGATCCACAAATTGTTGCTTCATATCTCGGTGTACTTTGTGTCTGTTAAGTCCCCAGCGACACTGGTTTTTGTGCCTACCTTGCTGCAGAAGTTATATTTTTCAAAAAGCAGATGGCTAATATTGACAGAAAGGTGTGGTCAAATTTCAGCAGCGGACAAGCTATGGCATAGGTATTATAAAAGCGTCTGTGGTCTTATGGTTAAGGCATCGGCCTCGTAATCGAGAGGTCGCGGGTTCGAATCCTACCCAATAGACTACCGACGTGAACTCACTTCTGCTGTGTTAACTTATATACTATCTTGGATACGCCCATGAATAAAAAGAAAGCATAAAATAATAAATACCTACCTACTTTCAAAAGTTATAGTAAAAATTATCCTAGTGGATTAAGGGTAGATGCGAAACAGGGTTCGGCTCTCTCAAAAATTTATTTAGAAAATCTAAATATTAGGACACGAAAAAATTGTGTCACTAGTCAAAGAGTTTTTCTAGTAGATGAAATAAAGAAATTTAAGGACATGTCTTAATATGATCCCGCAAATAAATCTTGAAGTTGCGGAAAAATGCAAAAACGAGCATTTTCGTATTGTCATAGTCATGGCGTTAGTAATCTAACATATGTACGAACGAATTTTCTACTTTATTTTGACCTGCGCTCCTGCGCACTGTGAAGTAATGGTTGCGTGCGGAAGAGTGAGGCCGGCGATCGTGTCGCTGTGTACGTAGCGCTAAATAAATAATTCTCTCAGTGTAATGCCCTTCCCCCCCTTTTGTAATCCCCTTAAGGGAAAAAATTACAAAACGTTTTTACACAAACTTCAAGGAACTCTAAAAAATAAATTACTTTTAAAACGGCAGCGGTCCCAAGCTGCGCGTGCGACGCCGGATAAGCACAATTTGTTAAATTACACGGAAGGGTTTGCATTTTTAGGCTATCAATGTTTTTTGTTTATCTATTAGGCACTATTATGTGCCCGCGGCTTTGCCCGCGTGTATCTATGTTCTTTATCAAGCCTTAAGCCAGCTCTACAAATACAAAATCACTAAAAAAATCGGCCTAGTTGTTTCAGAAATTAGATAATTTGTTGTTTGTTAGGAAAAATTAACAAACAAAGTATTGTCCAATCCATAATCTACATTAGATACAATTTGATCTTGTCTAATCCATAATCAACATTACAATTTGATCTTTTTAAATATTTTTTTTTTGAAAGATAACTAGCAATGTAAGATTGTGGCACTAGCAATCTTGATAACCCCTCCAGCTAAGCAGCTTGTGTTAGGAGTGGGTTCACGTCGCGTCCGGGCATTGCCACTGGGCGAGCCGCCGACGGTATAGCACATTCTGGCGGCCCGTTCGCGAAGGTGGCGAGCGATACACCGCGGGTTTTTAGTGCGTGAAAACCCCACACTACCTCCACCGTCTTCCCCGGACGGTGGGGGTGTTCGTCAAGATTTTTTCGCTCCAAATAAAAAAAAATGAGTGGGTTCACGTCGGTAGTAGGTATAATGGGTAGGATTCTAACCCCGATTGGGAGCCATTAAGCTACCGCCGCTCTTATCTATACATTGAGATAAAGGGGAAAGCCACCTTATTATTTACGGACACTAAGTACACTCCTGGTTGGACCTGGCACTCACATTTCCAACTGGCCACCATTCTGAAATTCGACCATTGTCATAAACTTTGTATACAATGTTTCTGATAATGATCACCCATCTATAAATATACCTCAACCATATTGCTTGACCTCAATAAACTCGTTTACTACCTTAGTCCCGGGAAAGGGTACGAGTTTTTATCGCGATATCCGACATCCACGCGGGCGTAACCGCAGCCGAAAGCTAGTAAAGAATAAATTGGACGTACCCAGAGGAGGACTCCCCCCCTTGACTTACACTTGCCGGTAGGTTAGTCAAATGCAGCATGCATTCCCCTCCCTTCTATCGCATGTCCTTGAGCAGTTGACCAGTGTTTCATAAGTACCCATGCCCAATTCAATAGACAAAGCTTATGACAATGGTCACCCATCTATAAACCAACATCAGCTACATTACTTACCTCCCTCAACAGTTCGTTTACCACCAACTACATTACTAATTACCATACCAACATAAAATGTTTATGAAACCATTAAAAACCCCATGATATTATGTTGGTATCTCATGGGTGGCACAATGGTCGGATGTATTAGGCTTTTTGCCTTAAATAAATCCTTTTTTATTGAGACAATGGCCCGACTGCCGAACTTATCAGATGTAATCAACACTGCGTTGGATTTGTATGGACATTACCTTTTTGCCTACTTTGTATACGTATAGGTAATTGGCTAAGCATCGCGTGTGAATTTTGATAAGAACGATACATTTGAATAAACTTTGAATAAAATTCGAAACAATATATCATCCCTATAGTGATTGAATTTTCAAAAATCTGTTTTTTTAATAAAGACGACTCCCGCATTACGGTATCGCGGGGGGCCTTACAAACATACAAGTCACGGACACAAAGTACACCCAGACTTGGAACAACAATTTGTGGATCACACAAAGGGGTGTCCCGTGTAGGAATCGAACCCACGACCTCTTGCGTAGCAGTCGGACACACTCCCACCGCGCCACAGAGGCAGTCCAAGTTTGAAGTGTGCGTTGATATATTATTATTATTTAGTCACGGTCTGTGTGTTTTGCCAATATTTTTAAACTAAAGGAGTTTTTATTATTTTAACGGGATTGTTTTCTAAAGTAGGTACTGGATTGATTTTAATAAAATTTGCTGTGGAATTCGGTTGAAAATCCATGAGGCGGTGCTGCTAGTTAGCTACATGCTGTTTTCGAAAATGAAGTATCAGTTAACTTTCAACTCTCCATATTAAATATCCAAAAAATACTTAAGCTGCGGAAGCCTAGTGGCTAAGGCATCGGACTCGCAACCGTAAGGTCGCAGGTTGGAATCCTACTCATTACACTACCGACGTGAACTTACTTCTAACACAAGCCACTGAGCTTAGCAACTGGGGCTAATAACATGATTGCTAGTAATGTGGGACCCACAATCCCATATTGCTAGTTACTGGCCTGAGGGCATCCTACACTACGTTTGCCGAGACGCGGTCTCCACTCAAGAACTCGTTTACCCCAACGGTTGTCGGTTCTTCGGCTAATATGGCCAGGTCACTGCCACTTCGGCTTGCTAATCCCATTAATTATCACCATAAAATGTATCTAGAAAAAAAAATTGTGGTCTAGTAATCCTAAAAAATATACTTTGTACACATATTATATTTATTATTATAAGTAATTCAATCTAATTAAGTAAACAAATGTACTAATAATACTTTTGTCGTATTCATCTACCAAAAACATTCTTATCCATACTACTCTTTCGGCGATTTTCCATTCACATATAAGCTTATTGCAGACAATGCTACTGTTCAGTTGCACTATGTTACACGTCGCGACCTCATTGACCCATAAACACACAGTATAAAACATATTCTTTGAATAAATTAACTAAAATAACATTCCTACAAAAAATATAAATAAAATGTTATGAATTGCTAGATAATATCCGTAAATTGCTCGAAAAATACGATTCGAAATTCAAATAAGTTGTAATTTTATTCGAATAATTTATACAATTTGAATTTAGTAGTGATATTTTATTATTGTTGTATAAGTTTGTTAAAAGCATGTTATGAATTGTTATATTTTTAATTAATTGAGTATGAAGTTAATTGGACGTGTATATAAAAGTGACTTTATTGGATTTAGTGAATAATGTTAATGAAGTGTGGTGAAAATGAAATTGTGGACTATAACTTTACTGTTTTGTCAGTTTGTGTGTTTAGTGATCGGATCCCGGGTTATACTTGTGGAAAATGCACCCAGTATGTATTTTTTTTTAATTTATAGACTCAAGTAATTACCTAATTGATATTATTTACTACAATTATTCCTTTAGGTTTACAAAGTAGACACTTATGGGCACCCTAGTCGATGATTTTACCATATAAATGCGCTTATGTGATTGCTTTCTGTTTATGGTTCGAAGTCAAAGCTTAAAATTAATATCAATTTGTTTTATCACAAACTAAATTAGACAGGATAATATTTAAGTGGCCGTTGATGGTTAAATCTGAAACTTTAAGCGATAGGCAAAAATGACCAAAAATGGCTTTAGTCCGATTTAGATAAAAACTAAAATTGCATCTTTATATTTTAGAAAAGATCTGACTGCTAAGAAGTGACCCTGATTGCTAAGCCAGAGGTCGTGGGTTCGATCCTCACCCAGGATAAAACTTTGTGTGATGATCACGATGGTTTATTCTGTGTGTGGGTGTTATTTGTCTATAATATGTATATGTATTTAGAAATAAATAATAGCAGAGCTTGTACTATGGGAACCAGACAACTGATAAACATTTATCAGTTGTCTGGTTCCCATAGTACAAGCTCTGCTTAGTTTGGGATCAGATGCCGTTGTGTGAGTTGTCCTAAGATATAATTATTATTAAAGAATGATTGTATAATGAAATATCTGGATAACATTTAAAAATATCGGGATTTTAGGGTTTTTTTCTGGAGAAAACTAAATTTATAAACCGCCTAAGTACATCGCGTAACGGTGGTTGTGTGCAAGTTATTTCACCTCATACGGCCCCTAAGTACATCGCGTGACAAAGATGGGGGGGGGGGGTCTCGGGTTCGATTCCTGAGTTTGAGCTTCAAATTTTTGTATCTTTTAAAAGTGCAACTGTAATAAATAAACATGTTTATCAGTTGTCTGGTTCCCATAGTACAAGCTCTGCTTAGTTTGGGATCAGATGCCGTTGTGTGAGTTGTCCTAAGTACATCGCGTAACGGTGGTTGTGTGCAAGTTATTTCACCTCATACGGCCCCTAAGTACATCGCGCGACAAAGATGGGGGGGGGTCTCGGGTTCGATTCCTGAGTCTGAGCTTCAAATTTTTCTATCTTTTAAAAGTGCAACTATTATAAAGTAATTGGTAAGAAATGCCTATAAAAATTGCTATAACCACATGGCATTTCGGGAAAATCCATGCGATTCCCGACCATCTGGCAACCCTAGTCCCGGTAGATATACAATGAACGAATTTAGATTTTTACTGTTTATTTTTATTTTTTAATTTCCCAATTTGAGGCGGGGATATTTGACACGAGATATTCAACGCATGTAATACGAAGTATCCAATATTTATACTTAAGGATTTCTCTCATATTGCTTTGCGTATATTTGTTATTTTTTTTAAAAGACGACTCGTGTAATATATTAGAGTACAAGCCCTGTGTCGCGGGGGACTTTACAAACATACAAGTCACAGACACAAAGTACACCCAGACTCGGAATAACAATTTGTGGATCATACAAAGTGGTGTCCCGTATGGGAATTGAACCCACGACCTCTTGCGTAGCAGTCGGACTCACTCCCACCGCGCCACAGAGGCAGTCATTTAAAAGCGCACATCTCATTCATTAGTCATTAATGCAAAAAAAGCAATAAGGAAAAGCCTATGGACGAGAACTCATTAGTTGAGAAAAAATCTTGTCAAGTGCGCGTCTGACTCATCTAGGGGTTCTGCCCGGTCAGTTTTTTTAGAAAACGGCCTCTATTTTCGGTTACAGAAAAATTGGTTCACAATTTTCTCAAAAGCTACTAATCCAATTTGGTTAAGGTTTTCGATATTGGGTTGCATATTTTTCTGGTAAGGTTTACTATATGTACAAAAAATTATGTTTGTCTGTATGTCCTTTAGGCGTTCCAAAACCATTGATCAGATTGTGATGAAACTTTAGCAAAATGTTCTGGGAAGGGCGGCAAGTGTTCCTGGCTTTAAAAGCCACAGCGAAGCGTGGCCGAGTTCAGTTAGTAGTATATAAAAAGTTATTCTAGATTCGTTTTTAAATGGTAGGAAAATTTATGTTTGACTGCCTCTGTGGCGCGGTGATACATTGAATATTTTTGGAAATAATCGCTCCAAAAGTTGCATAAAAAATCAAAAAGGTAAACGTTTATCAAATACTTTAAACATAAACTCCTCTGTTTCGCGGAGAGAGTGTATCCGACTGCTACGCAAGAGGTCGTGGGTTCGATCCCCACCCAGCATAAAACTTTGTGTGATAAGCATGGTTTATTCTGTGTCTGAGCGTTATTTAGAAATATATAAGTATGTTTATTAGTTGTCTGGTTTCCATAGCACAAGCTATACTTAGTTTGGGATCAGATAGCGTTATGTGAGTTGTCCCAAAATGTTATTATAGATATTATTATATTACCTTAATTTTTATGAGCATAATATACTTTAGATAACTAAGCAGACAGGTGAACTGTAGTGTTTACACACTATTTTTACGTTTTGTGATACGGAACCCTAAAAATACAGTTTCAACAATTTTGATTGTCGTCTGAGTAGGTCATATTTATTTTTAATCTAAGTTTTTATTTATTTATTTATTTATTATGCAACAGAAACTACAGCTATCTTTACAGGGTTACCCTAATGCGATAGTGTATATCTACTTAAGACTAAAAAAAACAAATCAAATATCCTTAACTAACAAAAAACAAACAAATTAAATCTTTAACTAACACAAAAATCTGCACCAACAATAATGTTACATTACATTATTACATGCACTTATAACAATTAAATTATCTACACATTACACAATAAGTGACTCTTGAGAATTCGCTCAACGAACACGAAAATAAATCGACCTGATTAGCAACAGTGTTGAGCGTACGCAGCGCCCGCGACAGCGGCGCTCGCTGCAGCAGGTTAGTGCGCGCTCGCTGCACATCCAGCAGTGAAGGTTGGCGCCGCCGCCCCACGTACTCGTCCGGGACACAGAACCGAATTACTTCAAGGATGGCTGGGTTGTGCAACGTACCCCGTAACACTTTGAATAGGTACGCGGCCGATGCAACTTCCCGCCTCACTTCCAGTTTGTAGTACCCTATCATACCTAGCACAAATAAAGACGGGTATAGAAGTGGGTATCCCGGGTACACGCCATATTGCTTGAAGTATACAAATCTAATGAATTTGTTCTGGATTCGTTCCAGCATAATTTTGTACTTGTCTTCGTGAGGAGACCAAATTACGGAGTTGCACTCTAAGTGGCTCCTCACTAGAGCCTCAAATAGCGCCTTTAAGGCTCTGATGTTAGTGAATTGACGTGCTTGACGCAGAATAAACCCTAGATTACGGTAAGCTTTTTTGCACACCTCTATTACATGCTTCCTGAAATTTAAATCGGTTGTGAAGCTAACTCCCAAATCCCGAACCTCCGTGACGCGTTTCAACGCTGTCCCGTTCATGTGGTATTGATGGTGGCTGGGAGAACGTGCGCGCGTGAATGACATGACACTACATTTAGCCACATTGAAATGCAGTCTGTTGTCTTCACTCCACTCAACAACCTTGTTAATGTCCTGTTGCAGAATATGGTGGTCAGAGTCTTGTTTGACTTTTAGGATTATTTTTAGGTCATCGGCGAAAAGCAAGGCTGTAGAGTTTTTGACAACGTCCGGTAGATTATTTATTGTCAATATAAAGAGAAGAGGACCCAAGTTACTTCCCTGGCTCACGCCAGACCTGGTGAAATAAGGCTCAGAGTAATATCCGCCACAGTCTACGTATTGACGTCTGTCCTTCAGATAACTGGAAAAAAATGATAGTGTATGCGGAGTGCATCCTACACTAGCCAACCGCGACAGGAGGATGTCATTGTCAACCAAGTCAAACGCCTTTCTAAAATCAAAATATGCCACATCCACCTGCATGCCATCATCTACGGCTGGTACTAAAAGTGACATGAGATGCAGCAAATTCCCTGTTGTCCCCCGTGCAGGACGAAAACCGTGCTGCGCGTCGGACAACTGGGAACCTATCTGAGTATATAATTCGCTGTGGATGGCCGCCTCGAAGATTTTAGCTGGAGCACATAAGACAGCCACTGGCCTGTAATCGCCAGGTTCCGGACCACCACCACCCTTAGGCACAGGTACAACACGTGTCAGTTTCCAGCGACTAGGGAACGTGGCGGTTTCTATACATGAGTTAAACAGATGTAATAAAGGCTCTGTTAATCCCCTCCTACAGTCTCTAAAAATGAAGGGTGGTATACCATCAGGGCCGACCGAGCGTTTAGGTGTCAGGCGGGCGAGCGCGCGCTGCACGTCAGCAGGACGCAGGCGCGCGAGATGCACCCGCGCCGCCGACGACGTTGCCGTCGCACTCGCCGCCGCCACGTTCAGCTCAGGCGGCTCCGGGTTGTATACGGAGTGAAAAAAGGAAGCGAACTCATTAGCTGATTCATAGTCTGTTAAATGCTGTCCATTTTTAACTAACCTCCTTGTGCTGGTACTGTTTTTCTTAGATCTCATGTAGTTCCAAAACGCCTGAGGATCCTTCTCCAAATGATTTTGCATGCGATCCCGGTAACGATGGTGAGCTCGCTCAGTTTCGGCCTTAACCCTCGCTCGACACTCCGAGAACGCTTCGTAATCGACAGCTAATTTACTCGATTTGTACTTTTTGTGCAATGTGTATTTGAGTTTAATGTCCCTAATAATATCCCTCGTGTACCAAACAGGATAAGCATACCTAGTCCCTATAGAACCCGTCTTTTTAGGTGGAACACAAATATCAAAGATTTCGTAAATTTTGTCGTAGAACATATTTAATATTTCGTCGGGGTCGTTTATATTATATAATTCAGTCCAGTCTATTTCTATAAATAAATGATATAAGGTATGAAAATTGGCTTTATTAAAATTCCACTGTCTTTTAGTTGTACGGGAGGGCGCGAGGTGGGATAAGGTCACAGAGCGCGGCGCGCTGCCGCCGAGCTCGAGGCGCACCGCGAGCGGCGGATGGTATGCGTCCACGGGCTCTAGCGCCTCGTCCGCCGCGACCACCGCTACCGCGCCACCGCGAGCACTCAACACCAGATCCAACTGGCGACCATTACAGTTAGGAATCGTGTTACATTGAACGAACTCACAATAAGCCATAAAATATTCAAAATAATCTCTAAGTTAACTCATCATAGTCAAGGTTACTATTAGTTTTTGTATGTATGTATGTCTTTGTTAAAGTATCATTGTTTTAGGTGTACTAATGAGTCAGTCGTTATAACACTTCAGGTGTTCGTCTAGTTTGTTGGTCTAGTGATTAGTGACCCTGACTGCTAAGTCAGAGGTCGTTGGTTAGATTCCTACTAACCTAACTAACCTACCGTTGTGGCAGGTTAGATTTGTTTCTTGCTTGTAATTGTTTATTCTGTGTCTGGGTATAATTTATCTATGATGTAAACACCGAAAAGCCGAAAATAAGTTTTAAATGCAGTCTTACCTATATTTTTTGATCTATCGATTTATTACCTTTTAATTTCGTTTTTTTTAATTAAAAAAAAAACAGTGTTTACATAATTTTGTTTTTTACCCGACTGTAAAGAAGGGTTATGTTTTTCGCGCGTATCTTGTATGTATGTATGTATGTAATATTCTTTATTACCTGATATCTCACAATCTACTGAACGGATTTATACAATTAACACGTCGTTAGATTTGTGATAATTGCCCAAAAGTGTTCTTAGATATGTGACGTTTTTAAAAAACAAACATGGCGGCTATGAGATGTCAAAATAAAGAGGTGTGCAAAAAAAAGTTGTTTTGAATACTGCAATATGGGTATCAAATTAAAGGGCCCATCTTGAGCATTTCAAAATGGTATAACATAATTATGACTGTTATACTAAAAAAGTTAGTTAGCAACCATTATTTTTTCAATTTTCAATACTTGACAATAGCTGTGATAAAAGTAAGTTGTTACATCGGTTATATCCTACAACTACTAAAAAGTGTTAAATAAAAAAATAATTTATAAAAATAAAAAAACCCGCCTGCCCAAAAAATATGGAAACAAGATCCCCTACATAATTATACAATTGCATGCAGTCGGAGGCATTAATGAATCTCGATGAACTTAGTAAAGTGCCTCCGACTGCATCAATACCTACGAATAAATATAAAAACGAATTTGATCCTTTCTGTGTCACATTTTAGGGTAAAAAACCCATTTATATACTTTTGCCTCATACCACAGAATAAGTAGTAATACTACGTAATCATAACACATACTTCGTATAAAAGGTTTTCTTTACAATTTGAATATAATTGTTGGTGTGTCAATAAAAGTCGTAAATTAAAGATTCGTGCTTTTAAATATTTCCCGCTTTTAAGTCCCGATAATATTATGATTTAATATTAGCTATGATGCACAGCAATGATGATAAAAAGCTTAACTTGCTCCTTACATCATCAGCTGTCTGACAGTGAAAGTCCCATTAAAATCCGTCCCACTGTTTCAGGGATTACCCAGAACAAACAGACAAAAAAGTTTAAACTGTATTTTTATTATAAATACCATTTAAACTTTCATGTGTATTTAGTAAAAAACCGTTATTTTGACAACATACACTTCAATTTTATTTATTTCAATAAATCATTGACGTAGAGATCCTGCGCCTTAACCTCACAAAATTTACCACTCTAGAAAGAGACAACGCTACTTTGTGGACAATACCTGTCAAAGGCCGCACGAGTTTTTTCTCTCTTTGACGCTTTGCAGTTAATATTTACTTTTTATTTGAAAGGGATGGCGTAGTCCAGATCTATACATCAATGGTATAGATGGATAAAAATCGCGATATTTTAAAAATAGTAAAGTCAAATCAGCCTCTTTTAAAGAAACGTCAAAAGCGACTTGCTCCTTACAATTTTGTATGAATATTATAGAATTTTATAAGCTACGGGTCTTAATCGCGTAACTATTTTATTTTAAGGCTAAATACCTTTGTTTATTTCCCGACGTTTCGACGAAACGAAATAAACAAAGGTATTTAGCCTTAAAATAAAATATTTACGCGATTAAGACCCGTAGCTTATAAAATTCTATAATGTGCACATGTTGTATGGTATGTTAGCATGTGACGTCACGTTTTCTATGGTCAAACCATTTACTTTGATTGTTTCTCCTTATGATTAAAATTTAATAAACACGTTAAATTATATGACCATTTTGTTTTCAGAACACTTTATGACATATTTTTACATGGTTATCTATACTAATATTATAAAGCTGAAGAGTTTGTTTGTTTGTTTAAACGCGATAATGTCAGGAACTACTAGTCCGAATTAAGAAAATCTTTTACCGTTGGATAGCCAATTTATCGAGGAAGGCTATAGGCTATATAACATCACACTACGACTAATAGGAGCGGAGCAATGACAAATGTTCTAAAAACGGGTAAAATTTACGCAGACGAAGTTGCGCGGGTCAGCTAGTTTTAAAATACTAGCTGTCCCGGGCAATGTCGTCTGCGTAAATTTTACCCTTTTTTGTAAAATTTCTCATCGCTGCTCCACCCCTATTGGTCGTAGCGTAATGTTATATAGCCTATAGCCTTCCTCGAAACACCCTCGAACAGTGAAAGTTTTTTTCAATTCGGATCAGTAGTTCCTGAGATTACCGCGTTCAAACAAACAAAAAAACAAACAAACAAATAAATTCTTCAGCTTTATAATATTAGTATAGATTTTATTTCGATGGTAGTCAAATACCCAATTAGAGGGGTGTCAAAATGAGACACTTTACAAAAAATGTATATTTCACTTTTACACAAATTCTACAATATAAGCTATCTCCCTCAGCCTGCTTCCGCCGCGTCCTCGCCGGGAAGCGCGCCCTCCGGAGTCACGTCAGAAAGGTAGTGCCATGCGAGAGGTTGGAAGACTGTCGACGGGAATGCGCCATGGAGAAGAGGTTCCCTTGTGAAAGCTTTAACTATAGGTAAGTTTATATATCACTAGCTGTCCCGCGCAACTTCGTCTGCGTGAATTTTCCCCAATTTTGCAACATTTCTCATTGCTACTCCGCTTCTATTGGTCGTAGCGCGATGTTATATAGCCTATAGCCTTCTTCGATAAATGGGCTATCCAAAAAAAAAAAGATTTTTTCAAATCGGACCAGTATTTCCTGTGATTAGCGCGTTTAAACAAACAAACAAACAAACTCTTTCGCTTTATAATATTAGTATAGATAATCATAACGACCCATATTATATCCCACTGCTGTGCACAGGTCTCCCCAATAGAACTTACTTATTATAGATCCTGGGGGTAGTAGGGTATTACATCCATTTTTGAAAAGTGTCTAAATTAAAATTATATATACTACGGGTCTTAATCGCGTAAATAATTTAAGGTAAAATACCTTGTTTACTGCCCGATGTTTCGACCGTATTGCAACGGCCGTGGTCGCGGACAATAAACAAGGTATTTTACCTTAAATTGTTTACGCGATTAAGATCCGTAGTGTATATAATTTTATAATGTGTACAAATCGCTAAAGTTTATCAACATTTGTCTCAATTAAATTCTATACTGGTAATTAGCCACTAAAAAATTCAATTTTTTTATTAAATCGATAAGAGTCATAAAAAATGCATTAAAATTTTACATTTTCAAACTTTCCGCGTAATTTGACGAAAACGCTAGATTGCGTCTAGCGTTTTCGTCAAATTACGCGGGAAGTTTGAAAATGGACGCCATATTTTTCTGTGGTCATAACGCCAGTTTGCTGGGTAAACAAATGTGCTGTAATATGTGTTTATAAAAAAAATGACCTATAAATATTAATAAATAATAGCTTTTGCTGGTAGCTTTTCCCCATGATCAGATCGTGAAAACATTTTTTACAAAAAAACATTTGACCGACTTCAATCACAGTTGATTCTCCAGGAGTTTCGTTGTCGGTCTCAGAAACTCATTATCAGATCTTTATAACTTTTAAACTTACGCATTGCTTATATACACAACTAGCTGACCCGCGCAATTTCGTATGCGTCAATTTTCCCCGTTTTTGCAACATTTTTCATTGCTGCTCCGCTCCTATTGATCGTAGCGTGATGTTTTATAGCCTCCTAGCATTCCTCGATAAATGGGCTACCCAACAGAAAAATATTTTTTCAATTCGGACTCGTACTTCCTGAGATTGCCACGTTCAAACAAAGTTACTCTTCAGCTATAAAATCTTTATATAAATATTTATAAGTACTTGTGTGCGTGTGTATGTCACTTAACACCTCCTAGACGGCTGGACCGATTTTGATGTTTTTTTTTGTGTGAGTTCAAGGGGATTCGAGGATGGTTTAGATTCACAATTGAACCCGATTTACAAAAAAAAGAAGAGTCGAGACAAAGTTCGCCGGGACAGCTCGATTATAGATTTGTTTGTATTTAGAAATATATAAGTATATTTATCAGTTGTCTGGTTTCCATAGTACAAGCTCTGCTTAGTTTGGGATCAGCGTTGTGTGAGTTGTCCCAAGGTATTATTATTATTATTTGACACAGGAACAAATGCGTTTAAACTAGGTAAAGTATTAACCTTATGCTTGACGTTTCGACCGGGTTACACCGACCGTGGTGATAAGCTGACTCAATCAGCTTGTGATCACGGTCGATGTAACATAATTTATATGGGACTATTTCGTAATAAACCTCCTTCGAACAAAAAATAATTTAGAAAGTCTAAGTTTAAATGACGGAGTTAAGTTTCGATTAAGACAGCCATTTTCGTATTCTTATAACTTTGGGATCGATCTCAAAAACGCTTGCGCATCGTACTAGAATGTCGTGATTGCGCTCTCGAGGCGCATACTTGACGCAAGCGTATTTGAGATTGATCCCAAAGAATACAAAAATGGCCGTTTTAATCGAAACTTAACTGCAAAACTGCACTGCTTTAAATCGTGAATTAACTCCTAGATCTCTATAGTACTGGCTGAACTGACTACCCCGTACAAAGTGACAGCAATTTCAAATATCGAATCGAATGACCGTCATATGAACTTTTTGACACTTATGACAAATGGCCGTTATTGTTATCCTTGATACACAAGTATAGACTTCCATCTGGTTTTGTCAAATGACTGTCCAAATGAGAAAAGAAAGTCTTATAGTTTTTTTTTTTCTTTTTTTTTAAATGGCACTACTGAATTATTCGACAATTCTGCCAAAGTTAACGTTGAACTATTTGTGTTATTAGTGAGTTGTCGGCGCTAGCTTGTCCAACCTACTAGTGAGATCAGTGTGTAGAATACAAGCGTATCAGATGTTCATAAAGCTTGCCTTCTTTTGTGCTAGTGTCATGGAGTCATTTGTCATTTTACCACAAACTGAGGTCAACAAAACAACATTGGTACTTGAAATATGTTGTAACATTAATTTAATAAGGCCGTTTATAAGGAAATACACACAATCGTGCGAACGCATTGTGGGAATGCAATAGACATTTATGTTCATTTTTATGCTCATATCTCCGATCTGTTGGAAACAGGTGAAATATTTGTTATGGTAATTATAATCGGTGATTTTTGTAATAAGGTGTTTTAAATGAAGTGGCTGTAGCCTATTGGCTAAGGCATCGGTCTTGCAATCGTGAGGTCACGGGTTCGAATCCTACCCATTATAGTACCGACGGGAACCCACTCCGAGCTTAGCTGGAGCGGTTAACAGGATTGCTAGTAATGTGGGACCACAATCCCACATTCCTAGCAATCTTTAAAAAAATTTTTTTTTAAAATAGTCCTCGATAGGTCGACATGACAATCAGGTTAGTTAGTTTTACCTGGGCATAAAAGAAAAGCCGCACTTGCCTCCTGATTGAGCCATTGGAGGTGTTGAAGGATAGGTTTAACGATATTTTGTTCTCAATAAAATGACATAACAATGTCACTTAGTTGAGAACAGTAATTGGGTAGTTGACTACTAGAAAAAAATATTATTTTATACAAATTAGGCAATAATAGGTCTCCAAATTTTTTGAAAATAAGTGTTTTATCACAATTTAATATGCTTTTGAATTTAAAAGCATGAAAACAATCAAAAAAATAAAATTGCGTCCTCTAAAAAACGCAACCCCAAATGTAACTTTTCAATAGACTAATTCGGCATTTGAAATTGCTGTCAATTTTTACGAGGGAGAGAGTCCATCTCTACTATCACCTATGGAGATCAGTAACTCACTCTCTTTCTCACCATGTCATCTTTCATACACTCCATTCATATCTTGACTCGTCTTTTAAAATTAAAGGCTTCCACATACAATGAAACATAGTAAGAGCTATAATCACAATGCACCTAACATTGAGGCTATAAAGTACTTATGGTGTTGTACTAGAATATTTCTATGTCCCTTCTCTATACGCTTAGTGAGCAACTAGGTTCACGCAGGGCTGGCTGTTGATGTAATCATTCTGATATTACCTAAAAACACAAAATATAATTATTGTTTTTAAACTTTTGCGATTTTTATACATATTAGACATATTTCGGGACTTAATCGCGTGAATTATATAATAATAATAATATCTTGGGACAACTCACACAACGCTATATGATCCCAAACTAAGCAGAGCTTGTACAATGGAAACCAGACAACTGATAAACATACTTATATATTTCTAAATACATACATATTATAGATAAATAACACCCAGACACATAATAAACCACCATGCTCATCACACAAAGCTTTATCCTGGGTGGGGATCGAACCCACGACCTCTTGCGTAGCAGTCGGATGCACTCCCACCGCGCCATAGAGGCAACCTTTTATTTACCCGACGTTACAATTGAATTGCACCGATCGTGGTCACGGGTCGACGGTTGACGTGGTCCCGAAATATAATGTTATAAAAGACATCAATCAAACGATAATATTTGATAGTTTTGTAAAAAACAGAATTTGAAAACTTGTGATCTATCAACTCTGACACATGATTAAAAAAAATGGTTGTCTATAAAGTCGATTTACGGACGATAATTTTACGTGATGACGTCATAAGAAAACATTGATGACAGTGTCATGCCTCTGAGAGCTTTTCCAATTGTAGCGCAATTGTCAAAACGGTGATGACATTGTAATAAACAACCATACCCGTGACAGCTTAAGTGGATCCGTCCGCATATGCCCGAGACCACAATACTTCAGCCTATCAGCAGGTGGAACGTGACGGACCGTGACACTTTTTCGTGCATGCACCCGGTCATCGATTTATAAGACGTTATTACATCAAAAAAGGTTTATAGACCCAGAAATTTAGGCACTGCGTTGATGAATCAGTCAGTCAAAACAAGTAATTGCATAGATACAGAACATGTGGTTTAGTATGGTTACTTTTATTTTTAAGCATAAGAAAAATAAGTTTTTTGAGAATTAGACCGTAATCAAATTTAAAGCATTTGATTCAAATATGATTTGCTCGTCTATTTTATACGTGACACTTGCTTAAATGCCTATGAAGTTCAGAATGAGGCTAAATGATTGCACTACGATTTAATATACGACTTATTCAGTGTTAAGTACTGCGTTTTGTAGTTAAGAAAAATGTAGTAAATAATACTGTTCTTTTCTAATACCAATCATAGGCGGAAATTGATTAAGAGGAATGGCTAACAATGATTTAAAAAAAAATTACCCCAAAATTAGATTTAATAAAACTTAACAAAATATATTATTTATTAAACGGGAATTAACGCGATTTGTTTACCTTTAAATTGCCCGACGTTTCGATCAGGTTGCACCGGCCGTGGTCACAAGCGGACTGTCGCAGCGATGTTAAGACTCCGTAAGGCCGATGAATCTTCATCTACCCTCACTTTTTTGTTTCTCGAAAAGTTAGGGTAGATTAA
The DNA here is from genome assembly GCA_945859575.2 of Herminia tarsipennalis. Lineage (NCBI taxonomy): Eukaryota > Metazoa > Arthropoda > Insecta > Lepidoptera > Erebidae > Herminia > Herminia tarsipennalis. The sequence goes on from OX243859.2 coordinate 3,334,536, forward strand.
GTGTGTAGTGACCCTAAGTTTGCGTAAACAATGCGCCTTAATTCTCGTATAATAAATAGTTATAATCATGCAACGCCAAAGTTTAAATGAATTAGTATATTATGCTGAAAATAAGCTTTGATATGGAATTTATAGACACAATCATCTAAAATTATGCTAAATTTGCGCTAAGACAACCTAAGTAAGCATATGCCTTGTCAAGTTTTACTTAAGCTAATGTTGAGCTTAGTCTATTTAAGAAACGTACAGATCTCAGTCTTGAGTGCACTCAATGCAGCTTTTCAACTTTTAAAGTATGTTTTAGGATTCCTTTAAGTACAATATTTTAAAGAAAATGAAAATTTGCATAAAAATGCTGTAAAAATAACTGCATAAAGTCGTTTAAAATTGAATCCGTTGTTACTCTTTTTATTAAGACCTAAAGAAGGTCGCTGAAATGGATCTAGTTGCAAAAGACCAGTGTGCTTAGTGCGAGTTTATTTTACGTTTACGCGATCGAAAAGTTTACCGCGTTTGGCTCTCTAAAACGCGGTAAACGATTCGATCGCGTAAACATAAAACAAACTTGCAATAAGCACACTGGTGTCGTCGCGAAAATTAGGAGAGGCCTATATCCAGCATTGGACCGATACAGGCTGATTTATTGACCGATTTTGATACTTTATTTTATCACTGACACAAATAAACAGGTTTTACAAGTTTAACGTCTGTAGGTAATTGTGTATCGTACGATTAAGATATAATAGCAGTTTTTTTTTTATCGCGAGCGTCAATGTATTTCACGCAAGCTTGTTTAAAGTATTACTACAAGTATTTGTTTTAAAAGCTTCTCAAATACCGGTGGTAACCCATAATCCATGACGCTCAACCTCGGCTCAGTTATCTGATCAGCATTGTGTGCAGATCACCTTGTGTCGGCTGATATCACGCGTTTATTTTATACAAATTGTGTTAAATGACGTCGCATATTTCGGAATTTTATCATTCTGCATAAAGTCAAATTAGTTGAGGTTTAAGCCTTCTTTAGGAAATACAGGTAGACTCCGCTAACTAACCTATTTTCTAGTGGTCTCCTTGTCGTGTCACGTAGTTATACATGTAGCTAGTATGTGATGAAATCGGTCGCAAGAACCGAAAATCGGCTTAGAGAATGTTTAGGTTAATCATTATTCTCTTGACAGTTCAATTCATCGCGGTCTTTTTTACTCCAGGCTGCTTTGCTACTTATTTTGTTTATACTTTATTTTATTGTCGTAGTACGCTCGCTAAGGCCCGGTATTTTCTTCTTTTCAGAGAAAACGCCGAGGCCAAACAGCAGTCCAAAATATCCCAGAATCCAGAAATAAAATTTGACCTCTTAGGCACATTCAAAACTGTCGACGATCACTTAGATATTGTCGTACCTATAGACATTTCAGCAGTACAATATTATATAAACGATATAAGTAAAATATTAAAACTATCCAGTGAAATTTGTAAAGTAAATTATTGTGTGAATCAAATTAATATGTTGTATAACAAACTTAATGACCTGACGAAGCATTTTGAAGTAATTTCTAATTTAATGTCTAATCGAGATCAAAAATCACTCTGGTCAAACTCTGTTGAAAACATTTTTATGCATGTTTTTAGAAATTTTAATGAACGAATACTAGCTACTAAATATATGAATGCTATTGATGATGTACGAGTACGTAATAGAAATACCGTAGATAAAGAAATCAAAGACAATATTATAGTTACTAAAACAACTGTGGATTCTTTTGATTCAACTTTTGAGAGAATAAATGATATTAAAATATTTCTCAATGAGACAGTTGATAATTCTGCTAATATGCCAAAAAGTGAATTAAATGTTGATATAATACAAAGTCTTAATATTTTAAGCGAAGTATTAGTCAACCTGTCTTATAAATTAGAAGATATTACTAACTCTGTCGTATACAGCAAATCGAATATAATAAGCCCTTCAATTATAAGTCCTAAAGATTTTTATGAAAATATTCAAAGAAATTATCAATATTTATCCAGATCTGAATTTCCAATACCATTAAACGATGACAATATGAAAGAAATATTTAATATGTCGTCAATTTCGAGTTATTTCTTGAATAATAGTGTGGTATTTGTGATAAAAGTTCCTTTAGTGACCAAAGATTCTAATTCTGGTCAATGTGTTTTTAATTTAAGTTTTGCTAAATTTGCAACTGTATATAGCAATTATATTGGCGTCAGCAAAGAGAAGAACACCTGGAAATTAGAAATTCTAAACAACTGCAAACCAGTTGCTAATAACAGTTATATTTGTCAAACTATTGACTTGAAATCTCCTAAAATGAGTTGCAAAGTTGAATTGTTGGCTTTAGCAGTAAGCGTTATTACTTCTAATTGTAACATAGGCCCTAAAACAAATGATACTACCGAATTAGAAAAGGTAAATCCCTTAAAATCTGAATCTAAGACTCTCGATTTACGAGAAAGTTTGAACTCATTAAACCAGTCCTGTTGTAAAAATGAACCCAAAAGTCACATATATTTCAAAACCGATAAAAAGCTGATGCAAATTCTAAATACTTTGAAGAGAATTATATCAGAAAATGCCTTTATAAAGTACAGTAAATATTATTCTTTTGTCATCTATATAACGTTCGTTTCTGTTATTTGTTTTATTACGTTTGTCATTTTGAGATATTATATTAAAATTCGAAAATTGACTGCTAAGAAACGTAGACGGGATTTGGAAAATTTGAATGGTAATACTACTCCTATGTTGCCTAGAACACGCAATGATAGCGATTATGCGTATTTATAAACAGATCTATATATATTTTTACCCATTAACAAAAATGATGATAAAAGGAGACTTCAATTAGATTTAGTCTTGTTTGAACTTTTTCATCAAGCAATAGTGTTTATAACCCCTTCATCTTTTATATTAAAATCAAAGTCCTAACTCATTTAATAGCAAAATATAATCGGAAAAGAGAATGTCGGACCATGCTTAGTGTACGGTTCCGCAACCGTTATCCATACTAATATTATAAATGTGAAAGTAACTCTGTCTGTCTGTCTGTCTGTTACGCTTTCACGCTCAAACAGCTAAACCGTTTTATATGAAATTTGGTATGGAGGTAGATTGAGTCCCAGGGAAGGACATAGGATAGTTTTTATCGCGATAACCGACATCCACGCGGGCGGATCCGCGAGCGAAAGCTAGTGGACTATAAATGAATAAAACATAACCCTTCCTTGCAGTCGGGTAAAAATACGATGTGAAAAATTGTACCAGCAGAAGAGCATATGTTCATGGCACTTACGTCCTTTTGCTGAAAAGCGCAGTTTTTCCGCAATAACTCAAAGACGTATCCGTTCATGTCCAAAATAATTTCATCAATATTCATCGTATAGTTTTTGAGTAAAATGACTGTGACACACGGACGGAAAGACAGACAGACGGACATGAGGAAACTAAAAACCTAAAAACATAAAAGATTGAGCATCTTTTCTCCATTGTCAAAAACAAACTAATTGAATCGTATGTTGTTGCTTATAATTTAGTATTTTTTCACTGGTTTTGCAATTAAGTGTTTCAAGTAATTTAAAGTCTTATCTATACTAATATTATAAAACTAAAGAGTTTGTTTGTTTGAACGTGGTAATCTCAGAAACTACTGGTCCGAATTAAAAAAAAGAATTTCTGTTGGGTAGCGCATTTATCGAGGAAGGCTATAGGCTGTATAACAGCACGCTACGACCAATAGGAGCTAAGCAGCAATGAAAAATGTAGCAAAAACGGTAAAAATTGACGCGTACGAAGTTGCGCGGGACAGCTAGTAATATACATATATATATACATATATGTATTTATTTTAGTTATGAGTCTAAAATAATCCGTACTGTTTATAATTTCTTAAAATTTTAAATAAAGTTGATATAGCTTGCTGCTGAAATTGAAGTATTAGTTTAGGTTTTAATGGTCTCTTAAATACTAGTTTAGTTAATTTTAAGTAACATTTATATTATTACGTACTCAGTGTGTTCTATTTTTTTTTTACAGTAAAGTGTGTGTTTACTAGTCTAGTTAATTTTAAGTAACATTTAAATTATTAGGTACTCAGTGTGTTCTATTATTTTTTTTTACAATAAAGTGTGTGTTTTTTAAATTGTTGATTTTTTAAACTTCATTCATTATACAGCGTGACTTCGAAATCAGTCGACAAATTCATAGGGGACATACAGTACCTGTAATACAACCGTTTTACATTGAAATATTGCCAATTAAAATTGTAAAAAAATGAGCAGATAAAAATGTAAATAAAGCACATTGAGGAGGTTACATCTATACTAATAAAGCTGAAGAGTTTGTTTGTTTGTTTGAACGCGGTAATCTCAAGAACTACTGGTCCAAATTGAAAAAAATATTTCACTGTTGGATAGCCCATCCATCGAGGAAGGCTATGGGCTTGTTATATACCCTATACGTACCACGCTACAATCAATAGAAGCAGAGCAGCAATGAGAAATGGTGCAAAAATAGGGAAAATTTACGCAGACGAAGTTGCGCGGGACAGCTAGTTAACAAATAAACTGAAAATATCAACGTTTTGTGATTTAAGTCAAGCATATCATATCTAAACAAAACAATTAATTATCAAATTATCAATTTAATCAAGTGTGCATGCGATATAAAAATCAAAATTATGTATAAAATACCTAAAACGAAAAACATATTTTATATTTTTGACTACTCGCGGGTTTACCCCCTGAAGTTCGTCGTTCTGATGAAATTACAATCACAGTAGTGATTGTGACAAATGTGTGATTGTAAATTCCTAATTTCATCGAAAGCTGGTTAATAATTTTGATGATATTGTTCTTGACGTGATTGCGATTAAATACCTAAATTAATCAAAATCTGTTTCGTAGTTTTCATGATATTGGGTTTGACGTGATTGTGACTAAAACCTTAATTCATAAAAATCTGTTTCATAGTTTTTACTCTAAACTGGGTTGAGTTTTAAAAAGTAGCACAGTTAAACAAAGAAATAAAGTCTTCAGCTTTATATTTATATATATAGTTTTGGCTGTTATAAATAACAAATAAAACAATTCCCAAAGTACAATAATTAGTACAAGAGATGATGAGAACGGACGCAACACTCGTTCGTGACATAACTAGGACGTACACAAGGTTACTGCCACAAATTAGCTAGTATAGGTATAGATGGCCGGCTCTCTACAACGAGGGAAAATAGACTCACGCACACATAGACGCGCACGTATGCAAATCTCGGTTGAATCCATGAAGATTATTATGTAAGAATTATTAAAAAATATATTAGGTACGTACGTAACGTGCTAAAAAAGCTATCTAGAACAATAAAGTTTATCATTTTCCTCTAAAATCAGCTGCAGCATTAGCACTTTGTCCACGGCAGCGTCAACGGAAAATCATCGTGAACAAGATTATTTTACTTTGGTGACGTCATTATCCCGGTCGCGTCGCATGTGCGATAGGAAAACGGCTATAGTAATTCTATGTATTACAACTTCCAAGACGTCATGACGTCCCATTGACGGGCTGCGGTGGACAAACGCTCTTAATGTCATCTAACAAATTAATGATTCAATCAAGTAAAGCGCTAGATTGAATATCACTACATAGTATAAAACAAAGTCGCTTTCTCTGTCCCTATATCCCTATGTATGTTTAAATCTTTAAAACTACGCAACAGATTTTGATGCGGTTTTTTTTAACAGATAGAGTGATTGAAGAGGAAGGTTTATATGTATAATAACATCCATATATTTTATACCCGTGCGAAGCCAGAGCGGCCCGCTAGTGAGCTATAAAATGCCATACATTCCAGGTCGCTTACGCGTTTTGTACAAGTACGTTTTTAATCAATTAGCACATATTTTTGACTTTAAAAATTACTTCGTATGTCTGTAGTAATTATATCAACGTCAATCGAGAGAGCGCATGTTGAGGTTGTCATATTCGCGTCTATGTGTGCTTGGTTTTTTTGTTGAGCTGTGAGCCGGCTTTCTGTACCTATGTATTTTGTGTTACTGGTAACTGGTAGTTAGTTACTAACGGCTATTGTGTTTGTAAATGTGTTGAATGAAGATCTATGGTATGTGGATCGTTCGGTGATTTTTATCTGTAGCGTTAGTTAAAGTGAGCAGAAATTTGAGTTTTTAAGGCAAGGTTTTTTTATCATAAAAATGATAACTTGCAGTGTGGGATTGTGGTAAGTATTTTTATGATTTTTTTAAAGTAAAACACATTTGGAAACACTATAACTAAGATAACCTCAGCAAGCGGCGTTAAGGTTCGAATCCTACCCATTATACTACCGACGTGAACCCACTTCTAATACAAGCTTAGCTGGTAAAGCATTGAGCTTAGCTGGAGGGGTTAACAAGATTGCTAGTAATGTGGGTACTACCAATCCTGTTAATCCCTCTAGCTAAGCGTTATAGCGTGTGTCCAAATGTGTTTTACCATTAAAAAAATCATAAAAATATGTCATATTTAATTCTGCAAAACATATAGAAAAGAAAAAAAAAGAAATATTTATTTTGATAAAATATTGACACACATTAGGTACAATAAAACAAAAAAATATATAACAAGTAATAATAACAATAGATAGCAAAAAAAAAAAAAATAATAATAATAACAATACTAAATCAGTCAGCAATCAATTTTAAAATACACTGCAATATACAGCTTAAAAACTATAAAAAAATACATTATATAAAATTACATACAAATTACAGCGAAGTGCGCAAATGCACTTATCAAAAAGAGCTGTTGCTCAGCCTTAACACACGCAAAGCGTTTATATTTATCATTTGTCAAGGTAGCCAGTCTCATCAGAGCCAATCAATCCCGAACCCTATCTATTGTATAATGAGAAAGTTTGTAGAGAGAGTAATGAGTGAGGGAATAGTGTGTCACACGTATCTACTCACACTCATCTATACTAATATTATAAAGCGGAAGAGTTTGTTTGATTGTTTGTTTGTTTGTTTAAACGCGCTAATCTCAGGATCTACTGGTCCGATTTGAAAAAATATTTTTTTGTTGGATAGCCCATTTATCGAGGAAGGCTATAGGCTATATAATATCGCGCTACGACTAATAGGAGCGGAGAAGCGACGAGAAATGTTTCAAAAACGGGGAAAAATTACGCATACGAAGTTGCGCGGGACAGCTAGTATACGATATAAGATCACCAGCGTAGTTGGCTAGGCTTTGACGAGACTGAACGCCATAACCGAAATCGGTTAGGAGTGGGTCTACTAGACCATTGACCAGGAGACCTAAACCCCAATTAAAACGAAAAATGAGGTGGTAATTATACAGAGCCAGAAACATTAATTTCTTCCAGAATATCGTCCATGGGTTCGAACTTCTTGTGCTTATACAAAAATTAATCAGAATTTTCCTCGTAAATTTGAGCCAGCACAATTTCGTCAATGTTGACTTCTGGCAGGTCTTCGGTGTAGTGGCGTGTTAGAGTGGCTCTAGGACCTTCATTTTCAGGATCAGGTCGAGATGCATGCGAAGCGTATAACCGGCCATAGAAGCCTTCCACTTCGGAGAGGAGTGTCGGTTTCGAAGAAACGACTTCTCCACTTGCTGTGGTCAACTTCGTCAAGTGGCTTCTTCCAAGAGATTGTACGAACACTTTTGACCACCGGTTTTGCTCGATCGCTCTTTTAATCGAAAGAGTGTTGGAGCGCCGAAGGTCGTGTCGTATAAGCTTGTTGATCTCTTGGTTTAGAGCGCGCTTTTTCGACGAAGTGACAGGTGGGCTTTCACGTCGTAGCCATTCTTAAACGAATTAAAAAAAAAATTGTTTTCTTTCCAGATTGGACCTCACATTTCGCGAAAAAGGACTTTGCGAGCTGATGACAAAGCCAATAGAAGCCTTCGACCTTCATCGAGACTTTGTTGAAGATAAGGACTTCGATTTCTTCGAACTCGACCGAAATAGCTTAGAACCTAACTGCCCTGAAACTTTAAAAGGACCAGGGATCTTGCATTCTGGGTTTCTTTCCTCAAAGCCTGATCAGGAGTCTGGATGGAGAGATCGGAACAGCTGGTATGATGGAAGGCATAGGGATAGATATAGTGGTGACAGGAGAGGTGGATATGGGAACAGACATGAAGACAGGTTCTATATACCTTATCAGATAAATCAAGGTAAGTAGAGAGAAATAAGTAAAATTTATTATTTTAGGCTATTTATTGTAAGGGTTCTGGGAGGGGTTTCGGTGATGACTTAAAAGTGGGATAATAACACAAAATGAAAAGAGCAAAAAAATGTTTTCGGCCTTAAACCTATGTCTTTGGTAATTAAGCCCGATATTAATTTATCGTACAAGGTAGGTCTTTTTTAGGGTTCCGTAGCCAAAATGGCAAAAACGGAACCCTTATATTTTCGTCATGTCCGTCTGTCTGTCTGTCCGTCCGTATGCCACAGACATTTTACTCAAAGACTACTTGATGAATTTTAATGAAATTTGGTAAAAAGTTGTGTAAAGTAGCCGCTACTTAGTTTAATAGATAGATAATAATAATAAATATTTTTGGGAGGACACTCCGTGTAACAGAAGCTGAAAAACAAAACTTCACCAAACATAAACGTGTGGCACATCACCCGACAGGTATTTTAAAAACATTATAAGGTTTCTAATAAATATTTTTGATTGAGTAAATATTTTTGGAAATAATCGTTCCGAAAGTTGCATAAATCGTGTCCCCCCCCCCTTAACTTTTGAACCGTGAGACCTAAAAATAAGGAAAAAATCACAAAGGTAGCGCTTAATTAGTACTTTAAATTAAAATTATTTCGGACATGATCGGATATACCGTCATTGAGTTATTGCCGAAAAACTGCGTGTCTTAACAAAAGGGCGTAAGTGCCATGAAAATACTCTCTTTTGCTGATGCCATTATTCAAGGCTGCGGAAGGAACCCTACACTGGTCATGGTCAGATATGCTCTTGCCAAGTTTTTTGAAATTTATTCTCATTATAGTCATCTATCCATTGTATTTGTTTACTCACACTACAAATATCTAACGTTTTTTTATACTCTTTACCTCTAGGTATAGCAAGAAATGATGACGACGAGAACTGGGGTCAATATAACGGAGGATATGGAGGAACAGACCGCTATTACAAAGATCGAAACGACTACCACAAATCCATAACCCACTGGAGACTAGCCACCGACCTAACCAGACCCAACTATGGGGTCAAACCATTCTCCAACAACAACTTTGATTACAATACCCTAGGAAAGAATGGGGGTGAAGGGTCTTGGAGATATGCCCATGGATCCTGGAAGAGGGGAAGATGGAACAATTCAGGGAATAATAATGGGCTGGAGTATGGGGAGTCAAATTTTTACAAACCCAAGTCCCATTTTCATGGGGTTAACGAACACGGGCATGACCCTATAGCGCGGAGTGATGATGGGCCGATAAAAGGTAGGTTTTGTACTTTTTTTCTTTTTATCTAAGGAACTTTTTGACGCCGTTTCTTCTACTTAGTTTAGTGAAGGACTAGAGGATTGATAGTTGTCACATTACAAAATAAGGAGAGTATACTTATAGGTAACCTATTATTACTTTTAAACTTACGCATTGCATTATATACACAACTAGCTGAGCCACTTCGTTTGCGTCAATTTTTCCCGTTTTTGCTATATTTTTCATTGCTGCTCCGCTCTTTTTGGTCGTAGCGTGATGTTATATAGCCTATAGTCTTCCTCAATAAATGGGCTATCCAACAGTAACTTAATTTTTCAATTCGGATCAGTAGTTCGATCCCTATCTAGGATAAAGCTTTGTGTGATTAGCACAATGGTTTATTCTATGTCTGGGTGTAATTTATCTATACTAATATTATAAAGCTGAAGAGTTTGTTTGTTTGAACGCGGCAATCTCAGGAACTATTGGTTCGAATTGAAAAAATATTTTTCTGTTGGGTAGTCCATTTATCGAGGAAGGCTATAGGCTATATAACATCACGCTACGACCAATAGGAACGAAGCAGCAATGAATAATGTTGCAAAAACGGGATTAATTGATGCATACGAAGTTGGTCAGCCAGTCTTTGATATGTGTGAATTAAGTATGTTACTCAGTTGTCTGGTTGCCATAGTACGAGCTCTGCTTCGTTTGGGATCAGATGGCGCTGTGTGAGTTGTTTCAAGATATTTATGTATTTTTATTATTTGTGCCTACCAAGGGGCACTCCTTGTTTGCATTTGGCGTCCCCCTTAACGTAACAGTTTGTACCACTTCAACATGCCATATGGTAAGGTGCTCCTTAAACGTGGTGGGGCGCTTCCCCCTCTCTCGATATTTGTTGCACAAAAACGCTAATCTCTTTGTTTTCTTCTCTACTGCTGTAAAATTGTAAAGTAGCGGCGTCTGTATCTTGAAAATATTTTTATTTAGGTATTCCAAACTTCTTGTTAATAATAATATATTAATGTCTTCGGACAACTCATACAACGCTATCTGATCCCAAACTAAGCAGACCCTGTACTAAGGAAACCAGATAACTGATGAACATACTTATATATTTGTAAATACATACATATTATAGATAAATAACACCCAGACACAGAATAAACCATCGTGCTCATCACACCAAGTTTTATCCTGGGAGGGGACCGAACCCACGACCCCTTGCGTAGCAGTAGGATACACTTGTGCGCCACAGAGGCAGTCAATTACATTGCAAAAGGCGGACTTAATGCCATAGGCATTCTTTACCAGTCAACCTTTGGGTGGTGAAGAGAAAAGGGTGGCAGGTGCTTATCGTCGACTCTCGAGAGTCGACCCGCAATTCTATCGAAACGTCGCTCGGGTAAATAAAAGGTTCCTTTAAATAAAAGGTAAATAAAAGGTACCTTTAAATAATTCACACGATTTATTTCAAAATATATCATATATCTAATATGTATAAAAATCTCGAAAGTTTAAAAACAATAATTGCTTATCATTTAACCCAAAGCGAATCCTTTTTATTTTTCATGTCTGTTTGTTTTGTCAAGGTTGACGGATCCGATAAGAGATTTAAGTTATTCCTAGTTTTGAGTTAGTTTGAAGATTGATTACGTTAGCGACCTAATGAACAATAACTAGATTAAGCAATTTTTAACAAACTTAATTCAAACTTTTATTTCCAGACTGTTCCTCTCGACGTCGACCAGGCATGTCGTTAGGATCGGGAGCCATTAGAAGAGCTTTGATATCCCGAAATGTGGTGGAGTGTGAATCTGCCTGCTTCAGTGAGAGAGAGTTCAAATGTGTGTCTTACAGCTTTAGGTGAGTTATTATGTTTTTCGGAAAAATGGCCTTAGACATACGTTAGCATAACATACTCGTTTATTCAGAAAAATAACAAATTATCGTAACATCCTAAACTCTCGCCATCTTGTTTTACACTATCCTTATAACTTATATCTCGTACTTCATTCTTGCTCACTTATGATTCTTGTTCTTACCATTACCTGATTGAAGCCAGATTATATAACTTCGAGAATGTTCGGTGGTACCTAAATCACAACTCTCAAAAATTCAATTCCAAAAAAATTCAAAATTCTTTATTCACTTAGGATGCAAAACAACTCTTGTGACACGTTGGGATTCTACATGTACATGTAATGCCAAGTTCGCAAACAATAGGTAAAGCCGGAGAAAAGAACCTGGCAATAAAAACTCGCGCCACTCTTTCCAAATTGCCAATTTTACACTGTTTGAATGTTTATAAACTTGATATGGTACCATAATAAAGGACTGATGCAATTGATATTATCAAAAAGTTGAAACATGAGATAAACTAAAACCAGCCTTGCTTACTTACAACGAAAGTAAAAAAATATATGTGCTTAAATATTGGCCAAAGTACTTGTAACGAATAATTAAATATAAAATATTAATTCTGATATCAAAAGGAAGAAAAGAATGGCCTTTATTCGTCACGCAGAATTTTTACTTACAAAAGTAAAGTTCTGTTACCTGAAACTTTACTCACGCTGTAACTCTTGCCAAACAAGCAATGGACATGTCCATTTCTTTATTCAGAAGATAATGATGGAGAAATGAGAGGAAACATCCCTCATATATTTCCACTGTTGTCAAAAGCAAGTAATTTCTTCAGCAAGCGATTACGTTTAAAGACAATGAATCTTGTCTACACTCCCGGGTCCAATAACAAAGTAGCATTCCTTTCTTACCTTTCAGTAACCGTTTCAAAATTCTTTATTAACTTAGAAAACAGAAGCGATGCTTGTGATAAGTCATCATTCTACATACATATAATGCCAAGTTCGCAAAGCAATTGGTAAAGCCGAAAAAAAGAACAAGGCAATAAAAACCTTCATGTGTCCTTCCTCCACAGGTACTCAAGTTCCCATGGAACAGACAACTGTTTCCTCTCAGAGCGTCCGTACCGTGGCCTCGAGATGTCTGCGGACAGCAGTTCTGATGTATACGCAATGCCACAAGACCAGGGCTGCGTCACAATCAACTATAAACCTTGGGTCGAGAGCGGTAAGGTCCATAATATATACATGTAAACAAGTGTATTTTCTCAGAGCGTCCGTACCGTACTGCGGTCTCAAGATGTCTGCGGACAGCAGTTCTGATGTATACGCAATGCCACAGGACCAGGTTTGCGTCATAATCAACTATAAACCTTGGGTCGATGGCGGTAAGGTCCCTAATATATACATGTAGACATGTGTTTCCTCTCAGAGCGTCCGTACCGTACTGAGGTCTCAAGATGTCTGCGGACAGCAGTTCTGATGTATACGCAATGCCACAAGACCAGGGTTGCGTCACAATCAACTATAAACCTTGGGTACAGAGCGGTAAGGTCCATAATATATACATGTAGACAAGTGTTTCCTCTCAGAGCGTCCGTACCGTTTTGAGGTCTCAAGATGTCTGCGGACTGCAGTTCTAATGAATACGCAATACCAAAAGACCAGGATTGCGTCACAATCAACTAATAACCTTGGGTCGAAAGCGGTAAGGTCCGTAATATATACATGAAGACGAGTTTCCTCTCAGAACGTCCGTACCGTACTGATGTCTCAAGATGTTTGCGGACAGCAGTTCTAATGAATACGCAATACCACAAGACCAGGGTTGCGTCACAATCAACTATAAACCTTGGGTCGAGAGCGGTAAGGTCCATAATATATACATGTTGGCATGTGTTTCCTCTCAGAGCTTTTGTACTGTACTGAGATCTCAAGATGTCTGTGGACAGCAGTTCTGATGTATACGCAATCCCACAAGACCTGGGTTGCGTCGCAATCAACAATAAACCTTGGGTCGAGAGCGGTAAGGTCGATAACATATACATGTAGACATGTGTTTCCTCTCAGAGCGATTGTGCCGTAGTGAGGTCTCAAGATGTTTGCGGACAGCAGTTCTGACGAATACGCAATGTCACAACCAATTATAAACCTTAGGTCGAGAGCGGTAAAGTAGCTTTTATTATAGACAACTGTTTCTAGGGCTTGGGGCTCCCCTACTCCCTTGTATGTATACACATACAACACGCCTCTTCGAATCAAGTTCTTGGGTTTACAACGCACTAGCTGGGCTATACTCTTCGTCGTGCTATACTTGACTGATCATCATCATATCAACCTATATGAAATAAATTAAAATTATTAATATTTCAATAATAAATTTGTACGCCTGATGGTAGGGCAGAGCGAAACCTTCACTGTGGAGTGGCGGAGGGTCCATAGAACACGATTACTTTCGGTTTCCCTTTGGATTGTAGTTACTTAGTATTATAGACACTCTTTAATTTATACGTCAATGAACTGATCGAGACGCTCAGTAGAGAGCGAGCTGGTTGTTATGTTGACGGTGTATGTGTTAACAACATCAGTTACGCCGATGATATGGCATTAATGAGCGCCTCGGTTTGTGGTCTTCGGAAGCTGGTGGCTATCTGTGAAGCTATGTAAGCTTGATGGTTTAGTGTAAAACGCCAGAAAAAGTAACATCATGGTCTTTGGGGTCGGCGGAGGGAGGTATCCTAAAACCATACCTCCAGTTAGGTTAAATGGAACACCCATCACTAAAGTCTATAAATTGAGGTACCTTGGACATATCTTAGCCGCTGACATGAAGGACAATGAAGACATTGAGAGAGAGCGGAGGGCACTGTCGGTTAGAGCGAATATGATAACTCGCAGATTTGCACGCTGCTCACAAAATGTAGAAATAACCTTATTTCGTGCATTAAAATAATATTAATATTATTATTAAAGAACCATATCTAACAAAATATATTTTTGTATCGGGCTACACTGAGCATGAACCGACCATGCTCTTGCCCGGTTTTGTTTAATATTACGCAGCGTTTATAACTCGCCATATTTCATTTCCACAAAATGAACTCCTAGAGGGAAGTTTCACTTCGTGGAAGGCGAATATTGCGAGTCAAAGGTCCGGAGGTGCCTACCACTCGACTTGGTGAGAGTACCTGTCACTAATATTCTTTGTTGCAGGTCTCTCTTTTTGAGTGCGGTCTGTCAATCTATTTTAATTGTTGTATTAAGGGCATTTCCTTACTACTTCAATTGCGGTGATTTACAGATCGAGGGTGGGTGTTGGGTTCCTTCCTTAGTAATCTACTTATGGGGGGCATTACGCAGAACGAATTATTCATTTAGCCCGCCCGCCTCGCAATCCCGTACACAACCATTACTTCACAGTGTGCAGAATCAGAAACAAAATAAAGTCAAAAAATCGTTTAAACATATATGTTCGACTAGCTGACCCGCGCAAATTCGTTTGCATAAATTTTTCCCGTTTTTGCAACATTTTTCATTGATGCTCCGCTCCTATTGATCTTTGCGTGATTTTATATAGCCTATAGCCTTCCTCGATAAATGGGCTATCCAACAGAAAAATATTTTTTCAACTCGGACCATTAGTTCTTCATATTATCGCGATCAAACAAACAAACTCTTCAGCTTTTTAATATTATTATAGATTACAAACGCCCTAACTATGACTATATGAAAAATAATAATACAAAAAATCCTCGTTTTTAAGGTTCTGTACCCAAAGGGTAAAACGGGACCCTAATACTAAGACTTCGCTGTCCGTCTGTCCGTCTGTCACCAGGCTGTATCTCATGAACCGTCATAGTTAGACAGTTGAAATTTTGCACAGATGATTTATTTCTATTGCCGATATAACAACAGAATAAAAAAAATATTAAATAGCGGCTCCTATACAGCGAACGTGGTTTTTTGTCGTTTTTGATAACGGCAACAGGTAGACGCTTGAAATATTCACAGAATATTGACTTATATTATTCACTTTAAAAATAAATAATTAAATTAAAATGAAATTAATATTTAAGAGACCCCATACAACAGACATGATTTTTAGGCTGGCCGGGTTTTGCATTTTTCCGTAATTCAAGATTTTTTACGGCTTAACATTAAGACATATCCATAACTTTCTTTATTTCATCTATATATCTATAGTAATATTAAAAAGCTGAAGAGTTTGTTCGTTTGTTTGAACGCTATAATCTCAGGAACTACTAGTTCGAATTAAAAAAAATCTATTTGTGTTGGATAGCCCATTCATCGAGGAAGGCTATAGGCTATATAACATCACGCTACAACCAATAGGGGCGGAAAAGCAATGAAAAATGTTGCAGAAACTGGAAAAAATGACGCATACGAAGTTGCGCGAGTCAGCTCGTCTACTCGTAATATTAGAACTCTTTGGCTGTCACACAACTTTTTTCGCGTTTTAATGTTATGTTTTCTAAATTTTGTTTTGACAGAACTGAACCCTATTTCGCGTAAGGAAGGAATTACGTCATGTGACGCCTAATCGAATCAGTTATTCCTCTTTATTCCAGAATGTTTCTGGCATGTAAGATCAGGCGCTGCGGTCGGCGACTCAGCTATAAGAGCGGCATTAACCGTCGCAGGACTAGGCGCCTGTGAGGCAGAGTGTATAAGAGCTCATGCTTTCTTCTGCAGAGGATTTAGTTTTAGGTGAGTAGGTATTCTTCTTCTTTAGATCAGGCATTGTGGTGGGTGATTCAGTTTTAAGAGCGGCGCTGACCGTCGCAAGACTAGGCGCCTGTTGGTAGAGTGTAAAGACAACATGCTTTCTAAAGGAGATTTAGTTTTAGGTAAGTATAGTATTAACTGGCTGTTATATGATTTACCCCCTAATTCACAATATTTCATTCCATTAAGGGTTGAAATGGGGGTATCTATTCACCATCTTATTATTACTTTAGTAACAGCAAGGCGTAGTCGTGAGATTGCGGGTTCGAATCCTATGCATTGTACTACCGACGTGAACCCACTCCTTTTTTTTTTTTTTGGCGGGAAAAAATCCTGACGAACACCTCCACCGTCCGGGGAAGACGGTGGAGGTAGTGTGGGGTTTGCACCCACTAAAAAACCCGCCGTGTATCTCCACCTTTATCGCCACCTTCGCGAACGGGCCGCCGGTATTTGTTATGCCGTCGGCGGCCCGCCCAGTGGCAATGCCCGGACGCGATGTTGTTGCGTTCCGGGCATTTCACACATACGCGGCCCCTGGATACACACAGGGTGCCGCGCCTCCACGGAAGGCCGCGGGCGGGGCAGATTACGTGAACCCACTCCTAACACAAGCAATTGAGCTTAGCTGGAGGGGTTAACAAAATTGCTAGTAATGTGAGATCTACAATCCCATATTGCTAGTTATCTTTAAAAAAAAAACTAGCGAATGAATTGACTTTGTTTTTTATTTCACTTTTAAAATAGAATAGAAAACTAAACAATCGCTAGTTAAAATGCTGTTGCTAAAGTATTATGAATAAGGGAATAAATTTCCTGAACCGCCTGAACAAAGAATAAACTTTAAACAATTTTAATATTACACAAAGTAAACTAAATTATTATTTTTTTCAGATTCGATTCACCAACAATAGGTGACAATCTAGAGAATTGCATCCTAACATCGTCCCCGCCCACATCTCTAGACAATG
The DNA here is from genome assembly GCA_945859575.2 of Herminia tarsipennalis. Taxonomy (NCBI): domain Eukaryota; kingdom Metazoa; phylum Arthropoda; class Insecta; order Lepidoptera; family Erebidae; genus Herminia; species Herminia tarsipennalis. The sequence continues at coordinate 3,351,612 of OX243859.2, forward strand.
GTCATGGGCTTCGTCCTAACAGTGGGCATGAGTTATACGCGCGAGGGAACTACGGCAGAGGCTGTGAACCTGCCTTGTATGATGATACTCAACATAAAGACGAGGGTGAGTAATTTGATTGTTGTTTTTAGCCCACGTCCACTGTCTAAAGGTTTTTTGCGGACGTCTCAATTTTTTTGTCCACGTCTTGAGCTAGTGGTCTTAAGCTTGAGTTTTTTTGCCCATGTCTCGAAACAGTAGACATGGGCTTCGTCCCAAGATCTAAGAATCAGTTTTACAAGCGTAGGAATTACAACTTAGATATTAATAGACATATAGATGAAGATATGTGACTTAATAGTCCTCTCTAGATAGTGGGCTTCGTCCCAACAGTGGGCATGAGTTATACCCAGCAAAAAACAGCTCTGCCGTAGTTACATCAGAGCTGTTTTTTACGGCAGAGCTGTTTTTAATGAAAATAATTATGACCACACTCTGTTGTTATTTCAGTGTGAAAATTGTGAATCGTTCTATTGCTGTTCCTTTTACATAATCGTTCAAAAATATAATAATCATTATTAAAGTGTTGTAGCTGATTATTAAGGTTTCGTCATGTCTGTCGGTCCGCCTGTCTGTTTGTCTGTCTGGTTGTTACAGGCATTTTACTCAAAAAGTGCTCAATTGATATTGTTGAAATTTGTAGTATAGGGGTCTTGTATAAGCTGCCACTTTTGTTGGTACTAAAATAATAACAAGAAATATTTTTAGAGGGGGGCGGGACACTCCCGCAATCCAAACAGGAGTTAGGATTGTGGATATTTCTTTTAAAAACACTTTGGTTTTTAGGCACTGAGAGTTCATAAATGAAAGTACTGAGTTCCCAGCTCTTTGAATAATATGAAAACCTTTTTTTAAATGTATACAGGGTGATTTCTAATATACTAATAACCTTCCGCTCTTGGCTTTTTTACATTACATCAAATAACTATAAATATAATTTTTGAAAAATAAAGTCACAAATTAACCTTTCTACATCTTCTTATAGATAGATAACCGCACGGTTATCTACAGGTCGTACACTCTTTCAGAGAGCAACTGGCCAATTCACGTATTTTAAGCTGTGCAATTGCTGTTAAGCTACGAGTTAAAAGGGCATTTTTGTACACTTGTAACTTTGGGAGCGTCTGGAGACCGCAAAAAATTCTTATAATCGAAACTTAACTGCAACTGCTTTAAATACGTGAATGAATTTGGTCTCCAGGCCTGCGTCCTAATAGTTGGTACGTCATAAGACTTGTTATGTTGTTATATTACAGAATGCTACCTCCAATACGACAAAGCAGCCAAGCTGACGGGCCCGGCGGTCCGCGGTCAGGCTCGAGTCAAAGACGAGCAGTCTTGCGGACGGGAGTGTAATGACGCTCCTTTTACTTGCCTCAGCTTTTCTTATAAGTACGTGTTTTAATGTTTAGTCTTATAAATTTAAAAAATGCTTAAATACAAAAAGTATTTTTCACGTAAGTTATTTAATAATAATATCTTATTATTATTATCTCACACAACATAACATTATATGACTGTTGTGTGGGAGCACCTTAACACTTGTAAAAGGACGCTAGAATTATCTAATGTTATGTAATATTTGTGCCGTCGAAACCTTTTGGGTTTGCCATCTATCGACGGTTATCGAGACGCTCAAATGACTACTCTTTAATTACAAAAAAAAAACTTAAAAAAAAAGTGAGATGAATTTGGCGGATTCTGGACCCCTCTCCCCTCTGAGGAGATATCGTGAGATTTGGCTTCACTCCGTCCCTCTTACCTCTCACTTAGATGGTGAAGGAGGGGGGGGGAGCTATTAGTTTATCTATAATATGTAAGTATTTAGAAATAAGTATGTTTATCAGTTGCCTGGTTGCTATAATACAAGCTCTGCTTAGTTTGGGATCAGATGACATTGTGTGAGTTGTCCCATGATATTGTTATTTGGAAATACATTAGTAAACTGAATATATGCCTGTATTGTACTATTCGTAATAATGTTACATTACATGGAAATACATTAGGAAACTGAGCATTTGCCCTTATTGTACCATTCGTAATAATGTTACATTACATGGAAATACATTAGGAAACTGTGCATTTGCCCTTAGTGTACCATTCATAATACTGTTACATTACATGGAAATACTTTAGGAAACTATACATTTGCCCTTATTGTACCATTCGTAATAATGATACATTATATGGAAATACATTAGGAAACTGTGCATTTGCCCTTATTGTACCATTCGTAATAATGATACATTATATGGAAATACATTAGGAAACTGAGTATTTGCCCTTATTGTACCATTCGTAATAATGTTATTTTATATGAAAATAATTTAAGAAGCTGTGCATTTGCCCTTATTGTACCATTCGTAATAATATTACATCACATGAAAATACTTAATGAAACTGTGCATTTGCCCTTATTGTACCATTCGTAATAATGTTACATTACATGGAAATACTTTAGGAAACTGAGCATTTGCCCGTATTGTACCATTCGTAAGAATGTTACATTACATTGTAATTCTCTATCAAATGTTCAAGTATATATTCACACATACATTTCATCGTTGTCAAGATCAAATAACAAATATCGTACTTGATATTTTTATACCTACTGTTTTCCCCCCACAGCAACAACGCCCCCCCAAACACAGACAACTGCCTCCTCTCCGAGATCAGACTCTTCGACCTTCAAAGAGGAGTAGACTACATTCACTCAGAAGACGACTGGCTCTTCGCTTTCGACCTGTTCAATGGACAGTGTTGGAGGAAGGTTCACTCCCACCACTTTGAGTAAGTAGATACAGCTGTATTAGTTTAAGAAGAAGAAAAAGGAAGTTTATTTTCTTTTCGCAATCGTGAGGTCGCGGGTTCAAATCCTATCCATTATACTACCGACGTGAACCTACACAAGCCTATGAGCTTAGCTGGAGGGGTTAACAACATTGCTAGTAATGTGGGACTCAATCCAACATTGCTAGTTATCATTATTAAAAAAAAAAATACCTTTTTAATTATATTTTATGATTAAGAAGCCAAAAATTACTTTTTAACCGACTTCGAAAAGGAGGAGGTTCTCAACTCGACTATGTTTTTTTTTTATTTATTTTTTTATGTTTGTTCACCGATTACGCAAAGACGGCTGGCCCGATTTCAAAATATATTTTGGGATAGAAAGGCTATACTTCCCAGTTGGTCCCATTGTCATCAGATCACGATCAGATGATGGGATTTCGGAGAAATCGAAGAAACTCTTCAAATATCGAAGGCTGAGACAGTGATTTAGGTACATTTCATAGTGATTCATTCATTTACTCTCAAAAAGCACCTATTGGTGAATTAGAACTGATGATGAAGACCACAAATTACGACAAGACCTATTCAATATTTCACGGTTTCCGTTTTAATTACTTACTTATTATATTGAGTAGCATTTTATACTCGTCATACTACTATTACACAATGTAATAGAGCTGATAGTGAACTATCATGTGAACTCCTCAACAATTAACGGCCCTGCATCGGGGCAAGCAATATTTTGTAAAGGTATTTGAGCAGTTGATATAAGCCTATTGTAACTTAAGTGAATTACAAACCAACCCACTAAAATGTGAGAAATAAAAAACTTTTTACAAAAAAATATTACCGCCTTCAAAAATAAATACAAGGCAACTAAAAAGCAAAAAATAATATCTACCTAAAGTAACAAAAACAAATTAACATTTTGAAGTTGGTGCCGAATTAATCAAAAACATCTATTTCATGGCACCAATTTCGAAATGTTAATTTGTTTTTGTTATTCTAGGTAGTGTAGAGACGACCTAGGAAAATACACCGCAAACATAAACAGTGCGAGGAGAGGACACTTCAAATAAAACCCGATATGGTATCTCTCGTAGGACACCAGTGAGGTCCTGCATCCGATCTGTTTTGGGTTCTGTCAGTTAGGAAGAGAGGTGACGCAATTATTGTTTTTAAACTTTCGCGATTTTTATACATATTAGATATATTTCGGGACTTAATCGCGTGAATTATTTAAAGGTACGAACCTTTTATTTACCCGACGTTTTGATCGAATTGCACCGATCGTGGTCACGGGTCGACTCTATCGGTGCAATTCGATCGAAACGTAAGGTAAATAAAAGGTTCGTACCTTGAAATAATTCACGCGATTAAGTCCCGAAATATATTTAATATGAGGTGACGCAAGTTCTAGGCGAGCTTGCGTCTCCTACATCACGTCACCGGCAGGCGATCCGTGGAGAGGGTAATCACCAGCAAAAATGCTGAGGCTTGTTGTGATCAAGATGGTACAGGCCAATGGTTATGATGATATGATGAAATAGTAAAAACTGGTGTTTAAATATTGACCAAAGAACTGTTAGTGAATGAATAAGGATAGGAAGGAAGGAATATAAATAATAAATAACCTGCATTCCACTCTATTTTAAAAATATCACATTTTAGTACGTCTACTCATAAAATTAACTTTGTTCCCAGTGAATCATCACCAGAAATCCCTCGTCCGCTATCAGCGCCACCTGTCGAAGATCCTTACTCGCTGACCGGCCCCTCTGGGCCTCCTGGCTCAACCGGACCTTCTGGACCATCTGGGCCAGGGTATTCACCTGATCATCATGGTGAGTTGTTATTTAACCAGGTTTGATGGTACAGTGTGAATGGATGCTGTTTAGATGTACTAGGGATTTACACGCGAGACAAATCGGTGTGATTCTAATATTATTAATCATAGTTTTTCATATGTTACATGCTTGGCTTGTTGCTCCAGTGGTTAATGACCCTAACTGCTAAACCGCAGGTCGTGGGTTCAATCCCCACCCAGGATAAAACTTTGTGTGATGAACACGATGGTTTATTGTGTATCTAAGTGTCATTTATCTACAGCAGTGGTTCCCAACCTTTTCTTGAACAGGTCCCTGTTTAAGAAAAGGTTGGGAACCACTGCTTCTAGTTCTTTGTTGCACTTTTAGTTTTTTGTTGTTCGCAAGGACCACCATGAATATTATTTATAGTTTAATTCGGACTCGGATCGGTTTAATTTAGACTAGTCTAAATTAAACCGAAAAAAAAATTGAATCAAGAACTCAAAGTAACTTGACATTATTTTAATAGAAAACATACTTTTTGTTAAATAATTCAATAATTTTTGGATCAATGTGATTTTTTACTTCGTGCACGCGAAATTTGAAATCGATCGCGAACCATTTTTTGAGTCGTGGGGACCACCAGTGGTCCGCAGACCACTGGTTAGGTACCACTGATCTACAGGCTGACTGAAATCATTCGAATTTAGTCGAATTAATGCACTGGCCCAAGCAAGAGGCTAAGTGCGACATTGTGGCCTTTTTTAAAACAAACATTCAGTACTTGTAATACATTAAAAAAAAAATAAACAGATTTCATGTAAACAATGTCTTTGAGGAATTTAAAATAAACAAAAAAACTGAAAATATCAATATTTTATTACCATTGCTAAGCGTGTAATACTTAAACAAAGCTTGACTGCCTCTGTGGCGCAGTGGGAGTGTATCTGACTGGTACGCAAGAGGTCGTAGGTTCGATCACCACCCAGGATAAATGGTTTATTCTATGTATGGGTGTAATTTATCTATAATAAGTATGTATTTAGAAGTATATAAGTATGTTTATCAATTGTCTGGTTGCCATAGTACAAGCTCTGCTTAGTTTGGGATCAGATGACGTTGTGTGAGTTGTCCAAAGATATTATATTATTAAATCAATTAATAAATCAAATTATCTATTTAAACCGATACACATGGGGTATAAATATCAAAATGATGTAAAATAATAAGTACCTACTTATTTTTACTACTTATTTTTTTTATTACCACTCGTCAAACTGTAAAGGGTAACCCCGCATGTAGTCAACTACACGGGGGCTTACCCCTTAAAGCCGTACCCTGACCTGATAATCTTGAGCATTCGTTCCCTCTTCGTCGTACCGTAGCGAATGCGCCCAGTTTTTAGAATAAAACCTTTACAAAATAAAATGTTGATCTTCTAGCATAATGTTTTTTATTAAATTGCCTATCCATTAGTGTAAGTAGGAAATAAAAGAAAATTATACTTTACGAGGAGATGCATCTTATTAATAATTATTTCTCATTACTGTGGTTTCCTTGTGAGGAGATTATACTCCTTTAACAATAACAAAATCTACTATTTTCGAATCAAAATTATGTAGAAATTGAATGTATTTTTATTAGTTGATATTTCTTTTTGGATAAAAGCAGATAGCTCCACAAAAGTGCACAAACAACGGCTAGCGCTGGGTTTTACAAGGGGAAGCGCCTTAAAGTTTGCCGAGTGAATTAAATGTTGATAAACTTTCGCGATTTGCACACATTATTAAAATATATATACTACGGGTCTTAATGAGTAATAATAATAATAAAAATATCTTGGGACAACTCACACAACGCTATCTGATCCGAAATTAAGCAGAGCTTGTACTATGGAAACCAGACAACTAATAAACATATTTATATATTTCTAAATACATACATATTATAGATAAATAACAACCAGACACAGAATAAACCATCATGCTCATCACACAAGGTTTTATCCTGGGTGGGGATCGAACCGAAGACCTCTTGCGTAGCAGTCGCAGTAAAAATTACAATTATGATAAATGCGGGTGCAATAAGGTTTAACAAAACGAAACTCACACGAGAAAACTTTTCCTTTATACATTTTAACTGTTACATAAAAATGCGTAAGAATCACAAGAATTAAAGAAATATAACTAAAATACAACTTACAATTTTTATTTCAGACCCACCTTATATCCCATCAGGTCCACCAAGTGGCCCTGGATACAAACCTGATCCTCCTAGATATCCACCTCATCCAAACCAAGATTACCCTGAGCCTTCCGCTCCAGGTTATAAGCCCTACCCACCAGGCTCTAGCCATAAACCAGGTTTTTCTGGACCGTCAGGCTCAGATTTTAAACCTGGATATCCAGGTCCCAGTTTCAAACCAATCTACTCTTCAAGTAACCCTGATAGCAAACCTGGTTATCCAGGATCGAATTACAAACCAGATTTCTCAGGCCCGTCTGGGCCAGATTATAAACCTGGATATCCTGGACAAAATTACAAACCAGGTTATTCAGATACATCAGACTTCAAACCAGGTTTCCCAGGACCTGGTTATAAGCCTGGATACGGACATGATACATTTAAACCAGCTTACCCACCTCCAATCAAACCAGACTTCCCATCTGGTCCACCTGATTCGAACTACAATCCTGGTTACCTGCCAGACCCAGATCAAAGACCTGTATTCCGACCACCTAGACCTCAAAAACCAGCATACAGACCTATTGATCAAGAATACATACCAGGGAAGCCTGGATATTTGCCGGAGAAACCTGGGTACCTGCCGGACAGAAGGCCAGGGTATCCAGGACCTAATAGACCATTCTCTGATGTACCAAAACCTGGTAGACCTGGTGGAAGACCAGGTTATCCTGATAGAGAACAAATTGGGGAACAAGGAGGTAAGTGAAATAATAAAAATAGTTAAATATTACTATTTTTTTTTATTTAAAAATTATTTACTGTTTTTTTTTTTTAATTCTTATTTAGATTTTAAAATGTGTTAATGTTAATATATACTAGGTTAATTTTCGTATAGTGCAAAGCAAATCCAACAAGATTTTTTGCCACAAGATATCATTTAAAAAACAAGATGTAAAAAAAAGAAAATGAAAATATTGAAAACTTGCAATATGAAAAATGAGTTAAAACATATAATGCCACTAGCTTTCGCCCGCGGCTCCGCCCGTGTGGATGTCGGTTATCACGATAAAAACTACCCTATGTCCTTCCCCGGGACTCAAACTATCTCCATACCAAATTTCGTCTAAATCGGTTTAGCTGTTTGACCGTGAAAGCGTAACAGACAGACAGAGTTACTTTCACATTTATAATATCAGTATGGATTTAGGTTGTCTTATGTTGCATGCTTATTGCGTCGCATAATACATAATCCATAGTTATTTTGAAAAACTAAGTAAATGATTACATTTCTCATCACATTGTGAACAAGATTTGGATTGTTAGAATGATTAATTAATTATTAAATAGTTAAATAATTTGTAATGTATAACATGGTCCAAAAACTATTCCATTGGATTGTGTTACTAATTCTGAACAAACTACTTTCAGATTTGCACTATTTAAATAATAACGTTGTATAAAACTTCATTTTTTAATTATTGTTTTTAAACTTTCGCGATTTTTCTACATATTAAATATATTTCGGGACTTAATTGTGTGAATTATTTAAAGATACGAATCTTTTCAGCAGTCGACCCGTGACCACGATCGGTGCAATTCGATCGAAACGTCCGATAAATAAAAGGTTAAATAATTCACCCGATTAAGTCCCAAAATATATCTTAAATTCATTTTAAAATTATGATTTATTATTGTAATTTCTTGCAGGATTTTTTTAATAATATACAATTATTTTCAGTGTAGTTAGTAGTTACATGTTTAATTCATTTTCATGTTATTAATGTCACAAATCACATCATTTTAGATAAGCACACTTAGTTTTTGTTGCTTTCTAGTAGATAATGGAAAAAATCTACTTTTGGTTTATTTATAGGTATTTACACTAATATATTTTATTTTTAAATTTGAGTGCCAAATACAGGGTGTTTTTTTAATATATTAATAGCCTCTTGGCTTTTACACCAAATACCTTCGTACTTAATATATTTTAAAAAAAATATATAGAAATTAATAGTAGGTGATAAGTGATGAAGGACCACCTACTTTTATCACACAACCATTTACCACACATCTGAGAGACCTCGGAATAAAATCGATATTTCTTTGTCAGGTTTGGGACTAAACCTCACAATAAAAACAATTTGACTTCAGTAAAATAGTCTGTAGGTGGTTAAGGTCATAACTCCAAAAACAAGTGGTAGGTGATTATGGGATAATTTATTAAATATTTTCCAAAACTAATATTATAAAGTTATTTAGTGTTATATAAAGAAGCCATAAGCACAGGCGCGAATACAAACCCCCCCCTCCCCCGCCCCACCAAACTCAACTGAATGACCTTTTATTTGAGAGTTTTGACAATGGATCGGAGTGATTAGGCAGGTAATGGCTCCCCCCCATAGGTAGTGGTGGATGGTGTACTAGTGTCGAGTCAAATTAACGCCTGTCATACGAGTGACTCACACTTGACCGGTTACGTCACATGTTGCCTACTTCAGAACAAAGTTTTGATCCGCGCCTGCACGGGCGGAAGGTTATTAGTCAATTACAAACCACACTGTATATTTTTATTGTCAAAAAAAAAAAAAAATATTTTTTTTAAATAGGTACTAGACAAATTAAAAAAGTGCATCTTTAATTTTTAATAAATGTAGGTAGGTACATACTCGTATGAAATATTAAGTTACTTCCCTAAAGTGTTAAGTACTTATTCCCAAGTATATTACTTTTTAATCGCATTTGAAATGCCATAACACCATACAAAAAAGAAAATACAAAATAAAAGCAATAAAATAATATAATAGTATAGCTGATTTTAGTTTATCTTATGTTTTAACTTTTTGATAATATAATTTGCATCAGTCCTTTAACATGGTACCACATCAAGTTTATAAACATTCAAACATTGTAAAATTTACAATTTGAAAAGAGTGGCCGCGAGTTTTTATTGCCAGGTTCTTTTCTCCGACTTAACCTATTGTTTGCGAACTTGGCATTACATGTACATGTAGAATCCCGACGTATCACAGTGAATAAAGAATTTTGAATTTTGTTTTTTTATTTAAAGTAACAACATCAAGGCGCCACTACACAGTGTCTGGATTCCCATGTCGCGCTGGTACCACTTGCGCACAAAACCAGATCGCTGGACATTGGGCGTGCGAGCCTGAAGGAGGAGAAATAGGTAAGAAAATGACCTAACCGATTAAGTTTACGGCGACCGATCTTGTTTATTGTTTAGAAAATGATAACTCCCGTAATGTAGTGTACAAGCCCAATTAAAGGACTTTGTGGATCACACAAAGTGGTGTTATGGAATTCACAAATTGTTGTTCAGCGTCTGGGTATACTTGACTCGTATGTTTGTAAGGTCCCCCGCGACACAGGGCTTGAACCCTACATTACTGGAGTCGTATTCTTCCCGTGTGGGAATCGACCTCGTGCGTAGCAGTCGGATACACTCCCACCACGCCACAGAGGCAGACAAATCTTAGAGAGACTAGCCTCATATGTGGATATTGGGTATGTGAGCCAGAATGAGGAGAAATAGACAAGTTTCTGTCACGTTTCATGGTCTCCTAACAAATTTAGCAGGAAATATGATTTGCACAAGTGTAGCGCAGATATTATGTGCACTCTCTATTGTCTCACTCTCTTATTCCGATACGACATAGAGAATCAACATGACGGGAGAGAAATTGTGCGCAGAATCGATGTTTTAACTTAAAGGGCTGTTACACTACCCTAAATGGAGACGGCCTTGAACATTTGTTAGAGAATTAGGGCCTTGACTCTTATTACAACGCTTTTTTAAGGATTTAGGGTCCCTGATGAAGTGTAGTGTAATAAGGGCATTACACTGCCCTAAATCAGTGCCCTTAATGGAGTGGCCTTGAAAGGCCCTGACTCTTATTACACCTCTCTTTTTAAGAGTTTAGGGTTCAAACTCCAAATCTCCCTGGCTACACCCTTAGTCATAAACATACATTTTAATCAATCAGGCTGTATTGGCCCACTTCTGATCATATGCCTCTTCTAATACTCTTCGTCTAACACAAACCCTGGTCCTCAACCTTACGCGTCCAGCTGCATTCCAGCGACCTTCTTTATCTCGTCTGTCTATCTGACTGGGAGTCGTCTACTAATCATAATAAATTAGCAGATATTTCAACAGCATTTTAACTAGCAAATGCTTTTTAGATTACGTCACCTCATATTAGATATATTTCGGGTCTTAATCGCGTGAATTATTTAAAGGTACGAACCTTTTATTTACCCGTTTCGATTGAATTGCACCGATCGTGGTCAGTCGACCTGTGACCACGATCGGTGCAATTCGATCGAAACGTCGGATACGCGTAAAAAACGCCCATGCTTTGTCTTTTATTCAATTTTCACAGCAACATTCGCCAATTAGAATGTGTTTGAAACCTCTCCTAATTTATTATGATTAAGGGGTATAGGACTCTAAAGTGGAAACCACGACACTTTAATAATCAATCATGTTTATGGCAGGATCGTGGGATTATTGCTGCGCGCCATCCCACAGGTGTGGTTACAGCGAGGGATTCCATAAACCATGGTATGTACAAACTATATATTACTTAAAACCTTTAAAAAAATGTTTGTCTGTATTGTTGGTTTACGGAAAATAATTATATAATAACGTCATATGAAAACATTGATGCCATTGTAATAAACAACCCAGCCTGAGACAGCTTTTCTTATTATCTATTTTTTCAATTTCCAATTGTATCGCATGTCGCTGCAATCGCCAAAACATTTATTAGGTACATTGTAATAGACAACCATGTTTCTGACAGCTATAGTGGACCTGGGCGCATGCGCCTGACGGCCACAATACTTTAGCGGAACATGACGGACCGTGACACTTTTTTGTGCGAGCACCCGATCATAGATTTAGAAGGCGTTATCACGTCAAAAACGGTCCTTGAATATCTTAATGATCCTTTGTATTTGAATGTCAAATCAATAATTGACAAAACGATATTTTACATATATCAGGTATATACTACTACGTCTTTAAATTATCTAAAAAAAAATCTACTAGTCGGAGTCATTTTAACTCCGACTGAATGCTAGCTTGTTTCCACTTTTTTTAAAGCAGGCGGGTTTTTTGATTTTTAGTACCAAATGGTGAACAGTACTGCAAACATACGAGCAATATTAATATTTTGATTGCTTTTACATTTTTGAATTGGGAGTATGTTTGTCTGTTTGTTTTATATATCTATCTACTATGTAAATATTCACAAACATATCTATCTTTCTAAATACTGAATGAACGTTACCTAGCATGACATACAGACCTACTTTTGTCTCAGTTAATGTTCCAAACATGACAAGGATGACTAGTAAAATAAGATTTATTATCGCTTACCTGCAAACAAAATAATAACAATAATTTATGGGCATTTGATCTTCTGAACTTTACTGTGAAAGTTGTAAAAGTTAATTCAGAGAATAGTACCTGCGTAGCTGTTTGTTACATCCTATTATTATAGAATACTACATTGTTATGTGTGAAATAGTGTTGTTGAGTTGATTATCGACTATCGATAAGTCGATAGGTTGACAAGACCAACCCCAAAAACTAGTCACACTATTGATAAATTGGTACAGGGTTATTTTAATATACTAATAGATAATGTTCGCTATAATAGTCGAGTCGAAGTCGAATCGATTGAATCAAACGTCGCATCACTACGTCAGGGCAGAGACACCTGTCAAAAAAAGGTTAGCTGTCATTCTCTTAAAAATGTTTTTTTGTTTGGGTTAATGGCTGATTGCGTTTGAATTCTGTTTTAATTGATTTTTATGATCATTTGATAAGCCTGGCTCTTTTGTGACGCTTTGGGGATAAAGCCAGGCGGCTTTATCCCCAAAGCGTATAAATACACTGCGCCACCAAGACAGGCAAAGTTCAATACTCGAACTACGTAATGATTTTGATTTTTAAGCTTTAATCGTTACTATTAATATTACTGCTAAATACTATTGATTAACTATCGCATAAACAAACTATATTTTTTTAAAATAATCAATTAAATAAATTTTTCTCTCTATCATCAATAGTATTGCTCAGAATTTTTGATTTGATGTTATTGAAAAATCAATATCTACTCTGTTCCAATTGCCAAGTATCAATCACCATTATCTATCGATACATTAACTATCGAGAGTGACACAACACTAGTTAAAAACCGACTTGTTATAAAATGTTTATGTTAGTCATAATTTTGAGTGCTACTTTCATTTTAAGTGCACTTACTTACTGATTAATTAAATTATTTATTACTTATTTGATTGTCCCAGCGAACTTCGTACTTTTTTTTCGTGTTTTTAAAATTATTCTGCTATTCTAAAATCTGCCTACCCGTTATTGAGCTATAAAAATGGTACTATGTGCAGGCTCATAGGATAGCAGGTATCAGGTCTGTACCTTAGGATCGTAGGCAGGGCGTTGAAATGAAATGAAACTTCCCAGATTAAATACAATGTTTATTGTAACGGCAAATCGCGTTTTTTGTATGGGAGCACCCTCAATAATTATTTTATTCTGTTTTTTAGTATCTGTATAAAATTCCACTTTCTAATTATCATGGTTCATGAGATACAAAGGCCTTGACAGACGAGCAGACGGACAGCGAAGTCTTAGCAATAGGGTCCCGTTTTACCCTTTGGGTACGGAACCCTAAAAATTACCCCGTATAATAATATTAGTTAATATATATTAGTTAGTAGATTAATTTTGAGAATTATTGTTTTTAAACTTTCACGATTTTTATACATATTCGATATATTTCGGGACTTATAGTCGACCCGTGACCACGATCGGTGCAATTCGATCGAAACGTCGTCGGGTAAATAAAAGGTTCGTACCTTTAAATAATTCACGCGATTAAGTTCCGAAATATATCTAATATAATTTTGAGAAGTTACTAAAATGATGGCAAAATGAACTGTCATTATTTTCACAGCTTTGCGTCTTAAGTGTGAAATAGAACATTTGTTATTTTTATAAATTGATGACTGGCTTCACTCACGAAAAATTATTACGTTATTGACTGATATACCATCAATGTTTTCTACGTAAAATTACGTGGGATTGTGCGTCTTACATTACTAGCAAACCTTTTAACCCCTCCAGTTAAGCTCAATGGCTTGTATTAGGAGTGGGTACGGCCGTAGTATAATGGGTAGGCTCGAACCAGCGACCTCACAATTGCGAATCCGATGCCTTCGCCATCAGGCTCAACCACTTGATGTTCCCATGACATTGAATCACACTAACATTATAAAGGCGAAAGTTTGTGAGTATGTGAGTGTGTATGTTTGTTACTTCTTCACGTCTAAACGGCTGGAGCGATTTTAATAAAATTTGGTATGGAGTTAGCTGACACCCTGGATTAACACATAGGCTAATAAACCGCGGGTAACACCGCGGGGCACAGCCAGTAAACAATAAATAAATATTTTTGTTCCAGGTGTTACGTTGGTCCCTCAGAAGACCAATGGCGGCCTTGCAGTGAGAAGTACTATCCATACCATCAACATAATGTCCCACACCCCACTCAAGGGCAACGACCACCTGGACATAGAGGCAAGTTTTGTTATATCACTACATAGTATAAAACAAAGTCGCTTTCTCTGTCCCTATATCCCTATGTATGCTTATATCTTTAAAACTACGCAACGGATTTTGATGCGGTTTCTTTTAATAGATAGAGTGATTGAAGAGGAAGGTTTATATGTATAATAATATCCATTAAATAGTGGAGAAATAAGGAGGGGAGCAGCAATAAGAAATGTTGCAAAAACGGGGAAAATTTACGCAGACGAAGTTGCTCGGGTCAGCTAGTTATAGATAAATTACACCGCGACACAATATATAATTATGCTCATCACACAAAGATTTATCCTGGGTTTGAATCAAACCCACGACCTCTAACTCAACAGTCAGGTTCACTACTACTGGTATGGAACCCACTTAAAAACCCAAGGTTCTAGTTAAGGGAGAAAGACTTAGCCCTCTGATTGGATTATTGCAGCTCAAGGTCATAAAGTTATCATTTAGGTTGAACTAGATGAGGGAGTCAAGATTTTGGTCACGGGGGGGGGGGACATGGTCCCTCTGAAGGTTCAGCGAGAATTACTATTCATACTATCAATATAACGTGGCACATCCGACTCAAAGACATCACTTCCATAGGAAACATGTTTTGAACGAGGATGTCTTCGAATTTCTGTTTTTGGATATGTTTTAAAAACAAATATTCTCTGATCTAAAATAATTATGTTACAAACGATAGCAGAGCGTTAAATAACAAAGACAAATAAAAATAATTTAAAGGCCCCATTCCTTTTCAATAGCAAATGTCTTGAATGTGTTATAAATAGTTGCAACTAAGCCAAACAAGGCGCTTTATAAAACCAAGGACTCACAAAGAAAAAGTTAGAAAACAAGAGAATGAATGGCCATTTCTTTTGATTTCACACATTTAATTTAAAAAGCAAAAGTTATAAAATAAATGATGTTCCAAATAATTAAGTTAAGCAATAAGTAATAAGTTTAAAATTAGTATCTATTAAAAAAAAATCAAGCACACCACGAAACGCTGACTAACTCCTATGTTTTAGTCTATATCTCTGGTGTTTTATAAGCTAGGACAACGTTTTATATATTAAAACCTTCCCAGAAAAATATGCATTCGAATAATGAAAACCGCATCAAAATCGATTCAGTAGAGTCTAAGAAAATGTCGAACGTACATACGGGTAAAACAGAGAACCAAGTTTTTTGAAGGCGGTTATAAAAGGTTCGCAATGTTTAAAACAAAAGCCCGGATGTGCTCAGTGCAGGGTTCCGCAGCCGTTCTTACAAATAAATGGAC
This sequence comes from Herminia tarsipennalis, assembly GCA_945859575.2. Classification (NCBI taxonomy): domain Eukaryota; kingdom Metazoa; phylum Arthropoda; class Insecta; order Lepidoptera; family Erebidae; genus Herminia; species Herminia tarsipennalis. The sequence continues at coordinate 3,367,354 of OX243859.2, forward strand.
TACATACAAAATATCCTATTTGAAGAGCATATGTTCAATTGATTGTTAATGTTTCCCTTTTATTGAGAAATTAAGTTCTTCGGCAATAACTCAATGACGGTATATCTGATCATGTCGAAAATAATTTTAGTTTTTAGTATTTATTAAGAAGTACTTATGTGATTTTTTTTTTCATCTTTTTTGGTCACACATTTCAAAAGCACCCACACAATTTTTCAACTTTTTGAGCGATTATTATCAACAATATTCACTTAATCAAAAAAGTTTATTAAAAACCTTAAAATGTTTTTAAAAGACCTGTCAAATTATGTGCCTCGCGTTGATGTTTGCTGATTTTCTTTTCAGCTTCTGTTACATGTATGAAGTGCCCCGCTTAAAAATATTTATTATCACTATTTAACTTTCAAACTTAGTATCCACATTCATTGTGTAGTTATTGAGTAAAATGCCTGTGACATACGAGCGGACAGACAGACTGACAAACGGACAGACATGACGGAACTTAAGGGTTCTGTTAATGCCATTTTGGCTACAGAACCCTATCTTCTTAAAGTTTAGTTGACCATTACATTTACATACCTACTTGTAACGTTACAAAATATATTGTTTAATCACGAAAATATTGAAGATTAATATTTTATTGGCTTGTTAGTCAAAATATAATGGTTAGTGACCCTGACTGCTAAGGCAGAGGCCGTGGGTTTGATTCCCACCTAGGAGAAATCTTTGTTTGACCCAGACGGAATTAACAATGATGCTCCCATTGTACTCGTATATAACGTGCCTGGGTGTAATTTATCTATATTTACGTTTTTATTTAATGCGAACGTTTGGATGTTTCTTAATCAACCGCGCTAGGCTGAACGGATGCAATTTGACACAAAGATAGATTTATTGTCTGGAAAAGCATAAGTTTTTTTTTACCCTTTAATTAGCAGGAATAGATCTGTATTTCAACATTTCTACGCGAAGGAAATCACTGGCATCAACTAGTACTACTTCTTTAATCTAGGTAACTAGCTGGCCTGCACATCTTCGTTTGCGTAATTTTTCCCCGTTTTTGCAACATTTTTCATTGATGCTCCGCTCCTATTGGTCGTGGCGTGATGTTATATAGCCTTATAGCCTTCCTCGCTTCATCCAACACTAAAATATTTTTACCAATATGAATTAATAGTTTTCATATAACGAAGTTGTTTGGTATAATGTAAAGAAGCCAAGAATGGGAGGTTAATAGTATATTAAAATCAGTTGTCTGGGTGCCATAGTATATGCTCTGCTTAGTTTGGGATCAGATGACCATATGAATATATTAGTATGGTTACCAGTTGTCTGGTTGCCATAGTACCTACATGATCTGCGTAGTTTGGGATCAGATGACCATATGAATATATTAGTATGGTTACCAGTTGTCTGGTTGCCATAGTACCTACATGATCTGCGTAGTTTGGGATCAGATGACCATATGAATATATTAGTATGGTTACCAGTTGTCTGGTTGCCATAGTACCTACATGATCTGCGTAGTTTGGGATCAGATGACCATATGAATATATTAGTATGGTTACCAGTTGTCTGGTTGCCATAGTACCTACATGATCTGCGTAGTTTGGGATCAGATGACCATATGAATATATTAGTATGGTTACCAGTTGTCTGGTTGCCATAGTACCTACATGATCTGCGTAGTTTGGGATCAGATGACCATATGAATATATTAGTATGGTTACCAGTTGTCTGGTTGCCATAGTACCTACATGATCTGCGTAGTTTGGGATCAGATGACCATATGAATATATTAGTATGGTTACCAGTTGTCTGGTTGCCATAGTACCTACATGATCTGCGTAGTTTGGGATCAGATGACCATATGAATATATTAGTATGGTTACCAGTTGTCTGGTTGCCATAGTACCTACATGATCTGCGTAGTTTGGGATCAGATGACCATATGAATATATTAGTATGGTTACCAGTTGTCTGGTTGCCATAGTACCTACATGATCTGCGTAGTTTGGGATCAGATGACCATATGAATATATTAGTATGGGTTACCAGTTGTCTGGTTGCCATAGTACCTACATGATCTGCGTAGTTTGGGATCAGATGACCATATGAATATATTAGTATGGTTACCAGTTGTCTGGTTGCCATAGTACCTACATGATCTGCGTAGTTTGGGATCAGATGACCATATGAATATATTAGTATGGTTACCAGTTGTCTGGTTGCCATAGTACCTACATGATCTGCGTAGTTTGGGATCAGATGACCATATGAATATATTAGTATGGTTACCAGTTGTCTGGTTGCCATAGTACAGGCTCTTCCTAGTTTGGGATCAGTCTACTCGTGACCACGGCCGTTACAATACGGTCGAAACGTTGGGCAACAATCAAGGTATTTGACCTTAAATTATTCACGCGGTTAAGTTACTCTGCCTAGTTTGGCATCAGATGACCATATGTAAGATGTCCTAAGATATTTATTCATACCTATGAATTACTTCGCAAATTTTGGAGATTTATCCGAATATATTTTATCCATTTATAACACAAGAAAGAAAGCTCAACTTTTCTAAATTCGTTTACAGAACCAGATCGTGTACCACAAAGACCCTGGTCCCGGCCAGGACCCCCTGGTCCTCCTGGTCCCCCAGGACCCCCAAGTCCCCCATTATACAACGACAGGCCTCAAGGACCCCCAAGGCAGCCAGCGTACGACCGACCCCCGGGTCCATATCTATCTGAAGCCGATAGAAGGTACTGGGACGGATTGTACCAAAATGGACCTCAGGCGTATTACGATAAGTTTGGAAATCCATTGCCGGGTAAGTTTAATTTAATAACTATAGATATTAAATTATGTGCCAATATATACTTTACTATATAGCAGTCACCTGCGACTTCATTCGCGTATAATTTAAAAACAAACATCTATCCCACGAGAACCTTACATGTTTCCGGGCATATGTGTTATTCCAGACTATATGTGTAGATGCTCCTACTATGTTGTGCCCATTGTCGATGTTACTGACATATAACTATTTATTATACGGGAATTAACGCGCATTGTTTACCTTTAAATTGCTTGACGTTTCGACCAGGTTGCACCGGCCGTGGTCTTGTGACCACGGCCGGTGCAACCTGGTCGAAACGTACTGATTGCGACTGAGCGTACTGAGCGGACTGATTTGCGGACTTAATTCCCGTATAATAAATAGTTATAATCATGCAACGCGAAAGTTTAAATGTTAGTTACTGACATACTAAGAAAAGTAAGAAAATAATAAATCACAAATCAAAAAACCAAAGTCAAAAATTAAAATAAAAAAGGGAAAAAAATATCGTTACTCGGACTCGAACTGGGGTCTTTTGAATTCTGAACCGCTCGATTTCCCACCTGTGCTATATTAACATAGTAGATGGTGGCAAAATTTACCTTCGTAATGATATTGTAGCAGTTTTTCATTGCTCTCCCTCCGTCTTACGAATTTTCGATCAGGCACCGGTCACTGACGCGAGTGCAACATTTTTTACCCTTCTTAAAAAGTATTCAACTCCGCTAAAGAAGTTTTCACTTCAAAAAACCGGGCAAGAACACGTCGTACTATGCTCAGTGTAAGGTTCCGCAGCTGTTATTATTATTACAAAAAAATGCACTACATATAAAAAAAATACTATGTGATAAATTGCAACAGCAAAGGAGCATATGGCACTTGCGACCTTTTGTTGAGAAGCGCAGTTTTTCGGCAATAACTAAAAGACGCTATATCCGATCATGTCCAAAAAAGTATAGTTTTTGAGTAATATGACTGTGACATACGGATGGACAGACAGACGGGCGGATATGATGAAACTAGAAGGGTTCCATTTTTGCCATTTTGGCTACGAAACAATGACAATGTGGCCCCACATTACTAGCAATCTTGTTTACCCTTCTAGCTAAATTGTGATAGGAATGGGTTCACGTCGGTAGTTTAATGGGTGGGATTCGATCCCGCGACCTCTCAATTGCGAGTTCTATTACCTCAAATCTTTTAAACCACCTTACGGATTTCAGGTTACTCCCGAGTACCAACAGCAGAACGTCCTCACATCAAGTTTAGTCACAACTACCCTCCTCCCGGAACTGGACAGTGGCAGCAACTTCCTCAAGAGCCTGATAATGGACCGCCTCCAGCGTTGGGAGTACCCAGGTAACTTCTAAAAAAGATCAAAAGGTCTAAATCTAATCTAAACTAATACTAACATTTTCGGGCTGCATTTACCTAAACTATCTCAATAATATATTTATAGATCTTTTCTATAATTAAAATACCCTATTGATTTTAACCTTTTCATTTGTTGTTACAATTAGTCATACAAGTTGTATGCAATACAGTAATTGCACTTTAGAAAGATAGTAAAGTTTGAAGTCCAGACCCAGGAATCGAACCCGAGACCTCGGTATGCCAAATCGGGGCTGAAATCGATCCATCTAACCGGGTCTATGTTATTAAACCTCAAATACTTCTACCCTTTCTAATATAATCTGTCAATATGAGTAATTAAAAATATGTATTATACCATTTAATTTTCAGATACTGGCCCGTAGCTTATCTACACAAAGGTCCACCACCTAACACAACATACTTCCGCTACAACGAAACAGAACCACAACCAAGTCCAACAACCACTGAAACACACAAATACACAACCACAGAAAGACATTACACAACAACACTTAAACAACAACCAACAACCACTTTACAACCAAATATTGAAAAGCGTAGAGACGAAAAACAAAGAAACATAAGCGATTTTGAGGATGTTACACCGGAAGTAACAACAATCAAACTAAAACCAACAACTACAGATGCACCGGAAGTTAAAGAAGTCATAGAGAATAAAACGGAAGTGGAAATAGTCAAACCAGTGAATGTACAAATTAGAGACATCATTAAAGGTATTGATGATAAAATAGATGATTTTGCTGAATCAATTGAAGTTTTAGATTTAGATGATATTAAAGGAGACAAAATGTCAGATTTGAAAACTTTGGAAGCTGAAGAAAGACAGATTGAAGAAATAGGAAGGATTTTAGCATCAAGAAGAGGTGGAAAATTAGTCTTAGACAAAAGGTCACAGAAAAATCTAGAAAATAAAAACATTGCTTTAGATTCTGAATTAGTAGATTTCAATTTTGGTAATAGGTTTAATATTGAGAGAAGGGGATTAATTCAAAAGGTAACAAAAGATGAAATAGAAAGAGAAAGACATGCTGATAAGAGCTTAGAAGTGAGCGAGACAGCATTCGTTAGACCACCAAGAATATTATCTACGACAGAAAATATAAGAAAGGCTATTGTTAATGGTAAAGTGTTCTATGACGCAACAATAAGAGAACAAAGAGATCTTTTAACAAACTCTACTCGTAAAAGTAAGAGTTTGAGAAATGCAGATGAGTCGAAAATTCCAAATTTGACAACTGCAGCGAACTTTGGAAAGAAAATTATTAAAACTAGGAATGTAAATCCTGTGAGAAGAGTTAGAAGAGTTTACAGAAAGAGGTATAATCCCGAAGAAGTTAGGAGGAGATTATTGGAAAGAGAAAAGAGTAAACACGATACTAGTACTAATAGTTCTATAAAAAAATAAAATCTACCAGTAATTTGATCTGATTTTTTGAATAAAATTAGATTTTGTATTTTAAATAAGGATTTATAATGAAAAATCAAGTTTATAATGATTACTTTAAACATATAAATAAATTATTATAAGAATAATTTTAAATAATTATTTACAACATAATAATTATAATTTTTAAGGAAATCTATTGGTGCTTTAAATAAATTGTCAGTTTGACTTTAAATTTGGGTTACATTTAAGTTGAATTGACGATGCAAGTTCAAAATTTTAAATAATTATTATATTTATTTTAATGTAACTTACATTTAACCTTAAAATATTATATTTAAAATTAAATTTTAAATTCCATCACAAACGATGCTTCAATTATAATCAGTCCTCGATGTTTATTATTATAAATAAGTTAACATTATTCATGAGTATGAGTTCTAGAAAAGTTTGAAAAATTGCATATAGTTATCATTAATAAAACATTATCGCACTTTGCAGGTGATCATTATGCTTTGTAACACTTTATTGTTAAAAAATCGATGTTGTCACTCATTATAAAATTAATGTCACACTGCAAAATATTATAATTTTGCCCATGTTGTCACACTTTGCAAAATATTGTCATTTTGCCGATGTTGTCACACTTTGCAAAATATTGTCTTGCGTTAAAAATTCATTGCAAATATTATATAACTTTAAAGGTAACTAGACGTAAGTAAGGCTATGTATTTTAGAACTAAGAAATACTCGTATGAATTAGTTTTGAAATATTTTAATGCTATTTTACTATTATTTTTGTGATAATTTACATTTAGGTTACCAAAATCAAATATGTTACCATGAAGAAATTGTAAAAGATGCACTTTAATTATAAATTTCACACTTTTATAGTTGATAAAATTTTGTAAGACTATATTATTAAAAAGCAATTCTATCTATTACGTGTCTTATTAAAAAATAGGAAAAATCAAAAACCGATTACAATATTTTTAAGGAGACCATTATTTTAATATTTTTAAGCGGCGGTAGCCTAATGGCTAAGGCATCGGTCTCGCAATCGTGAGGTCGTGACCCGAACCCATTCCTAACACAAGCCATAGGGCTTAGCTGGAGGGGTTAACAGGATTGCTAGTAATGTGGGACCAGAATCCCACATTGCTAGTTATATTTAAAAAAAAATAAAAAAAACATATTAAAAAACCTTTTTGTTAACTGATGTAAGAAAGTTATTTTAAAGCCAAGAGCGGGAGGTTATTAGTTAATTACAAATCACCCAACCCCTGTCTGATCTGATAAAGTGTTGTTAGGTATCACGTTCCCATTCAATTTACGTATTTTTTTTATTTAATGACCAAAAAATAATACCTAATTTTTTTTTCTTGACAGAAATCAAGTCTAATGAAGTCAAAGTTCTTTATTTAATTAGGTTACAAAATGCAACGCTTATGAACGTCAGACAAAATTAGGAATAGAATGATTCTACATTTAATCAGTCAGAATAGCACATAGTTCAGTGCTTCATAATGTTTTTAGTCTCGTTACCATTTTTGAGTACTTAAATTTTACGCATAACGTCGGGCAAACGTAGGTCGATTGAACTACGGAGTTATGGTGAATTTTATGATTTCTGGAGATGTGAAGAATGATGATAAATTTAACATTACGCCCCGTAACCAACCGGTTGGGAACCCAGGACATCTATATTCACTACATAGTATAAAACAAAGTCGCTTTCTCTGTCCCTATAATCCCTATGTATGCTTAAATCTTTAAAACTACGCAACGGATTTTGATGCGGTTTTTTTAATAGATAGAGTGATTGAAGAGGATCTATATGTTATATCTTAATTTTGATTTTAATTCTCATTTTAGATTGACTCATATGTCACAAACAATAGTCTCAATATTGTTGTTAATATAAGGGAAGGAGCGAGACAGCCCCAACACAAGTATTTATAATTACTTACTGGGGATGTCTCAGTTATATCAGAATTTATGTAACTGTTTTGAGACAAATAAATAAATAAACAAAACAATTAAGAGGAAGGTTTATATGTATAATAACATCCATTAAATAGTGGAGAAATAAGGAGCGGAGCAGCAATAAGAAATGTTGCAAAAACGGGTCAAATTTACGCAGACGAAGTTGCGCGGATCAGCTAGTAATATTATAAATGTAAAGTAACTCTGTTTGTTACCTTTTCACGTATAAACCACTGAACCCATTTAGATAAAACATGGTATGGAGATAGTTTGAGTCTCTGGAAAGGACATAGGATAGGTTTCCAAAGGACATCAGCGCGGGCGGAACTGTGAGCGACAGACCGACATAACCCGGGAAAACAGAGAGTATTTACTCTCTGTTTACGCAGACGAATCCTATTTTAAAAAGCTCACCATTCGCTGCACAAAATCGTCTAATTTCCCTCCACAAATACGCAAATCACATCACGAAACAACCACAAATATGCACAAAACAAACGCCGAGAGTGAAATGGTTACGACATTGTTTGCATATCATTTTAGTGCAGTTTCATATATGAAAGTGCATTTCTGTTTCAAGAATAAGTAAAAGTGGTCTCTAGGGCTCGGCGTGGACGGAATGAGGCTACGTGAATGAACTATAGACGGTATATTAATATGAAGAAATGTAATTAACATTCAATATACCCAGATATTACGACAGGCCTTTTAAGTGTGCTATTAAAAGTGCCCAAAAAAGTGTCTTCTCATTATTTAATGAATTGAACAATTTTTTCTATTGTTAGGTTTTACAGTATAATCTATTAATGTTTAAATTGGTGCAGTTACACTTGCATTTAGACATTTTTTCATATACTATTTTAGTGTTTTTGTCGAAGTATTTTTTTGACAGAAGTGAGTATTTATTATTATTTAACGAATTTGATTTTGGATATGTTATTAACAAATTTAATAACTTTCATATTTTATTTTAAATCAATATTTTAACAGCAGTTTTTCGCCTTTTAAATCCTGAAAATCTGCATTTTTTTTCTGTTTGTTTTATCTAATTGATTGGAGACAAAAAATAGTATCAGCGACAAGTAGGTTAATATAATTTTCTAATCTATTGATAAATATATACAAGGTTATTTTTGGTATAGTGCAAAGCTCAGACACCCAAACAAGATTTTTACTTCAAGAAATCACATAAAAAAAGAAAACGAAAAAACGAAACAATTTAAAACTTGCAGAGTTACAAGCCATTCAAGTTGTCTTGTGTTATTCGCGCTATCGTGCTGTAATCCATGGTTATTATTGAAAAATAAGTGATCACATTATGAAATGTTAAAATGATTATTGAATTAATTAATTCAAAAATGATCCAAAAACTGCTCCAATTGATTGCGTTACTGATTCAGAGCCAACTACTTTGAGATTTACACTGTATCAAGGATAACGTTGTATACAACAACATTTATATACAAACAAAGTCTAGTTAGCTAAGGGCTAGTTAAACCATTTATGACTCAACAACGGGTAGGCCGATTTTTATAATGATAAAATTCACAACGGGGTCTTCTGACAAAGAATCAAAGTCTCTGACATATCTTGCAGGGTGATCACTCTGATGTAGCAATGGGCTGGCCACATTTGCCGAAGGAGCCTTGGCCGATGGAACAAACGAGTCCTAGAGTGGAGACCGCGACTCGGTAAACATAAGGTACGAGTAGGACGACCCCCAGCCAGATGGACTGACGACTTAAAGAAAGTCGCTGGAATAAATTGGATGCGGAAGGCGGAGGTCCGCATGTTATGGCGTAAGTTAGGAGAGGCTTATGTCCAGCAGTGGACCGATACTATAATTGGTGTCACTTTGTATGGGGTATGCAGTCCAGCATAGTACTAGGTAGGTACAACAGAGATCAGTCAGCCTCTATGAAATTTGCTTAAGCTTGATAGGTATTTTTTTTAGCGAAGACAACTTCCTCTCTTCCCAAAACAAGTTGTTGGGTCTTCAATGGGTTTAGTCGACCCAAAACCAAAATTTTGGGGCAACAGTGGCCTTTTCCAAATGTAAATCTTGTCCCCCAAAGTGGAGTAAGATTAAGTTAAGGTCACTCTAATTCAAAATTTCTGTCCCCAATCAATGGGGTCGGTTTAGTGGTGATGAATTCACATAATAATTTCTACAGAGTGTGTCATTTTAAAGTTTTATAAAAAATACAGATTTTAGACAGGTATGTCAATTCATCAGGGAGACAGACTCGACAGTATTTTAGGTTATTACCGTCGCATTTTAGGGTTCCGTAAGACCAAAACGGAACCCTTATAGTTTCTTCATGTCTGTCTGTCTGTCAGTCTGTATGTGCTTAAGTCACAGGCATTTTACTCAAAGACTACACAATAAATATTTATTAAATTTGGTGAAAAGGTGTCTTGTAGTAGCCGCTATAGTTTGATAGCTAAATAATAAATAAATATTATTAGGCACTCCATATGTAATGTAACAGAAGCTAAAAAATATTTTTTTGAGCAAGCATCAACGTGTGGCAGGGCTTTTAAAAACATTAAAGGCTTCTAATCAACTTTTATGATTAGGTGAATATTTTTGGAAATAATAGCTCCAAAAGTTTCATAAATTGTGTGCCCTTTGTCTTTTGAACCATGTTACCAAAAAATATGAAAAAAATCAAAAAGATAACGCTTAACAAATACTTTAAACTAAAATGGGATATACCGTCATTGAGTTATTGTCGAAAAACTGCGTTTCTCAACAAACGGGCGTACCTAAATGCCATGTAACTGCATTTAAAGAATTTCTACTTCACTTTAATGCAAATAGATGGCGCTAATATTCATTACAATTATGTGAAGTCAAGTAAACGCTAGGGAAAGCGCAGTTCACGGCCGGTGTCAAGTCACTCGCCTGTAAATCCTGCAAATTTATGACAACTTTCTTATCTAAGTTCAAGTTTCACTCAGATTGATGCAGAGATTACACTTAGATTAATCTTGAGCTTAGGACTTAATATACCTAATTATAGCTGTAACAGATGCATGACAGCGAAAACGCATTAAAGTTATAATAGGGAAAATAAGTTTTGGAACGAAGTTCCTTATCGCGCGTTGTGAAAGGGGGCTAGACGGAAAAAATTCTCACGAAAAGTTGTAACGACACTTTTTGACACACACAAGCCGTGCGGCGTGCGCGTAAGATATGAACATCTAATTTGACAAAGAAGTCACCTGTCGATTTGGTCTACAGCCATAAATTCGGTACACAGTATTGGTGATAATTGTGTAGTAGTGGGTTCGAGCCTTCGGTATACAATCGTCTTTTTGTGAGTTATTTTCGTTTCGTCTTTCTATTTCGCATTGAACAGTGTGGTGGTCCTTGCTGAGCTTCGTTCCATCCGGGTGTCCCTTGACACCTCTCAAGTTTTTTTAAGTAATTTTCTTGCTTTTTGGTCTAGTGGTTAGTGATCCTGACTGCTAAGCTATAGATCTTAGGTTCGATCCCCACCTAGGATAAAACTTTGTGTGATGAGTATGATGGTTTATTCTGTGTCTGGGTGTAATTTATCTATATAGGGCAAAAGCTAGTTTGCCCAAGATGTTCAGTACGCATAGGGACTGCGAAAGCACGGCCTGTCGATCTATTAGTATAAAGAGTTTTTAGCAAGAGGTGCCAGAAAAGTTACAACAGGGATAAATGGCTTGTGGCAGGCAGCCAAGCGTTCATAGCGACGTTGCTTTTTGCATGTATTTAGAAATATATTTATAAGTATGTTTATCAGTTATCTTGTTGCCATAGTACAAGGATCAGATGGCGTTGTGTGAGTAGTTCCAAGATATTATTTTTAAATCATAAAAGTGACTGATCCAAGATTTTTGAAGAGAGAAGTCAAAAGTGTTGTTTCGTTTGTCGATCTTCTTAAAGTTCCAAAATTTTGCAAAAAAAAAAAGAAAAAAAAAAATTTTTTTTTGCAAAATTTTAAGTAAATATTTTTTTTTTTTAAGATAACTAGCAATGTGGGATTGAGTCCCACATTACTAGCAATCTTGTTAACCCCTCCAGCTAAGCTCAAAAGCTTGTGTTCACGTCAGTAGTATAATGGGTATGATTCGAACCCGCGACCTCACAATTGCGAGACCGATGCCTTAGCCATTAAGCTACCGCCGCTTTGCATAATACCTACCTTTATAACAATTTAACACATTTTGTATAAAAATATCAACTTAAAATTAAGTGTTAGTCACTTTAAGCCGTCGGTCTTGCGCCTAATATCTCTCCGGTCACGTCGGATTTCCGTCTCATCGGACTATGAGAATGAGGTAATAGAGAGTGCAGTTGTGTTTGCACATACACTTGTGCACTATAATATCGCCTGCATAGTTGGCTAGTCTCTAATAAGGTTGGCCATTGTAGCTGATATTGGTTAGAAGACCCATTACTATGAGACAGACTGCCTCTGTGGCGCGGCGGGAGTATATCCGACTGCTACGCAAGAGGTCGTGGGTTCGATCCCCACCCAGGATAAAACTTTGTGTGATGAGCACGATGGTTTATTCTGTGTCTGGGTGTTATTTATCTATAATATGTATGTATTTAGAAATATATAAGTATGTTTATCAGTTGTCTGGTTTCCATAGTACAAGCTCTGCTTAGTTTGGGATCAGATAGCGTTGTGTGAGTTGTCCCAAGATATTTATTTATTATTATATTTATTAATTATCACATACGTAACCATAATGACAACTTTCTTCAACCAAAACCATAAACAAACTTACGTTTCTTCTGAAACCATATAAAACAGCATAATTATCGTTAAGTAATATAGTTTTTATGGTTAAAATAAGTTGCCATAACGTGGAAAGCTTAACTGTAAGACACGACATACACATTAGTGCTTATTACCTACCACAAAATGACGATGATATCATTCTATAATAACCGTTTAGAAACCATTTGCTACGTAATATTAGTAACTGCTATGTAAAATAGTGGTTTGTGTTGTCGTTTGTACGTTTTAGATAAAAATAAGGAGTACCTGATAAGTTAAAATTGTTGTTATTAGATACTAGCTGTCCCGCGCAACTTCTTATGCGTCAATTTTCCCCGTTTTTGCAACATTTTTTATTGCTGCTCCTATTGGTCGTAGCGTGATGTTATATAGCCTATAGCCTTCCTCGATAAATGGGCTATCCAACAGTGAAAGATTTTTTTAATTCGGATCAGTAGTTCCTGAGATTACCGCATTCAAACAAACAAACTCTTCAGCTTTATAATATTAGTATAGATTATTGTGAACGGTCTAGTTTAAATTAGGTATTTCAATTAAAAGTTGATTATAATTGATATTGTTTTTAGACCAGTGAAACCCCTTTTAGAAGCCTACCCAATTTGTTCCTAGAGGAGCATTTCAGAATTAAATTCTACTACATATCGTCACACGTCCATCGTTTAGCGATTCGCACTTGGCAGGTGTTATATATCCAGGGTCCATAATAACGTTATTTTCGCATGCGCGTTGATGCATTTCTAAGCACAGTTCTCTATTTACCATTATGACAAGATTTTACCGCGAAAACGGAAAAATAACGTGAATTAAGACCCTGAACTGACGCTGACTTATAAGAGTAGGTTTAAGGCATATATGCCGTCTTGGTGGGTACCAGAACAGAGTTAGTTTTTTTTTTTTTTATCTGTCCTTCGATATTAATCGGTAGAGATTATGGCTCGCTCATTATGTGCATACGCCAGTTTCAAGTATAATTTTTTTTTAGTTTTCTTCTTTCAATCACAAAGTCTTGTTCTTGTCCAGTTATCACGTATTTCAAGTATATTTTACACTGTTTTATATTTTAAACGCGGAGCTGTAAAAGCCTGTGTAAGCGACATGTCAGTTTGCCGCCATTTATACCACTCCCAGAGTCAGTTATTCTTCAGTGAAATAGTAAAGTTTTTTTTTTATAATGGTTACGATGCCGTTGTCGACAATTCTGCCAATGTCAGATGTGCGATGGAGTAACGTGTCAATTTTGAAGAATATTTATCGTTGCACTATTTGTGGAGTAAATAGTAATGTTAACACATCACTGTGTTTCGGTTGAAGAGCACTGTAGCAAGTGTAATTAGTGTGTAGGGTGTGAGGGTGTAATCCAGGGTGTCAGCTACCTGCATACCAAATTTTATTAAAATCACTCCAGCCTTTTAGACGTGAAGAAGTAACTAACATACACACTCACATACTCACAAACTTTCGCCTTTATAATATTAGTGTGATGTTAGACCAACAGGTCAGGCTATAAAACGTAGACACTGATATGTTTTTGAGCCCCTGACGGTCCGTCCGCGTTCCGTCCAATCCCTGAGTGTATAGAACTTTAATCGCGTGAAATATATAAAGGAGCTTGATGCAAAATACAGAGTCGTGGCGTAAAGTAGGAGAGACCTATGTCTTATTATTTAACCGTTGATAGGTCTAAGTCATAGGCCATCTTGGTGGTTAACAACAGTGTCAGTTATTCATCCGTGAAATAGTAATGTTAACACATCACTGTGTTTCGGTTGAAGGGCACTGTAGCAAGTGTAATTACTGGCCAAATGAGACTTATGAACTAATGTCTCAAATGAGGAGCGCGGTGCGGTCACATTCAGATCTTTGCCAAACAAGGATTTGGGTGGCGCTGATACTGTTATGGGATAGCGTGATGCTTACCATCAGGCACACGATCTGCTCGTCTTCTCATTTGGTAGATTAAAAAAAATAGTTAGAAAAAAATATAGTTAACAATTTTTTTTAAATCTGGCAGACGGTTAAACCCATTTTTTTAATTTCTTAATACCTTAGACAGAAAAGTATCTTAACATAGCAATTTTTTTTTAAAGGTAATCCTACTAAAAATATAGCCAACCACTTTGATTATATAATGTCTAGATTCTTAATCCGGTATCTAAAATTGAAGCAAAAAACTGTCAAAAAGTACGGTCAAATGGACGTGCTTGTTGAGAGATAAGAAGACTCCTATCAGATGTTCTAGCCATAGTTATTCTAGCGCGCCATTTTGAACGAGTGTCAAACGTCAAAAATAGTAGCTTCATTTTTTTATAGTCTTACTGAGGGAATGCTCCATCTAAACATTATATAATCAAAGGCCGACCTGACTTTTTAATAATTTTCCCACAACCAAACCCACGGGCCAAAGTTAATCTAATACGTTTGGAAAGCAACAATAAACATTAAAAATAAAAGCGTAGCGACCAAATATTACGAACTGGAGATAATCGGAATGTCCAATGCCTTAGAAACTGGTAATTTCGCACAATTGCGTTACTCACTTTCCCTGATGTCCGTAAATAACCTCAAATGCGTTCAGTTTTATTTTACGTAGGCTATCGTTTTTTTGGTCAAGGTAATGTTTCTGTTTATGATTCTTCTTCTTCTTAACTATTGACGTATAGACCAGGACTGCGCCATCCCTTTCAATTAAAAGTAAAAATTGACTGCGAAGCGTGAAAGGGAAAAAAAACTTGTGCGGCCTTTGACAGGTATGGTCCACAAAGTAGCGTTGTCTCTTTCTAACGTCAATGCCCTTTACTAATGAGCAAATATGAATTAGGAATAAATGGCTTAATGTTTCAAGCCCCAGATGCAAAAGAAGTTAATCATTATAATATCATCTCGTAGTAGGGGAGCACCAGAAGTGTGAATTAAAAACATATTTGAAACTTGCTGATTAATTATGATGTTACTACTTACCCTTGTTGCTACTAGCCCCCTCCCGCTCCCCTACTTATGTCAGGGTGTAGGTATTTTTGAAGTAAAAACTTCTTTAGCGGCGTTGTGGACTTTTTGAGATGGGTAAAAAATACAATAATTGCATTTTTGAATGATAGGAAAATTTGAAGTCCAGACCTAGGAATCAAACTCGAGACTTTCTTAGCCAAACTGGGGCCGGAATCGAACCACCTATCTGGACTATGTTACTAGACCTCAAATTTTTCGATGCTCGCGAGTTGGGCCCTCGCATGCGCCATGTCAACCCTTTTGTCAACAGCAGACAAAAGGGTTTTTTTAAAGAAGGGGTAAACTATATTAACATTAGGAGAGGAAGATAGTGGGAGTTGGAAACTTCTTGGTCTACACATTGAGTGTTCAATGTCTAGTCTGGATTGGAGAGGATTTTGAGACCTGGGTCAAACGGAGAAGTTTAAGAGTTGGAGAAGTTAGGTGGGGCGATCAGGATAGGGAAGTGGTCGTTTTCAAAAGAGTGCTCTAGAACTTGCCATGTAGGGATTGAGGAAAGACTGGAAGAACATAAGGTCAGGTCTCTCTCTCTTGAAGAGGTGTCACTCTACGAGTGGCAGATGCACTCTACATTGGTTACTGGAGTCAATAAGTTCAAAAATTTACGCCACGACATCCATCAGCTGACAGGTCGCTGGGATGGACTGTGCAAGCCTCGACCTTTCGAATCCAGTCCATCCCAGTGACGTTCTTGAAATCATTGAATGGACTGATACCACTTCGTTGTTTCCAGTCTACCTGTGCTTTTTAACCTTGAGCTTAGCTGGAGGGGTTAACAGGATTGCTAGGAATGTGGGACCCATGATCCCACATTGCAAGTTATCTTTTTACCCGACTGTAAAGAAGAGTTATGTTTTTCGCGCGTATCTTGTATGTATGTAATATTCTTTATTACCTGATATCTCACAATCCACTAAACGGATTTATACAATTCAGATGTTGTAAAATCGTCTTGATCGCCCAAGTAATCTAGATATGTGACGTTTGAAAAAAAAAACAAACATGGCGGCTGTAAGATGTCAAAATAAATAGGTGTGAAAAAATAAGTTATTTTGAATACTGCAATATGGGTATCAAATTAAAGGGCATTTCAAAAAGGTATAACATGATTATGACTATCATACTTAAAAAGTTAGTTAGCAACCATTATTTTTTTTAATTTTCAATACTTGACAATAGCTGTGATAAAAGTAAGTTGTTACATCGGTTACATCCTACAACTACTAAAAATTATGATATAAAAAAATAAATTATAAAAATATTAAAACCCGTATGCATAAAAAGATGGAAACAAGATCCCCTACATAATTATCTAATTTCATGCAGTCGGAGGCACTTTACTAAGTTCATCGAGATTCAATAATGCAACCCTCTGACTGCAAAAAAATATATATTAATGTAGGGGATCTTGTTTCCATCTTTTTTGTGCAGGCGGGTTTTTTTATTTTTATAATTTATTTTTTTATTAAATAGAAAAAAGAAAGCAAATGTCAAATCAAATGAAATTATATTTGTTGCTTCAATATATCGGTAGCGTCCTACCGAAGTACAATCGGTACAATACCGGTCAATAATCAACTAACATTGTACTGTTTATCAAAATAATCTTTCATCACATTACATAATACAATTTTCAATGTTCACGGTTCATAGCTGCAGGTTGACACTGCTTACAAACTTTTACTTCTAGTAGTGAAAGTCACTTTCGCTCATTGGTATCAAAACGGTTTGATATTAAGACCCAACTAGTGACATTTGATAGCGAGTATTTCGACGTATGTAATTTTAGTAGTTTTACTGAATTACTGCAATCTTCAAGTAGTTATATATCTTGTTATACTAACTGAGTAACCGAGCGTTGCTCTGTATTTTTATATTTTCGAAAAAAAAAAAACATTAAAAACTAGAAAAGCGTGGTGGCAATTTTTTTTAAATTTGACTGCCTCTGTGGCGCGGTCGGAGCGTGTCCTACTGCTACGCAAGAGGGTTCGATTCCCACACGGGACACTACTTTGTGTGATCCATAAATTGTTGTTTCGAGTCTGGGTGTACTTTATGTCCGTGACTTGTATTTTTGTAAAGTCCCCCGCGACACAAGGCATGCACAATACTGCAGGAGTCGTCTTTAAAAAAAAAAAGATATATGTTCTTTTTTCCGGCTTTAACTATTTCTTAGAAAACTTAGCATTACATGTACATGTAGAATCTTGTAACTGAATAAAGAATTTTGCATTTGAATGTAGGGAAACTTAGAAAACAAAATTATTAGAACTGTTTCCGAGATATTATTAAAAAAGAAGATAGTCTACTACCGCGATTTATTTCAAATACCCAACATTGACTATTTAGCTGGCAGGGGGGAGCGACACTTGACTCTAACAAAAATTTGCACTTTAAACTTTTTACAAACGGACCTCTAAATCTGAAAATCGTCTTCCCAACCTCTCAAATCGTTTTTAAAAGACCTATCTAATGATATCACACACACGATGGAGTGGGTGAGAAAAAAAAACACACCCCCATTTTACATATAGGGGAGGTATCTAAAAAAAATCATTTTTAAATTGCAGCACCCGTTCACGAGCTTGACGCATGGTCAGCCATCACCATATATTTAAGAGGACCCGACCCATACCGCCACCACAAGCAATTACATCTTAGTGAGCATGACGACCCATAGAAACGAAAATAACCTTAATTAATTTAATGAAGTTTGATCGCTAGTTACCGTTACTAACAATTTCAATTATCCAGGTTCTCAGTTAATATACTCGTACAATGCAAACTACATTTTAATAGCCTAGCTAGGAATACAGCACCTCACCCAACATGTTATTGTAGTCTTTGTACACCCTAATACTGTAATAATATTGTGGCGGTACCCACATATATAATAATATAAATAAACTGTCACTTGACAGATCGCGTCAAAATCCTGAATCGCAAAATAAAAGTTTTCACAGCTGCGAACTAAAAATACAAGTTCCGCCAGGCATGATGATCACCTCGCCTGGTCGGAGGATCCCTTTGTGTTGGAGGGACTTAACACCCTGCCCTCTACAATATGACTGTAATTAAATTGTACCTACTACAATGTTTATTAAAATAAATAAAGAATTATTATTATTATTATATTATATTTAACACAAATTTTAAAATGTTGTTACAATATTCTGCATTTTTATATCTACGACCATGAATTTCACATCATTCAAGAATGATTATGTATAAATATTTGGCAAATGAAAGAAAAGAATCCTTAATTTATCAGTTATTGGCAGTCTCCAAATGCTGACTAGGATTTTATTGTAAAACTAGCTGTCCCGCGCAACTTCGTATGCGTACATTTTCCCCGTTTTTGCAACATTTTTCATTACTGCTCCGCTCCTATTGGCCGTAGCGTGAAGGTATATAACCTATAGCCTTCCTCGATAAATGGATAACCCAACAGAAAAATATTTTTTTTCTATTCGGACCAGTAGTTCCTGAGATTGCCACGTTCAAACAAACAATGAAATTCTTCAGCTTTATAATATTAGTATAGATTAAACAGAGTTTCATGAAGCCTATGATATTGAGCTACCAATTTGTGCTTATTTCTTGTATTCACAGAGTGTATATCACAAATTTTGTTATATAATAATATAAGTTTACTTTTATAAATATAACGTTTGCTTATATTGTGATGCAACTGTCATAATGCCTATCTCTTTAAACTTTTTTGTAAGGGAAACTCGTGCTCCTAGTTGATATATCCCACGCACTGCACGTTTTTAAAGAATAAAAATAGTTTGTATATCATCCGCCTTGCCCCAAAACAATATGCCGTATACTTGTCTAGCTGTTTCTATAGTAATTACCCTGTACTAACGTACCTCGTATTAACCCGACCGTCTGTCTATCCGTTTAAAAGAAGGCCGCACATTTGGGTGTGTGACTAACAGGTCATTGTACTCTTGACCGACTGTTCATAACGAGGGTACTGTGTTTACTGTTGACCTTTAGTAAAAGGGAGAGTTGAGTTCATTCAAATTGTTATAGGTTATATCGTATAGTTATTTATGTTATTTTTAGTTATAGAGTTATTAATATATTATGGTTGAGTTACAACCTGCGGCGTAGTTTTCATAGAGTTTAATAAAACGCTTTGTTTTTAGGGTTCCTTAGTCAAAATGGCAATAGAAGCTGATTTTCCAACAGGTCTTTTAAAGACACTTTTAGGTTTCTAATAAACTTTTTAGAATTAGTGTATAGTTTTGGAAATACTTGCTAAGAAAATTAATATTATAATTATAAATGTTTTAAACGCGATTTTAGTATTTTGGTAGAAATTAAAAAAAAAACGTGGAAAATTGACGCAGAAGAAATAATATCATAAGCATAAATTGCATAAATTGTATTATTTTTTTAGCCGTGTGACCAAAAAATGTTACCAAAGTCATAAAGGTACCGCCTAATAAATACTTTACCTGAACTAAAATGATTTTCGACTATATCCATTATACCGTCATTGAGTTATTACCAAAAAACTGCGTTTCTTGGTAAGTGCCATGAACATACGCTCTTCTGCTGGTACACATAATCAAATCGGATTTTTTTTCTATGTAGTTTGTAATAACGGCTGCGGAACCCTACACTAAGCATGGTACGACATGCTCTTGCCCGGTTTTAGGATTTAATATTTTAATTTTTGAAAAAGTAGATATTTAACTTAAAAAAAAATGTATTTAAAGCGTGTTGTACTTATGCCATACCATATTAATGTCTAAAATTTAATCGCCCCTTTATGTTACACGTTATATTCATATGTTAGCGTTTCCCGCGGCTTGGCCTACGTTATGTTTGATTTTTATAACCTACTAGCTGTGCCCCGCGGTGTTACCCGCGGTTTATTAGCCTATGTGTTAATCCAGGGTGTCAGCTAACTCCATACCAAATTTTATTCAAATCGCTCCAACCGTTTAGACGTGAAGAAGTAACAAACATACACACTCACATACTCACAAACTTTCGCCTTTATAATATTAGTGTGATGTGCTATCCTGATATATAAACTACATTACTGTAAAGTTCTATCAAAATCTGTTCAGTAGCCTAAGTCCCACTTGTCATGTGTCAAATTTGACACGTGACATTTGAAACATCGTTCAACAAAACTACATCAGATAAGGAGTTGTAAAAATGGCGGCAAACTAACCGGCCATTATTTCTACAGCTCCGAATTTAACTTGTAAAAAATGATTTGAATACGTGTTAATTGACTAAGAACGAGACTATGTGCATGTAATAAGCGCATAAGTACTTGACACTGGCAAAAATTAGCCGTTAAAACGGTTTAGATTGCCATAAACTCAAAGAAGAAGCAGAAGAAGAAGAAGAACATCAGTTAAACATCACACCTATTGAATATCGGATGCTGCAGTGGCAGAACATTCATTAGAGCACCCCATCGTGCCTCAGAGCGCACGTTAAACCATCGATCCTGCGCCCAATCTCACTCCGGTCGTGTCGGATTTCCGTACAATCGGACTATAAGAGTGAGAGAATAGAGAGTGCACATGTGTCTGCGCATACACTTGTGCACTATAATATCTACTGCGTAGTTGGTTAGTCCGCCGTAATATACATCGATTAGGAGACCATTACTATTATATTTAAGCCATTGCATAGCTTTTATCGCGGGCTTTGAGCGCGGCGACCGAATCAAGAAATTCCGTAACGAAAATAAAACCTAACACCCCCCACTCCGTGTAGCTATATACGGTACGACTGTACGAAGCTCGCACGGAACGAAACGAGCTGCTCCGAAATGTAATGAAAAGAAAAAAAAATCTTATTTATTTAAGCAATTAAAAAAATTTTTTTTTTTGTTTTGTAGTTGGTGAAAAAATGCTATGCAATAGCTTTACCGTGGCAATTCCCGAGTGCCACACTTTTTTTTTTTAAAGATACCTAGCAATGTGGGATTGAGTCCCACATTACTAGCAATCTTGATAACCCCTCCAGCTAAGCTCAAAGGCTTGTGTTATTAGTGGGTTCACGTCGGTAGTATAATGGGTAGGATTCGAACCCGCGACCTCACGATTGCGAGACCTATGCCTTAGCCATTACTAGGATTACTCGTCGTATGTATTTAGAAATTATACCCATAGTAACACAATTATGGGCCTAATTGCCGTAAAATTAATTAAGGCCCCAGATTGGTGACCTACTAATTACCCGTTGTACATAAATTTTTACATAGCATTTCTCTCTTAACATTATGTCAACATTATTTTTACACACAACTTGGTCAAAATCGTTAAAATTTCGCTTTTACGAGTTTGCTTTTAACATACAATCCTCTTTTTTATACTGTCGGTTAAATTTCACACATTTTTTTCTAAACAATTGAATAAGGCAAATATTAGGAATTATGTTTATTTGTTTTCTCACAATTGTTTCTAATAAAAACTAAACTAAAAAGCGTATCTCTACAAGGTAAGCAAGACTAAATACAAGTCATTTTTAGGGTTCCGTAAAACGGAACCCTTATAGTTTCGCCATGTCCGTCCGTCCGCAGCTTTGCTCAGAGTCTATTAGTGCTAGGAGGCTGTAATTTTGCATGGATACACATATTACGCCGACAAATGGAAAGAATAATATGTCGATAAACAACAGGGTACCTCCTCTTTAAGTAAAGTGGGGATATGATTTATTTTCTCACCTACCCCATTGTGTGGGGTATCATTAGATATGTCTTTTAAAAACGTTTAGAGGCTGTGAAACGATTTTAAGATTTAGCGATCCGTTTGTGAAATATTAAGCTTTAAAGTGCAATTTTTTTTAGAGTCAAGTGTCCTCCCCCCTACCAGCTAAATGGCTGATATTGGGTATGTGAAAAAAATCATGGTAGTAGTATATAATAATAATAATAATATCTTGGGACAACTCATACAACGCTATCTGATCCCAAACTAAGCAGAGCTTGTACTATGGAAACCAGACAACTGATAAACATACTTATATATTTCTAAATACATACATATTATAGATAACACCCAGACGCAGAATAAACCATCGTGCTCATCACACAAAGTTTTATCCTGGGTGGGGATCGAACCCACAACCTCTTGCGTAGCAGTCGGATACACTCCCACTGCGCCACAAAGGCAGTCCTTCTATCTAGTCATATATAGTGACACTATAAGGAAAACTATCAAGTAACAACATTTTGTACTCGTACAAATTCCATTGAAAGCTACATATAATGTTGTTAATAGTACCTAAACAAAAAAACAACGAAAACCCACTTCTTATACCGCATTACGGTGCTCGGTAGCACTTGCTCGGTTGTTTTATAGGCAATTCTTGCTAATCATATTATTAAAAAAAAACTCCGTATGGTGACGGAGTAAGAATACAAAGTATCATCACTCCATCTCATCTTAAGGGTGTCGTAAGAGGCGACTAAGGGAAATACACCGCAAACACAACAGTGCGAACAGAGGGAAACTCTAAACAAAAAGTTGTTTTAAAGTCTCCCGTAGTGGGAGACTTTAAAAACATAATTACCTAGGAACTGTTAACACAGGGCTTATCGTAGAGCATTTTACGAGAAAATATTTAAAAAAATTACTAGTTACAAAACTACTGACTGAATCGAATTACAAGGAAAATCTAGGAAACCTAGCCAAGTGCTGCATTCCACATTCTTTTTTAATGTATACAGGTATGATAAACAGCAGGTGCAGCATTACAAATGTGCCAGAATGTAATTAAACATGAAATGAAAACTAATTATACTAATAAATTTTACTTAAATATTTCGGTAGCATCATCAGTGGCGAACAAACCTCTTTGAATCATACTTGTTATTATTAATTCGTCATAGAGTTACTATTGCATTATTGGAATTAGCTGTCTTGAAAAGTAAAAATACCAAAAGCTATTACTATAAAAAAAAAATTATAAAAAAATATATTTTGACTAAAGTACACATTAAAGCTTACAGCAATAGCTGAGGAGCCCAAGTTGTGGGGACCTAGTTGATTTCGAAAATTGTTGTGGTGTGAAGGATGGCGTTAGGGTTTACTTATATCCTTTCAATGGTGGTGAAGGGACGTGGCGACTCTTTCGCATGAAACAGGTATGTTAAGTGAACCTAGAAAAAGCTTCCATTTATATAGTGTTTTTATATTGTTGAAATTAAATTTTGTTAGTATTTTTAATCGATTAAACATAAATCGTTTTCGTAAGTAATGATAAGGTCGCATCTCTATGACATGCGCGAAAGTGTTAAGAACCTAACTTCAATCCGGTCAAGTTACGTTGATCGTACTGTATTCCTTAAACTATCTATCTATACTAATATTATAAAGCGGAAGAGTTTGTTTGTTTGTTTGTTTAAACGCGCTAATCTCATTAACTACTGGTTCGAATTGGAAAATCTTTTAGTTTTAGATAGCCCATGTATCGAGGAAGGCTATAGGATATAACATCACGCTACGACTAATAGGAGCGGAGCAGCATTAAAAAAATGTTGCAGAATCCGGGAAAATTGACGCAGACCAAGTTGCGCGGGTCAGCTAGTATTATTATAAATTACAGATGTTAGGTACTGTCTGGTTATTTGTCCAAAGTAATTGTAAACTCGAGGTATTACAAATTTTCCTTGTTTAACTTGTTTTGTACATTATTTGTGCAGTTTACTTTCTATGTATTTTGTAATATGAAATTGCTCTATTGCTATAAGATATTCTACCTTTTTATACGGATAATATTTTACATATTTCAAATATTTTTTATTAATAATATAATAATATCTTAGGAAAACTCACACAACGCTATCTGATCCCAAACTAAGCAGAGCTTGTACTATGGAAACCAGACAACTGATAAACATACTTATATATTTCACCCAGACACAGAATAAACCATCGTGCTCATCACACAAAGTTTTATCCTGGGTGGGGATCGAACCCACGACCTCTTGCGTAGCAGTCGGATACACTCCCACCGCGCCACAGAGGCAGTCAATTAAAATTTTTCGTAGAAAGGTTTACATTTTTTCCTTACTTTTCTATTAGGTATTTCATTAATCTTAATGTTTATCAGTTGTCTGGTCTCCATAGTACAAGCTCTACTTAATTTGGGATCAGATCAGATCGTACCATTGTGTGAGTTATCCCAAGATTTTATTATTATTACTATAGCTCGCTCCATAGCCCTATTTTGAATTTGTATACTAGTTCTTTATATTTTGTAGTGTCAAACTTCCCTCATTACCCACTAACACTGAATACTCACAATCAATTAAATGAATAATTCATTGATCACAAATTTCGCAGTTGACCACACCTTAATACCGAAAGCTCACATAAACATGGCGACTTTCGTTTACCTATACAACATCAATGCGCAGTGACTTTTAATCAGGTATTGTTTGTGTGGAACCGTGAGATTTACGCATTCGACTCGCGTTTGCGCGTGCGCACTAGGTTAACGGATACGCGTTTTTAAGTAGGCAAAAGTCACAGTTGTCTTCTAAACTTGCGATTATGGGGTTAACTAGTAGGTCTATAGGGTATAGGCCTCTTAACCGAATTTGGTCACCAAGCATTCTATTCACATAGGTCTACAGTACCTACTAGTGGAATGGCAACCCCGGACAAATTTACAGCAATTTCAAATGTCGAAACCATTGAGGTATACGCCTGGGGGACAATTTGCGTATTTAAAGCAGTGCAGTTGCAGTTAAGTTTCGATTAAAACAGCCATTTTCGTATTCTTATAACTTTGAGATCGATCTTAAAAGCGCTTGCGCACCGTACTAGAATGACGTTATTGCGCTCTCGAGACGCATACTTAACGCACGCGTATTCGAGATCGATCCCAAAGTTTCAAGAATAGAAAAATGGCCTTAAAACGGCCATTTTTCTATTCGAAAATTAACTGCAACGGAACTGCAACTGCACTGTTTTAAATACGTGAATGGACCCCCTAGACCGTGCCATCCATTTCAAATAAAAAGTAAATATTGACAGCAAAGCGTGAAAGAGAGAAAACACTCTTGCCGCCTTTGTTAGAAAGTAGCGTTGTCTTTTTCTAGAGAGTAGTCAATTTTGTGAGGTTATGGCGAACTCCTGCGGGGTAATTCACGTATTTAAAGTAGTGCAGTTGCAGTTTGCAGATGTTTCGATTAAAACGGCCATTTTCGTATACTTGTAACTTTGGGATCGATCTTAAAAACGCTTGCGCACCGTACTATTTCTATTTTTATTGCACTCTCGAGACGCATACTTAACGCATGCGTATTTGAGATCGATCCCAAAGTTACAAGAATAGAAAAATGGCTTTAAAACGGTCATTTTTTTTATTCGAAACTTAACTGCAACTGTACTTTAAATACGTGATTTGGCCCCCTGGACCGTGCCATCCCTTTTTTAATTATAAAGTAAATATTGACTGCAAAGCGTGAAAGAGAAAAAACACTTTTGCCGCCTTTGATAAGTATTGTACACAAAATAGCATTGTCTCTTTCTAGAGAGTGGTCAACTTCGTGAGGTTATGGCGCAGTCCTGGGGCAATAGACAATTGGTATTCTATTCGATTAGAGTTTACCCTAATCGAATAGAATGACGTGGTTGCGTGCATAACACTATAAAAACGAAAATTGGGTAGATGACTACAATAAAAATAAATTATTTTACCCTATACAATATAGCATAGCATTTACAAAAATATTCTGGAAAACAATGTTTCTCTACAATTTTACGTTGTCATGAATTAACAAACTTCAAAACAAACATTTAAACTACATGATTTGACCATACAAAACAATGACGTCATTGTTTTGTATTTCATATAAATTAGTACGAGGCGCATCGTTTTGACGTTTCTTAAAAAGATACTGATTTGACTTGACAGTCATCTACCCTATTGTTATTATGAGAATAGCAGTTGTGCACGATGACGTCTTTTATTTTTGACTAGCTGTCCCGCGCAACTTCGTATGCGTAATTTCTCCCCGTTTTTGAAACATTTCTCGTCGCTTCTCCGCTCCTATTAGTCGTAGCGCGATGTTATATAGCCTATAGCCTTCCTCGATAAATGGGCTATCCAACAAAAAATAATTTTTCAAATCAGACCAGTAGATCCTGAGATTAGCGCGTTTAAACAAACAAACAAACAAACAAACAAACAAATAATCAAACAAACAAACTCTTCCGCTTTATAATATAAGTATAGATTAGCGTAAAAGATAATCGAATGGATTGCCATTTGTTTAGGGGTCCAGGTCTCTACGTCAATGGTCAAATCGAATGACAGTTCAGTGAACATTTTTGACATTTATGAAAAAAAAAAACAAAACACTTATGAAACAAGCGGTCAAACCAAGGTGACCTTGGCGGCAGCTTTGTGTGACCCACCATTTTAACTTGGTACTTGGTTTGCAACAGCTGTATACACTGTTGGAAACAAGCAAGGTCACCTTGGCGGGAAGCCTTGTTTCCAACCATCTGGAAGACGGTTTAAATTTAGGCCATTCTTTTCTTTCTTTTAAAAACATTTTTTTATTAATTAGAATTAGCAGTGATTTTTTTTAAAGATAACTAGCAATGTAGGATTGAGTCCCACATTACTAGCAATCTTGTTAACCCGTCCAGCTAAGCTCAAAGGCTTGTGTTAGGAGTGGGATCACGTCGGTAGTATAATGGGTTTAGTTTTTACATTGTAAGTGCTCCTACTATGTTGTACACATTAAGGTTGTTGTATCCAATTTTATGTATTCTTCTTTTAATATTTTTTATCTCTTGTTTGTCCTTTAATATGGTGTATAATATAAAAATGGCAGCACCATGCACGTTCTTTGGGGCGACGAGCCGCCCACTTCCTGAATGCGCCCCAAAAGGTGACAGCCAACAGGGTCATCCAGGGATACCGCACGGTCTCCCGCGAGGCGGCTTGCCTCCTCGCCGGAATGGCGCCGTGGGATCTGGAGGCGCTAGCCCTCGCACTCGCTTACGAGTGGCGAGAGGAGGCGCTACACTTGGGCGAAACTCCGCTGCCGCGACAAATTGCTGCACGTCGGAGGCAGCTCCGCCTCGATCTCATGGCGTCGTGGAGAGAACGACTGTCGCAGCCACAAGCAGGCCGCTCCGCGATAGCGGCGGTAAGTCCTCTCTTTGAGGAGTGGCTGGAGAGGCGGCATGGCGTCCTCACCTACCGCCTGACGCAGGTACTCACCGGACACGGGTGTTTCGGGAGGTACCTGCATCACATTAAGCGGGAGGAAACTCCCGAGTGTCACCATTGCGGTGACCGGCCGGAGGACACGGTGGAGCATACGGTGGAGGTGTGCCCCGCTTGGGCCGAACAGCGACTTGCCCTTGTGGTAGCGATCGGCGGTGGTGACCTCTCGCGTCCGGGGCTCATTCGAGCCATGCTGCGGAGTCAGAGGGAATGGGAGGCAGTCGTCTCCTTTTGCGAGGAGGTGATGCTGCAAAAGGAGGCGGCGGAACGCGTGAGAGATAGACGGTCCTCACGCCCCGGCCGCCCCGCGATACCCCGCGGGCGACGGGAGAGAAGGGACGACATCCGGCCACCCTAGGCGCAGGCCTGAGGACGACGAGCAGTGGGTAGCTTGCCGTCCAGCTTAGGACTAGACCGGGTCGACGGCGCGCTAGTGTTCCACGCGCGCCTGTAAGAGGTATCAGCAAGTGACGGGGCCCCATTGGGCCGGCGCCCACCGTGAGTGCGGGATCGTTCGAAAGAGTTACCGTGCTTCCGGAACACCAGGGCGAAAGAAGGAACACAGATGGGTTTTAGTCAGTAGGAGTCTGACACGCCCTCCCGCTCGTGCCCACAGCGGGAGAAGTCATATGATGATTTCCCATCTATAAAAAAAAAAAAAAGCACCTTACCTTGCATATACAGTTTATAAACAAAGAAACATTGTAAACATTGGCAATTTAAAAAGAGTGGCCGCGAGTTTTTATTGCCTCGTTCTTTTACCCGGCTTTACCTATTGTTTGCGAACAGGCATTACAAGTAAATGTAGAATCGACTTTTCACAAGTGTAGTATTTTGCTTCATAAGTGAATAAATATTTTTATTATTATTATTATTTTAAAAAATGCCGTTATTGTTATCCTTGTTACAACAAGTATAGACTTCTATTTGATTTTGTTTGTTTGTTTGTTTATTTATTTATTTATTTATTTTATTTGGGAAAACAAACAATTGTACATGTAGTCTTAATTCTAATTCTAACTTACAAATTAAATCGATGCACAATCCACAGCGTTTCCACGTATTACAATTAGTATATACAGTGTACTACATTAACGCTAACTAATATAATTTAGATTTTAAGGATACTAATTACGGTGCTTTTAAAAACATTACGGTTAGAGGCAAAAATAACATTACGGTTAGAGGCAAAAATAAATAAAGTGTGAACGCAATAATCCAAGAAACTACTGATCCGAATTTAAAAAATATTTTTGTCTAGCCCATTTATCGAGGAAGGCTATAGGCTATATAACATCACGCTACTACCAATAGGGGCAGAGCAGCAATAAGAAATGTTGCAAAAACGAAGAAAATTTGCAGACGAAGTTGCGCGTGACAGCTGGGTTATAATATGTGTGTATTTAGAAATATATGAGTATGTTAAGTTATGTTAGTATGTGACTATTGTCGCATTGACCGCGCACGTCAGCCGCGCGCGGCTCGCGATCGGCCGCGATGCACGAAAATGAACCTATAATGGCGAATGTCTAACAAACAAACTCTTCAGCTTTATAATATTAGTATAGATTAATCAATTATAATCAATTTCTTCTTTGGGTCAAAGAGTTACGCTTTTACGTAAGTGCATTGATCTCAGCATCAGTGAAAGTTCAGCTTTGAACGAGATCAGTTATATTATTGTTATTATTTTATTATACACGAATTATAATAAGAATCGTAGCAGTTTCTCTTGTATAAATAGCTCTGTATATACGAAGAGAAAGACGTATGAGATCATCTTTAGAAAATATCGTTTTGCTTAAACTAATATTACCAATATCTTTGAATGTTTAAGCGGCGGTAGCCTAATGGCTAAGGCATCGGTCTCGCAATCGTGAGGTCGTGGGTTCGAATCCTGACCATTATACTACCGACGTGAACCCACTCCTAACACAAGCCATAGAGCTTAGCTGGAAGGGTTAACAGGATTACTAGTAATGTGGGACTCAATCCCACATTGCTAGATATTTAAAAAAAAATATGTTTTTGGATCAATACTTACTTACAAAATCGTACAATAAATGTTGATAAACTTTCGCGATTTGTACACATTATGAAATTATATATATTGTGTGGTGCCGGCTTAAGAATAGTACCACCCCATCTCTTCCCGTGGGTGTCGTCAAGGCGACTAAGGGATTTCACTCCGGAGGACGGGCAGCAGCGTCCTCTGCGTACTTAAAGCCTTACTGCGATCGCCAACCCGCTCGCCAAGCGTGGCGATTATGGCAATTACCCCCAGGATCTACGAACCAGTAGGTTCTACTGGGGAGACCCGTGCCTAGCAATGGGCCATCATATGGGTTGATATGACATGATATGATATATTACATATTGCAGCGGCCGTGGTCACGGGTAGACTGACGACCCGTGACCACGGCCGTTGCAATACGGTCGAAACAAGGTATTTTACCTTAAATTATTCACGCGATTAAGACCCGTAGTATATATAATTTCATAATTAATCGTAAAAGTTCCCCTAATACACAGAAGATGGCGCACCGATTGCCGGATAATCTTAACATATGGAGAATAAATTGGACGTTTTAGGAGGTGCCTTGGTGCCGGAGTTTAATTTGTCCTTCATACATCTATAATAATAACAATATCTTGGGACAACTGACACAACGCCATCTGATCCCAAACTAAGCAGAACTTGTACTAAAGAAACCAGACAACTGATAAACATACTTATATATTTCTAAATATGTATAAATAGATAACTAGCTGACCCTCGCTACTTCATCTGCGTCATATTAACCCGTTTTTGCAAAATAGGGGTAAATAAAAAAATAGGCGTTAATCGTAGAAGGGTGAAAATTCAGGGTTGTATGTATTTTTGAATTCGGTATCATAAAAATTACCTAAAAATTAAAAAATCATGACAATCGGTCGAGTCGTTTCGGAGGAGTTACATTACAAACACCGTGACACGAGAATTCTTTATATTAGATTAACACCCAGACACATAATTAACCATCGTGCTCATCACGTTATCATCCTGGGTAAGGATCGAACCCACGACCTCCGGCTTAGCAGTCAGGGTTACTAACCACTAGACCAACAGGCCAGCCAAGACTATACCAACTTATTTATTATTATGGTAAAGAATTTGTTTGTTTGGTTGAACGCGATAATCTCAAGAACTACGGTTTCGAATCGAAACATTATTTTAGTGTTTGGTAGCCCATTTATCGAGGAGGGCTATAGGCTTTTTAACATCACGCTATGACCAATTGGAGCAGAGCATCATTTCAATATGTTGTAAAAACGGGGAAAATTGACGCAAACGAAGTCAATATACAGGGTGTATTTTTGAAACGGGTCAGTAAGGGCAAGTACCTTAACCGTTGCAGTTACAGCAAAACGTTCTTAGAAGACCTTCCCTAACTTTTTGACATACTTTGAACTGCATTCACAGATTTTGTAAAAAACTTACAGTTGGCAAAAAAAATGCAAAAAGTCCAAAAAATTTTTTTTTATGCCAATCGATTCTATTTTATGTGGGGATCAAAAAACTCTATGAAACCATTTTAGCTTTCAGTACTAGAAAAGACAGAAATCTCCAAAAACGTTTCCCATACATTTCCTACGGAAATATGATAAATCAACTCGAAACTCATAGGACAGGTAAAATTTTAAACTTTTTTAAATAAAAAAAATCATTTAAACATTTTAGAAATTGGTTTATGAAATAAATTGCTCAAAATGATTTCCATTTTCACGAATACATAAGTCTATCCTTTTTTGCACTGAACGAATGGCGGCTAATAATGTTCTGGGATGAATATTACGTAAAATGGTCATTAATGCATCCTTGAGCTCTTGAACACTGGCGTACGTCGTCTTATACACCTCGTTTTTCACGAAGCCCCATAAAAAAAAATCAAGTGGTGTTAGATCGGGGCTACGAGGTGGCCACTGTGTTGGACCATGTGTACCTATCCACTGTGTACCGAATAGGCGGCTCAAATTGGAACGTGAAAGGTGACTGTTATGTGGCGGAGCACCATCTTGTTGAAAATGAACTTTTCGCAATTCCGACAGGGGCCATTCGTCCATCTCGTTTTCAAGATGGTGTAAAATGACTTCATTATACATGGCAGAATTCAGTTTCCCTTCATAAAATTCCACCATTATAACTCGATTGGACATTATACCACACCAACAGTTGAATGAGAAGCGAACCTGATTATGACTTGCCGTAACTCTTAGTGGATTTTCTTTGGACCAATAGTGGTGATTTTTTCTGTTGTACATACCGTTATTGGAAAAATTCGTTTCGTCTGACCACAGTATGTAATTTAAAAATTCATGATCTCTGCTTATTTTTCCTCTTAGCCACCTGCAAAAAGTAAGCCTTCGAACATCATCACCCGGATGTAACACTTGAACTATGCGCCCATATCGATAGCACTTGTAGCCGTATTTCTTCCATATCTTTATCACAAGGGAGTGGGATACACCTACTTCAAAGGCGACATGCCTGGACGATACCTCTGGATATGCTTCGACATAAGTCAGAACCGCAATCTCCGTGTCCATGTCCACACGAGGCTGCCGCTTTCTTTTGAAAGAACCCTGCAATTCCAGGTTTTTCAAAAGATTTCTAATAACCTTTCTTGTTGGCACATGTCGCAACGGATACTTATTGCGGTACCACACTAATGCAGCTCCCGCATTTCGATTATTGACAAAATACGCTTCTAATAAGTCAATTTTTTCACGATTAGAAGACATTTTAGCGAAAATCCTTAATTAATAATAACTCATACGAAGTTTCTCAGCTGACACACAGATTTTCGAATGAAATTCGAAATTTGAAGGTAAAAATTATTTTTATTTACTTTACAGTCAATTCTACCCACTTCCTGGCCATAACAAAAAGTTCGACCATCGTAGAAATTTGTTTCTGTTGCCGAAATGTATGGGAAACGTTTTTGGCGATTTCTGTCTTTTCTAGTACTGAAAGCTAAAATGGTTTCATAGAGTTTTTTGATCCCCACATGAAATAGAATCGATTGGCATAAAAAAAAATTTTTTGGACTTTTTGCATTTTTTTTGCCAACTGTAAGTTTTTTACAAAATCTGTGAATGCAGTTCAAAGTATGTCAAAAAGTTAGGGAAGGTCTTCTAAGAACGTTTTGCTGTAACTGCAACGGTTAAGGTACTTGCCCTTACTGACCCGTTTCAAAAATACACCCTGTATATATTACGGGTCTTAATCGCGTGAATAATTTAAGGTAAAAGACACTGTCATAGCTAGGTAGACAGTCTACCCGTGACCACGGCCGTTGCAATACGGTCGAAACGTCGGGCAATAAATTTCACCTTAAATTATTCACGCGATTAAGACCCGTAATATATATAATTTCATAAAACGAAGTCAAGTCAATGTTTGATATATGTAGGGCCTACAATAAAATTTATTATAGGTACTACGGAGCGACCTCTGGTTACTTATTACAGATCTTTATTCCCTGTCCATGGCAAGCCCGATAGAACTGGTGGATGCGCACTTCACTTAAAAATGTTCGCCGCGTATGCAAGTTGATGCATTTCTAAGCGCAGCTCTCTATTTACAATTATGACAAGATTTTGAAAGTTCGCACGGGCTTGCCAAGGCACACGGAAAAATGTACGTAAATGAGGATCCGGCTTAGAAATTCTTTAAACATTATCTGACAAAGAACTACAGTTATCGACATAGCTCGCAGTTAATATTATTGTCCAAATCTACCGAAAAACCGATGTATGTTGAAGTAAACAACTCTTGGAGTGGAGACCGCGACTCTATAAACGTTGCTGTTTATGTTGGGCGACCTCCAGCTAGATGGTTGCTGGGGGGAGCTGGATGTGGAAGACGAGGAACTGATGATGATAAAAGACTCAATGTTTTTAAGCTATTGCATAGCTTTTATTGCGGGCATTGAGCGCGGCGACCGAATCAAGAAATTCCTTAACGAAAATAAAACCCAACACCCCCCACTCCGCCTACCATGTTGCTCGGCTGAGGCTCAGCAATAAAAAAAAAATACAAAAAAAAATTACAAAAAAAAAAATATTTTTTTTTAATTAAAAAAAAATTAATGGAAATAAATTATTATTTTTTTAAATAAAAAAAAAATAATAGAAATAAAATATTTTTTTTAGATAATAAAAAAATGCTATGCAATAGCTTTACAGCGGCAGTCCCCGAGTGCCACACATTTTTTGAAGTTCTCTTTAAATATTTTTTTTATTTTGACAATTTTCAAAAGTACCTAAAACTCATGAGAATCGGTCTCGCAATCGTGAGGTCGCGGCTTCGAATCCTACCCATTCCCATTGCCATTGAGCTTAGCTGGAGGGGTTAACAGGATTGCTAGTAATGTGGGACCGATAATCCTCGTTATCCTTAAAAAAATCAAAAACACAACACCAGTTGTTTTTCAAAAGAAACCTTTACAAAAATTCAACTCTCTAAGTCCAAGGGTTTGGGCACAGCATTGATGAGTAAATGAATGAGTCAGGACTTTCATTTTTATATACCTACATTTTAATTTAACAGCTATACAGGGTGTTCCACGTTTATGCAACAACAAGGGAAAGTACTTAATGGTCACTTAACCGATATCGGTTACAGCGGCGAATCTCATTAGAGACTAGTCAACTACGCAGGAGATATTATAGTGCCCAAGTGTATGCGCAAACACAAGTGCATTCTCTATTACCTCACTCTCATAGCCCGCACATGATCGAAGAGAGATTGGGCGCAGGATCAACGGCTTAACGTGCTCTCCGAGGCACGGAGGAGTGTGACATATTACGAAAATGGTCACCCATCTATGGACTGACAGTGGTAACGTTGCTTAACCTCGCAAATATCTCGATCTGCTCGTTCGCCACTGAGTCAGTCACCTTATTTTTTTTTAATATAACTAGCAATGTGGGATTGTGGTCCCACATTACTAGCAATTCTGTTAACCCCACCAGCTAAGCTCAAATGCTTGTGTTAGAAGTGGGTTCACGTCGCTAGTATCACGTTGGTAGTATTCGAACCCGCGACCTCACGATTGCGAGACCGGTGCCTTAGCCATTAGGCTATGGCCCCAGTCTCGTAATACTATCTAAAATATTTATGGTACTTCCTCTCCGTGTAAGATACTACGTTATTTACAAAAAAATAGTCCTTATGACTGATTCTTTCGATGGGTGTCATAAAAATCGGCCCAGCCGTTTCGGAGAAAAATGGTATCAGACACACATCACATACGGACACACCTCTTACCCAAACGCATATACCGTATCCCTGGCCGTAACGGATAAAAATACAGAATGGCACTTTCTCACATTAGGCGTGTTCGATTCATGGTTCAGACAGGTGATTACATAAAAAATATTTCAATAAGTTCGAATTATTAATACAATCCAATCCAAAACCAGCTATCTTACTAGACTATGTTACTAGACCTCAATTGTTTCTATCCTTTCATGCTCACCGACTAGATGGAGCATGCGAGGGCCCAACTCGCGAGAATGAAAGGATAGAAAAATTTGAGGTCTAGTAATATAGTCCCGATAGCTGGTTCGATTCCTGCCCCGGTTTGGCATACGGAAGTTTTAGGTTCGATTCCTGGATCTGGACTTCAAATTTTTCTATCTTTCAAAAATGCAATAATTGTATTTATAAAGTAATTGGCAAGAAATGCCTATAAAAATTACCTTAAGTTCGAATTATTTTTAAAATCAAAATGTTGTTTTTTTCAGTAAAATATTCTATCTATAACATTTAAGGTAGTTGCCCTACATATAGTATAGTTTTGGAACAACCTGTATATACTTTCTCTTCTGTATATTTTAACCCTTGTCAATCAAAGGTTAAGTTATAAGATAACCATATTGATTGTTGCTTAACCTTTCTTAACACCTTTGCACCTTTCGTTTTCACTATCATAGTGTACCATGGTTGTGAAAACTTTGACTGGCTTGTTGGTCTAGTGGATAGTGACCCTGACTGCTAAACCATAGGTAGTCGATTCGATGTCCAAATAACATTGGTCATTCTGTGTCTGGGTGTCATTTAACTATACTTATATTATAAAGCTGAAGAGTTTGTTTGTTTGTTTGAACGCGGTAATCTCAGGAACTACTGATTCGAATTGAAAATTTTTTTCACTGTTGGTTAGCCCATTTATCGAGAAAGGCTATAGGCTATAAAACATTACGCTACGATCGCGCGGGACAGCTAGTCTGTAATATGCATGGTCGGATTCAGGATTTTAGTTGTGGCGGTTCTAACGTGCTTTCGAGGGGGGGGGGTGCCTTACATTACACCTGAACTAGAGGGTGGGTGCTTCAAAAACATCAGTGCCAGTTCAAACGTGCATACGACGGGTTTCACCCGAAAAGGGAGGTAGGTGAAGAAGAAGAAATTCAGTACATATAACATCGTTTTGGGGGGGGGGGGGGCACATGCCTTTGTCACCACCGTCTAGATCCGCCTACATGTGTGTATTTAAAAATATATAAGTATGTTCATCAGATGTGTTGTTGCTATAGTACAATCCCTGCCTAATTTGGGATCAGATGACCGTGTGTGAGTTGTCGCAGGATATTATTACCCATAACACGTGGTGAACACACATTATGCCTATAGCATAGTGTGTGTGCACCTTAAGGATGCATTCAACCTCAGATACCTGTCGTCTATTATATTGGTACGAGTACAATGATGTAGCGTTAGCAAACAAAGTTTAATCATTTTTTTTGTTTTATGTTTTTTTATTTTATTTGAAACGTTTATGAGCTATATTACGCCAGGAATGACCCAAAATCACTAAGAGTGGCGTAAAAGTCGCACCGGGAAATAGGAAAAAAGGATGGATTGTTTTTTTTTTTTTTATAAGACTGATATTTAGCACTTAAATTGCATCCAATATTAGCATTCGTAGCTATGTCTTTACATTAACAACAGGGATAGTTGCACATGTATGGAACCCGCAATACGCGAGAACCATACATGTGCACTTGGCCAATTTTTTAAATTAATTAATTATTTGTCCAGACCTGTCACGCCAGGTTCGTCACTGCACTTAAACATGCCGATTTCGGATTGCTTCTTACCCTAGATCCGCCACTAGCTAATACATGTCCCTTCTCTATTTGGATTGTTATAAAATGCTTGCGTTAAGCCCAGCTTACAGTACCTACAGTCTTATTTGAACCAATATAACTTCAAAACACATTCAATTTATCCGTATTTTTGTATTGATTCTCTGCTTAGTCAGATTACAAAAAAACGGTTTAACGTACCCGAACATTCGATTGTAAGATAAACCTTCTCAGTGTCAATGTAAATAATTCTTGAATCAATAAAAAATAACTTTTTGCTTTTTTTGCTGACGCTCCGAGTCAACAACACAAATAAACTTTCTATTGTGTCGGGCTGCGTTGAATATTTTATCGATAATCGCTAGTGGTTGGAGTTGGTCGATGTTGTTTATCGATGAGTATGTTTATCGATATCGATTTTCGGTTATTATTATAATGTTTGTATATCTATATATTAATACTTGAAGCAAAAGGGATGTACCTTTTTAACGAGAATTACGCGGACAGCGGAGTATGAAATTTCGCACACTTATAGTTCAAATAGAGAAGGAAATTTAAAAAAAAATGGTTGAATTTTGACCACGGGCGACTAATAGTAATTGTTAATATGCTAATGTTTAGCTAGATACTTTTAGAAGATCGTCTAAATAATTGTATAATTTCTTCTAGACTTACTATTATACTAAAATCGAACGTAAAAAATGAGACCCTAGACTCATAAGTTCTGTCATCAACGCCCAACAAAACCTTTGGACTTAGAAATCAACATTTTTTTCAGACAGGGTTTTTTGATTATACATTTAAGTATTAAAATAACGATTTCAGAAATGTCTAGTCGTGGGCTGAAACTAATTATTATAGATGCAAAGTTTGAAGTTTGTCTTAGTTTAAAATGAATCTATACTAATATTATAAAGCTGAAGAGTTTGTTTGTTTGTTTGATCGCGATAATATCAGCAACTACTAGTCCGAATTGAAAAAATCTTTAACTGTTTGATAGCCCATTTATCAAGGAACGCTCTAGGCTCAGGCTACGACTTATAGCAACGGAGCAGCAATGAAAAATGCTGCAGAAATGGAGACAATATACGCAGATGAAGTTGCTTGGGTCAGCTAGTCGAAAATATAACATTGAAAATATCGAAATAAACAACTTGCTGAAAGAAAACCTGTAGCCAATTCCCTTAATTTTCTTTATCATATAAACCTAGACTACACCGCTACATTAAATATAACTTAAACAAAATGAAAGCCAATTAAAACAGTATTATCGATAGTGTTACCCCATCACTAGTGCCTAGACGTGACCTCAGCGAAAGTCTCAAGGAGCTAGTGATGGGCCTTACGTACAGAGTCACTACACAACACAAAATTAGTTGAACCTTACAAATTGACACACTTAAGAAAATGAAAGTTTAATCATTGAATTATACACCCTGTGAATCAAATTATCACTGATCTGACTGTAAGTTGAGAGGAGGGGGGCATACAGCGTTGAAATGTTTTTTTTTTAAATTAAAATGCTCACAAACTGGTTAGTACACATCACATAGGTTTACAGTTATTTAGCTAATTAAAAATGGTTAGTGCATCCTACTAATGCAACCTACAAAGAGTGAACACTACATGCAAAAAAAAGAAAAAAACACATTTTTTTTAATGTTTTTTTTAAAGACTACTACCCAGTAGGGTACAAGGCCTGTGTTGCGGGTCACTTTACAAACATACAAATCACGGACACAAAGTACACCCAGAGTCGGAACAATAATTTGTTGATCACACAAAGTGGTGTCCCATGTGAGAATCGTACCCACGACCCCTTGCGTAGCAATCGGACACACTCCCACCGCGCCACAGAAGTAGACAAGAAAAAAAAAACAAAATGAGGTTAGGCGGCAGTTCCAAGTGTAAAGCTCATGAGAAGAAGCTGCCAAGAAACTCAAGTGCTACTCTTTTAAAATCATCAAGTTTTTCTTTAGAAAAATGAACTGTTTTCCTCATTCAGGATTATTCCCCGCTATCTACTTACACAAAATCCCGTTAATAAAATCTATTTCTGCATTAAATTACAAGAAAAAGCTAATACAATCATTACAAACACAATTATTTTACCGTTTGCATCCAATTAACTCAATTTGCAAGTTCATCAGCGCATGAGTTGATCTTCCGTGGAATTAGAAGATGCAATGACGGGAGTGTATCTGTTTCTTTTTGTTTCATTGAGTTCTGTATTGTTGTCTCTTTTCTTCTGACAATGCAGTGGTATCTTTGGTAATATATTTTAATTCTATCTGGGAAGTAGGTGCGAGTAATCTTTGTAATTGTTAGAGCAAGGTTTGGGAATTAGGTGTTAGTCTTTTTTAAACTCGACTAAAAAGAGAGATACGTATTTGTCTGTGATACCTTAGCTCTTAAATTGATATACCAATTTAATGCGAATCTTTTATAGAAATTGATGAACAAACAATGGTTTTTAGGAGTTAGCTTTGCTAGATAAAGGCCCGTTTAGTTAGAATACTATCAGGACTTAATTGCGTGAAATATTTGAAGGTACAAACCTTTTATTTACCCGACGTTTCGATCGAATTGCAAATTTATTAAAATTATCAAGACCAAGCGCGGGTAGTTAAAAAACCCCGTGCCTCTCGGAGACATCGCTAAGCTGCCATCAGTCGACCCGTGACCACGATCGGTGCAATTCGATCGAAACATCGGGTAAATCGATTTCGTACCTTTAAATATTTCACGTGATTAAGTTCCGATAATATTCTAGTATGTGTAAACATCGCGAAAGTTTAAAAACAATTATCCGTTTAGTTGTTCTGAAGATAACTTTTTATCTGGCGTTTCAGAACTCTTTTTGCGTCATCGCATTAGCGACTATCCAAATATGCAGGAGATATTATAGTACTCAAGTGTATGCGCAGACTCAAGTGCATTCTCTATTGTCTCACTCTCATTGTCAAATGCGATGGAAATCCGGACCGACCGAGGGATTAGGCGCAGCGCGGCTTAACGTGCTCTCTGAGGCATCAGGGGTATGACAATCTTCGATGGTAACATTGCTGAACATCGCAGATATATCCATCTTCTCTATTACCACTGAGTGAATATTAAACACTAGCTGCCCCGCGCAACTTCGTATGCGGCAATTTTTCCCGTTTTTGCAACATTTCCCATTGCTGCTCCGCTTCTATTAGTCGTAGCGTGATGTTATATAGCCTATAGCCTACCTCGATAAATGTGCTATCCAACAGTGAAACACTTTTTCAATTCGTATCAGTAGTTCTTGAGATTACCGCGTTCACACAAACAAACAAATAAACTCTTCAGCTTTTTATTATGCTGTTCAGGGTTTTACTAGTATTCTTAACTTTGTTTTCCTAGCGGACGTAAGGCAAAACGGATATTACATAAATACTTAGAAGTAAACAAGATAAATCGAAATTTATCGTAGATATCTGCTAATATCTTACGCAGTTGTGAATTCCAGGAAGAGAATGAACTTTCTTTTTATAATATGACTAACTTTTATGACTCAATGTTTAGGATATGACTGTAACTTAACTAAAGAGCTATTTAAGATCGTCGTACACTTATCGCTTCGTCTGACTAATAGTCTGGCAGGGGAGGAAAGGAATCCAGGTGACGGCAAGGTTTTTTTTTACTCCACTTATGTGACGTAATATTATTTTAATATTGCAATAAAGAAAATAAAGTATAAAAAAATGCATCGCATCAACTTAACTCTTTTTGATGGTGTTTCGGCTAATTTCTAATAATATCATGTATTA
The DNA here is from genome assembly GCA_945859575.2 of Herminia tarsipennalis. Classification (NCBI taxonomy): domain Eukaryota; kingdom Metazoa; phylum Arthropoda; class Insecta; order Lepidoptera; family Erebidae; genus Herminia; species Herminia tarsipennalis. The sequence goes on from OX243859.2 coordinate 3,407,914, forward strand.
TTAAAGAAGATTTAAATCTTTTGCGAAGATTTAAGTTGGTATTATATATTTCTCAAATATTTTAAACGTGAAACGAAAAGCTATAATGCTGCCTGTCATAGGTCGTCAAATTTACACGCTACCGCTCATATATTACTAAACCGATTTTGATGACAGCTAAAATGGAAAATCTTTGTACTACGGTACAACTTCAGTACAAATCATTTTCTTCATCTTTTTCCTCGTCTCATCATTAGCCCCCCCCCCCCCTCCACTGAAACCCGAGCTTCCCGGAGGCGAAGCTGAGCTGAACCAATCTAATATGACCACAGCCGTCGCAATACAGTCGAAACGATGGGCAATAAACAAGGTATTTTGCCTTAAATCGTTCACGCGATTAAGACCCGTAGTATAAAGGGTGTAACAAAAAGGTGTGGTCATATTCAAGGGTTGGTATGTGCCCATGATACTGAGTGCACATACCTAATTTTATTAAAATCGGAGTACCCTAAAAAAATATTTATTACTTTTTCATTCTTTTTTATTAATGAAAAAGTTATTAATTAAAAAAGTATGACTAAAAAGTTATATGCCATAATAATCCAATCAAATTTTGTACCAGGGGAGGTATAGCTCTTATGCCATACGCCTTTCGCTACTGAATTTTGACAAAAATAATATGCTAAGTATAACTATGTAATAATAATGCAGCCAGCTATGGCACCATGGTAGGTGCAATACTGATAACACACACTATTCGCTGCTGAAATTTGACCTCATCTTTCTGTTACACTCTGTATATAATTTCATATTATGTACAAATCGCGATAGTTTAACAACAAGTAGTTCATGGATAGCTAAACAATTTGTTCTTTAGGACGTACTCATCTCCAAATTTACTGGTACTGTGCCAACCGTACTCTAAAATAGAGTATTATACTCTACTAACATTTAAACTTTCGCGGGCCGGTGCAACCTGGTCGAAACGTCAATCAATTTTAAGGTAAACAATGCGCGTTAATTCCTGTATAATAAATAGTTATTATACTCTATATCATGTAGACGTACTCTATAATCTGTAACACTAATAGAGTACGGTAAAATAAACATTTTTACGTTCATTGAAATGAACTAAAAAAATCAGCTCCTGATCTATGTAAACTTAAGAATTAGAATGTTTGGAGTCGTAAAATTCTTTTGTTACCTGAATATAATTTTATATTGTGTATGACGGCGCAACATATGGCAACACTTGACATTCACTGTCATTTACGTCGCAAAAGAATGAGGGTAGTTGATATTTCTTGCGGAACGTCACATGGACGTGATGGCGGGGCGGCCATCTTGTAGGCAGTTCGCCGACGAGGGCCGTTTGCGCACCACGTGCCCTACGAATCGCTAATTTCCGACCCGATCATTTTATTTTTTCATATAGTGATATGTGGGATCAATTATTAGCTATTTAATTTAGACGCGTCAAGTATTATTTCGTTTATTAAATTATCTGTGGTGAAATTAAGATTTTAATTAAATTAATAATGGAAAAATCTAAACCTAGTGATCTCCCGGTGTTCGTGAACGATGGCAAGCTATAACCTGCGTCATCCTGAGCCTACATGTACAAATCGCGATAGTTTAACAACAAGAAGTTCATTGACTGCCTCTCTTCCTTCTCATACTCTCACTGCTTCTCCCACACTTTCCTATAGCCATGAAAACGGACTACGTTATTCTTAGAGTCTTCGCGAAACGTTATGTGTGCGACAATCTTTATTGTGTCTGCGTTAGGTTAAGTAACAGGGAAAGTGATCAATGAGCTAATTAATTTTGGCTATTCTTTTTTTTAGTTATAACTAGAGAAGTATATTAATATATTTTTTTAAATAATTGAGGTGTCAAATATAAATAATGGCCTAATAGGGGGTATTTCCTTATGTTTTTGTGATCACTTTCGTTGTTTATGAACTCCAATATATCTTTAAATATATGGCCTGCGTTATTCGTTAAAGTCAGAAATGGCTCGACCGTTTGGGCATTTTTTTTTCATTTTGTACAAATTAAATAAACTAAAAAGACAAACAAGATACCCTTCATATTAAGTATGTAAAATGCCAAGTACGCAAACAATAGGTAAAGCCGGAGAAAAGAACCTGGATATAAAAACTCGCGGTTACTCTTTACAAATTGACTATTTTACAATGTTTAAATGTTTACAAACTTGATATGGGGGTAAGGTGCTGCGACTAATATACTACACACCATGTTAAAGGACTGATGCAAATTGTATTATCAAAAAGTTAAACCTGAGATAAACCAAATATAGTAGGAGCATCTACTTTACAACAAAGGTAAAAGCTATATGTTATTATTATTATTATTATATATACATATGCGTCAAACGCATTACCCTCTTCCGCAGTCGGCTAAAAAACGATAACGTTTAAATTGATAATAATGTATAGACTTCGGATAACATTCAATTTAAGCTGTTCAACTAGTGTAAAATATCACTTGGACTTAGACCCAGCGATTTCGATGTTGCTTCTTCTATAAATTAGTCAGTTTCTAATTTTATTTAGATCGTTTTCTAAACAAACGAACTAGCAATTCGCCTTGACTTTGCACGACTGCAATTAACTAGATAGGTATACACAAACTGTCAAACAAACACTTTATATATATATATATTTTATTAAATTAACTTAATATTTAAGTCATCGGATTCTTCATTGAGAGGAGGTCACAATCACACCTATTATACTACCGACGTGAATCCACTTTTAACATAAGGCTCAATTTACACCGCCGCGGAATGGAAGCGTCAATTTCGCCTCATGACGCAGGAATTCGCTGGAATGCTCGAGCATTCCCGCGAATTCCCGAGCATTCCAGCGAATTCCTGAGTGGGCATGAAGGACGTTCCGTTGTTTAGTCGTTTTCGTAGACGCTTCGCACTACTGTGACGACTTCCCCCGTTCGCGCCACTTGCCGCGGATTCCACAGACGGTACCGGAGAATTCTCGAGAATGCGCGAGGATTCCGCGGAAGGCGCGCGACTTTTTTTAGGCTCGTAGTTAGTTTGTTTGTTATACACTTGACATAAAGTTCATTATGCGATGTACAAAAACTTCCATTCCGTTCCATTCCGCGGCGGTATAAATTGAGCCTAAGCAGTTTAGCTTAGAGACTGTCTCCACGAGCGACAGATTCGCGACGATTTCGCTCTAGTATTGTCAAGTAGTCTCCACGAACGAGTGATTATTCCGCCAGCGTATCGCCGACGACTCGTAACGAAATAGCCACGTATCCGCGACGGAATCGTCGCAACGCCACGATATCATCGCCGTGTATAGAGATGTTCTAAGAGAGTGTATAGAATAGGTGGCACGGCGATAATGTAGGCGCAATTCTCTCGCCCGTGGAGACGGTCCCTTAACTGGAGTGTTTAGCAAATTACTAGTTAGGTTCGACCAGTATCTGTAAAGGTTCATTTCCGTGCATCGCGGCCGATCACGGGCCGCGCGCGGCTTACGACAAGCTGCTGACGCGCGCGACCGATACGACAATAGACAGACTGCGCGCGCAGCCTACGTCAGTCATCGGCCGCGCGCGTCTATCGCAGACCTCGGAAACGGCGCGCGGCGCCATACATTATCATACTCTGACTATTGTCGCATTGGCCGCGCGCGTCAGCCGCTTGTCGTAAGCCGCGCGCGGCTCGTGATTAGCCGCGATGCACGGAAATGAACCTTAAAGAAATATTAAAAGTGAATTTTTAAAATAGAACCGTTTTTCCCCCGAAGGGTATAAAACGGATATTTAGGTTTCAGCCGTAGCTTGAACCACATTTGAGATTACCTTCCGATATTTGTTGTCAATCGTAGCATAATTGATCGAGTGTAAAGAGTACAGACCGGTTCTTTCACTCTTTTACTATCTCCGTCCTTGTCTTGCGGTTGGCGGGCAGCGCGCGGCGGCCATTTGCTTCAGTACCTTGAGCCGGCAAGGATCTTAGGTGTGGTTCAAGCTACGGCTGAAACCCAAATATCCGTTTTATACCCTTCGGGGGAAAAACGGTTCTATTTAGGTGTTCGAGCCTACGCTTGAACCACATTTGAGACGTGTTTATTATCTGCCGGCGCTGCCTGACTAGTCATATTTTGAAGAATAAGTAAGTAGATGGTAAAAATAAGCGTACTGTGAGTATTGTGATTTATTTATTTATTTAGAAATAGGATGAGATCAGTTGTAATGCTTTAATTATTTACACACTTAATTAAGGCTTCTAGATAAATCAGAATCAAAATTTAATTGGTTATCATCAGGTGATTGAGAAACTGTCACTTAATGTATTTGGGTTTTGAGCAGGTGTTGCTTTTATTTCTTGGAAATAATGCCGAAAAAAGGTGTTCTTGGATCGCCAGTTGCCTTTCCGTAAAATCTCGTCGATGTCGCCCTGATTACTGATCCAGTTGTTTGTTGAGACTACTGCTCTAAAGCTGCCTGCTGAGGCCGATATTCCTGCTTCTTTGAATAAAGTTTTTATCCATCCCGCGATCACTGTCCTAGAGGCAGCTTTAACTGATCCTCTGGTTGTAATGAATAAATTATTGTTGCAGGCTTGAGTGCGGCGCGTTTCAGATATAGTTATAGTTTTCTTTACCCAAAGGACTGGATCAAGGCGGTTGTTAGTACCTTGTTTTAATAGCCATCCTGACTGCCTATATGATTTCGAATCTGTCTTTGACCCAAATTTTGGCCAAAATATTATTTCATTATCTTTGTTTTCAAACTCACCATTTCCTATTGATAAAAGTGTTAAATCATGGACTCTTCTGCCGGTAGCTAACAAGAGTAATACACAGGTGTGTCTGGACACCGCATAAAGGCTGTTGTTATTAAGATCGTAGGATTGTAAAAAATTTATCAAGTCTTCAATGTTCCATGATATTGACTTTTTTACTGGTGGATTTTCGACAAAGATACCTTTAATTACTTGCTTTACTAGAGGATGCGAGCCGAGTATTTGAGATCTTAAGGGATTGCTGAAGTTTGAAACAACTGATTTATGAAGTGCTATGGTCCTAGGAGCTAGTTTTATAGTTCTATAAAGGTAGCATAGGTACCTTGCTAAATCTTGTGCACTAGGGTTATCCACGGGAACAGCATTTGTTTGAGCCCAGTCGCACCATCTTGACCAGACTGGTTTGTACGTTTTCAAAGACGACAAGCGCCATGACGACTCTAGCAATTTTATTTCGTCTTCGGACCAGTTTTTTATATGATTGGCCCAGCCCGAACCAACCAAGCCGCCAATTCCAGAAACTCTACTCCTTGCGGCGGGCGATTCGTACGGAGGTCTATAAGATTCTCGCGGAGGTTCGGAATCAAGAGAGGTGGTCTTTCCTTCCTCCGATTCAGTTCTGGTTTCCAGAATGCTCTGGTCCAGTTGGGTGCTATCAGAATGTATCGGCCCTCCGATGTCTGTAAGTGATGTAATATTTGCGGTATCAGCGCCGGAGGAGGGAATATCCAACCTAGGTTGAACTTCCACATCTTGCTGAAAGCATCGCAGAATTGGCTCTGTGTGTCGGTCAAGTCTTCGCTGACATAACGTGGAACAACTGCCGACTTCTTCGATGCGAACAAGTCTATTTCCGGTGTGCCGAGGTTCTGAAAAATCCAATGTACTACTTGTTTCCTTAGGTGCCATTCTGGTAATGCCTTCTGTCGAGATAATCTGTCTGCTATTCCGTTGTAAATTCCCGGGATATAACGGGCAATCAGATGACACTGCATTGACTCGCATAGTTCTAGGATTTGCGTCGCGGCATTCAATAATCTCACCGATTTGGTGCCTCCTTGTTTGTTTACATAGGCTACACTCGTTCGATTGTCTGACTGTATCATTACGGTCTTGTGACGTATTTCGGGACCCAAACTTTGGAGAACTTTGAAGATAGCCCAAAGTTCTTTCATATTGCTGTGCCATTTTTTCTGAGAGGATGTCCATTTTCCCCATAGGTGGCGGTTGTTCACTGTAGCACCCCAACCTGTCTCTGCTGCATCTGTTGTTATAAACATTGATGGACTCGGGTAATGAATCGGTGATGCTTCGCTGATATTTTCCGTCCACCACTCCAATTGCTTTAAAGCGTGCTCTGGTATGGGAAACTTCTGATGTGGACGTTTTTGTGGTAGAGATCGGGATGCTCTCTGAATAGGTCGGCAATGGAGGCGGCCCAGGGGTATTACAAAAGATGCGAAGCTCAGTCTCCCCAAAAGTACTTTGGCATCGTGCCAGCTCCACTGTGGTTTCTTCTGGAGGTCTTGAATGCATCTTTGCAATTGTTGTATTTTTGTTTCCGATAGGCTTTTGGTATTTTGCATTGTGTCCCACGTAATACCTAGGTATTCCATTTTGGTTGTAGCTTTGGAGGAGGATTTTGTTCGGTTGATTTGCCATCCTAGATGTTTCAGGTATTCTGATGCAATGTTGGCCTGATGTTCTAGAGCAAGTGGATTCTCGTTCATAAAAAGAAAATCGTCGAGGTAGACCACTACTCGAAAACCTTTGAGGCGAAGTTGCTGAGCGACCCAGTTTGTTATTTTGGCGAAAGCCGCAGGCGCACTCGCAAGGCCAAATGGAAGACATGTCATTTCGTATATTCTCCCTTGGTACGACAATGAAAGGTATCGTTGGTGATTCTGTTTGATTGGTACGTGAAAATACGCCTGCGCGAGGTCGATTTTCATCATGTAATCCCCGTTTCTTAAGTGTGATGGAATTTTTTGATGATTTATGAGATGAAACTTTGGAGTGAGAACATAGTCGTTCAATCTTTTTAAATTGAATATTGGACGATTGCCTCCGTCTACTTTTTTCCTCAAAAACATGGTTGACAGGAAACCCGACTGATGAGTACCAATTTGCAGAGCCTGTGACTGCAGCATTTTTTCGATTTCCGCAGACATCTCGGTAGAGGACCTCGTCTGATATTTTCGGATAGTTGTTGGAGAGAAGTTTGCTATTGGAGGGATGCTCTTGAATGGGATTCTGTAGCCGTTTAGCATCTTTAAAAGATTTTGTGGTGCATCTTTCCATTGAGCTACTCGGTTTTTGAGGCATCCCGCGAGGAAGGAAGAGTCATTTACGACCTCCCCCTGGCTTTTTTCCCGGATGTGTATGTGAGGGAAAAGGCTTGTAGGGTCGGTCCTTTTTCTCTTCTCCTTTAATAAACTGCGGGGTTTTCCGCGTGATATTGCGACTGTCACGAAATCGCTGCTGTGTGTGTTGATAACTTTTAGGTCTTGTTGACCTCTGTTGAACTGATTTCGTGTTAGTGTATCGCTTTTTCATGTTAGGGAAGAACTTGTGTATGCCACCTTGTTCTTTCACTATTTCTGTTAGAGATTTGTCCTCAAAGAGATGTGTTCCTGATGGTGGAATATCATGAAGGATACTATTAAGAGATTTATTAAAAGGTTTATAAACCTCTCTTCTCTGCTTGATTACTTCTGCCCGTCGGCCACAAACATATTGGAGAAGGGCATCAGAGTTCTTCCTAAAACTCGAGTTTGCTGCTACGAAGTCCTGGCCTACTCTACTTTTTATATCTGGGGGTAGGCTATCAAATAGGTTTTGAAAGGTCATTCTTTGTTGAATGAGGCCATTTGTGATAGCTCCTAGAGTTAAGTCAAATTTCTCTAGAACCTGCACTGATTTCCAGGTTGGGGAAATTCCAGCCAAAATATTGTTGGTTTTTAAAGAGCTAAAAACCGGGGTGGCTTGAAACTGCTTCTGAGTGTCGGCATATCTTACATTGCACCATCCACTGTCCCCTAATCTTTGGCAACTTAACCCATGCTTAACAGCTGTTGAGTCAGCTTTTGCTATTTTAGGTTCTTGCTCTACGGTGGTTGGTGTGAAGTCGAACTGCACAGCTACAGTTTGGTCGCCTCCCAAAGCAGCTAGCTCCCTTTGAGCATTCGCGATCTTGACCCGAAGTTCAGCTTCTTTGGTTTCTTGGCTATAAACCCCGCCTGAAGATACAGTTGGTTCTTCTTCACCTGCCTCATCGTCAGATTGAGTACTGTCGGGTATGGAGTCGTAGGACCTGTTAAGGTCGTTATCGCTAGGGTTACCTGTTGTTGGTGTAATACTACTTTGTTGGTTATGGAGAATGGTTTTGATGTTCTCATTCTGTTCAGACTGCATAGTAAGCATTTTATTAAACAGAAGCATTTGCTGGTTTAGCACCGAGGCGAGGAGGTGATCACTACTGCCTTGCGCAGATATAGTGCGTGAGTCTTCCCGAACAGGTGGGCTTAGCGAATCCCCATAACATGAACGCTTGGAGTGGTTACTCACTCCTTCTTCGGGAAATTCACTTGGTCTTTTGTATCGGCTCTCCGTTTTGCTTGCTCCTGTGGACGGGCTACCTCTTTTTAGCTCTAAAGAAGCCTCTCTTCGTCTGCAAAGCCTGGGTTTCAGTTCTCTGACTGTGTTTATAAATGCCTCATAGGATGGAGAGTGTATTTTTTCCATTATGCTATGTGGAGCATAAAGTAAAGCTCTTCCTAAGGGCCACTTCAATAGGTTTGCTCGGATTGCCCTATATGATCGTTCTGACAACGAACTGGCTGGTGGGTTAAAAGCACGTGCCAAGTCGGTGGTAGGGATGGCGAAGCGAAGTTTTGAGTCTACTGCGGCGGTGATTTGTGGGCCACCAAACAATTCTTCAAACGAATAATTGTGGACTTGCCAATCCCTCCAATTTCTTGGGTAGTTTTCATCAATGGAGGCGACTACTGCTGTAAACGTTTCTTCGTCGCCTTCTCTCCCAGGTGTGATGGCGAGAGCCCCCATTGTTGTTAGTTCTCCCATCGTTCTGGAAGTTATTATTTAATTTAGTGCAAAAACAATTATGTGTATATGTTTAGTTGATTGATACAACTGTTATTTGGACTAAGATGTCTCAGGATACACGACACGGCATTTCTAGGTTGATAGCGTAGTCTCAGATTAGGCTACGACGGCTTAACATTGATACCGTCATCTCAGGACAGGATGCGTCGTCCCGATACAGACGACGTTGTTCTATTGGGACGACGACGTCTCGATATAGTCTTCGTCTTCCCGATTTAGACGACGTCGTCTTGTTGGGACGGCGTCGTCTCGAAACAGTTACGTCGTCTCGTTAAGATAATGACGTTTCGATCTCGGCGACGTCGTCCTGCGTAGGTGTCGCATCGGGTTTAGTGTCAATTGAACAATACTTCTGCATGAAATGCTCAAAAAGAGGCATTTTGCATCGTCGCTGGACCTGATGGTGCCGAGCGGTAAAACATCGACGTTGGGCTCGTTATGCCGAACGGATATTTTTATATAGATATTACTTACGTGATATTGGTTTCACAAATCGAAGAAAGTTTTGAGTTGGGGTTCGTCGTCTGAAAGTATAGTAATTTTCCGTAATAACTTTTACGTAAATGTGGGTAGGTGCTCTGATTGACTAAACTCCACGAATATCGAAAGCGTACTGAAGCAAATGGCCGCCGCGCGCTGCCCGCCAACCGCAAGACAAGGACGGAGATAGTAAAAGAGTGAAAGAACCGGTCTGTACTCTTTACACTCGATCAATTATGCTACGATTGACAACAAATATCGGAAGGTAATCTCAAATGTGGTTCAAGCGTAGGCTCGAACACCTAAATATATATTTTAAAAATTCACTTACGGTTTGAGAAATAAAATATTTTCTCTCATACCAACCCATAGGATGTCCCCTGGGCACGGGTCTCCCCAGTAGAAACTACTTGTTATAGATCCTGGGGGTAATTGCCATAATCATCACGCTTGGCGAGCGGGTCTTTAAAGTACTCCGAGGACGCTGCTGCTCATCCTTCGGTGTGACATCCCTTATGTCGCCTTGATAACACCCACTGGATAAGATGGGGTGACACAATTCTTAAGCTAGCAACTTTCCTAAACGAAAACATACTTAAAAATAATATTAATTTAAATTGCGTTAAAATTTAAAAACGTCTAACACATGTGCATAAATATCGCGAAAGTTTTCAAAACAATAAAACCAAAATTAAAAGTCCAAAAACAGTTTTAATTTCGTTCATAAATATGTAATAATATGACCCGCTTTGACGGACGAGTTATAATCGTTCGGAAATAGACAACGAGACCATAGATGATTCAAAACTTGTTTTTTTTTTCTATAATTATGTCATTTCAAAAGTGAATGTTGCCTTCAAAAAGATTTAAACAATTTTGTCCGACCAATAGGAGAACCCTCATTTCGGCTTTGCCTATAAAATTGAACATTAATATTTATTGTTACTAGCAGACGCCTCGCGGTTTCACCCGCGTAGTTCCCATTTCCGTGGGAATACAGGGATAAAAAATAGTCTATGTCACCCGGGGTTAGTGTAGCTTCACAACGATAAAAGAATTTTTCAAATCTGTCCAGTAGTTTCGGAGCCTATTCAATACAAACAAACAATCAAATCTTTCCTTTTTTTAATATTAGTATAGTAATAGATATACAGGGTGTGATTTAGTCACTCGAAACCTCGCAGGGTCGAAACCTTGCAGGAGGTTATCAGACCATGATATTGAACCATAATTTAAAAAAAAAATTACCTTTTTTTTTCATAAAATTGTTGTCTGCCTAGGTAGTGCTACCGAAGCAGACTATTTACTTAATGGCAGTTTACTGGTATTGATATAGGTTTGATATAAATACCTATTAAGTCTTTCAAAGTTTTTTTTTTTAAATAAAATAGAAACTTTTTTTTCAAAAAATTGGTTCAGTATTATGGTTTGATCACCCCTCTGCCAGGATTTGACTGACAAAATGCTATAATATACATTATATATATTTATATATATATATATATATATATATATATATATATATATATATATATATATATATATATGTATAATTACCGTCATCATTTTTTTTTCAAAAATAGCAAACCCATGCACAAAAAATCCAAAAAAAAAATCAAACCATAACCATCATTCCTCGTAATCGGTTAAACAAAAATGTATGTCACTTTCGATTACATTTACAATTTTAAGTATCATTTAAAAATTTAAGAAGTATTTATAGTCAAAATACTTTAATGAAGCTTCTTCCTTCCGATTATAAAAGTGATAACAAATAAATACCATGGATGATTTCTAATGTTCTCGGTTTCACCAGTTGTACTATAAAAAGAAATGTATTTGTATCTCTTTCCAACATATACCTGTCTCTCACAATTTCTCATTTCACCGTTCACTCGTTTAGCGAGTCCGTACTAAGTGTGACCGAGTTGCTTGAAACAAACGGCACAGAGAAATTTAAACTTTAAAGCTGGTGTAATAATGATGTGTTTTGGTGAAAGAAAGTGGTGGAGTTAAAACTTTTTCAAAGTAAATCGCTGTTAGTAATATGTATGTTTCTTATTTTACAGTGTAAAGTTGGTCACTTGGCTAGTAGGTTTAAAGCCGTGACGACGCGAAGACGTCTTTGCCATAGACAATTTAAAAAAAATACCGAAAGAAATGACGATAAACTCACGTGAATAATTTAATAAAATAAAAATAATAAAAAGATGTGAATGTGTTCAAAATTGGAATAAAATTTAAATATTTCCCGCGCATAAAACTGTCAGGATGACAGTTCGAAAGTGTTTTTTTAAATTTGGAGAATCCTTGCAACGTAGTGATGTGAAAATGATGTTTTTAATTTTAGTGTTGCTATCAATTTTGGACAATTTACCCTTAGGGTGTAATGGAGACGAGTATAATAGAGGTAAGCCTTGTTATATTTTAAATTAGTCTATAATTTCACGATATTTATTCCTCAAATTTTGAAACTATAAAAAATACTAGTAACATTTATTTAAAATATTGAATGGGTACGCCTTGTTATATTTTAAATTAGTCTGTTATTTCACGATATTTATTATTCAAATTTTAATACTTTAAAAAATACTATAGTAACATTTATTTAAGTAATTGAATGGGGTTGTAAAACTAACGGCAAAATAAGATGTAGTCATCTTCACAGCTCAGATTTTTAAGTGATATACAACGTATAAATTAATAAGACCGATTTTTATAGAGTTAAATTGTACGATAAATACTATATACACTATTAAAAACATTGTTTGCAAAACTGACCTATATTTCTGTAAATTTAAATTTAAAATTTAAAAAAAGTGTTCAATGTTTTAAAAACGGCAAATCACCGAATGACACTGATCTTGACGCGAAGTGACCTACACTGACAGTGAAATTGTGGATCAATGCATAAATTTCATTGAGCATATTTTAAAAAACCGATCTGTGCCAATTATATGGATACCTACTTAATTTTTAGTATGAGATTTAATTAATATTAGTGATGTGAAATTCGAAGAATTTGTAACACTTTATTGGCTGAGCAAAGCGATTAAAGATATAAAATTACAAATTTAAAATTTTACGCCATAAAATGGAGTGACTTTGACTGCTAAGCAAAAGGTCGTTGATTCGATTCCCACCCAGGATATAACTGTGTGACTACTTTAAATTTCGCTCTTTAAAAGACAAGTGTCTAGTTAGTGACCTTGACTGTGAAGCCAGAGGTCGTGAATTCGATTCCTACTCATGATAACTCTTTGTATGATGTGCATGATTATTTATTATGTGTAGATGTAATTTATCTATAACTATCTGTGCCTTGCAGTTTTACTCGTTTTAACTATACAGAATGTTACAAAATTCCCCATAAATAAGATTTTTTTAAATTTTATTTAACCGAAAACAAGTAGTTACTTAACTCAATCACGTCGAACTGAATTTTCATATATTATTTTATTAGAAGGTAATCTGGGTTATGTTGTAACGAAGGTAAAAACAATCAATTACTTAAATAAATATTTTCATTTTCATAAATCTAATGCAAAAATAACTTTTCAAATCGGATTTTAGGTTTAAGTTAAAACTAAATTACTTATTAGTCTAAAGACTAGATAGAGAAAAGTAATCACTATGAGGAACCCTAATAGGGTTGATCATTATACAAAAATGGTTGTCTGTGAAGTCGGTTTACGGACGATAATTTTACGCGATATAAAAGAAAACATTGATGACATTGAAATAAACAACCATGTCGTTCGCAACGCATTCATTCGCTGTTGCTTAGCCACCACTTAATAACGTGACATGCTTAGCAACCAATCAATAACATGACACTTTTTCGTACGTGCATCTGATCATCGACTTATAAGACGTTATCACGTCAAGGACCAACCTAGATCGATTAATGGTTTCTGAATACAAAACCATGTTTAGTTACATTTGTGTCTTTTTTTTTTTGTTTGTTCGGATTTGGCGCCAAAACTACAGAACAGATTGTATTTAAATTTTGGAACATAATCTCCTATGTCTGGATTAAGTTATAGGCTATATATCATTACGCTACTTTCCTTAGGACCTGAGCAATAGATTATATTGCGGAGCCATGGGCATAAGCTAGTAATATTATAAAGCTGAAGAGCTTGTTTGGTTGAACACGATAATCTCAGGAACTACTCATTCGAATTGAAAACATCTTACACCGTTGGATAGCCCATTTATTGAGGAAGGCTATAAGCTATATAACATTATGCTACGACCAATAGGAGCAGAGCAGCAATAAAAAATGTTGCAAAAACGTGGAAAATTGACGCATATGAAGTTGCGCGGGTCAGCTGGTTATAGATATACTTCTATATTATAATACTTCTGCATAGTTAAACTGACAGTTAAATAATGACATTGCCTTTTTTGAAATAACAATGACTTAATTATATAAGCTGAAAGTTACAGGTCAAAGAAATGTAGAGTAGGGCAAGAACTTTCGATAATTACAGCCTCACGCAATAGTTACATTGTCTATATGACATGTGAATAATTTAAGGTAAAATACCCTTATTATTGCCCGTCGTTTCGACTGTATTACTAATGCCGTTGCAATACGATCAAAACGTCGGGCTATAAATCGAAGAAGCGAGGTATTTTACCTTAAATTAGTCACGCGATTAAGACTCAGTATATATATTTCCATAATATGTACAAATTGAATGAAAGTTTATGACATGTGACGTTATTAACGTCAAAATTATACTCTCCCAGATAACTAACGTCATTTTTTTTTTGCTCGTTTTTGCGCGATACTGATAATGGCAACAGGTAGACGCTTAAAATATTCATAGAATATTGAGTTATATTATTCACTTGATGATTTTTTTTGTATGTTTTTGTATGTTAAGATACTTGGCATTTCAATTAAATTTAGAGAGAGATAGAAGATATAGCTTGAAGCTTAAGGAAACCCGAACTGGAACTGTCTAAATCCCAATGTGCAACAGTTAGTTAGTTAACAAATTTGACCGTCATTTTGTAATAGGTAATGTAATTTATTATAATGTGAATCTGGACAACGGCTTCAGCAATTTTCATTGTAATATATTATATTTATTATTTTGTAAATATATAACTCCTAGATTGTAAGTTTTTGTAGTAGTTGTAACTAATGTTAATTCTAACAAGAAATTGAGTATACAGGGGGTTTTGCGGGCGATAAATCGATCTAGCTAGATTTAATTTTCAGGAAATGTCGTTTTAAAAAAATTCCGAGTGAACCTCGGTCATTCAGGTACTAATACTTAAGTATAATCAAACCCATGACTTCTAGTACTACAGTATTACCTTTACTCCACCTATGATCTATACCAATATAATAAAGCTGAAGAGTTTGTTTGTTTGAATGCGGTAATCTCAGGAACTACTAGTCCAAAATGAAAAATTCTTTCACTGTAGGATAGCCCATTTATCGAGGAAGGCTATAAGCTATATAACATCACGCCACGATTAGTAGGACCGGAGCAGCAATAAAAAATGTTGCAAAAAGGGGGAAAATTTACCCAGACGAAGTTGCGCGGGACAGCTAGTCAGTAATATACACAATCACAAAAACCTAACCACAAACTGTCAAGCCTGCGGCCAACCGCACGTCAGATCATTTTGTAATAATATGTGTTTAAATTTATATGGGAACTTAAATAAAATCTTGGGACAACTCACGTCGTCTGATCGCAAACTAAGCAGTGCTTGTACTATGGCAACCAGAAACTAATAAACATACTTATATATTTCTAAATACATACATTTTATAGATAAATTACACCCAGATACAGAATAAATCATCGTGCTTATCACACTAAGTTTTATCGAACCCACGACCTCCGGCTTAGCAGTCAGGGTCACTAACCACTAGACCATCAGGCCAGTCTATTTGAATTATTAATTGAAAAACAACACAACGCGTTGATGTCTAATAATAACAGCTTAGTCTCGAAATGTCGTTTGGTCGTAAAATGTCTCTTTTTCACAATGTCTCTTTAGCAAAATGTCTCTTTCTTACAATCTCTTTCTTACAATGTCTCTTTCCCAAAATGTCGCTTGGTAGCAAAATTTCACTTGGTCGCAACATGTCTCTTTCTCACTATGCCTCTTTTGCAAAATATCTCTCTGTAGCTTATATGTTCGTAAACTTTCGCGATTTGTACACATTATAATCTCTGTAACTTAGTATAAAATACGACACTTTGAAGAAATATTATGTTTCCTTTTTGAAATTTCGATTTACGTTGTAAATATAAATATTTTTATTTTAAGTGTTACCTGTAATTTATTCAGTCATAAGTTACAGAGAGACAATTTGTGAAATAATCATTTGGCGAAAGAGTTATTCTGCGAAAGAGACATTGTGAGAAAGACACAGTTTGCAAAAGAGTCATTCTGCGAAAGGGTCATCGTGAGCAATAGACATTTTGCGATAGAGACATTGTAAGAAATAGACACTTTGCAAAAAGACATTCTGCGAAAGAGACATTGTGATAAAGATACAAGCTTTTATATGCCCTTTACAAGTACTTATGGGCTTTTATCAATAGAAATTAAATACCGCGTAGAAAAGGTATCTATGTGCAAAGATTTAAATCAATTCATTGATAAAACGACGAACCTGCTACTTTCACATTAACAACATCAATAAAATCGTTAATATCACTTCAGACATTTACAAATCACATCAGATAAAACAATATTTATTAGTATTACTAATTCATGCGGCTTTCCCATCACTAAACCGGTTGATTCACTGTCTATGGTGCATATTCTATGAGTTTATGGTCAAGGCTTAATTGATAGCACCTTACCCCTATAACAAGTTTATAAACATTCAAACATTGTAAAATTGGCAATTTGAAGAGTGGCCGCGAGTTTTTATTGCCAGGTTCTTTTCTCCGGGTTTACCTATTGTTTGCGAAATTGGCATTACATGTACATGTAGAATCCCGACGTATCACAAGAGTTGTTTTGCATCCTAAGTGAATAAAGAATTTTAATAACTGTACATGCCAAAGGTGTAGTATATTTATATCCGTTAAAATTAATACATAATTACTATTGAATATTAAAATTCACGATTTAAGTACCCTATTTTATCAAAATGTGTAAATTTTCAAGATTTTTTATCAACCTTGTTTGCATAGCCTCTTTACAATCAAAAAAATCATTTTCGCCTTCACATATTTTCTCAAATGACATCTATCAAGAAAAAAAAAAGTTTTAAAAAATAATGACGTAAAAAAATGTTTTTCGTCATTATGTTTTTTTAAATGACATAAATCTAATGGGAACATGATACCTAACAACACATAAACAGGTGGGACAGGGATTAAATATACATATTGTATACATATTAAAGGTAAACTGCGCCCAGACACTAAAAACAGTCGTGTTCTTCACATAAAAAATATCAAGGGTGGGAATCGAACCCATGACCTCTGGCTTAGCAAGTAGTAGCAAGTCAAGTCAGTTGCCTTATTTAATCAGTAAAACTACATATATGACTTCAACTGCTTTTACTTACTCAGAATTACTAAGAATTGAGGAACTCAGACCAAAAATCCAGTTAGGAGGTCTTACTTGGTATCAATCAAGACTTTTTGAGGGCAAGTAAAAAGTGGTTCCCAAAGTGTTGCACCAACCGGTCTTGAACCAAATGATACCAGTTTATGTACAGTAACCGTGTTTTTGGTTCCGCGGCCCGAATAGTGATGTGCCAATTTGGTACGTGAAATCATTCGATTCACCAGGAAGTTAGCGTAATTGCACAGATGAATATTGTAAACTTGAGGCCAGAGCACGTCGTGAGTAAGGCAAGAGTTAAGACAAGTCCTACTCTTACGAGTACCATGATTCCTAAAAATAATTCTGTTTGTCTTCAGCCGTGTTATCTGTCTGTCATAATGATAAGTAGAGTTTCGTTTTGAATAAATTAACAGCTAAAAAATATACAATACAGAATCGAGAGTTTGTTCGTTTTGTTGTAAGCGAAAATTTCAGGAACTATTGCTTCGAATTGACAAAACATTTTAGTGTTGGATAGCCCATTTATCGAGTAAGGCTATAGGCTATATAACATCACGCTACGACCAATAGGAGCGAAGCAGCAATGAGAAATGTTGCGAAACGAAAATTTTCGCAGACGAAGTTGTGCAAGACAGCTTATAGACAAATATGATGGACTCGTATGATGAAGGCTTGTGCCCTTTTCAAGCGATCATCTATAAAAAAAATGTGATTGTAAAGTTTCATTAATACCTTGTTTATCTTTGCAGTATGGGTGGTCTACGTTGAATGATAGGCAACAAAGCAATAATTACTAAAAGCAATATCAATCAAAATTTAATAGCATTGATTTGTAAGTAATAAACAGACTACGTACTTTCAAATTAAACAGCCATTAATTCAAAGACTAATATGTCATAATAATCAAAATAAATTGTTTTTAGCTGTAATTTGTGATTTCTATGACTTTGTCATTTATCTTGATAGGGAGGGGGGGGGGGACTATGACTTTTTTATATACCACTGAGGTGGTAAACAAGGTTTCGACCCACCCGATGGAGATGAAGCAGTTACCGTAGCCTATATAAGTTTTTCTATAATATCTTGGGACAATTCACACAACGCTATCTAATCCTAAACTAAGCAGAGCTTGTACTACGGAAACCAGACAACTGATAAACATTTCTAAACGCCACATAGGCATCTTTCAAAAATGCTATTATTGTATTATTAAAGTAATTTGTAAGAAATGCCTATAAAAATTACTATAATATTCGGCCTGCGACATCATAATTTGTTAAAATGCTCTCTGTAACGAAGCAATTACAAAAGCCGTGATAGATCTAACTACCGGCTAGATGGCGCATGCGAGGGCCCAACTCGCGTGCATAAAAGGATAAAAAATTTGAGGTCTAGTAACATAGTCCAGATAGGTGGTTCGCATGCGGCCCCGATATGGCATACGGAAGGTTCGATTCCTGGGTCTGGTCTAAAAAAATTCTATCTTTTAAAAATGTAATTATTGTATTAATAAAGCAATTGGCAAGAAATGCCTGTAAAAATACTATACCATAGTTGTTACTGGCGCGTGGCCGACCCTGTGGAAACTTATTTACTCCTTATTTCAAGAATCTTATGCCGTAGTCTTTTGGGAAAACTTTAGCAGGTGGTTCATTCCACCACCTGATCGCACGTAGCATGAAGTTCCTCTGGAACTTTTTAAGGGTTCACTAGTCAAAATGGCAAAACGGAACCCTTATAGTTTCGCCATGTCCACCCTGTTAGTACTAGAAGGCTGTTATTCTGCATGGATATACATATTGCTTACGCCGACAAAGTAAAAAAAATAAATCTTGAAAAACATTTTGATTTAGGATACCTCCCCTATATGTAAAGTGGGGATGTGTTTTTTTTTTCTCTCATACCCCATCGTAGAGAATATTATTATGTTTTAAAAATGTTTAGGGTTTGTAAGATTAATTTTTGATTAAGGGGTTATGCAATATTAAGCTTTTAAGCGCAACGTTTTGTTAGAGTCAAGTGTCCCCGTGCCTGCTAAATGATTGATTGTTGGGTTTGTGAAAAAAATACGGTAGTAGTATATATAGTGAAATTAAAAGGAAAACTATCACAGCTAAGTAGGCTTTAAAAGTTTACGCGTAATAGCTGATCAAATGAGTAGTAACAAAATTTTCGAACAAATTCCATTGAAAATTATTTTAAAGTAGGTATAACGTTATAAAATTATATATACTACGGGTATTGGCGGCCGTATTGCAACGGCCGTGATCACGGGTAGATTCTATCTGTGACCACGGCCGTTGCAATACGGTCGAAACGTCGAGCAATAAACAAGGTATTTTACCTTAAATTATACACGCGATTAAGACCCGTAGTATATATAATTTTATAATGTTATAAGTATTAAACAAAAACTACAGAAAACCCACTTCGTAAGCTGCATTATTCAGTCCTACATGCACTTTCGTTCGGTTTTTTTTTAAAAAAAAAGAAACTACTGCACTAGGGTACTAGCTCTGTGTTGAGGGGGACTTTACAAACACATAAATCACGGACACAAAGTACACCCAGACTCGGAACAACAATTCGTGGATAACACAAAGACAACCACGACGTCTAGTTTAGCAGTCAGGGTCACTAACCTCTAGACTAACAGGCCAGTGAAATGACAAAAATCCGCACTTAATTTAACTAAAATAATTGTAGTAATAACTTACAAATACTTGTGGTCTTCTCGTGTCATTCGCCTTGTGCATTACCAACAAGAATTCAGAACGGAATCGGCGTAAAGAATGCGACTCATATGTGATATTATCACGCAAGTGATCTTGAGTTGCTTTCTTGGTTAAATATTTGTATTACCGTATCGTATATTGTTGTGTATCCACAAATAATGAAGTATTTTTATCGTAAATAATTAGAAAAAAATATCTAGGTATAATTATAAGATTGTTTTTTTTTAAGCTGCAAAGCGAATTTTAATGATTATTTTCAGTTATTTACTTTATACATCAAAATAGCACATAGGCTATAAAATCTACACTAATATTGTAAAGCTCAAGAGTTTGTTTGTTTGTTTGAACGCGGTAATCTCAGGAAGTGTGGGAATCGAACCCACGACCGCTTGCGTAGCAGTCGGACACACTCCCAGCGCGCCACAGATTTACTTCTGTTAGACATAGAGTAAATTAGGTAAATATCAAAATATAAAAACCGTTTTAAAAAAAACATTTAGCGGAATACAGATAGCGGAAACCTTATCCAAATCTGATCTGAGTCCTTATTTATTTTTTCGTTTTCACGGCAAGCCCGTGCGAACTAGCGCATGCGCGGTGCGCTCAAAGATGTCCGCCGCGTATGCGTGTTGATGCATTTCTAAGCGCAGCTCTCTATTTACCATTATGACAAGATTTTGACAGTTCACGCGGGCTTGCCGTAATAACGACAACAAAGAACGTGAATAAAGATCCTGTAGCTTTTGAAGTTGGTTAAAAATAAATATTAGGTAACCTAACAGGTATTACAGCGGCGGTAGCCTAATGGCTAAGGCATTGGTCTCGCAATTGTGAGGTCGCGGTTAACACAAGCCATAGAGCTTAGCTGGAGGGGTTAACAGGATTGCTAGTATTGTGGGAGCACAATCCCACATTGTAGATACCTTTTTTTTTTTAATCTTTTATTGTTTAAAGAGGCTTTTTAATAATGTCAGCCTCATCATAACCTGTAGATACCTTAAAAATAATTAAATAACAACTTTCACACGATACATAAGAATATCAGTATTATATTTTATCGTAATTTTACCGAGTATTTACGGTATTTAGGTCAGTTGTGAAATAATTACGCTAAGGACAATGGTGTGTATTTTTTTTAAAATTATTCTCATGTCACAAGTATAACATTCATAGTTACTTAGGTGATGAAAGCGTTTCAAAATATATAGATACAGAGATGGGGTGGAGGGGATTAAGAGCCCAAATCTCCCCCCCCCCTAAAATCTTTAAGTGTTCGGTTTTTATTTTTTGGTTTACCTTGAAAAAAAGCTTTATATATTATAAAAAGGCTATTACAATACCCTGAATCAGGGCCCTAAATCGAGGTGGTCTTGAAAACTTGTTAGAGAATTAGGGCCTTAACTCTTATTACATCGCTCTTTTTAAGGGTTTAATGTCCCTTAAATTTGGATTAGGTATCCGACATTACATACATTAGGACAACATACAATGCCATCTGATCCCAAACTAGGCAGAACCTTTACTATGGTAACCAGACAACTGATAAACATACTTCTAAATACAGACATATTATAGATAAATTTAACAAAGACACAAAATAAGCCATCATGCTTACACAAAGTATTATCCTAGATGGCGATTGAACCTACGACCTCTGGCTTAGCAGTCAGGGTCACTAACCACTTGACCAACAGGCTAGTCGTACTAGAGTAGGTACCTTAATCACGAACTAAATTCTGTGTCCACGGCAAGCCCGTGCGAACTCTCAAAACCTTGTCACGATGCCCTGAAGATAAGAAATTGTTACCCGATGTATATAAAAATATATATAACAAGCTACCTCATCAACTACTAAACTCGGTTTACCTATAAAAACAAGTTTTAATAGTACAAGCTCTGCTTAGTTTGGGATATGATAGCGTTGTGTGAGTTGTCTCAAGATTTTAAAAAATATATATAATTCAACGACTGACCTTCACAGCT
Organism: Herminia tarsipennalis; assembly: GCA_945859575.2. Taxonomy (NCBI): domain Eukaryota; kingdom Metazoa; phylum Arthropoda; class Insecta; order Lepidoptera; family Erebidae; genus Herminia; species Herminia tarsipennalis. The sequence goes on from OX243859.2 coordinate 3,429,583, forward strand.
CAACACACATCCCTCAAAACCACTTTTTTCTAACATCACAAGCTACACAACGAAACCACTTTCTAACGAGGTCAACGAAACTAAAAATTAAAAAGTCCGACTAAAAAAGTACAAATAACGGTGCATCCACACTTATCTTACGTTTTGTTGAGCGTCGTTTTGCAACTTGGTAGCATTAAGTAACATTCCGTTACTTTTATTCTCTTAATGTGTTGATCATACCGATAATATTAAGTAACATAACTTCAAATAATGAAATCAAATAATTTAATCGTCTAATATGGATAGTACAAGTTGGTACAAGGCAACTTCGTTTACGTGAATTTTCCCTGTTTTCGCAACTGTTTTCATTGCTGCTCCGCTCCTATTGGTCGTAGCGTGATATTATATAGCCTATGGCCTTCCTCGATAAATAGGCTATCCAACAGTAAAATATTTTTTCAATTCAAACCAGTAGTTCCTGAGATTATCGCATTCAAACAAACAGCAAATTCTTCTACATTGTTCATTGAAGGCATTTCTTGCCAATTACTCTGTGGCGCGGTGGGAGTGTGTCCGACTGCTACGCAAGAGGTCGGGGCTTCGATTCTCACACGGGACACCACTTTGTGTTATCCACAAATTGTTGTTCCGAGTCTGGGTGTACTTTGTGTCCGTGACTTGTATGTTTGTAAAGTACAACTCCCGCAGTAGGGTACAAGCCCTGTGTCGCGGGGCACAGGGCTTGTACCCTACTGCGGGAGTTGTCTTATAAAAAAAAAAAAATTGCGAGGACCCAACTCGTGTGAAAAAAATCCCACTACGATAAGGGAATCGGAGGTCTCGGATTTGATACCGGGGTCTGAACTTAGAATTGTATAAATAAATCTATTATTAAGTTGTTTGCGAGCGAGTTTTATTATATTGAGTAAATAGTGTTTCTCCAATAATATTGACCGTGTAAGGTCCGCTTAAGACACGTACTACTGATACGAATAACATTATCAGACCGACAAGTAAACGTAAACCGCCTCTCGGTACAGTGACAGAGCGTACGATTACTCAAAAGGTTGAGAGCTCGATTGCCATACGGGACACCACTTTGAGTAGTCTATATTTTTTTATATCCGTCACTTTTATTATTAGTAACGTTGTACCCTAATACGGAAATGTCTTTTTAACCAACTTCAAAAAGTAGGTTTGTTTTTATTATGTACATATGTCCGGGCATAAATGAAATGAAATTGTATATTTTTGCAAATAACACGGGTAGTTGTAGGTGGTAGTACAGTTGTTATGTTTCCACATGTTTAACCACAAGTGGTATGCAAAATTATATTAAATTTAGACTAATGGCATGACTTCAATAATTATTATCACAATTTAAATCTCAGAAATAATTTAGGTATATTATATTTTTACATTATATAAATATCATGTTGATGAATACCAACAAAAAAATTAAATGAAATTAAATAGTTGTACTATTTAATTTCATGTTTTAAAATATTTTTTTTTGTTCGCAAGATGTTTATTCCAAAATGATCTTATAATAATTTTGTAACGATCTGATGATTAGTTTCTGAGGCAGACAACGAAACTCCTGAATAAATGCCAGCAAATCAACTGTGATTGAAGTCTGTTAGATATTATTTTGTAAAAAAAGTATTATTTTAAATATAGTTCACTTGCAAAATTTAATTAAAAAAATGTACTTCAGTGTGGTTACATCTTAACAGTAATTTCGAGGGCATAACAGTACATACTCGAAATACCATCGTTATCATAAATCGCCCGTATTTTTTAAATGACTCACAAAAGATTTATGGACGAAAGAAAAGATAAATAATGAGTTTTGTGTCTTTTTTTTATGGACAACATTGTCGTTAATTATTGTGTACAGTAAATTTAATTTGTAAGATTTTATGGCACAGTGTATTAATGAGTTAGGTTCTCCAAACCGATATCGGTAACAGCGGCGATACTCTTTAGAGTACGGAAGAGATATTTAACGTACAAGTATATGCGCAAACACAAATGCACTCTCTATTCTTTCACACTAATCGGATTAAAAAGGGGCGTCTCAACGGGCCATTTTTTACGGCAATGCTGTGGCCGGCAATATGGCAATATAGCAGTAGTCGCCATCAATTTTCCATAATGTTGCCCGACCAATTTTATTGTTGTTTAAGTCGCTCTCTATTTTATTGTTGCTGGGTTGTAGCCCGTTTAGGAGACTGAATCATGCGCCCTACAATTGCAGACATATTGCCATTATTGGCCGAGCAATTAGTTGCCAATAGTGCCACCACAAATTGGCGTAAAAAATGGCCCATTTAAACACCCCTTCAGGGACAGAAATCCGACACAACTATTGGTACCCCGCGTTGCGAGATTTTTAGCCCGTTGCAAAAAAAGGTAGACCTACATATAAATACGTATTTAAGGTTATCTTTTCTTAAAAAACTGTAGATGATTTGGATAAGGTTTCTGCTATTCGACTGCATATTATTCTGGGAAGGTATATGTAGTGTTTAAAACATAATATAAAACACTAGAGCTATAGATTAAGGGTAGATTACGCGAAACAGGGTTCGGCTCTCTCAAAAATTTAAATATAGAAAACCTAAATATTAGGACATAAAAAAAATGTGTCACTCGTCAAAGAGTTTTTCTAGTAGATGAAATAAAGAAATTTAAGGATATGTCTTAATATGATTCCGCAAGTAAATCTTGAAGTTGCAGAAAAATGCAAAAACGAGCATTTTCGTATTGTCATAGTCATGGCGTTTGTAATCTAACATATGTACGAACGAATATTCTACTTTATTTTGACCTGCACTCCTGCGCACTGTGAAGTAATGGTTGTGTGCGGAAGAGCGAGGCCGGCGATCGTGTCGCTACACAGCGACACGATCGCCGGCCTAGCTACTAGAGGCTATATTAATAATGATATCTTAATAATATGTAAAGCTTGTACTATGGCAACCAGACAACTGATAAACATATTTATATATTTCTAAATACATATATATTATAGGTATATATAAATAACACCCAGACACTTTAATATTTTACAAACGGATCCCTAAATCTAAAAATCGTCATCCCAACCCCTAAACGTTTTTAAAATGCCTATCTAATGATACCCCATACGATGGGTTAGGTGGGAAAAAAAACACACCCCCAATATTTTATATTTTTCACTTTGTCGGCGTAAAAGCTTTGTGTATCCATGCAAAATTACAGCCTCCTAGCACTAACAGTCTCTGAGGAAAGGTACGTACGGACGGACATGAAACTATAAGGGTTCCGGTTTGCCATTTTGGCTGCGGAACCCTAAAAAACGCAAAAGAAAGCATCGGTCGGTCACCAGTTGTAAGTCACTTATTGTTGTTCCTAGCCTGCTTTTATCTATACACTAGCTGTCCCGCGCAACTTCGTATGCGTAATTTTTTCCCGTTTTTGCAACATTTCTCGTCGCTGCTCCGCTCCTATTAGTTCTAGCGCGATGTTATATAGCCCATAGCCTTCCTCGATAAATGGGCTATCCAACAAAAAAAGATTTTTTCAAATCGGACTAGTAGTTCCTGAGATTAGCGCGTTTAAACAAACAAACAAACAAACTCTTCCGCTTTATAATATTAGTATAGATGTATAAAAAAAGAAAATCTCGTGCAAAGACGGAGCAAGTCACTAGTCAAATTTTAAAGAAAGGTATAATAAATATCTTCGCGAAAGAGAAAAGCGGAATTACAAGTAAAAATGTAACAATATTATCATACAAACAAGAAACTCGACAGTGAAAGTTCCATTAAAACTTGTACAGTCATTCACGAGATACGCGCCGACAGATAAACTAACTGATAAGGCAAATGTCAACTGTTATTAACGTTGGATAGTGTAACAAGATTTATTTAACATCACCTGTTTATGTCTGGGACAAATTCTAAAAAAGTATTTGAAACACATTTTAGAAATTTTATAAGCTACGGGTCTTAATCGCATAAATATTTTATTTTAAGGCTAAATACCTTTGTTTATTTCCCGATAGTCTACCCGTGACCACGGCCGTTGCAATACGGTCGAAACGTCGGGAAATAAACAAAGGTATTTAGCCTTAAAATAAAATATTTACGCGATTAAGACCCGTAGCTTATAAAATTTCTATAATGTGTACAAATCGCGAAAGTTTACGAACATATATTTAAAACACTTTCTTAAGCTAATATTGTCTTCAGCCTTCATCATCCCGTTTCATTCTGAAGGTGTCATAAACAGTGCGAAGAGAGGGAAACTCGAAACAAAACCCCGGTAAGGTACCTCCCGTAACACACGAGTCAGGTCCTCCAACCGATCTGGTGCCGCACGTATTGACCAGTCATTGTTGTGGGTTCTGTCAGTTAGGTCGAGGTGACGCAAGTTCTGGGCATGCTTGCGCCACTTAAATCGCGTCCTAGGCGATACAGCGTCCGTGGAGGGTAGTCACTAGTGAAAGTGCTGAGGCTTTTGTGATGCTGTTTTAATCATCTGATCAAGATGATATAGGCCAATAATGATTTAAAGTAAATCACACATACACAGTTACATACACACACATTCAAGTATATGCATACAAACATACAGTACGACAACTAATTATGACAATGTAATGCGTAAACGCATCTCTAATCCTCTTGGTTTAGTTACCGCCCCCGGCCCCCGCTTCCTGTCACCATTTACTTCCAAAAAATGCATCTGCGCAACCACTTGTCGCCTACTTCAGTCCGGCCTAGTTACGTTGATCGTACTGTACATTCGATTCTCTACAATAACACAGACCATATATAAGTAACACTAAAAAGAAAAATAATATTTATTGACACAAAAAAAACAAAATGTTTGAAGTTAAATAACTGTGTTACAGAAGTCAGTCAGAATTAGTGCTACATTTCAATTTTGTTTTTTTAAAGATGACTTCCGCTTTAGTGTACGAGCCCTGTGTTGCGGAGGACTTTATAAACATACAAGTCACGGACACAAAGTACACCAAGACTCGGAACAACAATTTATGGATCACACAAAGTGGTGTCCCGTATGGTAATCGAACCCACGACCTCTTGGGTAGCAGTGGGACACACTCCCACCGCGCCACAGAGGCAGTCGATTTCAATTATTAAATGAATACATTCTAATTTATTTATACGAATAATTTTATAATGCAATTATTTCATTTACTTCCTATATCTAGACACTATAACGCATATATTTACTACAAAATATTAACAATAAGGGAAGGCATTGGCACCCGTGATACAAAGTCAACATATGTAAATTAAATTAACTTGTAACTATTGTTAACGTATCATGATTCTAAATTGAAGTGTACAAAAATATAATCAAATTATAAAAAAAAAAATGTGTGGCACTCGGGGACAGCCGCGGTAAAGCTATTGCATAGCAATTTTTATCAACTTAAGCAATTAAATTTTTTTATTTAATTTTTATTTATGCAGTATTTTTTTTTCATTACATTTCGGAGCAACTCGTCTCGATCCGTGCGAGCTTCGTACAATCGTACCATATACGTATACGTTAAGCGAACACTCGGCTTGTTAGGTTTTTTTCGTTACGGAATTTCTTGATTCGGTCGCCGCACTCAAACCCCGCGATAAAAGCTATGCAATAGCTTAAAAATCCAACCCAGACGAACTCAGACGAGCCGCTACTCAAATATAAATCAGTAAAACACTTAAGCTATTCACCTATAAGCTTATAGAAAGTAAACTCGTCGGGGCCAACGAAATCGAAACTGTCCTAGAATACAATCGTATACCGGCGCAGGCGCAGCAGGTGACCAATATAATAGTTGTTAGTGCTATAAGCGTGAATCGCGATTTTACAAGTGTTTTTTATAGTTAGTTATATTTTTACCTGACTGCAAGGAATGGATTTGTTTTTCGCGCGTGTTTTGTATGTATGTATGTAATATTATTTATTAGCTCATATCTTTCAGACTACAAACGGATTGTTAAGGCATCGGTCTCGCAATCGTGAGGTCGTGGGTTCGAATCCTACCCATTATACTACCGACGTGAACCCACTCCTAACACAGGCCATAGAGCTTAGATGGAGGGGTTAACAGGATTGCTAGTAATGTGGGATCAAAAATCCGACATTGCTAGTTAACTTTAAAAAAAAAAAATACGCCGTTAGATTTTTAACCGCTTAAGTGTTCCTAGTCAAGTGACGTTTGAAAAAATAACAAACATAGCGGCTGTGAAATGTCAAAAACAAGAGATGTTATTTTTTTTTTGATACCGTAATATGGGTATCAAATTATAGAGCTCATCGTAAGCATTTTAAAAAGGTATAACATGATTATGACTGTAATACTAAAAAAGTCAATTATGAACTATTCTTTTTTCAATTCTCAATACTTGGCAATAGCTGGGATAAAACTTAATTGTTACATCGGTTACATGCTACAACCACTAAAAAGTATAAAATGAAAATTTAAATTTAAAAAATAAAATTACCCGCCTGAGGAAAAAAGATGCAAATAGATCCCCTGCATATGTAATACCATGCTGTCGGAGGCACAATACTAAGTTCATCGAGATTCATTAATGCCTCCTATTGCATGATATTACACAGATATGCAGGGGATCTGTTTGCATCTATTTTGCGCAGGCGGGATATTTTTTTTTTTTTTCAAAGTCTAGTAACATTTGACGGCCTCTGAGGCACAGTAGTAAGTATAACTGCTGCGCAAGTGGTCGTACGTTTGATTCCCACATGAAACACAATCTTAACGAAACTGGATACAATCCCCTGCGACATAGTTTTCTAATGCTTTCTTTAAAGAAAAAGACAACGTGATTATGTGTTTTATAAGTGAGTTAAGTCACTGTTTTCAATTTAAAAAATAACCAACATCGGTTTACCTGTTTAAAACCTACTATGCCACAGACTGACAAACAGAGATATTCAAATTTATCACACCATTCATTTTAGTGAGAGTTCAAATATAATCAACACCTATTGGTAATTGACAAGCATATAATAAAAGTCTCATGTTTTTTCTATAAAAGTACATTGAAATTTCACACCTTTTTATTATTTCTACTGTTAAATCAAATAGAAAATATAGACCAAGTTGACTGTGCCAACATCCCCGTTACAGCACAGTTACTAACTTAGGGGTTTTCCCACTAAGTTTCGCTCATTCAGATCTCCCTAAATATAATATATTAATAATATAATATATTGGGACCACTCACACAACGCTATCTGATCCCAAACTAAGCAGAGCTTGTAAACATACTTATATTTTTCAAAACAAATATACATATATAAACATTATAAAACTGAGGAGTTTGTTTGTTTGAACACGGTAATCTCAGGAACTACTGATCCGAATTGAAAAAATATTTTAATATTTGATAGCCCATTTATCGAGGGAAATATATATTTTTATTATTTGGCTCATAAGCGATGTAGCGGCTATTACAAGACGCCTTTTCACCAAATTTCATCAATATTCCTTCAGGAGTCTTTGAGTAAAATGCCTGTGACTTACGGACGGACAGACAGACAGGCAGGCAGACGGATATGACGAAACTTCCGGTTCCGTTTTTGCCATTGTGGCTACGGGACCCTAAAACGTCGTAAAATGTTCACAACTAGGTACTTAATTTATAAAACCCCCTAAACATAAAACAGCCAAGCACAAGCGATGAAGTGATTCAAGTACAAAATCCAAAAAGTCTTATGAAATCCCTGAAAAAAATCAGTATCACTTTGTGTGATGAGCACGATGGTATATTTTGTGTCTGGGTGTTATTTATCTATAACTAGCTGTCCCGCGCAACTTCCTCTGCGTAAATTTTCCCGGTTTTTGCAACAATTCTCATTACTCCTATTGGTCGTAGCTTGATGTTTTATAGATTTGTTTTGCAAATTTCCTCGTAAAAGAAGTCGCAGACAACAGGAACTGGAGACACACGTCTAACTACTTTCGTAAGCGCTCATCACACAGCTGACAAAGCCAAACGGAGCGAGAACTTGACTCAACTCTTAACAGTGAAAGTTTTGAAAATTGAATTAAGTTATTACATTGTGCATGTTGCATATAAGTTGCGGACAATTTGCTTTATGTATTCCCTATTTACATGTAGAAAGAGAAATTTTACATCGAACTAACCCATTCAAGTCACGGTCGCCAATCTCATAAGCCATCTACGCAGGAGACATTATAGAGCAGGAGTGTATGCGCTGACACAATCTTCTCTTTGGCCAACATAACTCGAAATCATTCATCATCATCAGCCTATCGCAGTCCACTGCTGGACATATGCCTCTCCAATTGCACGCCACTTTGTTCTATCTTCGGCTTCTCGCATCCAGCGCCTGCCAGCCGTTTTGCGTAAATCATCACTCCACCTGGCCTGAGGGCGTCCTACACTACGTTTGCTGCGACGCGGTCTCCACTCAAGAACTCGTTTACAAATCATTATACAAACATTATTCAAAAACCACCTGTGCAATGACAATGGACTTTTTCATGTCATGATGATGATAGTCAAAAGTTGCTGACGTCATTACTTTGACGTCAATGTGCAATTCTTGTATACAAGAAGTCTGGTTTCCATAGTACAAACCATGCTTAGTTTGGGATCAGATGGCGTTGTGTGAGTTGCCCCAATATATTATTATTATTACTTATGAAGATATTGTAAAGAGGTAACGTTTGTGAGTTTGTGAGTTTGTAATCTCTGGATCTACGTTATTTGTCAGCGTTATAAGCTTAAAGAACTGGGTACGGGTCAGCTAGTACTATTATAAATTATGTGACTTGCGGTTTGCTGATAGTTGTAAAGTAATAATAATAAGTCGAAATGTAAATAACAATAATGACTGCCTCTGTGGCGCGGTGGGGTTGTGTCCGACTGTTACGCAAGAGGTCGTGGGTGCGACTCCCGGTGCGACACCACTTTGTGTGATCCACAAATTGTTGTTCCGAATCTGGGTGTACTTTGTGTTCATGACTTGTATGTTTGTAAAGTTCCCCTCGAGAAAGGGTTGATACCATCGGGAGCCGTCTTTTAAAAATATTAAGCCGTCTTATAAGTCAGCCGTGTGGTACCAGTTTAAGAGCAGTACCACCTCGTCTCTTCCCGTGGGTGTCGTCAAGGTGACTAAGGGATTTCACACCGGAGGACCGGCAGCTGCATCCTTTGCATACTTAAGGCATTACTGCGATCGCCAACCCGCTCGCCAAGCGTGGCAATTATGGCAATTACTCCCAGGATCTATAATAAGTAGGTTCCACTGAGGAGATCCGTGCCCAGCAATGGGACATCTGTGGCGGTACCCACATATGACAATATAAACATATACTTACCTTAAAAAAAAAAAAAAAAAAAACTTTCACTGAGACTTGACTTGACAGCTTACGTCAAATCCTGAATCGCGATATAGAAGTTCTCACAGCTGCTAACTATATATACAAGTTCCCAACGTTAGCCGTTGGGCCGCGGCCCGCCAGGCACGATCACCTCGCCTGGTCGGAGGATCCTCCCTTTGTGTTGGAGGGACTTAACACCTTGCCCTCCAGACTTCATATGGGTTGTTATGAAAATAATAAGTATTATCCACCTTTCAGAAAGCCAGTAAGCTAATTTACCACCTGTGAAAAATTATATCTCGATTACACGTAAATTACTGTAATTTCAAGTATACCTTATTGACACGGCTAGTAATTCTATTGTTTGACACTGTCGTTGAAAACAGATTAACTAATGTGTTTACTTTGAGTTGGTTCCATTTTGTGATGCAACCAAGCGACCATTTTGTTATTATTCGAAGATTACTAGGTATCTGAAAGTAAAAGTTGTAGATGACCCCCCCCCCCCCCTTCCACTCCTATTCTATCTTAAGGAACTGATATAATTTGCCTAATGGCGTACCCCAGGCTCATATTTTGGACCCATGTGTAAACAATTTTGGAGGGGGCCTAAGTAACATAACATGGCCCAGATGTGTACCTACTGGGTACCTTTCATAATTTTTGGTGGAAGGTGGGGGATTTTACCCCCAATATGTCTTTTGGTACACCCATGCGACTTTGAAATAGAATCCATTGAGGTAGAATTTGACGACTAAAATTCGACTCAAAAAGTGGGTTCCTCTATTTTTCCATTTTCGTTATTATAGTTTTTGGAACGAAGTTCCTTATCGCGCGTTGTGAAAGGGGGCTAGACGGAAAAAATTCTCACGAAAAGTTGTAACGACACTTTTTGACACACAAGCCGTGCGGCGTGCGCGTAAGATATGAACATCTAATTTGACAAGGAAGTCACCTGTCGATTTGGTCTAGGGGCAGAAGTTATTTTCGTTTCGTCTTTCTATTTCGCATTGAACAGTGTGGTGTTGCGAAGATTATAAAAAAAAAAAATAAGATAAGAACTTCGTTCCATCCGGGTGTCCCTTGACACCTCTCAAGTTTTTTTTTTTATTATCGCCTCCAATTTTTTTTTATACTTTTAATATCAAAAATATAATAAGTAATACCTACTATTTGTAAAAAAACACTTTATTTCATGAGAGTGGTCGCACATATAAGCCCAAATGTTGTCTTTACACAATAATAATAACACTTGATCATTAAAGTAAGGTTTCTATTCCAAATAACCTTTTTTTTAAAGACGACTCCCGCAATGGGGTTCGAGCCCTACAAAGTGGTATCCCGTGTGGGAATCGAACCCACGACCTCTTGCGTAGCAGTCAGACACACTCCCACCTAGCCACAAAGGCAATCATTTAATCAATCGGCCTGTATCGGTCCACTGCTAGCCATAGGCTTCTCGTTATTTAAGCCATGACACCCGGTCCTTCGCCTTTTGCAATAATAAGGACATTTATGTATGAATTATTAAGTTGAAGGGCACTGTAGCAAGTGTAATTACTGGGCAAATGAGATTTAAGAACTAATGTCTAATGTCGTGTTGAAGCGGCGGTAGCCTATACCTAAGGCATCGGTCTCGCAATCGTGAGGTCGTGGGTTCGAATGCTATCCTACCCATTATACTACCGACGTGAACCCACTCCTAACACAAGCCTTTGAGCTTAGCTGGACAAGTTAACAAGATTGCTAGTAATGTGGGACTCAATCCCACATTGCACAAGGTGGTAGACAATAAAATCTTGAATAATATTCTTTTTTCAGTAGGTCCCCTACACGTAAAGTGGGGGTGTGATTTTTTGCTCATTTACCCCAACATGTTAGACAGGTAGGTCTTTAAAAAACATTTAGGGGAAACGGATCCCTAAATCAAAAACTGAATTTCACAAATTTCAGTTTTTGCATGCCTCCGTGCTCCCCCCCCCCCACGCCCTTACTACCACGTTGTGGCTTTGATACTGTTATGGGCGACGCGTGACACTTACCTTCAGGCAACGACCTGTTAGTTTCTTAATTTTGTTGTATAAAAAAAAATCCTCTCCATATGATGTCGTGAGATGAAGCATCCAGCATCCAATCATGCTACAAACTATGATACAACATACAATTATTGAATGCTCGTGAGACAGCCTCAGGTATGCGTTTCTTTCATGCTCTGCTTGCTATGTGGAACTTCCGCCTTGCCGTGTTAGGGTAGGTGTACCTATTGTCATCCCTGCCGTTATATTATATTTTAGAATATGAATTTTTCTTCGTGAATTTGTCCGTGTCTTGGTTGGATGTTTATAGCATACTAAGCTTACGTCCGCGGCTCCACCCGCCTGAATATCCCGGGAGTCAAACTATCTCCATACCAAATTTGATCTAAATCGGTTTAGCGGTTTAAGCATGAAAGCGTAACAGAGAGACAAAGTTACTTTCACAATATTAGTTTGTATATGCTATTAAGATGTGTAAACGACATTACTGCAAAGTTTTACCAAAATCCATTCAGCAGTTTTTGCATGAAACTGCAACAAATATCCATCCATTTTCATAAACGTTCGCATTTAAACTTTACTACGATTTGTTTTTGTAAAGACATCTCCCTCATGAAGGCACAATTTTATTCTCGCATCGTAGGAGCTTTTATAAACATGTGTGATTTTGGGTCTCACATTACTAGCAATCCTGTTAACTCCTCCAGCTAAGCTAAATTGTTTGTGTTATGAGTGAATCAAGTCGGTAGATAATAGGTTGAATTTGAACCAGCGACCTCATAATTGCATTACCGATGCTATATCCATTTAGCTATCACCGCTTCAAATAAAGTACCTACATTATTAATATTTATAGAGTCAGCAATCATAAAAAATAATATATATTTATAATCTCCAATACAACTATCGACTGCCTCTGTGGCGCGGTGGGAGTGTATCCGACTGCTACGCAAGAGGTCGTGGGTTCGATCCCCACCCAGGATAAAACTTTGTGTGATGAGCACGATGGTTTATTCTGTGTCTGGGTGTTACTTATCTATAATATGTATGTATTTAGAAATATATAAGTATGTTTATCGGTTATCTGGTTGCCATAGTACAAGCTCTGCTTAGTTTGGGATCAGATAGCTTCGTGTGAGTTGTCCCAAGATATTATTATTATTATTATTATTATTATTACACGTGTAGTTCCCAATTCGGTAATGTGGTGTGGTACATTATTTTAAACCAAACCTTAACAATATGACAAGAAAAAAAAGCAATTAAACTCTCTAAAATACTTAAATTTAAATCGCTGCACATGTGCATAGAGCAATAATTTATCAAAGCTGGGACGACAACAGGGGCTCTCACCTTTACTTAGAATCAATGAATACGAAGATAATACATAAAATGGGTAAGAAATTGGCGAATTATGTTAGAACGTGAAACTAATTGTGTTATTTGAATGTCAAGGGAAATCGGTCTCTTCTTTTACTCGACTATGACGAGTCTATTTACAGGGTGTAACAGAAAGGTGTGGTCATATTCAAGGGCTGGTATGTGCCCATGATACTGAGTGCACAAACCTAATTTTATCAAAATCTGAGTACCCTAAAAAAAAATATTATTTTTTAATTCGTTTATTTATGAATGAAAAAGTTATTAATTAAAAAAAGTATGACTTAAAACGTTCTATGCAATAATAATCCAATCAAATTTTGTATTAATAAATGTTGACAAAAAGAATATGCTATAACTATGTAATGATAATGCAATCAGCTATGGCACTATGGTACATGCAATACTGATAACATACACTATCCGCTGCTGAAATTTGACCACACCTTTCTGTTACACCCTGTATAAACCACTCATCCTATTTCAATGAATGAGGTGATAAAGAGACCAGCAGGTCGTGCGCCTGATGGTAATCATCACGCGTCGCCCATAACAGTATCAGAGCCACCCAAATCCTTGTTTGGCAAAGATCTGAATGTGACCGCACCGCGCTCCTCATTTGAGACATTAGTTCGTAAGTCTCATTTGCCAGTAATTAAACTTGGTACAGTGCCCTTCAACCGAAACACAGTGATGTGTTAACATTACTTTCTCACGGAAAAATAACTGACACTGTAGTGGAAACAGCTGACATTGTGTTGAATGTAAGGGATCGTCTCCACGACCGAGAGAATCGCTTAGATGTTATCGTCGTACCCTCTATTTCTACACACTCTCTTAGAACGTATCTCTACACGGCGATATTATCGCCGCGTTGCGACGAGTGGCTGAGAGAAACGTCAAAAAAAGCGGTGATAGCTTAAAGGCATCGGTCTCTTAATCGTGAGGTCGCGGTTTCGAATTGTACTCATTATAATACCGACGTGAACCCACTCCTTTTTTTTGATTTGGCGCGAGAAAAGCCTGACGAACACCCCCACCGTCCAGGCAAGACGATGGAGGTAGTGTGGGGTTTGCACCCACTAAAAAACCCGCCGTGTATCGCTCGCCACCTTCGCGAACGGGCCGCCGTAATTTGTTATACCGTCGGCGGCCCACCCAGTGGACGCCATTTTGTTACGTTCCGGGCATTTGAGCTTACATAGAGGGGTTTACAGGATTGCTAGTAATGTGGGACCTCAATCCCACTTTGCTAGTTACCTTTACAAAGGAAAACGGCATTGTATCGCCCTGCGCTCGCCGCGAAACGTGGCGCTCTCGCTGCTATAGCGCGGCGAGTACGTCGTCAAACGGAGGCGTCGGGACCCTATTCACTATGTTTAATTCGTTATTGTGACAAGCCTGTGCGAACTGGCGCGAGCGCAGATCGCTCAAATATGTCCACCGCGTATGCGTGGTAGAGAGCTGCGTTTAGAAATGCAAAGAATAAAGATAGTGAATAAGGACCCTGCCTCGAAAACGTGACGATTCCCTCGCGGACACGCGGCTATTACGTTACGAGTACCCGACGATAGTAGAACGGAATGATCGCGATTCTCTCGCCCGTGTAAACGGTCCTTAAGGATAGAAGTATACGACGCTATTACTTAAACAAATATACCTACCAGTGTAAACACGATCTCCAATTGTGAATGTTTGTCTTAACCGGTAATAGAACTCGTTACTCGAAAGTGTAAGGTTTCACTGGTTCTTTTATGACAGATGTAGATACAATACTTACTAATAAGGAAAATTAAATCCAGAAGGCTTTGGAATAGATGTGTTTGTGGTTCTGCTGATCCATTTTGAATGGGGTTTTGTTATTCGACTGCATGATTTTCTGGAAGTTTTAGTATACAAAACAAAGAGACTAGACTAAAATGATAATGTGCATAATTTATTTATTTTTATTTAGTATTAGCTGTCCCGCGCAACTTCGTCTGCGTAAATTTATCCCCTTTTTTGCAACATTTCTCATTGCTGCTCCGCTCCTATTGGTCGTAGCGTGATGTTTTTTCGCCTTTAGTCTTCCTCGTTACATGGGCTATCCAAGAGTAAAATAATGTTTCAATTCGGACCAACAGTTCCTGAGATCATCGCGTTCAAACAAACTCTTCAGCTTTATAATATTATTATAGATAGACAAATGAACAGACTCAAAAACATGCCCAGTAAAAACTAAAAAGTATAAAATACTTTTTATTAAATAAACTTTTATTTAAATGCCCTAAAAGGAAGAAAATAATTTTAAAATTAAAACTAACCTATTAATTTGTTACATTATACCATATAATTAAGACATAAAACCTTGTCGCGAGATTTCCTTAATGCTGTGCTGCAAATTACACAAAATGCAATGCCTGTCGATTATTCGCCTTGAATAGAGTAAAATAATAATAATAATAATAACTTTAATAAAATCTTGGGACAACTCACACAACGTTATCTGATCCCAAACTAAGCAGAGCTTGTACATATGACGTTATGTGTGAAGTTTTTTTTTGTTTTTGAAAAGATAACTAGTAATGTTTGATTGGGTTCCACATTACTAGCAATCTTGTTAACCCCTCCAGCTAAGCTCAAAAGTTTGTGTTAGGAGTGGGTTCACGTCGGTAGTATAATGGGTAGGTTTCGAACCCCCGACCTCACGATTGCGAGACCGATGCCTTAGCCATTAGGCTACCGCCGCTTCCCAAGACATTATTAATATTATTAATTTCATTCGTCATCATTATGTTACAGTTAGATAAAAAAGGTTGCGGTATAACAATGAATTAAGGCCTTATGACTTAAAAATAGGCACAGATATTATATTAACAACATTCTTGGTATTTTCTAGAGATCCATTCATACAATTTCGTCCCGTATTTGTAATACAACAAAGACTTAACAACACCAGTGACATCACAGTGAAAGTTACTCTTGTTTTCACTGCAACTCTATGAGTCACGAATGACCAAATTAGTTTATGTAATTTAAAGCTTTTGTGGTCGTTTTTGGTCTTTTTGTGTTCACTGTCACTGTCTGTCGATACGCGTGTTAGACGAACAGTTTAGCCAATTACGTAACGGGTAGGATGATGAAATTGAAATTGTTTTGAAAAATGTGTTTGTATTTTTGTTATGTTTTTTAACTTCTTTTGCACTTTTGAGTTTGGTAAGTAAACGTATGCTGAGGGAAATATGTTGTTGCCTGGGTCCTTATTCACGACTTTTTTTTTCCGTGTCCGTGGCAAGAGCGTGCGAACTGTAAAAATCTTGTCATAATGTATGGGTAAATGAAGAGCTAAACTTAGAAATGTATCAAAACGCATGGGCGGTGGATATTTTTGAGCTCACCGCGCGTGCGTTAAAATCCCCATGCCTTTTAAGAAGAAGATGAAGAGACATGATGATTTTTTTGACAAATATTTTTTTAATCACGTCAAACGGGCAAAATTTACGAAGACGAAGTTGCGCGGATTAGCTAGTGATAGGTAGGTACTCTAAACATGGCACTCTAAAAATAGCTTTCTAAAACCCGTTAGGGATTTTTACATTTTAGCTTATATTTTAGATACTGATCCACAGAATAATAGCACTCTGCTATTTGCAGTTTCTATAAGTCTTTATTGACAAACTCAAAACCTTCAAATATTGGCCTTGGTAAATGAATGATGAAAAAAAAATCACTTTTAAAGGCTGCTCAGTTCCCTCCTGCCAGTGCACAACTTACAAGAAACTTATTATGATGTGTACAAAGATATTCTATAGCACTGCGTATCCATGCGCATCGAAACTGAAGCCGCGAGGTCTCGGTCAACGAGGACAAATGGAATTATTTGTATCGTTTCACTTGATGAATTGAAACAAACCGAATAGATTTTTTCATGCAATTACGGTGCCAAACAAACAAACAACCTGCCTCAAACTGACCTTCTATTGCAAAATGGATTAGTTAGAGATAAGACATTAATAAGCAACCCAGGGTATAAGTAGTTACTTCAAACATTTCAGAATGAGTACCAAGACAAAACAAAAAACCTTTTAAGAAAACCTGCACTTGGGTATTAAGTCTTTATTCACGATCTATATTCCGTGTCCACGGCAAGCCCGTGCGAACCGTCAAATTCTTGTTATAATGGTAAATGGGTAGGTGCGCTCACAAATGCATCAATGCGCATTGATGCATTTCTAAGTGCATATCTCTATTTACCATTATGACAAAATTTGACAGTTCGCTCGGGCATGCCACGGACATGGAAAATATCGTGAATACGGACCTTCGTACCCTAGTGTGTCGCTTGGAGACTTTTGGAACATACTAGTCACGGATACAGTACACTCAAACTCGGAACAGGAATCGAATCGAATCGGAGTGGGAATCGAATCCGTACCCATCGTACATACTCCCGCTACATCACCGAGACACTCAACTAAATTAATTAATAATTAAATTAAAATATCAAAAAACCTAATTACCTACTTAAGAAGTGCACTGAAAAAAAACTGGTATCTAAACATAAAATTTAGTTTAGTACCCACTTTATTTATGCCACTCAACAATGTAATCAGTAATTAAAACAAAATTTTCATTTTACAACTAATAAAATTATTACTAAGGGCATAATAAAGGAATCTATACTAATACTAGCTGACCCGCGCAACTTCGTCTGCGTAAATTTTCCCTTTTTTCTTCCTGTTTTTTTTACAACATTTTCATTGCTGCTCCGCTCCTAATGGTCGTAGCGTGATGTTATAACCTATAGCCTTTCTTGATAAATGGGCTATCCAACAATAAAATATTTTTTCAATGCGACCCAGTAGTTTCTGAGATTATCGCGTTCAAACAAACAAACAAACTCTTAGGGGTATGAAAAATAGATGTTGTCCTATTCTCAGACCTACCCAATATGCACAAAAAATTTCATCAAAATCGGTCAAGCCGTTTCGGAGGAGTATGGCAACGAAAACTGTGACACGAGAATTTTATATATTAGATTATACTCGTAAAGCTGAAGAGTTTGAACTACTGATACGAATTGAAAAATTATTTTACTGTTGGATAGCCCAATTATCGAGGAAGGCTATAGGCTATATAACATCACGCTACGACCAATAGGAGCGGAGCAGCAATGAGAGATGTTGCAAAAACGAGAAAAGTTTACGCAGACGAAGTTGCGCGGGACAGCTATTTACATATATTTTTTAAATGATTTGTTTTGCTTCAGCATTTTTTTATTTTAATTAAAGATAACTAGCAATTATGGATTGTGATCCCACATTACTAGCAATCATGTTAACCCCTCCAGCTAAGCTCAATGGCTTGTGTTAGGATAGGAGTGGGTTCATGTCGGTAGTATAATGGGTAGGATTCGAACCTGCGACCTCACGATTGCGAGACCGATGCCTTAGCCGCTTCCAAGCTTGCATTAGCTGCCATATAAGATTCATGATCGGGAGCAATTCGCACTGACTTTAGATATAAATTAATTTTACATTCAAATGGCAATATTTGGCCCGCGACGGAATATCCGGCTGGTTGGCCGAATATCCGGTATCTAGCCAAACAGCTACCCATTTCATCTCTACCAATCTCTCTCCGGTCGCGTCAAATTTTCGTCCCATCGAACTATGGTATTGGGAAGAGATCGATCACTTGTGTTTGCGCATACCCTTGCAATCTCTGACAATATTGGCCAATCTGACGATAAAATGAACGTTTTCACAGTCGGAATGTTCAAATAGATATTAAAAAGCGATTTCTCACTGTTTTTACCTTTCGCCACCTGCAACTAGTCTAAATCGTCATAACTATAGTTGATTTTTAGGTCACTCCAAATTCACCCCAATCAAGCTTTCACCAAACATCGATAAATGTCCGAAATCGATTCGAAAGTGTCCGATTCTATTCGAATTACAAATGACGACTCGATTACTATTCGGTCTGCGAGCGGCATACTTTGTCCTGATAAATTTCAACAATCCTTCCGGCTGTTTTACGTGATGTTATTTTTGTTTTTAACACGTCACGATACGGCGACGACACGAAGTTTTCATTTGGTTTCGTTTTCGATTCATCAAGAGGATAGGATCAATATTCAGAAATAATTGAGTTTGATTGGAAGAATCATCATTAGATAACAGCAAGTGACTTTGTCTAATTTAAATATTATAAGAATAATCGTAGTTTTAATAATACCTTTTATAATACACTAGCTGTCCCGCGCAACTTCGTATGCGTAATTTCTCCCCTTTTTTGAAACATTTCTCGTCGCTTCTCCGCTCCTATTAGTCGTAGCGCGATGTTATATAGCCTATAGCCTTCCTCGATAAATGGACTATCCAACAAAAAAAGAATTTTTCAAATCGGACCAGTAGATCCTGAGATTAGCGCGTTTAAACAAACAAACAAACAAACAAACAAACAAACAAACAATCAAACAAACAAACTCTTCCGCTTTATAATATTAGTATAGATTTGCTCGCAAAGGCTCGCTTATTTCACCAATTTCAATATCGTAATTTATCTCATTATGTATTTGTGCGTTATTGTAATGTGAAACGCACGAGTTTCTTTTTAATAAGGTTAAACGCACGGTTTATCAAGATGCTCCGTCTAAAACGAACGGTACTTTTTTAAATCTTAGCAAAGAGGTTTTATGTCAGAAAAGTGGTCAAGTTTTTGTAAATAAAATTAACTTTGGGAGATAAAATATAATAGATAAACATTTAATTCTCTAATTTAATTAATTTTGACTATAAATTACAACCATTTATCTGTAAAAAACACACAAAAATATTAATTTACTTTATTAGTAATACTGGCTGTTTTTGTGCCTTTGTCTTAAAAAAATTGTGCTGGTGCGCGTGTATCGCTAATATATACAAGTAAAAATTATTCCGCGCGTTTTTTTAAGAAAGTCCGAGTTTTATTTATTTCCTCGCAAATATGTTATAAAACGTCGTATGACATTATGTGCGCTTTGATAATTACAGCCTCTGATTTCTTGTAGCAATATCGCCTCGGCTGTAATTTTCAACTTACCGCACTTATATTGTAATGCACTATTACGTTATTGATGTATAAAGTATTATACGTCTCTAACTTACTCTCTGCGACTGCCTCTGTGGCGCGGTGGGAGTGTATCCGACTGCTACAAAAGAGGTCGTGGGTTCAATCCCCACCCAGGATAAAACTTTGTGTGATGAACACGATAGTTTATTCTGTGTCTGGGTGTTATTTATCTATAATATGTATAAATTTAGAAATATATAAGTATGTTTATCGGTTGTCTGATTTCCATAGTACAAGCTCTGCTTACGAGTAGTTTGGGATCAGATAGCTTTGTGTGAGTTGTTCCAAGATATTATTATTATTATTATCTAACCTACAAACATCCAATCCAAGATATGCCGTGTGGTGCCGGCTTAAGAATAGTACCACCCCATCTCTACCCGTGGGTGTCGTCAAGGCGACTAAGGGATTTCACCCCGGAGGACGGGCAGCAGCGTCCTCTGCGTACTTAAAGCCTTACTGCGATCGCCAACCCGCTCGCCAAGCGTGGCGATTATGGCAATTACCCCCCAGGATCTACATACTAGTAGGTTCTACTGGGGAGACCCGTGCCCAGCAGTGGGCCATCTTATGGGTTGATATGTAACCTACAAACTATCTCTGCATCTTAATGAAAAGGTCTAGGGGTGAACGTGACAGACGGGAAAAGTTTATTTCAAATTTACAGATTGAAAATTTATTGTGCCCAGTCTTAGTCTACTTTATTGTCATCTTATAAGGTCGAAGTACTCTTTGTCTGTAATGTCGGTTTACGGACGACAATTTTACGTGATAATGTCATAAGAAAACATTGTCGACATATCGCCATTCGCATTACTTAGCAAACAGTACAAGCGACAACAGCGATAATATTTCACCCTATCAGCAGGCGGACTGTAACGGACCGTGACACTTTTTAGTGTATGCACCCGGTCATCGATTTATAAGACCTTATCATAATAAAAAGTGTAATGATGTAGTAAGTATCTATTTTCATAGTTACATATTAATTATAGTGAAAAAATTATAATATACTAGCTGTTCCGCGCAACTTCGTCTGCGTAAATTTTCCCCTTTTTTTATAATCCTATGTTACTTCTAATACCTCCAAGAATATGTGTACAAAGTTTCATGATGATCGGTTGAGTAGTTTCCGCGTGAAAGCGTAACAAACAAACTTACATTCACATTTATACCTAGTCTAGCCATAAATATTGTTACGAAGAAAAAACATTTTTTTTTATTGCAAATAATATTTATTACTTTTACAGTGTGTTAGTTTAATACATAAATAAAGAACAATTCAAAATATAAAAAGCTTATTCGAAGTGGTCTCCATTGGCTGCAACACAGTCCTTTAAACGTTGAGGCCAGTTATCAATAGAAGCACGCACTCTTTCCATGGGAAAATTCTTCACTGCCAATCGTATGGATTGTTTTAGGGACTCCAAATTATCATGGCGTTTAGAGCAAGCCATACTCTCTAAAACTGACCATAAATCATAATCCAGCGGATTAAGATCGGGACTAGACGACGGCCAGTCTTCAGCTCTGATGAAGTCCGAAACGTTCACTTCCAACCAAGACTGCGTGGACCGAGCTTTATGACCCGGCGCTGAGTCTTGTTGGAAGGACCATACTTGGTTATTGAACATGGTGTTGTTAAGGGGTTTAACTACCTTCTCAAGAATGGTATCTTGATACACTTGTGCCGATGTTTTGATACCTTTTTCACAAAAATATGGCTCAGTCACTCCTTCATAGCTAACACCCCACCAAACCATCACTGAAGTCGGATAATGCCCACGTTGCACTCTGTTGACTAATTGGGAAGCTTCCTTAGAGCTTTGAGCATAAATACGGTCATTTTGTTTGTTAAAATGTTGCTCAACTGTAAAGATTTTCTCATCCGTAAACAAATTTTTTCTGTGACCTCCCTTTGCGTACCGCTTCAGTAGTTGCTTCGATTTTACCACCCTATTCTTTTTTAAATTATCAGTTAAAAAATGACCAGTGCGTCTCTTATAGGCTGCAAGTCCTAAGTCATCTTTTAAAATGCGTGACATGGTTCTGGGTGCTATCTTCATCTCCCGAGATAAAATCTTTTGCTTTCGGACAGGATTTCTTCGAATTCTTTCCCTTACTGCTTTGACCACCATTTTCGTACGAACACTACGTGGACGGCCAGATCTTTTTCTGTCACAAACAGAGAAGGTCTCATTGTACCTATTAATAGCCCGGTACACAAACATTTGACTAATACCAAGCGTATGGAGAGTTTTAAAAATTACATTCGGCTCCATACCAACTTTGTGTAATGCAATCACAGCGATTCGGTTTTCTTTATCACCCCACTCCATTTTAATATAGCAAAATATTGTACAATGTATTGGCGCCAAAATTAGAAAATACAATGAACAATCGTATAAAAATGACAGATTCCAAATTCAAATGTAATATCTTTCTTATTTTTAATTGTAACAGTATTTATGGCCAGACTAGGTATATTAGTAGGGATGCACTACCAACCTCATGCCCATTATTCAATCGTTCCGTTCTCGTGTCGTATAGAATAAAGAAAGTTCTATCATTAATGTATCAATTTGTTAGGAGTTAGTTTGGGGTCAAATTCTTGACATTGGTAGCTATTTATAATCATTCATTATAATAAATTAGGCCCATATTTTGACTGAATAATTATTCAAATTATAACAGATTGCTCTTGTCAAAGATAATTTAAATAAAAATAGACTAAAAGTTAGGTTGACTGTGTGATTCATGTTTTTGGTTTGATGACGTAGTGGTGATATAAAAGAAAGTAACATAGTAGAGTTGAACAAGGTTGCCATTATCACACCAATGGACAAGTGATTCATTTATTAACAAAAATCGTAAATATCGTATAAAAATTGTAATAAACTTAATGCCCCGCGCAACTTCGTTTACGTCAATTTTCCCCGTTTTTATTTTTCATTGCTGCTCCGCTCCTACTGGTCGTAGCGTGGTGTTATATAGCCTATAGCCTTCCTTGATATATTAGCTATCTAAAACTAAATTATTTTTTCGATTCGAACCCATATTAGCTAGTAGTTAGCCGTAGCTTTATAATAATACTTGCCCCACGCAACTTCGTCTTCGTAAATTTTCTCCGTTTTTGCAATATTCTTAATTGCTGTTCCGCTCCTATTGGTCGTAGCGTGATGATATATAGATTAAAGCCTTCCTCAATAAATGGGCTATCCAACAGCAACATATTTTTTCTTTTCGGACCAGTAGCTCCTGAGATTATCGCGTTCAACCAAACAAACTCTTCAGCTTTATTATATATGAATTGATGTCCATATTTTTGGCTCTAGTCTATAAAAACCTTATTAGGGAAAAGTAAAAGTGTGTAGAGTTGACTACAAACCTTCCGAATATGGAAAAGTACTATAGATAAACTCGCTTTACGTACCTAAACAAACTCAAAGATTTATACTCTCTATGTAAGTATACTAATATGCTAAGACGAAGAGTTTCTTTATTTGGCTTTTGAATTGAAAAATTGTTTAAGTGTTGGATAACCCATTTAGCGAGGAACGCTATAGGCTATATAATATCATGCTTTGACCAAGAGCGGAGCATCAATGAAAAATGCTGCAGAAACGGGGAAAATTTACTCAGATGAAGTTGCGCGGGTCAGCTAATTCATGATAGGCGGAACATTATTTCATTCTTTACAGTGGGTTTCCACTGCTGAGGAGCAGGGCGGAGTGCAGTCATATTGCCAATCACAGTAGGTACTTAAAACCGTACGTGGATAACCTAGTCATATTATAAAACGACATCAATGGTTGCTTGAAATTCCAGTGTTATTTATTTATCCATATCTGTGATGATCATTTTAAATTTGAACCAGATCAAAATTGTTTACAAATTTACATTTTATGCAAAATATTGCAATATAGCGGTTGCCCCTATATACACATAAATGGAATCTTAAGTATGTTGACCAGTATTAGCGTTGCTATTTCTGTCACAAAATACCTAGAGTGCAGAATGACGAGATCTCCCCTACAAATGCTGATTCCAAACTAGATTGAACCTGTATTATGGCAACCAGACAAATGATAAGTATACTTGAAGAAAGAAAGAAAAATCGTTTATTTGTCACAGATACAATTATAATGTTTATTGCTGGTATACATTTTGTATCTATCCTGATTACGCGCAGTGGCGCTAACATTGACAAGTCAAGGGTCACAATCATATAGATCTCTACTCTGAGGTGTACAATAAATCATTTTTTTTTTAAATATACCCTTATATTTCTTTTTTTTTAAGACTACTCCCGCAATAGGGTACAAGCCCTGTGTTGCGGGGGACTTTACAAACATATAAGTCACGGACACAAAGTACACCCAGACTCGGACAACAATTTGTGGATCACACAAAGTGGTGTCCGTGTGGGAATCGAACCCACGACCTCTTGCGTAGCAGTCGGACACGCTCCCACCGCGCCACAGAGCAAAAATATAAACAAAAAAAATGACAACTAAGTAAGTACTTGCACGTCGTATCTGCGACAAACGAGATTTCCACTCAGCATAAATGCCATGCTGTGGTATGAGCCACACCACAGCACTAGTTTTCAGTGTAAACCCCAAGTGACGTCTGAAACCATTAATGTATCTCCTTAATTAAATAAATAATATAAAGGTATTTGTAGCATAAAATACTTAGCAATAATATTAAACATTTTTTATTATTATTGTCAATAATAATAATAATAAAAATGATTTATTCACTTCGAAAGCAAAATACTACACTTGTAAAAGTCGATTCTACATTTACATGTAATGCCTGTTCGCAAACAATAGGTAAAGCCCGAGAAAAGAAACAGGCAATAAAAACTCGCGGCCACTCTTTTCAAATTGACAATGTTAACAATATTTCTCTGTTTATAAACTGTATATGCAGGTAAGGTGCTGCCACCATTATATTAAACACCATATTAGAGGACTGATGCAAAAAAATTAGGTCAATAATATTAGAAGAGTACACGAGATTGGATACATCAGCCTCACTGGGCACAACATAGTAGGAGCATCCACTGTAAATAGATATTAAACATTTACAGGCACAAAACATAAAATGATATTACATTATAATATATATTCATATGTTTACATTATATATCCATAACTAATGATATAATGACTCATCTTTTACGGAACGAAAATAGGACATCCGTAGTGGCCTTCGATCAACAATGATAAAACGCCTGACCTACTTGTACATTCTTATTAGATAATTTACTTAGATATCTCATCACACAAATATTTATGCTGGGTGGGAATCGAACCCACGAACTCCGGTTACGCACCAGGGTCACTAACCACTAGACGAACAGGCCACTTAAAACTCTTTATACGGTCTGATATCATCCTCATGTGAAACTATAAATATCAGCTGACACTACAACAATGCCTTAATCATTAATAAAATACAGTAGAACGATTAATATACTGTCGATAATTTGTTCTACATACTGTCAGTTCACGCAGTACCTAACTTCACTAAGGGCTATAGCATACAAGCTACTTTTAACAGCGGCAACTGGAAAAACGCGTGGTTTTCTGAAGACGGATGCCGCACGTCCAAACCTTTATTACTGGGATTAATTTACATGCAAATTAAGATTTTTATTTCATTTAGACACTCCATGTAGCTCTAATCACAGG
Source organism: Herminia tarsipennalis (assembly GCA_945859575.2). Classification (NCBI taxonomy): domain Eukaryota; kingdom Metazoa; phylum Arthropoda; class Insecta; order Lepidoptera; family Erebidae; genus Herminia; species Herminia tarsipennalis. The sequence continues at coordinate 3,455,163 of OX243859.2, forward strand.
TACGTACCTGCGATTAGAGCTACGTGGCGTAACACATCGGAATATGACTCAAGCCCAAATCTTGTTCTCGCTTTACTTCTCCATACCCTGTTGCAATTGCTAAATCGATGTAACGTACAAAGCTGGGGTACTTTGTGTCCGTGACTTGTTTGTTTGTAAAGTCCCCCGCGATACAGGGCTTGTAAAGACGACTCCCGCAGTAGGGACTGCGGGAGTCGTCTTTAAAAAAAAATGAGTTGCACTCGGGGACTGCCGCGGTAAAGCTATTGCAAAGCATTTTTTATCAACTTATGCAATAAAAAAAAAAAACTATTACATTTCGGAGCAGCTCGTCTCGATCCGTGCGGGCTTCGTACAGTCGTACCATATACATATACGTTAAGCGAACGCTCGGCCGAGCTACATGGTAGGCGGAGTGGGGAGTGTTAGGTTTTATTTTCGTTACGGAATTTCTTGATACGATCGCCGCGCTCAAAGCCCGAGCCCGCGATAAAAGCCATGCAATGGCTTAAAAGGTGGCAAAATCTAATTATTATAAAGCAGCCAAACGCACAAAATCATCAATCAAGGCTCCTACAGAGAGGTCATATTATCGGACTGTTACAAAACCATGGTCCTTAATCACATTCCTTTTTTTTGTTACCGCGCAAGCCCGTGCGAACTGACGCAGGCGCGGTGCGCTCAAAGATGTCCGCCGCGCATGTGCGTTGTAGCATTTCCAAACGCAGATCTCTATTTACTACTATGATAAGATTTTGACAGTGCGCACACGTTGCAGCGGAATTAAGAAAATAAAACCCATATGTGTTTATTTGTTCTAGGACCGATTTTTTGTGTTACACGCGTTATAATACTGAAGTTCATATCTATTACGCTACATTCTATTCAATAAAGAAATGCATTACATTGTGTGACCTGTGTCACCTTATTAAATACAAAACGCGTAATTTAGATGCGACAAGCTAAGACGTGAATTATTTTCGCAGTCGGTAATTCGCGACTGCGACAATAGTAGCAACTATGCAGTAGCCCTTACGTCCACATAGATACAATAAAAGCATGTGATCGGTATACATGTTAAACACTGCTATTGTATGTATTAACCACAACTAGGTTAATAGAGCAGTGAAGAAATATACCTATACCTGTTGAATTTTTTGTGGTTTGTTTATTACGGTTTTTAGGGTTCCGTAGCCAAAATGGCAAAAACGGAATACTGATAGTATCGTCATGTCCGTCTGTCTGTCTGTCTGTCCGTCCGTATGTCACAGGCATTTTACTAAAAGACTACTCAGTGAATCTTGATGAAATTTAGTAAAAAGGTTGTCTTGTTGTAGCCGCTACTTAGTTTGATAGCTAAATTTATAAAAATAAATATTTTTAGGGGGCACTCCATACATGTAACAGCAAAAAATAACGTGTGGCACATCATTCGACAGGTCTTTTTAAAACATTTTCAGGTTTTTAAGATTTTTTTTTGTATGAGTGAATATTTTTGGAAATAATCGCTCCGAAAGTTGCAGAAATCGTGTCCCCCTTAACTTTTGAAACGTGTGACCAAAAAATATGAAAAACATCACAAAGATAGCGCTAAATAAATACTTAAAACTAAAGTTATTTTGAATAAGATCGGATTGAATTATTGCCAATAAACTGCGTTTCTCAACAAAAGTTCGTAAGTGCCATGAACATACGCTCTTCTGCTGATGCAATTGTTCGAGGCTGCAGAACCCTACACTGAGCATGGTCCGTCATGCACTTGGCCGGTTTTTTGTAACTCCAGTATTCAGTATTTTAGATAAAATTAAAGTACGCAACATCCTATCCTACTAATCTGAAAATATTATGAGTGACTAGTAAACTACTAAACGGATTGTGATACTAGTATATCAATTACTCTAATTCATAATCTATACTTAACATTTTAAGGCTCAAGACATTGGTTAAAGAAAAATAAAAGAAACATTTATTTGTTGAACCACTTATGTCAGCTTCAACAGAAAATAGTGTAGTAGGTAAAACAACATAAAGAATGAAATAAAATATAATAAAATTAATAAAATAAATTAACAGAATATAATAAAAAATAGATCAATTAAAAAAATAAATAAATAAATGGTTATATTATGGACAGTTATTATACATTTTTATTCTTTTATTAGGTATATTTATTATTTAATTACAGTTGAAAACCAAAACAAAAAAAAACCATAAAGAATAACCATGTTTATTTGTGTGTTTGTATGAAAGCGATAATTTCAGGAAGTACTGGTACGAATTAAAAAAATATTTTACTGTTGGATAGCCCATTTATCGAGGAAATCTATAGGCAATTATAGATTTCCTCAATAAATGGGCACAAAATGGAATTTTGTGTTTTGAAAGGTAATTGCCCCCTCTCCCTCAAGGCGGTAGTGGCTGATATACCGGTGTTGAATCAAATACTCCTCTCCACAGCCACGCAAGCGACTCACACTTGGCTAGTTACGTACATGTTACCCCTCAGAACAAAGTTCTGGATGCGCGCCTAGAGTGAAGGAAAATTTACGAAATTCTCTATAACTTCTATAGAGATTTTAATAAATTGCTACCAGTTTGCACTTGTGGTTAGCAGGATATGAAAGACTAAAAGACAGGTGTTGACGCAAATTAAGTCGCAATCTTCACGTAGATAATAACTCCCAACCATCATATATTATACCATATCATTGTAATTTAAACATACGATATGGTGTGTTTAAACTGTGGGTAGCGAGAGCTGGTGGGCAGTTTCCCTCATCACATAAATTGTACTCCCAGCATGAGACACTTTCTACAGTTTCTCTTGGCTTGTTCCCAATACATGTCTTGAGTGACTTGCGAAAAGTCTAACTTTAATCATGTTAGTATAGCTCCAGTAAGATTGTCACTAACGTCTGGTCTCAATTATCTAACTATCTATGGCTACTAGAGGTATATATTTGACATAAACTCCAAGCAATATGTATTAAGCGGCGGTAGCCTAATGGGCGGTCTTGGGTTCGAATCCTACCCATTACAGTAGCGACGTGAACCCACTCCTAACACAAGCTTAGCTGGAAAAGAATAGTTGTGCGTATTTAAATCAATTTTAGTGTGTATCTTGACAACCAGACAACTTCTAAATACATACATATTATTGATAAATTACATCCAGAAACCGAATAAACAATCGTGCACATTACACTCATATTTATCCTGGGTAGGAATCGAACCTGACGACCTCTAGATTAGCAGTCAGTTTCATTAATCACTAGCCAATGTTTGCCAAATGTAGAAAAGGTCCTAGAATCCACAAAAAAAATCTTTGTGTCCAGTTATCATAGTTCTCATTTTATAACTAGACTTCTACTGAGATCCTTACTGAGATCTTTATCGGAATCATTGCACCCTCCCCCACCCCCTCCTCCTCATGAACATAAGGTTTCGTAAAATAAAAAGTATTTAGTGGAAGTTCTGATATGTTACAAGTTTGGGTCTGATATGTTACCTCTTATTAGAGCAACAGGCCAATCTATTCGATTTCTATTACGATTTCTACGTGTCACCTGCTTGACCGTAAAATGTTACTGGAACGATGAAGATTATATCGTAATACTTATAAATTAGATATGAAATTACAGATAGTTGGTGTGGCAGGTGTATTGAAAACTTATTGAAAGTTGGTCGTTTCCTGATGTGATCACCTAAAGCAACGGGATGTTATATCTGTAATGCAATCTAGAGCTAAGCAAAATGACACATAATTACATATCATATTACAGAAAAATATAGTTAGTTATTTTTTTCGCGGAACATAAATATTTATTTGAAGTAAAAACTTCTTATATTTTTTATATTTAATTTATTTTAAATTTACAACTAATTTGTAATTGACATAAGCTTTTGATTACCTGCATCATAGATATCCTCACCTATATGAAAAATAATAATATCTTGGGACAATCCACACAACGTCATCTGATCCCAAACTAAGCAGAGCTTTTACCATGGCAAACAGACATTTGATAAACATACTACCATCACACAAAGTTTTGCCCTGGGTAGAGATAGAATCCACGACCTCCGTCACTTACCACTAGACTAAAAGACTATGACTAAAACAATTTACAAAATAAATAACTAACCAAAATCTTTTTCTCTTTCCAGATTCAAGAAAACTATTTGGAGGTTATAGAATAACGCCGACATACTGCAAGGCATCACGAGCAGCCAAGTACAACAGAGGAAACACAATATGCATGTTCAACCATGAATGCGCCCAAAGAGGAGGTGAAGTAGTTGGAGCTTGCATGGATGGCTTCCTCTTCGGAGCTTGTTGCCAACTAAAATCTGATAGCCAATCCCACATACCTAAAGGACCAGGAGTCGTCATGACAAGTTACTTAGACTACCCAGACGCAACAGAATCTGATGATTACGATGTTGAAGAGCTCAGTGCTTGGCATAACAGCTACAAACCTGTAGTTACTCCAGGTTACAAACCAGGAGATAAAGTCCAAACTACTACCTCCAAACCAGAAGAGAGTTTAAGTACAGAAGGAGAACACGCGGAAATGATTTCAGAAGGCCTGACACAAATCACTAATACATTATTAAGTTCTCCACCAAAAGAAAACAATGGCATTCTTTACATGAAGCCGAAACCTGATTACTATACTCATAGCAGCATAGACCATGGAGGACCAGATACCATTTTAGTTCATACTAATGGTACTATAGTAGATAACGTTGTGAGGCCTTCAGATTTTAATATACAGCTGTCGTCAATGCAGACTAAGCCTACAATAGCACCAAGTACGACTGCTACACCGCCACCGAAATCAATTTCAACACATCGTCCATTCAGACCAATATTTAGACCCAAACCTATATCATCAACAGAGAACTATATAGCTATTTCCGCAGTAACAAAAGAAACGCAAAAAGTACCTGAATTATCATCTATTAATTCAATTATTCAAATGCTAAATGATAGCACACCGAGTATGAAAGAAGATGTTACACCTTCAATAGATTTGATGGAAACTAAATCATCTCCACTACCTGTATATACTTATCCAAGCTTTTCATCTACTGGGCACTACGTCACGTTAAGACCAACATCACTGTCAACCTACGTAACTAAAAAACCATCTACATATTTGCCAAGCAAAAAACCTTCTTACAACTATGTTCATACGACTCCAAACAGCTTGCCTCAAGATGATAAGCCGACAACATATTACTCATCGCCAAGTCCTAGTCAGGCTACTAGTCAGGCCGCTATTGATGCCTTCAATAGATATCCTACAGACCCTACAGATTTTGGAGATTTATCTACCTTCAGTTATGTTAGCTCAACAACTACAGTTAAACCGAAAACAAAACCAACAACAACATCTAGAAGACCTCCAACTACAAGTTACGTCACTGGATCAACTCCTTTAAGAAGACCTGAGCTTCAACCAAATCCTCCTTTGTACAACACTGTAGATACATTTTCAAGTGTTACACCTACTGTTATTGTTTTAGATAGCTTACATACAACCAAACCACCGCCTGAAGCCGACGAGCCTCAATTTGTCGAAATTTCTCAAGAACCTTTCAAGAAGCCTGTCAGTCAGATTACAGTAAATAATCATATTCAATCAACAAACAACATTTACGTGCAAAAACCGTCTTCATATAAACCTATATCTTCATCACCCACGGTAGTGATTACTCCAAAACCTGGAGTTACTACTCCATACCCAATTAAAGCATCTATAAGACCAATTACTACTTCCACAAGTCAAGTTTATGAATACACCGAATTATATACAACCAACAAACCAGAAATGCAAACTTCCCCAGATGATTCGATCAATTTCCCACCAGTCAGGAATCCTATGTTAAATGCATCAGGTTCTAATCCAGGTTTGTATAATACAAGCATATCATTATCTGATAATGAGTTAGATATACTCCCTGAATTAGAATTCACGACACCTACATGGGAATCGGATGTCAAACTGAATGACAAAATGAATGTTTTTGTCAACAAAATTGTTGGAAACTTACAAGGGACATTCCAGGAACTTCACGATATAGTTATTTTGGGAGCTAAACCAAACAAAACTGTTGCAACAACGACCACTCAAAAACCGAAAAGAACTTTGGCGACCACGAAAAGGCCGTTCTTGACGACTACGAAAAGGCCGTTCAGAACGACTACGCGAAGACCTACAGTGAAGACGACTAAGAAGCCAGTGCGATTGACGCTACCGACCAGAAGGACGACTACTACGACTACACCTGCACCGACTACGACTACGAGCACGACTACGAAAAAGCCGGTAAGATTGAAAAAAATGCTTATTAATATAATTGCATCAGTCATCAGTGTGGGAATGTATATTGCTGCCGTACAAGGTTTTGAATCCCACACGGAATTCAATTTGATATGACACTACAATCAAATTTATACCCATACCTATTGTGGGTCGGGTGGTCTTCTCTCTTCCCCCCATTAGGGCGAAGGGAATGATGTCTGAACCATGTATCAAACTCGTGAACGGGTGCTACTTAGGGTGACTGGTCGACCTTGTCATTATCAACTTAAAGGTTCATAAACATTTGTATATCATCATCAGCCTATCGCAGTCCACTGCTGGACATAGGCCTCTCCAATCGCACGCCACTTTGTTCTATCTTCAGCTTCTCGCATCTAGCTCCTGCCAGCCGTTTTGCGTAAATCATCACTCCACCGGGCCTGAAGGCGTCCTACACTACGTTTGCCGAGACGCGGTCTCCATTCAAGAACTCGTTTACCCCAACGGTTGTCAGTTCTTCGGCTAATATGGCCAGCCCACTGCCACTTCAGCTTGCTAATCCGGTGGGCTATGTCGATAACTTCGGTTTTCTGCCGAATCATCTCATTTTGTCCCTAAGAGAAACTCCGAGCATAGTCCTTTCCATAGCCTGCTGAGCGATTTTGAACTTGTGGACCAGCCGTACCGTCAGTGTCCACGTTTCGGCTCCGTATGTCATGACGGGTAATTTATAAGTAGTTTTTTTACAATAATCGAATTGCATGTTGCTTTTACCCTCTTCTGTAATTTTTGTAAGTTGATGCTCTCATCCACACCATAGAATTAATTTAAAACTTGATTATATCTACTTTACGTACCTACTATAATTACTGCTTGTGTGAGTTTCATGGTGTAATGATTGCAGCACCTTACCGGCATAACTGTTTAAATACAAATCTATATATACTGATATTATAAAGCTGAAGACTTTGTTTCTTTGTTTGAACGTCATAATCTCAGGAACTATTAGTTAGAATTAAAAAAAAACTGTTACATAGCCCATTTATCGAGGAAGGCTATAGACTATATAACATCACGCTACAACGAATAAGAGTAGAGCAGCAATAAAAATATGGAAAAATGTTGCAAAAACGGGGAAAATTTACGCAGACGAAGTTAGTATTATAAAAATTGATATTTAAAAAAAAGTAGCCATGAATTATTATTGCAAAGTTCATTTCCCACAGCTTTACTCTTGCAAACTTGGCATTTAATGTAGAATCATTCTATTCCAAATTTCGTCTGACGTTTATATAAACGCCTTGCATTTTGTAAAGTGACTCTATGATTAAGGCCACAAATTCAGTCACGGCTAACCATACAGAAGATACCTGCTATTGCGCTGCTCAATGCTTCACTCTCATAATAGGATGGGAATCCGACACGATTGGAAAGAGGATATAGGACGACCGATGTGACATTTTTTCAAAACTATCATCCTTTATTGAACCGATAGTTGTAACATTGCTTATCAGGGTTCTCTATTTACTCGTTTGTCATATAATTTGTAAGAGGTTTTCTTTTAACTCTGCAGAGGAGGGTTATGTGTTTGAGGCCTATGTACTCGTATGTATGTAATCTTCCAATGTTCCTATGTCCGCTCATAACTCCTGAAACGGCTCAACCGATTTTAATAAATGATTCGTCATTAGATTCATCTCGATGAGGCGAGCGTCACTAGGTACATAAAATTCTTAAAAAGTATTATATAGGCGGATTTTATGCGCTTTAATGTGAGGTCTGAGAAAAAAACATTTGGAAAACGTATCAAATTAAAGGCCATTGACATAAGAGTTCGAATATACATAATTGTTATGTTTAAAAAAAAGTTCAACGTGACAAACATTGAAAAAACAATGTTAAAAGTGAAGTAAATACTTCTTATTATATTGCCTTGTAATCTAACAATGACTAAAAAGTACTAAATAATTAATTATATCTTCATAAACTTTCGCGATTTGTACACATTATAGAATGTTATAAGCTACGGATATTAATTAAGGCTAAATACCTTTGTTTATGGCCCGACGTTTCGACTGAATTGCAACGGCCGTGGTCACGGGTGGAGTCTACAAAGGTATTTAGCCTCAAAATAAAATATTTACGCGATTAAGACCCGTAGCTTATAAAATTCTATAAAATAATTATTTTAAATAAAAATTTTAAAAAAGTTTACGAACAACACAAACAAGATACTCTTCTATCATACAATCCGAGGCAATAATAAATTCAATTATAATTTATAATTATAATTTTGCGACAACTCACACAACGTCATCTGATCCCAAACTAAGCAGAGCTTGTACTATGGCAACCAGACAACTGATATACATACTTATATATTTCTAAATACATACATATTATAGATAAATTACACCCAGACACAGAATAAACCATCGTGCTCATCACACAAAGTTTTATCCTGGGTAGGGATCGAACCCACGACCTCTTGCGTAGCAGTCGGATACATTCCCACCGCGCAACAGAGGCAGAATTGAACATAATATCGTGCCTCCGACTGCATGATATTAACTTGAAGGGTATCTTGTGCCTCTTTTATTCTTCCTGCCTTTCGAATCATACTCCTTTCTCTACATTCTGATTGCAGGTGACGACCACAAAAAAGACGAAACCCACCAGAAAGGCCACAACCACCACTCAACCACCAACATCCACCACGGAACTGATCGATGACATCACCACCGAGACGTATGCTGACCAGGCTGTCGATTATAATGATAGGAGTTGTAAGTAAAAGTAATAATAATAATAATAATAATATTTTGGGACAACTCACACAACGCTATCTGATCCCAAACTAAGCAGAGCTTGTATTATGGAAACCAGACAACTGATAAACATACTTATATATTTCTAAATACATACATATTATAGATAAATAACACCCAGACACAGAATAAACCATCGTGCTCATCACACAAAGTTTTATCCTGGGTGGGGATCGAACCCACGACCTCATGCGTAGCAGTCGGATACACTCCCACTGCGCCACAGAGGCAGTCTGAGAAAGTCTTTAGGGGTTTTTTTTTATGATAGGGTATTTGACTGAAGTCAAATCAGCCTCTTTTTCTGAAACGTCAAAAACGATCCGCTTCATACAAATTTGTATGTAATGCTAGCATGTGACGTCACGTTGTCTATGGTCAAATCGTTAACGTTTAATGTTTCTTTTTATGATTAAAAATTAATTAACACGTTACATTAATAAAGAACACATTTTTTAGAACACTTTATGGCGTATTTTTACCTGGTTAATAAACACTATTTTATTTTGATAGTAGTCAAATACACAGTTTAAACAGACCCCAGTGATAGGTCTGAGATTAACGTTATCACGTCAAAAACATTGTGAATAAAAAAATGTGTGGCAGTCGGGGACCGCCGGTAAAGCTATTACAGCATTTAGTGACTGTAGTGAAGTGTTTTCAGAGTCTCTGAGTCACAATACTGAATTACAACGTGATCTGAACGAAGCTCATAGGACTATAGTTTCCCTTAATCACACAATACAGGCAACAAACAGTAACGTGACTCAGAACCTCTATAGTGAGCTCTTAGGTGTAAAGTGGGTGTCGCACTTAAAACTTAAGTTACTTAGCCGCAAGAAACAGAGAAAATACTCAAAATTAAATAAATTAATAAGCAATATTAAAAAACAAAGTGATAAGTTAGGAAAAGTTAAAACTTTATCTAAAATTAATTCTAAATTGACAAAGGAACATAAAAGACTGCAGTCAGACTTGGACAACTGCAAAGATCAAATGATTGCCAGCAGGTTAATGTATGACCGCCATACACAGGAGCTTAACACACAAATAACGAACTTGCACTCCCGTCTAACAACTCTCATGCTTGAACACCAAACAGAAACTCAAGTATTCATTAACAAGTATGAGGAGGTAGCCAGAGTAGCTAGAGAGGAAACAGAACAATTAACCTCTCAGATTAAAAACAACCTATGCTACAATTGCTCACTACCACCGTTTGTCGGTCAACACAACACTCACACCAATACACGGCAATTACAGAGCAGTAAATGCAGTAAGTCTGACTCTGACTGCAGATTGTTATCTGACCAGCATACTCTGAATTTTACAGAAAATAAAGTTGTGATTTTTTCTGACCAATTAGGTATAGATTTTAGCAGGTTTATTATAGGTCACACAAAGTATAGGGTCATAAATTATTGTTCAACAGGATCAAATTTTTGTAATTTAATTAGTAAATTAAATAATACCACCTTAGATAATAGGTCAACAGTTATAGTATTATATGGTGACAGCTTCTCAGTCACAAAGAGAGACATAATTAAATTAACAGAAACTGTTACATACATGCATGAAAAAGTAGGTTGTAAGTTTATTTTATGTAGTCTACCTTATTCGCAGTCAGTATCTGATTTACAAAACAAGCATGTACAGAGCTTGAATCTTTTATTATATAACAATACTTACTTACATAGTAAGTATCTTTTGTTTTTTGACACGAATAAATTTATTCGTAATTTTATTTTAACGAAAGATAGAATGTATCTTTCCACATTCTACAAAAGACAACTTGCTAAGTTATTAGCATTTAATTTACACCCTGACCTAGGTACAAACAGTACTTTGCAGGATTCATTTAGTGTTAGCAGTTCTACTTTGAATGTTATTAAGACTCCTAGTTTAAACTAGTAAGTCAGACAATGGACAAGCCCACAGGTGGTCTAACTGTAGTTCACCAAAATATTCAAGGCTTATCCAGCAAAATAGGGGAACTCGAATTGTTCCTTAAAATGCACAGTGTTGATATTTGTTGCTTAACTGAACATTGGTTGAAAACTAATGAACTGATATTTAATAATAGTTATTATTGTATGGTTAGTGCATTTATAAGAGAAAGGGCTATACATGGTGGGTCTATGATATTTGTATGCAACAATGTTTAATGTAAGGAACGCAAGGTTATAGTACATCTGTCTGTTGAGCGTACTATAGAATTATCATGTGTGGAGCTGGAGAGATATATTATAGTTTGTGCATATCGACCACCACTGAGTGATTTTAACTTATTTGAATCTGTAATGGAAGATGTGCTTAAAAGGGTAAGTTACGGTATTAAGCATATAGTAGTGTGTGGCGACTTCAATGTAAATTTACTTGAACAATCATCTTTGTCTACCAGATTAGTTAACCTATTTAAATCATTTAATTTAGTGTACTTATTTAATGAACCAACAAGAATTACATCACATTCTGCTACTTGCTTAGATAATATATTCTGCAACTGTAGTTATTTTAATGAGGTAATATTGAGTGATTTAACATCAGATCACTGTGGGCAGAAAGTCACTTTTCCCTCACACACAGTGGCCAAAATAGATAAGATCACATGTAGGCCAATGAGTACGGCTCGCTTAGAAAAATTCAATTCTAACGTTTCTGCAAATATTACCAGTATAGATTTCAGCCACTCTGATCCGAACTATCTTTACTCCTCAGTGTTTAATATAATCAAAAGTGAATACAATAATATATTTAAATCAAAAACTTTTTATAAGAATTCTAAACTTAGCTTTTGTGATTGGGCAACTACCGGCATTTATAAAAGTAGAGCTAAGTTATACGAGTTATATGGTATGAAACAATTTAATTTTGATCAAAACTTTATTCAGTATGTGAGAAACTATTCAAAAACTTTTAAAAAAGTAAAGCTTTGGCACATGCACAAGCATGTGCCAAAGCTTTACTTATTAGTAGAAATATTAAAAAATCTGATAATAAAATAAAAGCCACTTGGAATATTATTAATTCGGAAAGCGGACGGGCAAAGCCTCGGGATAAAAGCTTTGAATTATTAATTAACAATAAGACTGTTACTGATAATTTAGACCTAGCACAAACTTTCAATGATTTCTTTGCTGATATACCACTAACCACAACCAGCTCCTTGAACGCTTGCCCAGATAAAGCCGAATCACTCTTGAGAGATAATGTGGATGAATGCAATGTACCATTTGCTTTTAAATATATATACCCCAGTGAAATAATTAAAATATTCAAGTCACTCAATTTAAAAAAAACTGCTGATTTATGGGGTATTTCAGTAAAATTAATTCACAGTATAATTACTGGCATAGCGCCACAGTTATCTATAATTTTTAATCAATGTGTTGATACCGGAATGTTTCCTGATCTGATGAAACATAGTAAAGTAATACCATTATTTAAATCCGGATCAAAGAATGATCCTAGTAATTTTAGACCAATATCCATCTTGCCAGCTATTAGTAAAATTTTTGAAAAGGCTATACTTATGCAGTTTGAATCACACTTTAATTTTAATAATCTACTGCATCCCGATCAATATGGTTTTACAAAGGGTCGCTCTACAATTGATGCAGGTACTAAGCTACTGAAACATATTTTTGGTGCCTGGGAAGATTCACAGGATGCCATTGGAGTGTTCTGTGATCTTTCTAAAGCTTTTGATTGTGTGGCGCATAGGACACTTCTCCTGAAACTTAGGCATTACGGTATTAAAGGTACAGCGCTGGATCTACTTGCCTCTTACCTAAGTGAAAGAATTCAATATGTTGATATAGGGGGAGTAAGGTCGTCTGGATCTCCAATTAGTATGGGCGTGCCTCAGGGATCAATACTCGGTCCCTTCTTATTTTTGGTATATATTAATGATTTACCATTTTATGTTAATAACTTTTGTGACATCATTCTATTTGCTGATGACACTTCTCTAATTTTTAAAATCGATCGTAAACTAGAAAATTTTGAGAAAATAAATAGAACACTCGCACTAGTTCAAGATTGGTTTACAACGAACAACCTACTTCTAAATCCCAAAAAAACTAAATGTATTAAGTTTAGTTTGCCAAATGTGAAAAGTACTAATACGAGTATAATTTTAAATAATGAGGTGATTAGCTTTGTCGACTCGACAGTTTTTTTGGGAATTACATTAGACAATAGGTTACAGTGGGGCACCCAAATATCATGTCTCGCAGGAAAACTCAGTTCTGCAGCGTATGCTGTCAGCAAAGTTAGACAGCTTACGAACGTAGAAACAGCTCGACTAGTATATTTTGGTTATTTTCACAGCGTCATGTCCTACGGCATATTGCTTTGGGGCAAGGCGGCTGATATACAAACTATTTTTATTCTTCAAAAACGTGCAGTGCGTGCGATATATCAACTAGGAGCACGAGTTTCCCTTAGAGAAAAGTTTAAAGAGATAGGCATTTTGACAGTTGCATCACAATATATATATGCAAACGTTATGTTTGTAAAGCAAAACTTACATTTATATAACAAAAATAGTGATATTCACTCTGTGAATACAAGAAATAAGCACAAATTGGTAGGTCGATATCATAGGCTTCATAAAACTCATAACTCATTCATGGGACTAGGTGTTAAATTTTTCAATAAAATCCCAGTCAGCATATCGTGTCTACCAGTAAATAAATTTAAGAATGTAGTCAAGAGACATCTTATACAAAGAGCTTACTATTCAATCGATGATTATTTAACTGATAAAGATAAATGGATGTAGTTCGTTGCTCCCTATTAATGTATTGGGTTGTATAGTTTATTGCATTTTACTAGGTGAATATTGTTGTCACAGTTTGATGATGTTACTTAGGTACTAGTTAAGAAAACGATTTACTTTTGTAAGTAAAGATTCTGCGTGATAAATTACGGCCATTCTTTTCTTTCCTTTGTAAAACATGTATACTTATTCATTAAGTAGCAGTAAATTGGCCAATATTTAAGCACATAAAGTTTTTACATCGTAAGTGGATGCTCCTACTATGTTGTGCCCATTGAGGCTGATGAATCCGATCTCGTGTACTCTTCTAATATTAGTGACCTCTTTTTTGCATCAGTCCTCTAATATATGGTGTATAATATAATGGTGGCAGCACCTTACCTGCATATACAGTTTATAAACAGAAACATTGTAAACATTGGCAATTTGAAAAGAGTGGCCACGAGTTTTTATTGCCTGTTCTTTTCTCGGGCTTTACCTATTGTTTGCGAACAGGCATTACCAGTAAATGTAGAATCGACTTTTCACAAGTGTAGTATTTTGCTTCCTAAGTGAATAAATGATTTTTATTATTTTATTATTTTTATTACAAAGATTTCTTTATGAACTAAAAAAAAACAACAAAAAAAAAATGTTTTTGTTAATATTTTTTTTCCATTACATTTCGGAGCAGCTCGTCTCGATCCGTGCGAGCTTCGTACAGTCGTACCATATACATATACGTTAAGCGAACGCTTGGCCGAGCTACATGGTAGGCGGATTGGGGGGTGTTAGGTGTTATTTTCGTTACGGAATTTCTTGATTCGGTCGCCGCGCTCAAAGCCCGAGCCCGCGATAAAAGCTATGCAATAGCTTAATATTTATATATAACCAGATATTTCCGATCTTTTATATTTGAAAAAGTACTTGTTTTTGTAAAATGTAGGCATAGTGGAGCCTTAAACATATTACATTTTTTTTTACATTGTGCGCGGCTTCTGTGTACCGTTACAAAAACTTTACAATAGACTCCTTAATTATTTTTTAAAAGCTGTCATCCGTTCGGTTTCCGTCAAAGATACAGTAATGACTAACTTATCAGTTAGCAGTAATGTTTAAAAAATATATCGATAGTGACTGTGTAACGAGGTCAAAAAATTTAAGTACCTTCCTTCAAAGAATGTTTTTTACAACATGACAATCCTAGACGAGTGAATTGTTTTCAGAGTTCTTGTTAATATTAGAGCTTTCGTCCGTGGCTCTGCCCGTGTGGATATTAGTTATCGGGATACAAACTATCCTATGTCCTTTCCTGTTACTCAAGTTATCTTCATACCAAATTTCATCTAAATCGGTTTACCGGTTTATGCGTTAAAACGTCCCATTTTTTAAATATTAGTTTGTGGCTTAGATGTTTGTCTGTTGTTTTTATTCCATCATAACTTTAAAACGCCTGAAAGATAATTGAGGTATTCTATTATATTTGGCGTAATAACGTCTTATCAATCACTAGCTGACCCACGCAACTTCGTCTGTTTAAATTTTCTTCATTTTTGCAACATTTTTCATTGCTGCTCCGCTCCTACTGGTCGCAGCGTAATTTTTTATAGCCTTAGCCTTCTTCGATAAATGGGCTATCCAACAGTAATAAGAATTTTTCAATTCGGACCCGTAGTTCTTGAGATTATCGCGTTCAAAAAAACAAACTCTTCAGCTTTATAATATTAGTATAGATGACCGGCTGCACTCACAAAAAGGTGTCCCGTTATTGACTGGTTGCTAAGTAACGCGAATAGTGAAGTGACATAATTATTTTCTTAAAAAATGTCACGTTATTGACAGGTTGCTAAGCAACGCGAATGGCGATATGTCATCAATGTTTTCTTATGATGTTATCACGTAAAATTATTGTCCGTAAACCGACTTCACTGACAACCATTTATTAAAAAAAAAAAACAATGTTACTAACGACAGACAAAATTAAAGTCTCAAGACATGAGTGATGAGTAAAATGAAAAAAAAAATGTGAAACCCCTAACATATTATAGGAAATTACAAGGTCAGAACTATTTTTATTTTAAACTATGTTTTTGTCTTCCTATCTTCAATTTAGGCACAACTAACGCCATCTAACGGCAAATAGTAGCAACTTTTAAACATTATCAAAACTCATTATATTTTTTCCAAAATTCCAGTGTGTGGCGTCCGTCCAATGTCCAAATCGGGCCGTATCGTCGGCGGCAAGAATGCCAAGTTCGGTTCCTGGCCGTGGCAAGTCCTGGTTCGTGAGTCCACTTGGCTCGGTCTCTTCACTAAGAACAAGTGTGGTGGAGTGCTCATCACCAGCAGATTTGTGACAACGGCTGCTCATTGTCAACCTGGGTAAGTTGCTTGTAAAGTGGTGGATTCTGGACTTAATTTTGGGAAAAAATTGGTGTTTGTCACAACAAATATATCATGTGTTGTGTTGTTTTGATTTGTGACGTTAGTCGTTGTATTTGAGCTCTGAAAAAATTACTAATTCAGAATACAATGGACGGAGCTTATTAGCTCCAATCAACAGTTCGAAATTGTAAAAAATTAACGTGGTAATGATACACTGATATAACAAAGGTATCAGTATAACCTATTTAAAGCGGCGGTAGCTTAATGGCTAAGGTATCGGTCTAGCAATCGTAAGGTCGCGGGTTCGAATCCTACCCATTATACTACCGATGTGAACCCACTCCTAACACAAGCCTTTGAGCTTAGCTGGAGGGGTTAACAAGATTGCTAGTAATGTGGGACTCAATCAAACATTACTAGTTATCTTTTCTAAATAAAAGAAAAAAAAAGAGAAAACCTAAATATAATTCGTTTGTTGATTTTCACGAAAGCACAAAAAAGAGCTTGTAACGTATTGCGCTTGTATGCAACAGAGATAGTTTTAACACTAGACCGGTGTGTTTTGATAGGCAATCGCCCCAACCCCTTTGCGATAGTGGCTGGTGTACCGGTATTAAATCAAATGCAGAACCCCTACTGTCATGTGAGCCAAACCCTCCCCCCCCCCTGGACACTGGCTTATATCTAAATGATAATAATAATATCTTGGGACAACTCATACAACGCCATCTGATCCCAAACTAAGCAGAGCTTCTAATAAGGAAACCAGACAACTGATAAACATACTTATATTTTTCTAAATACATACATTTTATAGATAAATAACATCCAGACACAGGATAAACCATCGTGCCCATGCTCAGTGCACACAAAGTTTTATCCTGGGTGGGGATCGAACCCACGACCTCTGGCTTAACAGTGAGGCTCACTAACCACCAGGCCAGTCAAATACCTTCAGAAAATTAACCCTGATCTTCGAAACCCTTTCAGCTTCCTAGCATCACTAGTAGCAGTCTTCGGCGAGAACGACATATCGGGAGACAACGAACCTCGCAAGCCTGTATCAAGGAACGTCCGCAAGGTGATCGTCCACCGTCAGTACGATGCTGCTACCTTCGAGAATGATCTCGCTTTGTTGGAGCTGGAGACGCCTATCAAGTTTGATGCCCATATTGGTGAGTTCTCGTCATCTTATCTTTTAATACCACTGCGGCCCGCCGGACAGTGCCGTAACTGGCTAGTTATGCGTCCATTGCGAGCTTACATAACTGCACCCTTGATATTGGTCCTGATGGTCATTTATGCGCCCCTCTAGGGTCTGTGCTTTGAATCTGGACACCGCAAGTGCCGCCCTAGTTACGGCACTGTCGCATGATACCGTAGCCTATGAACACCTGCAATGTTAAGGGTGTCATGGGCACGTTGCCGATCTTATAGTTTCGTCATGTCTGTCCGTCCGGTCTTCCATCCGCAGAGAGTGGTAATGCTAGAAGACTGTAATTTAAGCACGGATACACATATTACTTACGCCGACAAAGTGAAAGAATAAAATCTTGATATTTTTTTTTTTTTGAGGCTACTCCTCTACATGTAAAGTGGGGATGTGATTTTTTTTCTCACCGACCCAATGTGTGGGATATTATTAGATAGGTCTTTTAAAAACGTTCAAGAGTTGTGAAGACCATTTTAAAATACAATTATGACGTCGTTGAGTGTTCTTAGATAAATACGTTTGAAAAAAACAATCATGGCGGCAGAAGATTTTAAAAAAAGTGGTTTCGATTACTGCAATATGAAATTATATGTACTACATGTCTTAATCGCGTGAATAATTTAAGATAAAATAGCTAGTTTATTACCCACGGCCGTTGCAATACGGTCGAAACGTCGGACAATAAACAAGGTATTTTACCTTAAATTATTCACGCGAATAAAACCCTGTAGTATATATAATTTTATAATGTGTACAAATCGCGAAAGTTTACCATCATTTACTGCAATCTATACTAATATTATAAAGCGGAAGAGTTTTTTTTTTTGTTTGTTTGTTTAAACGCGCTAATCTCAGGAACTTCTGGTCCGATTTGAAAAAAAAATTTTGTTGGATAGCCCATTTATCGAGGAAGGCTATAGGCTATATAACATCGCGCTACGACTAATAGGAGCGGAGTAGCGACGTGAAATGTTGCAAAAACGGGGAAAATTTACGCATACGAAGTTGTGCGGTGCAACAGTTTAAATAAAATAAATAAAACACACATCCCCAAAAAAATATGAAAACAGAGTTGTACCTATAAATGGCGGCAAACTGACATGTCGCTATTTTTACAGTTCCGTGTTTAATGTATAAAACAGTGTAAAATATGTCTATAATACGTGATAACTGGACAATATGAGAGAACGAGACTGTGATTCAAAGAAGAACACTAGAAGCAGAATAAGCTTGAGACTGTCGGAAGCACAGAATGTACGAGCTTATAGTACCTACCGAATAATATCGGAAACTGGCAATACGTTTCCGAAAAATGGCAATACGCTAGCTGCGTCATGCCAAACCCTAGATATACCTAAAACAGTCGGAGGCAGTTCACTAAGTTCTTCGAGATTCAATAATGCCTCCGACTGCATTCTAAATTTTTGTGCAGGCGAGTTTTGTTTTTCCTTTTATTAATATAGTTTCTTTTCTCAAATTCCAGTACCAATCTGCATGCCACCGGACGAGTCAGACTTCACAGGGCGCGTGGCGACCGTGACCGGCTGGGGCCGTCTCAAGTACGGTGGTGGAGTACCAGCTGTGTTGCAGGAAGTACAGGTATCAACTTGTTTTAGTTCTAGAAACATTAATGAAGTAGGGTGACTAGTCGGTGATTTGCAGAGCTGTCACCCATCACAAAAATAGCCGGATAGTCGGCTTTGGTTGTAGGACGTAGGTAGGTACCGTCGCGGAATGAAAATGTTCGTCAGTTTTCAACTACACTCATTTAACGATTTGCAAGCACATGTTACCTTTTCAAACTATGTATCACATCAGACCGTTGTATACCCGTATGCTGTAAATTGTGCTTAACTGTTTGACAACAGAGTTAAAATTTACTCAGACCAATATTTCTTGACTTTAAGTAGTTGAACTAAAACCTCTAGGATTAATTTAAATATAAGAATAGATGGAATGTATATATCTGACTCATTATCCCCTGTCACTCTCTGCTACTGATTGCAAACGTGAAAATAATGTGTTAAAATAAGACAGATATAGGTAACAGTCTTGTTTCCGTCAAAATATCGTTCTTGCCACCCATGTTTTTTTTGGTTTCTCTTTACGCGAATCGAGAAATATTCGTTTAATTATTATTAATTCCCATTGTGGGCGTGACATTTTAAAATAGCCGTTCTATCATTCCTGTCTATCAGAAAACTGTCAATTAAATTTCAGTTATTCCGTTAGTCTATGACCTTGAAATAAAAACTTTTTGCATATGGTTTAAGTCTATTTTCTCAACGAAAAAGTATTTTATTTTAAGGTTCCATCTATTTAGTTTTTAATCTGAGTATAATATTATTACTGTTTTGATAACATTCACATGTTGGCGTTATTGTTCCTTGATTCGGTTCAAACAAAATTGGACTTTAGGATGACGAACACAAATTGCAGTAAACTGAGTAGTTTTTTTTAAATTTCATTTATGACTTATTTGTATAAGTAACATTTTAAAATTGATGTAAACTTAGTACCTACTAAGATTTTTTTTATTTTCATTTAAGATTTTGTGGTCTTCTCATCGTTAAATGATGATTTACTGCCACAAACTAAATTAGATTATCTGTTATTATACGTTAGGAAAATTCTCAGAAATATCAAAAAGAGCACTAAGTGTAGTAGTAATTGTAATTACGGTTTTTCATTAGGTCAGAAGTACTTTAAGACAATTTTTAAACAACATAATGTTTAAGAGGCATTTCGCATTTACATGTCAGTAATCTGCCTTTTCAAGCACTTCATTTACCTTCTTATAAAATATACGAAGTATCAGTCAATAATATTGATAGAAAATGTACCACATTTATTTTGTAGTGATTATTTTTTTCACACCCCGTTTTAAGGAAAGTACGTGTATAGCTTTTTCAAACGGCTAATTATTTCATCTCTTCAAATAGACTGTAAAAATATACTAAAACATCAGATATGTAAATTTCTTGACACATTAAAATATATATATTTTACATTAAATTGTTATAAACTAAAAACGGCTATCAATTTTTGCGAGAAATGTCATTATTTTACAATGTATTTGTAAAATTAAAACAAAATTAAATGACAAAATAAGCTTTGACCTTCAACTGATGAAATTAAGCCATTTCATTTATTAAATTGCGTAAATTTTCCCCGTTTTTGCAACATTTCTCGTCGCTGCTCCGCTCCTATTAGTCGTAGCGCGATGTTATATAGCCTATAGCCTTCCTCGATAAATGGGCTATCCAACAAAAAGAATTATTAAAATCGGTCCTGTACTTTTTGAGTTTATTCGTTACATACAAAAATACAAATCTTTCCTCTTTATAATATTAGTGTAGATCAATCCGAATTTTAAAAAATTACGATGCACAAACGTCATTCCATATAGTTCTGTCAAATTTGCGATGTAGTGAATAAAACTTATTTAACATTTTCTTTCCATATAAATGAAGCTACTAATCTGTTTCAGGTGCCTGTGATAGAGAACAGCGCATGTCAGGACATGTTCCAGACAGCTGGACATTCTAAGAAGATCCTCAACTCGTTCATCTGCGCAGGATATGCGAACGGACAGAAGGACTCTTGCGAGGTATGACATGAAATCCTAGTTGAAAAACTCTACTAATTTAAAAATCCGAAATCTTGTGGGAAGGGGCGGATGTTTGATGCTTATTCACGCAAAATCTTCTGAATAAATTTTGATGAAATATTACAGTAATGTAGTTATCACATTGGCGACACTTAAGTGTTATTTGATTACAAACGTATCTACGTACTAGGTCACATAATCAAGAATGTGTAGGAACAGGTATATAAATACTACATTTTATACCTACCCTAAATAGAACAGTGGCGACCAATGATATCCAGCTATCAGCTAAGTTAAGCAACATTACAAACTATAATGACAAGTTTGACAATAAGCATTATACAGGGTGTAACAGAAAGGTGTGGTCAAATTTCAGCAGCTGATAGGGTATGTCATCAGTATTGCATCTACTATGGTGCCATAGCTGGTTGCATTATTATTACATAGTTATAGCATATTCTTTTCGTCAAAATTCTGTAGTGAAAGGCGTATGGCATAAGAATTATACCTCCCCTGATACAAAATTGGATTGGATTATTATGGCATAGAACTTTTTAAGTCATACTTTTTTTAATTAATAACTTTTTCATTCATATATAAAGGAATGAAAAAATAATTAATATTTTTTTAGGGTACTCCGATTTTGATACAATTAGGTATGTGCACTCAGAATCATGGGCACATACCAACCCTTGAATTTGACCACACCTTTCTGTTACACCCTGTATATTTCTAAATATATATTAAAAATAAAGGATAGAGAATACATCCACATACAGAATAAATATTGTTTTATAAAAGAAAGATTTTTGCTGGGTGGGAATCCAACTTGAGACCTTTGGCTTAGCAGGTTTAGTAACTAAATGACCAATAGGATTATCAAGTTCAAAATTCAACAAATAAAAATTATTAAAAATATAAATTGCTAAGCCAAATTCAACAAGAATTTCTCACAAAAAACATATTCACGAAAATGAGTGCACGAGAAAAAACTAAAGTGTACAAAAAGAATTTCCCGTACCGGGAATCGAACCCGAGCCTCCTGGGTGAAAGCCAGGTATCCTAGCCACTAGACCATACGGGAGATGAGTATTAACGTCAATTTTATCCTTCTATTCATTCAGCAATTTCTTGACAAGACAATACATAAGGTTATTTTTACCCGATTGCGCAAGAAGGAGGGTTATGGTTTGAGAGTTCTTTGTAACTCTCTAGACTTTTAGAGCCTAAATGGCTTGATGGATTTTAGCATGAGAGGTATTGTTAAGTTCGTCTCAGTAGTGAGAGTGACACTGGGTACATCAAAATTAGAAAAAAACGTGGATTTTTGGCGCCAAAATATTTCGTTACTAATTTTTAGACAGATTTTTTTATTACTTATCAGAGGACCACTTAACGAATTTTTAATTTAGAATCCATCCTAAAAAAATGTAATGTAAATTGATCCACAAAAAAAGAACATTTTTCCAATAAAACAAAAATAATATTTTTTATATTATATTATTTTATATTGTTATTGTTTTATAGAAACAAGTTTTATTATTGTTCAATTCAAACTTAAATACAAGGCAATTAAACATCAAAAAGTAAATAGAGAAACACATTTTGAAGTTGGTGCCAGGAAATAGTTGTTTATTTCATGTTTTATTTTGTAAATTGGTACAGCATGGGTGTAAATTGGTCCCTTTTAAAAACCACTATCGCATTAAATGTTGATAAACTTTCGCGATTTACACATTATGAAAATATATATATACAGGTCTTAATCGCGTGAATAATTTAAGGTAAAATACTTTGTCTATTGCCCGACGTTTGTTTGACAATCTACCCGTGACCACGGCGTTGCAATACGGTCGAAACGTCGGGCAATAAACAAGGTATTTTAGCTTCAATTATTCACCCGATGATGACCCGTAATATATATATATATATATATATATATATATATATATATATATATATATATATATATATATATATTCACTATCGCATTTTTTTCAGGGTGACAGCGGTGGGCCTTTGGTTCTTCAGAGGGACGATGGGAGATGGCAACTCGTTGGTACAGTCTCCCATGGTATCAAATGTGCAGCCCCCTTCCTACCAGGAGTATACATGAGGACGACTTTCTATAAACCTTGGCTGAAGAGCATCACAGGTGTACATTGAAAGGTGAAAACTGAAAGGTGAATGAATTTCAGAGGGTGAGTTCGAGGGTGAGTAAAAATTTGATGGTGAATTAATTTTGTAACGTGACTTGTTTGATTGTGTAATTATGATTGAATGTTTATAAATGGTTTGTTGTTATGTTTTGTAAAAATTAACTTATTTTTATAAAAAAATATGAATCAACTTTTTGGCCAGAATAATATTTAATTCTACAGTAATGTTGGTCTAATAAGTTTTATTTTTATCATGTCAAAATTTCATTATTTATTAATTGAGATGCTCACTGTTTCTCATGTTGGTTAAAATAATAATTTCACTAACTTCTCGAAAAAACCGCTAAATATTATAATTTGAAATAAAATATTCATGGCATAGAAGTGACTGCTCTCTATTGTAAGAAATAATAATAAATTAATTATTAATAAAAATAATACTAATAATAAAATAAAACCTTCCTATTTTTTTTTATTGTTGAAATTTCTGGAGCCCAATTTAAGTTGTAATAATATGTGTTGTTGTTATATAAAAAAAAAAACAAAATTGTATAAAATTAGGTTACCACATTACTATCTACTCCATTGCATTTATTAATTTTTTTAAGGATATATTGTTATTGACATGAAAATAATTAATAAAAAAAAAAAATTTAATAAATAATATAATTGGCATATGAGATTATTTTAGAGGATTTATAAAAAACAATTGTTTTTTTTCATTTCTGTAGATATCATTTCCTAGAATAATAACAACGTTGTAAATTATTGAAAATGCATTTATTTACTGTTATTTATAGATTTAAAATTAGTATTTAAGACTGAACTATATAGAATATTATTTATATTATGTTATTTAATTTAACTAAGTATTATAAAGAGCTTTTTTTCTTTTAAACCAGATGTTAATTAAAGAGTGTGAATAAGTACGAATAAAGAACATTCAAATTTATCTAGATCAATACTTTCCAATTGTATTTAATATAAAGATATAACTATAACTATTTGTTAATATAGTAGGTACTATTTGTAATTATTTATTTAAATTATTAATACTTAATCATTTCATTTTAGTGGTGTGAAGATATGTAGATTATAAAATTAGTGATGAGACTAAGTTTAATATAAACGCAGTAATTTTTCTGCTGCTATAGCAAAAAAAAATACTGCGTTTTTTGGTGGCTCAAGAAATGATATGTTACTTAATAATTTCTTGAGCCACTAAAAAACGCAGTAATTTTTTTTGTTGCTATAGCAGAAAACTTACTGCGTTTTTTAGTGGCTCAAGAAATGATTAAGTAACAAATAATTCTTTGAGACTAAGTTAAAAATTATGTTATAAATAATTTATAATTATTATTTTAAACTTAGTCTCATCACTCATTTTATTTTCAACATATCTTCACACCACTATTTATAGCTTTTTTTTTGTGCAATTTGTGCCTATATTTTAATATAATATTAAAATATTTGCAAATTTTTGTCAAAAATTGAATAATTCTGAATGCTGTTTAAGATTTCTAATATATCTGCTCTTACAATCTTAAGTACTAGAATAAATTATAATAAAAGAATACGCTCAAATAAAGTAGAAGAATGTTAATAATAACAGCTATGCATTTATTAAACATTTTAAGTATTTAAATTGAGTTTCATTTTATAACCCCACACGCAGATTTTGACAAGCAAAATAGTGTTTATAGGAGTCGTGTACTCTGTAAGAGGTAAGATTGAGACCCAACAGTGTTCTAAGACTCAGCAAATAAAATTCAAAAGAAGCTTAGAATTTAAAAAAAAAACATCGACACATCTAAAGACATAATTTAATACTTTCAAAACGCTTTCTAAGATTTTCTAAGTCTTTAAGTAGCTAAGTATCAGTTCAACTTTCTAATAAAACTAAATCTAACACTGTCTAATCATTTTATTTAGGGTAAATACAAACGCCAATATTTTTGTTACAACCAAGGACCGTCAATAAATAAGAAATTCAATTCATCATAACTATTGTAGTCGTAAAATAAAGTCAAGGGTCTCCTGGACCCATTATTATTTGATTTCTTAGTTCATCAGACCCACTGTTACGGTAAAGGATTAAAGATAAAAAAAATGTTCCAAAGATTAAAGAGAACTTTATCTTTATAATCTTTTTCATAAATAATTTATTATGGTTTTTAAATGCTACATGATACCTGAAGCATCATTGATGACACATTGTGTCAAGAGGTTTCAAGCAGACATTCAAGTAACAGTCAAGAGATGACAATAAAACAAAAAAAAATAATTGCTCGATAACATTTATTGCACGTAAAGTTTTAAAATTATATAATTATTATATATTTATCTACTTGCTTACTATAATGCATAATTACACGATATACATGTCTAAATATAATTTTAAACACTTTTATTACATACATAGATACGATACAACTTGATGATATTTTAACTCTTAATACATTATATTTTTGTTAATTTTAAAATAAAAAATGAATACAGGCGACAAGCGATTATTAAAAAATCTTTGAATGCATAATTATTTTTTTTTTAAATCAAAATGAGGTCATATTTTAGTTATATGTTCTATCTGCAATAGTCTTAAGGTAGTCCCACACTAAGGGGCCGTGTGACATCGCCGTGGGATACTCTGTATTACGCAAGTTATAATATGATATTTTAACTAATGTATAACATAATACTTATATATAGTATCTTAATATTTATTTTATTTTTGTTAATTTTAAAATATATAGTTATTATACAAAGCAAAAAGTTAATGAATAATTATAACTTTAATATTTTTTTCTTACTTGACCATTTATTAAATTAAGTACTGAATAAAATTATGCCTGGATTTACTTATAAATATTTTGATTGAATAATATTATGAAGTATATTATAAATATGAATTCTATTTTTATAAGCGAATATTTGCATTTTTATTGATATCGCACAGCAGTTTATTTAATAATTGTTTAAATTTAATATTATAACTAAACTATTTTTATTAAAATACACCATAATATAGTACCTACACTATTCTAGATCTATCACGTGAAAGCTATATATTTTCAATAACAATTAACAATAAGTTTGTAGGTTTATACATCCCTACGTGAATATTGTATATAACAATCGATTACATTTTGATTTATAAGAAATTTAATATAATAAAATAAGCAATATCTTTTTATGTATTTTTTGGCCTTAAAATAACTAGTAACAATACTTTAAAATACTATATTTTTACAAACGAAATAATTATAAATTGTGCATTAACATAAGATCAACTTAACCTTCCCCAGATTAACATTGTATTACATAACCTCCTTTTTTGAAGTCGGTAAAAATTAACTTATAAATTAAAATTAAATTACACATTATTCATCACATATTATTTTGAGTTCATAATAATATTATAATATATAAGAGTATATATTTTATTTTCTACTCAAAAAGACAAGTCATCACCTAAGGTCTAGAAAGGGCGCGATGTCTTATATACAACGTGTATCTGAAAAGTGTTGTCAAATTTACTAGCCCCCCCCCCCCCCCCCTCAAAAAAAACATTTACTGTCTGTCTATCATCTATCACATTTGCAGGTTCGTTGCCATGGATTAATTTAATACCGCCTAGGCCCGCAGTAATTAGTAAAAACGGCCACGTATGTTATGCAAATATATTTAAGGTTTGATGGCTTAAAAATAATTAAGAAAACTACTTCACCAATAAAAACAAGGTAAAAAATCCTCAATAAAACAATAATCCAATTCACCCTTAATTACTTTTGTCGTAAAATATAATAAAGGGTCTTCTGGACCCATTATTAAATTATCACTACAAAAAAAAAAAATCGTACTGCCCCATTATTTTTTTGTTTAATTTTTTTTACGTAACAACCTTCTACAGAGTATTAGAATCCAAAAAAAAGAATGAATGAAATCGGTAAAGTCGTTCTCTAGTTATCTCGTGACCAAGGGAAATGAGGTTTCATTTATTAAGCGTTTCAAATGAGTTGATAACTGTCATGATGACATTTGGTATTTTATTGCTGACCTTACGTCATGCAACTTCATTGCATGACGTAAGGTCAGCAATAAAATACCTACCTACTCTAATGAGCTATGAGCTATATTTAAGCACTGTATTTTACTATTTATTATGTTTTAGTTATAAAAATATTACGTGTGACTCAAAGGCCACTAAAGTTAAGAATATTCTTATATTTTGCCTATTTACTTATTTCTGTTTGGTGTTTATTAAATAATAAAGAGTACTAATATTACAATAAAAAAAATGTTAGGTAGGTACCCACATGGTTCAAAGAACCCACATAGTCCGTTCCATTACCATAATACACATACGTACTTTACCCGACTTGGGAGTTTTTGTTGCTAGCGGTACAATTTTGACAAGTACAGAGTGAAGTTGTCGCGATTGCGATCTTCTCATTTGAAACGCATAGTAATAGATTAATTTGTAAGTCCATCAAACCCACAGCTACAGTAAACGGTTAAAGACAAAAAATACCTTAATTTTGTAACCGAATTATGAATTCAAAATACTACAAAATCTCACTTTGAAATTTTACCTTTATAATGCAAGCATTTTTTACAAATAGCATCAGCTCTATCCTTAATAGTTTGCGTAGACATAGCCCTTTCACTCTCAGGTTTAGGGTCCTCTGCCTCAAAAGGACCTTCACTGAACTGCTGTATCAATTTCTTAATGTAACTGCCAGGCCCCCTAATCGTCAATTTAGTATTACATTCCTCTGCTTTTTCTTTATCAACAGTATTCCTATAATCACTCAGCATTTGCAAACCATCTTGGAAATTTTCAAAGGCTTGCGTTATTTTATCTCCAATATTCAATTTGTCTTCAATATCACTGAAGGTTGATTTAGAAGCTGTCATTTCTTCAGCTATATCTTTGGAACCTGTTGGAGTGATGATTATTTCATTGTTTTTGACGTCGATTGTGATTTTAGCATCGTCTAGAAATAGGCCTGAGAGTGATACGTCTACAGATTTAGATCTGTACTGTCTAGTGGCTCCTCCTAGTGGTACTTGTAGCTGATTGGTGTCTGTACTTGGTTCTTGTTTTATGGTGCTTGTTGATGTTACTGGTGATGACGTCAGTGATGATCTTTCGCCCGGACTTGATCCTGGAGTTTAATTAACTTTGTAAAGAAAAGAGAATTATTGTTTAGTTGTTGCATCTAAATTATTACAAATAAACGATATGTTAAAGACAATTTCCGCAGTATGACGGTCCAATGTTTGGGGGGAATTTCCATTATACAAATCACGAAGACAATGACTCGTAGACTCAGAAAAAAATTGTGAATAACCGAAAGTAGTGTTCCTCCAGTTATTTCATTTAGCTAAGCTGGAGGAGTTAAATGCCCAATGCTAGTAGTCGTTTATGTAACTTATCTTAAGCATATATCAGTAATAATCCCACCACCATTTGTGTAAAGGATAACAAATTACCTCATTTACAAACTTGCTTCAATCAGTTCAGATTTCGGTCCTATAAGATAAAACAAAACAAAAATCTATTAAAAAAACTTATTAGTTTTTAACCAAAACTAACAGAAGACCTCTTCTCATTCACGGAACCGAAAATTAACGAAATTTCAATCATTGAAATTTCTTTAATTTCTGGATTTATTTTCTTTTTTTGTTGAATGAGATCAGGTCTTCAGTTCCCAGGTCCTTCATATTGCCAAGTGGCTACCTCACTTCCATCACCTCCATCCCTCAATATTTTCTAGATTAATTAGTTGGTTAATTAATGAACAAACCCACCGTTAGAGATATCTTCTCTGTCATCTTCACAACATTGTGGCAGAGACTGTTCTACCATCAGACCCTGCACCATATCCATGCACGAATCCAATGAGAACTTCTTTCCACACATCTTGATACCTCGGATGCGTCGGCGCATCTCTATTAGTGGGTGAGTCACAAACGAATAAGTTAGTCACAATATGTGTTAGTAACAAATGAGTAAGTTAGTTACAAATGAGTGATACATGATGATTTTTATTATGCCAATAACCTCCCCCTCTTGGCTTCATAACATTACATAAAATAACTTCGATACATATAATTTTTAAAAAAATATTACAAATTAACTACCTTACCACCTACTACCTGCTTTTGTCACACATATGAGAGACCCCGGAGTAAAATCGATCAGGTTTAGGGCCTAAACTAAATCTTCAAAGTTATTTAGTGTTATGTAAAGAAGCCACGGGCGGTAGTAAATTACAAATCACCCTGTATGTGGAGCTGTGAAAATTACGGCAAATTGTGCTGCCTTCATTTTCCACAGCTCTGAGTTTTATGTGTGAAAATACATAAAAATAAAGGGATTCAATTGATCAAGACAGTGACCCCAAATTTGATACTTACGAGGACCTTAAAACATTTATAATATCTGTTTACAGTACGATCAACGTATCTTGACCGGATTGAAGTTAGGTTTTTATCACTTTCGCGCATGTCAATGTGTCTCAAGTGTGTAAAATTACTTACGAAAACGATTAATCGATTAAAAATACTAACAACATTTTAATTCAACAATATAAAAACACTATTTAAATGAGTTCATAAAAGTTTAAATTTAGAACAGTTACAGTAAATAATAAAGAAACTTTGAAAAACAATTTCTTTACCAAACTAATCACGAAAAAACATGAATTAGTAATACTAATTATGACAATGTAATGCGTAATCGCATCTCTAATCCTCTTGGTTTAGTTACCGCCCCCGCCCCCCGCTTCTTGCCACCATTTACTTCCAAAAAATGCATCTGCGCAACCACTTGTCGCCTACTTCAGTCCGGCCTAGTAACGTTGATCGTACTCGTACTGTAAACTGTTATAACAAAATTATGTGTAATACTTTTGTTTTGAATAATTATGAAGAGAATAAAAAAAGTAACCAAAGTAAAAAGTAAAAGTTGCCAAACCCTTAAATGACCAATGCCCTAAATCGTAAAAAAGGTGGGAAAATTCGGAATTCAATGATTACAGTTACAGTAATTGGTTGGTGCTTCTAAATTCCAAATACTTCAGTTACGAAGGAAAACTACTCTTGGAATGTTGTTGTTTTGCTACGTAAGGGATCATCTGGGGGAGAGGAGGGGGGGGGTGAGAGACTCGCGGCGATATTATCATCCTGCCTCCTATTTTTATATACTCTCCAACAACGTGTCTCTGCAGTCCTAGTCAGAATCCCAAGTTTTTCTACTCATTAGTTTATTATATTAAGATGTAGTCTTGAATGAAATTAAGTCTTGTTTGAGTATTTGGGATGATTTTATATAAAATTTAGCAGTCAAACAGTATTAACTTCCATGTTACACTTGACCCACAATGAAACACGAACAAAATGATTAGAGAAAGAATGACTGAGAAAGTATGTTTCTCCACCATACCGAAAGCCACACACCAAAAACGCTATTCTGAAAAGGTCAAAGCCCGCAAACTGCTAACGGCATGTCTCAATAATCTATCTATCGAGGTAGAATTTTGTCATATATTGTATGGAGCTTATGTTAAATTTATACCTCTAGTATAGCCAAATCCATCGATAGATAGATTATTGATATAACTGCTTATCTCATGACGGGCTGTGTGTCTTTCAATTTGGTGGAAAATGGCATATACTCATTTATTTTCGAAAATTGATTCTCGTTGAATAAGAGTAGCACAGTTAATAAAAAGAACTTTCATAAAAAAACTCTAGTTACCGATTCGTATTCGTAAATGGTTATGGCGCCCCATAACCATTTTAACACGAATCTTCAGCTCACCGTGATGTAAAAACTCACCGGGGCTATCTTTGGGTTCCATTTTGAGTTGTGCGAAGGTTTGAGCGCAGGAAGTCAGGACCTGTTCATAGTCGCAGATGGCAGCGTGAGTGCCATTCACAATCTTAGGACTCATTGGACTGTTGGCCAGGAGGAGACTGGTGCCGAAAGTGGCATTCAGCTCACGGGTTTCTGGAAAAGTAGTTTTTATTTGAACACTAGTTTTAGATATGAACACCTTATATGGATACCAGCTCTCCCGGGCAACTTCGTCTGCGTAAATTTTCCCCGTTTTTGCAACATTTCTCATTACTGCTCCGCTCCTATTGGTCGTAGTGTGATGTTATATAGCCTATAGCCTTCCTCCATAAATGGACCATCTAACAGTGAAAGAATTTTTCAATTCGGACCATTACTTCCTGAGATTACCGCGTTAAACAAACAAACTCTTCAGCTTTATAATATTAGTATAGATTACAGCCCTCTTCATCCATGGTTTTGAGTTAGGCGTTGAATAAGTTAAGATTTTTTTATGCATGACTGGTCCTGTAGGCTAACCCCATACAGGATGTATATTTAATCCCTGTCCGATCCGTGAATGTTTTGTAAGGTATCATGTTCTTATTTGCTTTATGTAATGGGTGGGGATCGAACCCACGAACTCAGGGTCCTTATTCATTATGTTTTTTTTCGATTTCGCGACTAACTCGTGCGAATTGGCGCAAGCGCGGTGCGTTCAAAGATGTTCGCGCGCATATGCGATGCATTTCTAAGCGCAGCTCTCTATATACCATTATGTCAAGATTTTGACAGTTAAAAGCGCGGGCTTGACGCGAAAACGAAAAAAAAGTTAGTGAATAAGGACCTAGCCCAACAGACCAGTCACTTTATACGAAGTAGCCAGTCCAGCTTACAATGGACTGTACAGGTCAGAGCCCACAAATTACTAATTAGTTAACAAATTACCTCTTAGAGAAATCCTAGGTTTCTTAGGAACTACGATGTTGCCGTCCTCTGTGCCAAACACGTCCAGTAGGATTTCTTTAGCCACCGTCTTTATTTCGTTCCAATCATCTGAAACATGATAATAATTTACAAGCGTTATAATTAGCTAGGCCTTTAAAATCATAGTAAGTAAGTAAATGATAATTCACAAATAGACCATCACTTGCAGAGATTGTACTGTGGAAACCAGACAACCGATAAACATACTTGTATAACTTAAATAGTATAAATCTAGTCTGCGTAAATTTCTCAGTTTTTGAAACATTTTTTTGCTCTGCTCCTATTGATCGCAGCGTGATGTTATATAGCCTTATAGCCTTCCTCGATAAATAGGCTATCCAACAGTAAAATCATTATTCAATTCGACAAATAATTCCTGAGATTATCGCGTTCAATCAAAGACACTGAATAAACCATCGTGCTCATCACCCAAAGTTTTTTCCTGAGTGGGGATCGAACCTACAACCTGTGGCTTAGCAGTTAGGGTCAACAGGCCAGTCGATTATTTAAAGCGAAACTTACCCAAAATATCTTGGTTAGTAGTCCTCTGTGACGTCACAGTGAATCTGATGACGTATATGCCTTTGAAGCACGCCGGCACTGCGTGGATGTAGCCGCGAGCGTTTAAACGCTTAAGTAAGCGTTCTGTAAGCGCATTGTCGCCTTTGAGGCGAAAAGCTACCATGCCTGTAAAATACATTACAAAACATTATTATTAATGATGGAGGTGAGTATTTCACCACTCACCCTCAATTCGACAACTTCTAAAGTTTCGTTTAGAATAATTTCCTACTCATTCTAAAAGTTGTGGGGTATTATTCATTCAAAATAATGATAGAGGTGGGTAACCCACCACTCACCCTATTTTATTTTTGCATAAGGAAATTTGATAAAACACAGTCAGAAAAAATACATTTGAAAATAGGAGAAACAGAATGAAATTAGAAAGCGGTCCAATGCATGTTCCTTACAAATCAGCTATTTTACTTTTGAGTAGTTGTAGGATGTAACAACTAACTTTCATCACAGCTATTGTCAAATATTGAAAATTGAAAAAAGAATGGTTGCTAACTAACTTTTTCAGTATTACAGTCATAAGCAGTCAAAACCTTTTTGAAGTGCTTAGTATGAGCCCTTTAATTTGATTTATTTTGACATCTCACAGCCGCCATGTTCGTTTTTTCAAACGTCACGATAGGTGAACACTTGGGCGGTCTAGACAAATCTAACGACGTCTTAATTGTATAAATTCGTTTAGTGGTTTGCGAGATATGAGGTAATAAAGAACACATACATACAAGATACGCGTAAAAAACATACAGTCGCCCTTCCTTACAGTCAGGTAGCCACAGACAATAAGTACAGCCAGACTCGGAACAACAATTTGTGAATCACACAAAGTGGTGTCTCTTGTGGAACTCGAACTCACGTCCTTCCGTAGCAGTGAGACACACTCCCACCGCGTCACAGAGGCAGTCATAATCACAAATATTAAGAGTTAAAAATAATACTTAGGAAATACAAACCTAGGTTCCTCGGTTGAGGAATCTCGAATCTTTGATCAGCAAGCACTAACGCCTCGAACTTTTGAGCCAAGCGTACACTCTGAAACATATTCATTGTTATTATTTGGTATCCAATCTCGTGTACTCTTCTTATATTATTGACCTCTTTTTTGCATCAGTCCTCTAATATGGTGTATAATATAATGGTGGCAGCACCTTACCTGCATATACAGTTTATAAACAGAGAAACATTGTAAACATTGGCAAAGAGTGGCCACGAGTTTTTATTGCCTGTTCTTTTCTCGGGCTTTACCTATTGTTTGCGAACAGGCATTACCAGTAAATGTAGAATCGATTTTTTACAATTGTAGTATTTTGCTTCCTAAGCGAATAAATCATTTTTTATTATTTATTTTATTATTATTTATTTATTTATTTAACTATACTTCAATAAGTACACAATTTTAATTGAAACAAAATCGTAAATAAAAATCACACAGCTCCACTCGCGCTTACGATGGTTATTGCGAATATAATGTCTATCATATTCTGTACTGAATTTTATTAAAATCGGCCTAGTAGTTTGAGAGAATAATCTCTGAAACTACTGGGCCAATTTTAATTAAATTAATGAACAGTACTTTGGCAAAGGAAGAGCTGGATGCGAGAAGCCGAAGATAGAACAAAGTGGCGTGCAATTGGAGAGGCCTATGTCTAGCAGTGAACTGCGATAGGGTGATGATGGTGACTTTGGCAAAGTATTGTCTTAAGTGGGAATCGAATGCAAGACCTCTTTTTCTCTTTATACTGAGTTTTTTTTAGAAAATAACAAATTAAGATTAATAAAACAGATACCCAAAGAAACAGCTAAAAAACCGGGCAAGAGCATGTCGGACCATGCTCAGTTTAGGGTTCCGCAGCCTTGAACAATTGTATCAGCAGAAAAGCGTATGTTCATGGGACTTACGCCCTTTTGTTGCAATAACTTAATGACGGTATATCTTAACCGAAATAATTTTGGTTTGCCATTTTCGCTACGGAACCCTAAAAATCAGAATTCTGAAATTGGTATTTTTGTACTGGACTTAGCTATTTCGGACGAAATAAATCATTTGAGTTTTGTCATTGATGGTCATTGGATCGGCTTGGTTTCTAATATTTTCGATTCAAGCATTTTTTCCTAATTCTAAAACACCTTTGTACTCGTATGTGTAATATGGGTGCCGACGCCATCAATCGCTTCTCTATGTTTTTCGTTTTAGATGTACCGTTATAGATGCCTTAATTAAAACCTGTCAATTGCATGCAGATCAGATCAGATCTTCAGATCGGAATTTCTCTGATTGAAAGTTTTACAAGAATCAAGGTTTTTAAGAATACATTTTAATTAAGTCCAATTTTACAAGTCAATTGCTTAGTTAGTTACTAAATAAGGTAATAATATGTTTTTAAAATGAATCGAAAAAACCCAAAATAATGTTAAAATCTCCGAAAAAAAATATTAAAAACAGCCGTAAACCCACCTCTCGAATATGTTTTTGAATGCCAACAACTCCATAGTTTCTCAAAACAAACCATAACTTAAGCGCCCTGAAGCGACGACTCAACGGTATCTGCCAGTGCTGTGAACAAAAATATTAATAATAATAAAATAAACTGTTGATAAAATTTCACAATTTGTACACATTATAATATTATCTACGGGTCTTAATTGCATGAATAATTTCAGTCCTCCCGTGACCGTGAATACGGCCATTGCATTGCGATCGAACCTCTGGCATTAAAATAGGATTAATATCAACCCATATGATGTCCCACTGCTGGGCACGGGTATCCCCAGTAAAACCTATAGGTTCTGCGAGTAATTGCTATAATCGCCACGCTTGACGATCGCTGTAAGACTTTAAAATACGCAGAGGACGCTGCTGCCCGTCCTCCGGTGTGAAATCCCTTAATCACCTTGACGACCCCCACGGGAAGAGATGGGGTGGTACTATTCTTAAGCTGTTACCACACAGCAAGAAAGGATTCACCTTTAAATATTAATGCGATTAAGACCCGTACTAGGCATCAACTTCCAATTAAAATTAAGCAAGGAAAAATCAAGAACATCAAAAATTAATGGAATTTTCACTGACTTACTATTATGTTTTAGTCCATTAACTCTGTTGTCTTACAATCTAGTACAACATTTTATACACTAAAATGTTCCCAGAAAAAAATACAGTCGAATAGTGAAAATCCCATCCAAATACGTTAAGTGGTTTTAAAATTATAATTAACTAGCTGTCCCGCGCAACTTCATTTGCATAAATTTTCCCCGTTTTTGCGACATTTCTCATTGTTGCTCCGCTCTTATTGATTGCAGCGTGACGTTATATAGCCTATAGCTTTTCTCGATAAATGGGCTATCCAACAGTGAAAGAATTTTACAATTCAAGCTAATAGTTCCTGAGATTACCGCGTTCAAAGAAACAAACAAACTCTTCAGCTTTTTAATATTAGTATAGATTACGCGTAGATTTGGATAGGGTTTTCGCTAATTAATTGCTTTTTTGAAAACTGTAAAACAATATTTCGGATGAAATTAAAAAGCATCCTAATGATATTGTTAATTTAAGCTCAATTTACATTGGTCTGGAATCGAATCACGAATTCTTTGAATGCTGCTTAGACGAAATTCGTTAAAGTGACATCCCTGAACCAGGGCTGTAACAATAGGGTATTACATCTTTTGGTTCAGTAAATCCCTTTTGTTAGGATTGATCAGCTGAAGGAAATATTATTGGATAGTATAAAAATATAAATTGTTCTCGGTGAAAGAAGGTATTAAAGACGATTTATAGTATTGAGTTTGATTAGTAGTAATAACTAACGGTACAAAAAGATACAGCCTTTCATGAAGTGCATATTTTTAAATAATTAATGTATTTTTTATAAAACTTAAAATTTTGTTAAATGTATTTTTTGTTAATATTTAACAAAATTTTAGAAACATAGTCCAGATAGGTGGTTCGATTCCGGCCCCGGTTTGGCTATAGAAGTCTCGGGTTCGATTCCTGGGTTTGGTCTTCAAATTTTTCTATCTTTCAAAAATGCATTTATTGTTTTTCTAAATTGCTTGTGTTAGGAGTGGGTTCACGTCGGTAATATATTTCGAACCCGCGACCTTTCTACGACTATCGCCACTTGTATCTTTTTTTAATATTTTTGTTTTTTTTTAAATAACAAATTTATTTATTTTTTTATTATATTTAAATTAGATTAGGCGTATCCAAAATCACCCCTCCCCGGTGATTTTGGGCTCCTACCCCTTCTCCCTTATCTATATTTTGTACTATTCAGTAAAATATTTATGTAAAATTGCTTGGATTATTCACTAGTATATCTAGTACATTAGGAACTTTCAAAATTACAATTTTCAAGGTAAAAGCTGATGTTAAAATTGCAGTAGTTAGGCATTATAATAAATTATATCATTTATTTCTGTTTACCCCATCACCATAATTCTCATCACCTTAATCACCACCACCTTCATCACCATCACCGTACCTAAAATGACTTACAAGTAACTCCTTTTTATCAGGATCCTCTAGTTGTATTTTATCACCGCAACCCTTGGACATCTTACTATAACCGTGAAGGTTTAGTTCATCATCATCGTCATACAACAAATTACCATTTTCTTTATTTTCCCGTGTCATATCACCATTTGTTGTATCATCAGCCATACCATTCATAGCAAAATCTTCATTTATTGTATCACTTATTGTGAAATGTCCGTTTATATCATTATTATTCTTTGGCTTGTTTGTGATGGTTTTATTATCATCATCATCGTTTATAATGATGGTGATTTGATCACCGTTGATCATATTTTGATGATCAATTACGTTTGCTGCAGTATTGATTTTCCTCAGAGGCTTTTTCTTTATTTTCTTTTGTGGATCTGATACCTGTTTCAGTACAGTGATAAAAATACTCAAAAATAATAAAAAAATCTACACAAAACATCAGTTTAATACTTACTTATTTTCATAAATATAAAAATATCATCATCGTGCAGGTACATAGGATAAATAAACAATACTTATGTATAGTAGTGGATCCGGGGAGTTAAGGGGGTGGGTGGGGGGGGGGTTAATTTGTTCAAATCGCCCCCTCTCACAATGCATCTGAATTATTTCGAGACAGATTTCAATACAGTCAGCTAAATCAGTCGCTTAACAAAAGTAATTGTCCGATTTATCTAATCTTTTCAATGACTAGAAGAAATAATGCTATTAATTTTTTTTTTAGTTCTGCAGTGACTATATTTAAAAAAAGGCTCAAAGCTTTTCTTTTGGGGAAGTGTTATTATTCAGTAGGTGAATTTGGTTGTGTAATATATAAAAAATATATAAAATTGTGAAAATTAATTGTATTTTTTTATAAACATTAACTATTTTTCTTTAATTCTATTATTATTATTACTTTTTAATTTGACATACCTACTTACTCATAATTTTAAGGAAGGCAATTACTATTTTTCGCGATAAACAATATCCACACGTACAGAACCGCAGGTAAAAGCTTCTTGTATTATATTTAATACATGGGAAGGGTTGAGACCCCCTCCGGCCCCTAAGGAACCTGTCCCACCAATGACGATGAGCGAGAAGCGAGTAGCGATTTATCACTCAAGAAACGTACAACAGATGTATTTTGTAGATCCCGTCCGTGTAAACAAAAGAGATGCAGTATAGAGCGAGTATTGGCCGGCAGTGGGAACACTCAGCGATAAACTATTAATATCTGTATCTCTTTTGTTTACACGGGATCTACATAAATATGTACGTGTCTTGAGCGATAAAATCGCTACTCGCTACTCTTTTTCTCGCTGTTGGTCGGACAGGTGCCTTATGGCCTTTCCAAACCAAATTTCTAGATCTACTTCTAGTTAGGGCTCCAGAGAGCAGAATTTCCTTAGTAAATAGGATAAGGTAATAATATTGCATTCTTTTTTTATACTCACCATGTAATCAATCGCTTTGCCTGAAATAATAAAAAAATGAACCTTATATATTATATAAAAATCTATGTTTGTCTGTATGTCCTCTATATGTTCCGAAACCATTGATCAGATTGTGATGAAACTTTAGGAGAATGTTCTGGGAAGGGCGGCGAGTGAACCTGGCTTTAAAAGCCACAGCGAAGCGTAACCGAGTTCAGTTAGTTTATATTAATATTATAAATTATATAGTCAATTCAAATTGTAGCGAAATAATAATATCTATAATAATAATAATATCTAGGGACAACTCACACAACGCTATCTGATCACAAACTAAGCAGAGCTTGTACTATGGAAATCAGACAACTGATAAACATACTTATATTTCTAAATACATACATATTATAGATAAATATAATAAATATAACATACCGGAGTTCTCATGTCTCAAATAGATGGGGTTCACGTTAAACGTTCGGTGAAGGGCCGTGCTGTCTTTGACCCTGTAAATAAAAATAAAAAAAATATTAACAGGCATCGGTCTCGTAATAGGTCGCGGGTTCGAATCCTACCCATTATACTACGGACGTGAACCCAATTCCTAACACAAGCCTTTGAGCTTAGCTGGAGGGGTTAATAAGATTGCTGGTAATGTGGGACTCAATCCTACATTGCTAGTTTTCTTTACAAAAAAAAAATGTGTAATGGTCACAAAATCAAGAACACAGGACTATAAACGTCAGTAACCGATTCGAAAATGCACTGACCCCTATATTTCTTATATTGTATTGAATTTCTTTGCCCATTTGCCGCCTCCCCCCCCCCCCGAAAATCATTTTTGACATCCACCCCCCCCACGGTGTACGTACAAGGACCCCCCTTACCTCGAACCAGCACAATTTTGCCTCTAATGCGGACCCAGAATGAAATCCTGGATCCGCCCATGCCTCTATATTAAAAACTTCCATAGGACGACATTGTCAATGTTGACGAAGTTCCTTTAAATAAAGATAAAAAAAAACTTCCATTTCATTTTCACATTTGCAAGGAAACAAGGACAAGGATAACAACGCCCATGGAGTTGTAAAAATGGCGGCAAACTGACATGTCGCTATTTTTACAGCTCCGCGTTTAAAGTGTAAAATATACTTGAAATACGTGATAACTGGACAAGAACGAGACTTTGTGATTGAAAGAAGAAAACTAGAAAGAAATTATACTTGAAACTGGCGTATGCACATAATGTGCGAG
Organism: Herminia tarsipennalis; assembly: GCA_945859575.2. Taxonomy (NCBI): domain Eukaryota; kingdom Metazoa; phylum Arthropoda; class Insecta; order Lepidoptera; family Erebidae; genus Herminia; species Herminia tarsipennalis. The sequence continues at coordinate 3,495,007 of OX243859.2, forward strand.
CCATAATCTCTACCGATTAATATTGGAGGGAAGAGAAAAAAAAAACAACGGCCATTTGTCATAAGTGTCAAAATAGTTGACAGGACGGTCATTCGATTCGGCATTTGAAATTGATGTCACTTTGTACGGTGTAGTCAGAGGTCAGAGGTCAGAAGGCTAGTCTCAAAAATGATGCCGTTGAGTCTCGAATTAATATTAAAATGCTAGCATATTAGCAATTGCACTAGCATATCTTATCTTTTGTCTTTGGTTGATTGATCAAAAGAATTATAAGACTTAATGAAATTCTTGAAGCCGGATAAAAATGAAGTTAAATAATAATAATAATAATAATAATAATATCTTGGGACAACTCACACAACGCCATCTGATCCCAAACTAAGCAGAGCTTGTACTATGGAAACCAGACAACTGATAAACATACTTATATATTTCTAAATACATACATATTATAGATAAATAACACCCAGACACAGAATAAACCATCGTACTCATCACACAAAGTTTTATCCTGGATGGGGATCGAACCCACGACCTCTTGCGTAGCAGTCGGATACACTCCCACCGCGCCACAGAGGCAGTCAAAAGTGTCAAAATGTTGTCTACGTTGTTGGAAATATGGTCACACATCTATGGATCGACAATGGTGACATTGCATAACTTCACTGTTGTCTCAATCCGCTCGGTCACCTATAAGTCACGGACTCCTATATTTATACAAGTAGGGGTAAGCACTTACCACATAGCCGTACAGTCAAAATTCACCATCAGCCATTTCGAAGGGTTGAACGCGAAGGAATCAGCTAACTCCACGCCGTTTAACCAATGTCTGCGAATATACATTAAAAGTTTAGTAATACACTATGCAATATGTCCGACTGCTACGCAAGAGGTCGTGGGTTCGATTCGCACACGAGACACCACTTTGTGCGATCGACAATTTGTTGTTCCGAGTCTGGGTGTACTTTGTGTCTGTGACTTGTATGTTTGTAAAGTCCCCCGCGACTCAGGGACAGGTCACATTAGTGGAGTACAGAAATACCCTTTGGTCAGTCAGCTGCGTTCCTCAGCGTTTGACGTAGAGTCGTATTAATTTTTGAATGACCATAACATGTCGTAAAACTGCTGTCTAAAACTTAAAAAATAGTTTTGTAGTAGTATATTAATTCAAAATAGGTTTTACATTTGTCAGTCATGCAAAATTTTGTAACCAGACGCGTCAGTCATGCGTTAAAGATGTAGTCTTTAATCGCGTGCTAAAGAATGTGATTTGACATCTATACTAATATTATAAAGCGGAAGAGTTTGTTTGTTTAAGCGCGCTAATCTCAGAAACTACTGGTTCGATTTGAAAAAAACTTTTTTTGTTGGATAGCCCATTTATCGAGGAAGGCTATAGGCTATATAACATCGCGCTACGATTAATAAGAGCGGAGTAGCGACGAGAAATGTTGCAAAAACGGGGAAAATTTACGCATACGAAGTTGCGCGGGACAGCTAGTTTAGTATAACCGGTAAAGAATATTATCAGAATCACTTCACCATCAGTCAGTAAGCATAACTCTGAAACAGATGCCGTCAGTAGCCGATTAAAGTCCTGTACGCCAAACGCTAAGGAATCCAGCTGACTGACGGAAGCGTTTCTTTACTCCGCTAATGTGACGTAATATAAAAAAACAGCTATTATAAAATGCTAGCAGTTTTCAGTGCTCACCTTCCAATCTATTACCATTTACGTACCTATACTCAGGGCAGATGAAGCAGCTACCAGCGTACGCAGCATCCACATGAAGCCACGCGCCATGCTTTTCACATACGGAACCCACTTCACGTAGGTTGTCGAAAGCAACGGAACCAGTTGTGCCCAGTGTGGCACAAACCTGAAAATATTACACAGTGTTTAGTCACAGTTGAACTGTCTGCCTCTGTGGTGCAGTGGGAGTGTATCCGACTGCTACGCAAGAGGTCGTGGGTTCGATCCCCAGGATAAAACTTTGTGTGATGAGCACGATGGTTTATTCTGTGTCCGGGTGTTATTTATTTATAATTGACTGCCTCTGTTGCGCGGTGGGAGTGTATCCGACTGCTACGCAAGAGGTCGTGGGTTCGATCCCCAGGATAAAACTTTGTGTGATGAGCATGATGGTTTATTCTGTGTCTGGGTGTAATAAAAGTTATCTATAATATGTTTATATTTAGAAATATAAAAGTATGTTTATCAGTTGTCTGGTTTCCATAGTACAAGCTCTGCTTATTTTGGGATCAGATAGCGTTGTGTGAGTTGTCACAAGATATTATTATTATTCACTTTATTTTTTATTTCTTATAAATTATTATTATAACTCCTACAGTCGTTCGACGAAGCCGTCTAGACGGTGTAATCGTGGGGGGTTGAAAGGCTTAACGGAGGGGGAGGCAGACCACGCTACACGCACACAGCGTGGTCTCAGTATCCATGGCTGTCATATTTTAGACGTTTGTTAAATTTATACCAATACATATTGTTAATTTGCGACAACCCTAGTTCCAGACGTTTGAGTCGGCATTTAACTCAACTTCAAAGGCGTACTACTGTATGGTTTTATACACCGTGAATTTGTAGTCGTTTCGGAGTCAAAATTTTGAACTCTATATAACAGGCGGCCTTTGTGGCGCGGTAGGAGTGTGTCCGACTGCTACGCATGAGGTCGTGGGTTCGATTCCCACACGGGACACCACTTTGTATGATCCACAAATTGTTGTTTCGTGTCTAGTTGTACTTTGTGTCCGTGAATTGAATGTTTGTATACTCCCTCGTGACACGGGGCTTGTACCCTAATGCGGTAGTAGTCTTTTATAAAAAAAAAAAAAAAACTAGATGGTCACCACTCTATGGACCGACAATGGTAACATTGCTTGACACAGGGCTTGTACCATAATGCGGGAGTCGTCTTATAATAAAAAACACCTAGCCTATAAAAAATATCAGTATAAGAGCATATTAACATTTTTTAAAGATTGACGTTTAAGAAAAATAAATGAGCACTTGTGGTAACACTACTCGATTTCACGTAATAAGAATAGGGACTACGATCTTAAGATATTACATTCATAGTTTTCCACCAGCCAAAAGTGGCCAACGCGCTGTTTTAGGCAATTTAAGGTTAAATTGCGCAGTATCGGCTTATTAATAGTAGCACCTCATTTCTTCCCGTGGGTGTTGTCAAGGCGACTAAAAGATTTCCCACCAGAGGACGGGCAGGAGCGTCCACATTTTTCATTGCTTCTCAGATCCTATTGGTCGTAGCGTGATGTTCTATAGCCTATAGCCTTCCTCGATAAATGGGCTACCTAACAGAAAAATATTTTTTCAATTCGGACCAGTAGTTCCTGAGATTACCGCGTTCAAACAAACAAACTCTTTAACTTTATAGAATTAGTTTAGTATAGATTATAATATTTTAATTTTCTTTTTGTTTCGAATATATAAAAGTGAAAATCTTGTTTAGGTGTCTGAAGTATACCAACGAAAAATGACATTGTATCTATACTAATATTTTAAATATAAAAGTAACTCTATCTGTCTGTTACGCTTTAACGCTCAAACAGCTTAACCGATTTAGATGAAATTTGGTATGGAGATAGTTGGAGTTCCAGGGAAGGACATAGGATAGATATATATATTTTTATCGCGATAACCGACATCCACGCGGGCTGAGCCGCGGGTAAAAGCTAGTACCTATATAATCTCGCTTCATTATTTCTTACACGTATAAGCAGAACTATTAAACAATGTACCTACTTAACGATGCAATCGTATATGTAAGTTTGTTAAAATTTAATGGAAAATTCCGTGTACGAGAAAGGTATCAGTAATTTGTCTCGCATGTCATGTTACTGGATGAGACATAGAACTTTTGAAACTTGTTAGATATACCTACGTCATGGATTTTTGTTTGGGTCAATATGGGTAACAAAATAAAGGCCATATTCGGACGAACGACTATTTTTTTTATTTTTTTTATTATTATGTTTTTGTTAGGATTTTATACCCAAACCTTGCACATGAAACATTTTCGTTTGTTTTTTTAAGTTCTAAAAGGTCTGTTTTTTGGTCGGTTTTTTAGATAAAAATATGACTCACGAATCCGCTTAAATAGGTATCATTGTGATGTCCGTTCGTGCGAGAGTTTCGATCTGTATTTCGATTAGAAATTCCATCTTATTTATCTCTGTTCATTTTTACACTGTGGTAAATTAAGAAAAATAAGAGAGGTGTCTTAAAGACACCCGGTTTTAACGCAGTTTCTTTTGCTATATGTTTTTTTTTGTTAGCATTATTGATAAAATAAAAATCTGGAAGTACATTTAAAAAAAATGTCTAATCACAAATGCAACATTTATCATTGCTGCCCCGCTCCTAGTGGTCGTAGCGTGATGTTATATAGCATATAAGCTATCCAACAGTCCAATATTTTTTTTATTCTGATCAATAGTTCCTAAGATTACTACGTTCAACAAACAAGTTCTTTAGCTTTTTAATATAAACAAAGATCTGCTTTTATAAATCACCGTACACATCTAGTCCGATTATATCGTTGTAACATTCATAATAATAGTTAACTAAAGCAACTTGCTAATAATTACCTATCTTGTGAACTACCGGGATAAAGGATTAATATCAGACACTTCACGGCCATTTAATTTTTAGGGTTCCATATATAAAATGGCAAAAACGGAACCCTTATAGTTTCATCATGTCCGTATTTCAAAGGCATTTTACTGAACGACTATACGATGAATATTGTTTAAATTTGATTCATAGCTGTCTTGTAGAAACCGCTACTTAGTTTGACAGTAAAATAATAAAAATATTTTTAGGGGGGCGCACTCTATAGGTACAACAGAAGTTTTTTTTTTTTTTCACAAACATCAACGTGTAGTAACACTATTCGACAGGTATTTTAAAAACATTTTAAGGTTTCTAATTTTTTTTTTTTTAATAAATGAATTTGACACATCAATCGACAGGTATTTTAATTAAAACATTTAGAGGTTTCTAAGAAACTTTTTTGGTAATGTGAATATTTATGGAAATAATCGCTCCAAAATTTGCAAAAATTGTGCCCACCCCTCTTATCCTATCTTTTGAACCGTGTGGTCAAAAAAATATGAAAAAAAACTTGCAAAGGTAACGCTTAACCATAGAAGCCCAATCTACTTTATTTAAAACATTTAGACACTGTATATTCTTTTGTTGGAAATCCTTAAATAAATAAATAAATAAATTTAATTAAAATTATATAGCGTCATTTAGTTATAGCCAAAAAAATATGTTTCTCAACAAAATGGCGTAAGTGCCATAAACATACGCTATCCTGCTGACTCTTTTTTTAAGTTGGTTATTAATATTACGGCTATGACGTTTAATATACAATATTACAAACAAATCACTTCAGGATTTAACAATAAAACCAAGACAACAGATAGTACCTCATTTGTTTCAGTTTGCGTGTGGTACAAGTTATAAGCATACAGCGTTTCTTTTAAGATGTACTACGACCTATAAAACGCCACATGTATTACGTATCCTACTAATATAAATGCGAAAATAAGTGAGATTGGATGGATGTTCGTTGCTCATTCACATAAAGCTACTGAACGGTTTCGATGAAACTTTATTATAAGGTAGTTTTTTATATTATTAATAACTAGCCGTCCCACGTAGCTTCGTCTGCGTAAATTTTTCCCGTTTTTGCAACATTTCTCGTTGCTGCTCCGCTCCTATTAGTTGTAGCGTGATGTTATAGAGCCAATAGCTTTCCTCTATAAATGAGTTATCTAACAGTGAGATAACTGCATTCAAACAAACAAGCTTTATAATATTAGTATGGATAATACATAGTATAAAATAAATGTCTGTGCATAAAAAAAAAAAAAACAAAAACAAAGTCGCGGGTGTCCGTTAATAAGCTATAAATATCAAACATGACGCGGACGAATCCGTGAGGAAAACTAGTCTGTATGTATAAAAGAAAACCGTAACTGTCCAATACATCAACACACAGCTCAAATCAATAAACGGGTACTACCAGACAGGGCCGTTGTTGCCGGGGGCGGAGGGGGCGTTGAGCACCCTAGCCTCACGTGAACAGTGGTCCCTCAAAATCTTTGAATAAAAGGCGAGCACTTGGACCCCATGGCCCTAGCGTCTCAACCCCAAACGGCTCAAATATGTAATCTCCGACTAGATTACTATATTTACGCCGTTTAAGAGTCTCCGCAAATGCAGCAGCAGCGTTTGGAAGATGGGAAGGCGCTAGGGTGTCGACACAGGTTGCATCCCACACAAAAGGTCTTCCCATCTTCCAAGGTATCCAAGAAATACCGTTCGGCCTCTTGCCATCGCTTCGCTGCGCTACACTATTGCTGACAAAAGCCTGACGGATGATGTCCTAGCGAAAGACTAGAAATATATAGTATGTTTATCAGTTCCCCGGTTTCTATAGTACAAGCTCTGCTTAGTTTGGGATCAGATAGCGTTGTGTGAGTTGTCCCAAGATATTATTAATAAGTCTTTGGAAAGATCCAATAAAATGAAATCATTTCACTTGTGACTTAAACCACAAACTTTAAAGTAGTAAGCTTCGCCGCTGTAATCTGTTTGTCAACACAAATTGGTCCCACAGAGGGTCTGTTAAAAATGGACGCAAACTAATCTTTAAATAATGAATGTATTAATTTAAAAGGATTTTGTCATATTTCCTTGAAACCTCGAGAGAAAATAACATTTTATTGGAAGATACAATGAGATGGAAATAGAAAGAAAAATGGCGGTAGACAAGATTTGAGTGAATAAAACTGTGTTTTTAATGAAGCAAGGATTTTTTGAGTTACAAGCTGACCCGCGCAACTTAGTCTGCGTTTTTGCAACATTTTTAATTGCTGCGCCGCTCCTATTTGTCGTAGCGTGATGTTATATAGCCTATAGCCTTGATAAATGGGCTATCTAACAGTAAAATATTTTTTCAATTCGTACCAGTAGTTCCTGTGATTATCGCGTTCAAACAAACAAACTCTTCAGCTTTATAATATACTAACGGACGCCTCTCGGTTTCACCCGCGTAGATCCCGTTCCCGTAGGAATACGGGGATAAAAAAATAGCCTATGTCATCCGGGATTATTGTAGCTTCACAACGATGAAAGAAGTTTTCAAATCCGTCCAGTAGTTTCAAACAAACAATCAAATCTTTCCTCTTTCTAATATTAGTATTAATAGATAGTATAGATATAGAAGTATAAGTTTATAACATTTGTCTGTTGCTCCTCCTGTGTGGCTGACGTTTTTTGCAATAAAAAGTAATATTAGTCCTTCCTCAGGATCTATCTTCCTCAGGAGCCTATGTTCTGGACAAATTTCATTAAAATCTGTTATGCATTTTAGCATTTATGATAAAAGATTTTCATCGCGACTTCGCCCACGTTCTGTAAGACTTATTAAAGGCGGCTCAACATAATGCTCTTAAGACAAATAAAAAGTAAAATTTTAACATAATCCGTTCGGTAGTGGATGCGTGAAATAGCAAAAAACATCACATTGATTTTATCTATACTATATTATAAACCTGAAGAGTTTGTTTGTTTGGTTGAACGCGATAAATCTCAGGAATTGCTGGTTCTTTTAGTGTTGGATAGTCTATTTATCGAGGAGAAAGAGAGAGAGAGAAAGAGAGAGAGAAATAATTTATATGAAATTAACGTTATTCGTAAAGCTCATTATAAACATAGTAGAACTTCGATTAACCGAACCTCGATTATTCGAACGCTGATTTAACTGAATGTTGTTGTTGAAAATGTGTTTGGGTTTTCGGTTTAATATCTATATTATTCGACTTTTCATTTTCTGCTAGCAAAAACAATATAGTTACAATATAGTGCATTTACCCTTTCGTTTGGGTGCATGGGTGGTTTTTGTAGCTGACCTAAAACTAACTATGGGCTTTTTCCCGCTGCCGCTGTGTATAGCTAGATATCGAGTGTATTGAAATGCGATTTAGTCTGGATTCCATGCGTAATTTTAACATTTTATTTTATTTTATTTGGGGAGCTTACAGCTATAGTAGAAATAGTTTCATAAAATACATTACTAAATGCCAATGAGTTAGATGGACATATGCATATTTTCATGTAAAACGTGTTGTTTTTGTTTGAACTTGTCCCAAAAAATTCACATTTCGATTATCCGAACTTTTGATTATTCGAACTAGATCAGATAATTGAGGTATCTATACGGTACGGTACTATCAAATTATTACATAAAGTTATTGATGCTACTTCGACATTCTAAAAATATCTGTACACGACGTCATTTTCGTAAAACATTTGAAGCTTCATGCGCAACATTATAAACCATTCTGCCTTTTTTTCATAAGTAGCGTTTCCACTGACGTAAATCGGAATTGATAGTACTCAAATAATCCTAGGTATAATTTTGACCAGTGCACTTCCGTCTGCGTCAATTTCGCCTATTTTTGCTACATTTTTCATTGATGCCCTGTTCCTATTTGTCATAGTGTGCTGTTATATGGCCTTTCTTGGCACAAATGGGCTATCCAACAATAGAATTTTTTTTCAATTTGAACAAGTAGTTCTTGAGATAATTGCGTTCAAACAAACAAACTTTTCCGCTTATAATATTTGTACAGATTTGTTAAAGGTTCGTTTCGCCCCACTCTGTCCAGCTCCGCATCAGTGAAAACACACCTTTAGGTTCCCTTTTAGTTCAACATAATAAGTTGCATCAAACTTACCCAGAAAGGCACAAGACCCTTGGCTTTGTCGCTGATGATGGCTTCCTCCAACTTGTCTCCGCGCATGCTTTGATGTTCATCAGACTCAATGTACCTCATTCTGACAAGACCTTGGGAGAAAGACATTTATTTTTTACTACAAATACATCTCAAAAAGAAACTCTCTATATTATTGTGACAGACTGATAATGTCATACTTATACTCGTAGTAAGTTGAATAGTGTTTTAAGGAGTCGTGTTTTTATTAAGAAATATTGGGTTCTTTCCGTGGGAAATGGGAATGAGGCCTCTTAAGTAGAAGTATCTACTTTTGATAAAACAATTTGCATCAGTCCTTTAACATGGTGTATAGTATATTAGTCGCAGCACCTTACCCCCATATCAAGTTTATAAACATTCAAACATTGTAAAATTGGCAATTTGAAAAGAGTGGCCGCGAGTTTTTATTCCCTATCTTTTCTCCGGCTTTACTTATTGTTTGCGAATCCCGGCATATCACAAGAGTTGTTTTGCATCCTAAGTGAATAAAGAACTTTGATTTTTTTTAATTTTGGCATGAGTTTTATTTTGTTTTAAACATTTTGCGATATGTGAACAACGGGTCTTAATCGCGTAAAATATTTTGAGGTACCCTAAATACGAGTAAATACCTTTAATATACCTGTTAACCCATATAATAACTTACCATAGAATAGGTTGATGCAGGAGCGCCGGACAAAATAAAGAACGTTAGATTATGAACGCCTTAATTATCAAAATATGACAATCCTCGTTTTTATTGTTTTTAAACTTTCGCGATTTTTATACATATTAGATATATTTCGGGACTTAATCGCGTGAATTATTCAAAGGTAGGACACCTTTTATTTACCCGACGTTTCGAACGAATTGCAATGCAATCGGCTACGCGCAGCAAATGCAATTCGGTGCAATTCGATCGAAACGTCAGGTTAAAAATAGTTCCAAAAGCAAATAAAGGTTCGTACCTTTAAATAATTCACGCGATTAAGTCCCGAAATATATCTAATCCTCGTTTTATGCTGTGCTACTAGATGTGCCCCGCGGTTTTACCCGCGGTTTATTAGCCTATGTGTTAATCCAGGGTGTCAGCTAACTCCATACCAAATTTTATTAAAATCGCTCCAGCCGTTTAGATGTGAAGAAGTAACAAACGTACACACTCACATACTCACAAACTTTCGCCTTTATAATATTAGTGTGAAGTGTGATTTCGTAACTTCAACATTTTTTCGAATTTTAAGACATATTTTTAAATTATTTTTTTAGGGTTCTGAGGCCAAAATTGCAAAAAACGGAACCCTTATAGCTTCGTCATGTCCGTCTGTCAATCCGAACATTTTCGGTCTTCAATATGTCACTTACCAATTAGCCCCGCCTTCTCCACCGAGGAGTGTGCCTGGTCAGAGCAGTAGCATATCAAATGGCCCAGCAGTTCTGAGGTCTGCAGGTCAGGGTTCAATTTGGAGAGGTCAATCAGAGCACGGGTCCTGGCTGCCAGGAGACTTACTAGGGTTGCTTCACTTGCTGTTGTCTGTATGTACAAATATAAAACAAATTTTAAAAAAAACAAAAAACCCGCCGCAAACAAGATGAAAACCAGATCCTCTTCATATATATCATGCAGTCGTAGGCATTAATGGATAAAAATATTTAGTAACGGAGATCCTTGGCACATTATGAGGCGCGGATACAAGGAGAGGGGGCAGTGCCTCTATGGCGCACTGGGAGCGTATCCGACTGCTACGCAAGAGGTCGTGGGTTGACTCCCACCCGGGACACCACTTTGTGTGATCCACAAATTGTTGTTCCGAGTCTGGGTGTACTTTGTGTCCGTGACTTGTATGTTTGTAAAGTCCCCCGTGACACAGGGCTTGTACCCTACAGCGGGAGCCGTCTTTAAAAATACCTCTTACGATTCTATCACTATTATTTTACACTACAATGTCAGCAATAAAACTAGCTTTACCTGTATAACCCCACCTCCAGGGCTATCATTCTTCTCGTTGAGGAAGCAATCAGGTAGACCCAGCAGTTTTCCGAGCCAGTTCATCGCGATTGTCTCCAACTCAGTTCCCGCTGGTGAAGATGCCTGGGTGGATAACATAACGTGACTTGGGGAAGAAATTAAGATAACCAGCCCTACGATCAGTGGCTAACCTGGCAGGTAGACCCGGACAAAAAAAAACACGGGTGAAAACAAAAATAAAAAAATACGAATGGTATGTACCTACTCACGCAAGAGTTCCTTATATGTGCAACTATACAAGTTGCATATGTATTCAACCCTCGGTGCGCTAGTACCGCTCCCATTTTTTTATTTTTGCTTTCGCATTTTTAGGGTTCCGTAGCCAAAATAGCAAAAACGGAACCCTTATAGTTTCGTCTGTCTATCGGTCTGTCTAAAAAAATATTTATTTTTATTATTTAGCTATCAAACTAAGTAGCGGCTACTACAAGACGTAGTAGCCGCTACTTAGTTTGATAGCTAAATAATAAAAATAAATATTTTTTTATGTAACAGAAGCTGCTTTTTTCAGCAAACATCATCATTCGACTGGTCTTTTAAAAACATTTTAAGGTTTCTAATTGTTTTTTGATTAAGTGAATATTTTTGGAAATAATCGCTCAGAAAGTTCCATAAATTGTGTCCCCCACCTCCTTAACTTTTGAACCGTGTGACCAAAAAATGTGAAAAAAATCACAAAGACAGAACTAATAAATACGAAAAACATAGCTAAGAAATAATTTATTTCGGACATGATCGGATATACCGTCATTAAATTATTGCTGAAAAACTGCGTTTCTCAAACAGGGGCGAAGTGCCATGAACATACGCTCTTCTGCTGATGCATTTATTGTAGACTGCGGAACCCTACACTGAGCATGGTCCGACATGCTCTTGCCCGTTTTTTTTAATTGTTGTCTTCAGTGAATATTTTTTCTGGGCCTACTAAGTTCGCCACTACCTACGATATCTCTATCATAAGCAAGACCCCCTAGACAAATGCCATAAAATCTAATTGAATTGAATGTTGAAGAGAACGAGAATCAAATAATATGACTGTTGATAAACTTTCGCGATTTGTACACATTATTAAAATATATATATTACAGGTCTTAATCGCATGAATAATTTATGGTAAAATACCTTGTTTATTGCCAGACGTTTCGACCGTATTGCAACGGCCGTGGTCACGGCAATACGGTCGAAACGTCGGGCAATAAACTAGGTATTTTACTTTAAATTATTCACGCGATTAAGACCCGTAATATATATATTTTAATAATAAATAATATGACATCGGAATGACGTCATTGCGCGTAACAAAATGCAAATAGAAAAATAAATAAAAGAAAGAAGAAAACATAGGTGTTAATTACTGCAACATAAATACATTCTGACAATTATTATTAAAATAAAAGACTCCAGGAGCCACCAAGTAGGTATGGATATTAAATAGAGTGCGTAAGTTAATAATAATACAAAAAAGAAAGCATCCCGGGACCAGAAGGCTGGACTATTCTTTGCACAAAGAATTAGCATTGCCATTCAACGTGGCAATGCTGCCAGCCTTCTGGGAACGTTACCAGTTGACATCGATGGGGAGGAATTCTTTGACGCCTAAACGGTTTTGTGTCCTCACTTTACTATTTATTTATTTTTTGTAAATATCTTGTATATATTGTATTATTATAGATGTAATTTAGAGTAGTTTTTATCATCGAAGTAGATTATAAAAGTGTTTATAATTTTAGTTCAATAAAGTAACACGAAAAAAGAATAACAATAACAAAAAAAATCAGCACTTATGGTTGTGTGAAGCTATATGTGTCTCATGCTTGCAGTAATGAGTTTTCCAGTTCTTAATGAGCCAAGTTCTCCAAGCAGGGATGCTTGGCGCTGGTATTCAACTGAAACCTGTTACCATACTGATAACTATAAAAAAATAGTTTTCGCGGTTTTGTACGCGCAATGACGTCATTCTATTCGATTAGCGTTTATGCCACTTGTCTAAAAGACAAAGTGAATTTGTGAAATTTGGAGTTAAGGCGTTGCTTTTTGTGAAGCTTACGAGCAGGTCCTTACCTCACAAAAAGCAACGGTTTTCGGGATCTCACAGACGTATGAAGGTGGTTATGTATCAAAAACTATCTAGAGTTAGAAGCCGTTAACTTATAGATAACTGTACTGTAGTTTTTATTTTATTTTTTATTTTGATTTCTATATGTTTATTTAACTGTAATGTAATTCTGATAAGTATGTTTTCTTTGACCACCACTTCTCAAATTTATTTCATTGATGTATATGTCAACGATGTTGGTGGCACAATCATTTTTATCATGTACATATTACTAGCTATAACAACTGTATTGTGTCACTGTTTGTGAACCCAAATAAAGTAAAAAAAAAAAAAAAAAACAAATGATAGGTGGTTAGGAGTTTAAGGTGGTAAGTTTTAAGTATACAAAACTGATTTTACAAAGTTATTTAGTGTAATATAAAGAAGCAACGAAAGGGAGGTTGTTATATAATATTAATAAGCCTTTTATTCTGTACGACAAAAAAAAACATTGACGTAGAGACCAGGGGGTCAATTCACGTATTTAAAGCAGTGCAGTTGCAGTTAGTTTCGATTAAAACGGCCATTTTCGTATTCGATTTCAAATACGCTTGCGTCAAGTATGCGTCTCGAGAGCGCAATAACGATATTCTAGTACGGCGCGCAAGCGTTTTTAAGATCGATCCCAAAGTTACAAGAATACGAAAATGGCCGTTTTAATCGAAACTGCTTTAAATACGTGAATTGACCCGCAGGACAGCGCCATAACCTCATGAAATTGATCACTCTCTAGAAAAAGACAACGCCACTTTGTAGACAATACCTGTCAAAGGCCGCACGAGATTTTTCTCTCTTTGACGCTTTGCAGTCAATATTTACTTTTTAATTGAAAGGGGTGGCACGGTCCAAGTCTATACGTCAATAAAAAAAAAACAATTTAAAGTTCATTTAAAAATATATATACAGCGTTATTCTTGGTATAGTGCAAACCTAAAAGTAGTTTGCTCAGAGTCAGTAACACAATCCAATGGGGTAGTTTTTGGACCATGTTATATTTTTCAATTATCTAATTAATCTATTTTATTAAAGACTACGGAACTCTACATTGTGCGTGGCCTGACATCCAGAATGGCGAAAGGATGTACGTATAGTTTTTTAACAAGTAACATTTCTTCATCAGTGTAGATCTCTTTTTATACCGGCTTATCTCAGCCACAGCTCAACCTATTTTGATGATACTTCAATTAGTAGACAGCTGACTTTATAGAGTTTAACATAAGGTAGTATTCAAGATGTCCCTTGTCAAATAATAACTAAAATAAACAGTTATAGAATTTTATAAGCTACGGGTCTTAATCGCGTACCTATATATTTTATTTTAAGGATTATTTTTATTTTGTTTATTGGCCGACGTTTCGACCGTATTGCAACGGCCGTGGTGATGGGTAGACTTTCTACCTGTGACCACGGCCGTTGCAATACGTTGCAGTAGCTTCTATAATGTGTACGCGATAGAATCGCGAAAGTTTACGAAAATATAAAATTAACAGTATCGTAAGTAACTTACCCACGTAAAACATAGTACATTAAGTGCGCTGGAGAGCATGTCTCCCATAATGGAGGGGTATGACGTCAGAGCTGGGAAGTAGGCGTGCATGTGTGGACTCTGCCAGTGGACCAGCTGCAGACAATAAGTTAGTTATGACTGTGTCACACAAAGCTCTTTTATATTAATAATAGTAGTAATAAAAAATCTTTATTTACTTTTGAAGCAAAATACTACATTTGTGAAAAGTCGAAATGCCTGCTCGCAAACAATAGGTAAATAAGCCGGAGAAAAGAACAGGCGATAAAAACTCCCAGCTACTCTTTTCTAATAGCCAATGTTTACAATGTTTCTTTGTTCATAAACTGTATATGCAGGTAAGATGCTGCCACTATTATATTATACACCATATTAGAGGACAGATGCAATAAAAGAAGAGTATACGAGATTGGATATATCAACCTCAATGGGCACAACATAGTAGGAGCATTCACTTACAATGTAAAATAAAAACTATATATAAATCTAATTACACTGTACTCATACTTCTCTTGGCAGTGCACGCTTAAACATACTTGTGGAATTGGAACCATTCTGAGATTACGTATCTCGGAACACCTTTTTTAAATATTACAAAGCAGAGGGGAGGCTGTTTTTTTTTTTACTCCCGCTGTAGAGTACAAGCAGTAGTAGTAGTGTATCGCGAGGATTTTACAGTCATACAAGACACGGACACAAAAGATCACACCATTTAGTGTCCCGTGTGGGAATCGAACCCACAACCTCTTGCGTAGCAGTCGGACACACTCTCACCGCGCCACAGAGGCAGTCTCTTACAATCATATTATAGCCTGCTCTGTATAGGCGCACAATTATTACCTGCGAATACATTGTAGAGTAGGTTAAAAAACTAAGTAAATTCAAGCACACGTTAACTAAGTATAAGTTAGCAATATTTGTTTGAAACAAACCTTTAATGTAAAACTCCAAAATGAAAAAAAAACTCTCAATTAAATCAAACTCACATTTCTTTTACATTATAGGTACTATTGATTTAACTTTATATATATATATACAAGAATTGCTCTTATATAGGTATAAGATAATTGCATGCTATCTGTAATGGTCAAATAGGCTAGATCTAATTATTATTAATTGTATTATGTAACACCACTATGTACTATTGTAATAAATATTTGATTGATTCCCCCCCCCACTCCCCTAGATTTGACTTAAAACTACGGTAACTTATAGAGAAAATAAAATCTTTAATGTTACCCCAGGCATTATGTGCTCATCAACATCTTTAATGATATCATCCCACTGTTCAGGCAGTTGCGGCGCTTCTTTAGGCAGCAGTTTGTGCAGGTACCCAGGTTGGACTCCAGGATATACTCTCCTGTCGCGAATGTTCTCCAGGTAATCCGCTATGTAGTCCACCATCTCCTTGGCTGTAACAAGATAGATTTTAAAATATAAGGCAACTAAAGGATAAAATAATATGAAACAACAACAATTAAATAACCATTTGGAAGTTGGTGCCATGAAATAGTAGTTTTTATGTTTTATGTGGCACCAACTTCAAAATTATTTTTTTTGAAGTCGGTTTTAACTTTTTTTAATATGCCTTATATTTAATTTTGAAGTCAATTATGTATTTTTTATTAAAATAGTTTTTATTTATCACTTTTTAGTGATTGGTTTGTCATCTAAGTTACAAAAGCCTAATGTCAACTGCTGAAATTATGTTACAATATATTGTTTTTTTGCCGATGATGCCGGCCTCGAAAAAAACATAGCGCGATACGGTGACATCAGATCTTTGCCAAACAAGTATATTTATGATATAGATTAACACATATATAAGCTTAAAGATCAAGTTTTAAGATCATTTAAACTATCGAGTTTTTATTTAATTTTAAAAATGGAGTTAATTAAAACGCTGTTAAAACGTCTGCTAATTTATTTGTTCATAATGAATAAGGGTAAGATTATACAAAACACGGCTAAGCTCGTGCTAAAGTTATTCTAGTTAGTATACAAGGTTATTTTGAGTATAGTGCAAAGCTCAGACACCTCAACTAGATTTTTACTTCAAGAAATCATAAAAAAACGACAATGAAAATATTGAAAACTTAGAGTTATATCCCACTAGCTGTCCCGCGCCACTTCGTCTGCGTAAATTTTCCCCATTTTTGCAACATTTCTCATTGCGTAGCGTGATGTTATATAGCCTATAGCATTCCTCGATAAATGGGCTGTCCAACAGTGAAATAAATTTTCAATTCGAATCAGTAGTTCTTGAGATTACCGCGTTCAAACAAACTCTTCAGGTTTATAATCTAATATATAAAATTCTCGTGTCACAGTTTTCGTTGCCATACTCCTCCGAAACGGCTTGACCGATTTTGATGAAATTTTTTGTGCTTATCCGGTATCTATGAGAATCGGCCAACATCTATTTTTCATACCCCTAAGAGTTTGTTTGTTTGTTTGAATGCGATAATCTCAGGAACTACTGGGCTGCACTGAAAAATTTATTTTATTGTTGGATAGCCCATTTATCGAGGAAGGCTATAGGTTATAACATCACGCTACGACCAATAGGAGCGGAGCAGCAATGAAAAATGTTATAAAAAAAAGGAAGAAAAAAGGGAAAATTACAATCTATTATTCATGCCCCTAAGTGATAAGGGTTATCCACCCCTAACATTTATAACTATACTATAATATTAGAAGAGAGAGAAGAGTTTGTTTGTTTGTTTGAACGCGATAATCTCAGAAACTACGGGTCCAAATTGAAAAAAATATTTTACTTTTAGATAGCCCATTTATCGAGGAATGCTATAGGCTATAAAACATCGCGCTACAACTAATGGGAGCGGAGCAGCAAGTAAAAATGTTTGCAAAAATGGAGAAAATTTACGCAGACGAAGTTGCGCGGGTCAGCTAGTATTAGTATAGATTAAAGTTGTGTAGTGTTCTTCGCAGTATCGTGCTCTTTGCGTCTATGGTCTCATGGAATCTATGGTTATTTATTATTGAAAATAAGTGATGATTAGATTTCATATCACATTGTGAACAGGATTTGAATTGTTTGAATGATTAATTAATCTATACTAATAAATAAAATAAATATTATAAAGCGGAAGAGTTTGTTTGTTTGTTTAAACGCGCTAATCTCAGGAACTACTGGTCCGATTTAAAAAAATATTTCTTTGTCGGGTAGCCCATTTATCGAGGAAGGCTATAGGCTATATAACATCACGCTACAACCAATAGGAGCGGAGCAGTAATAAAAAATGTTGCAAAAACGGGGAAAATGTACGCATACGAAGTTGCGCGGGACAGTTAGTTAATTATAAAATACTAGCTGTCCCGCGCAACTTCGTATGCGTAATTTCTCCCCGTTTTTGAAACATTTCTCGTCGCTTCTCCGCTACTGTTAGTCGTAGCGCGATGTTATATAGCCTATAGCCTTCCTCGATAAATGGGCTATCCAACAAAAAAATAATTTTTCAAATCGGACCTGTAGATCCTGAGATTAGCGCGTTTAAACAAACAAACAAACAAACTCTTCCGCTTTATAATATTAGTATAGATAACATGGTAAAAACTCCCTCTTAAATGTGTTACTGATTCTGCGCAAACTACTTTCAGGTTTGCACTATACCAAGAATAACGTTGTTTATGTGCACATGTAACAATCAATTTAGTTTAAGTGTGGTTGAGCGCGAGTGTTAGTACATTTTCTATTTCTTTTCAATCAAAGAGACCTTTGTAGATGTCGATAGGTCTTCAAAGACAAGGCTTTTTTACAAATCCTTTGGCACAGCTGTGAGGAGTTGATAAAAGTTTTTAGTGCTTTTTATTAGTGTTTTGTATAATTACATTGCATGTAGCTATCATTTTTTATTTTATTGTAAGTATTTACTCATTTTATCCGGTTTTTTTAATATATTTTAATCTATACTTAATATTATAAAGCGGAAGAGTTTGTTTGTTTGTTCAAACGCGCTAATCTCAGGAACTACTGGTCCGATTTAAAAAAGAGGAAGGCTATAGGCTATATAACATCGCACTACGACTAATAGGAGCGGAGCAGCAATGAGAAATGTTTCAAAAACAGGGAAAATTTACGCAGATGAAGTTGCGCGGGACAGCTAGTATATAAATAAAACCACTATATTAATCGGGATGATGTATTGCTTTGTTATATTTTGGGACGATTTTATGCATAAAACGTTGTCTTAAAGGATTACCTCTCATTCATAACTAGCTGACCCACGTAATTTCTTATGTGTCAATTTTCCCCGTATTTGTAACATTTTTCATTGCTGCACCGCTTTTATTGATCGTAGCGTGATGTTATATAGCCTATAGACTTCTTGATAAATGGGCTACACAACAGAAAAATATTTTTCCAATTTTGACCCGTAGTTCCTGAGATGGCCGCGTTCAAACAAACAAACAAACTTTTCAGCTTTTTAAACAAATAAATTAGCAGATGTTTTAAGTGCGTTTTATTTTATTCTATTTACAAAATTGAATAAAATCTTGATAGTTTAGCTGCTCTGAAAACGATTAATAATTTATTTATTTACTAGCGGACGCTTCGCGGTTTCACCGCGTAATTCCCGTTCAAGTGGGAATACAGGGATAAAAAATAGCCTATGTCACCCGGGGTTAGTGTAGCTTCACAACGACGAATTTTTCAAATCCGTCCAGTTGTTACTCCACGATAATGTATATAATTTTTAAAATGAGTACAATAGTTTTTAAGTTTATTCGTTACATACCTACAAAAAATATTTTTTTTATATTATAATTATAGTGTAATATAATTATTAATATAATACATAATGTTAGTGCTGATTACAGATTTATTGAAGTTCCTTTTTCTTAAAACAAGTTATTTGTAGCTAGTCTTTTTTCTTAAAGAGAGATTAAAAAGTAGTAATATTTCATTAGCCTATTTTACCTTTAAATAGAGGTGCTATTACCTGCAGAAGTCAAGAATCTATGTGTCTTATATCTACAATAGTTCGTAGGGGCATTGGTATATTTTTCATTATGTAAAATGTAAATATTTTATTTTATTTTGTAGGTAAATCAATTAGTACCTACTTACAATTTAAATTACTATAATATAGTCAATGACATCATATTATAGCAAGAAGTTCCTCTAAAATGAAAAAAAAAAAAAAAAAAAAAAAAATAAGTATTTAGGTAAATATTTCATAATAAGACTTTAAATCCAAACAATTTAGTTCTCAACTAGAAATCAAACCTACACCATCAACAAAGGACAAATAACTTCACAGCCAATAACATAAAACCCGTATCCTCATTTGATTCAGTTATTGTACCATTCGATCCGGTTTTATCCGCTTTGAACCGGCACAATCCGGTTTATACTAGTTCGTACCAGTTAGTGTAAAGCCCTTTTATGGGTTTCTTTATTGATATCAATGTGTTTGGTGTAAATGGGGTTTTATTTGATTCTGTTTAACATATTGGAAGATTTTTATTTTATTTTAAAATAGCTATGCCCGCGACTTCGTCTGCGTGAAGTTGCAGTGCTGCCCTCTCCCTATAAACGTTGACGTAATGATATTAAGTAGCCTATGTTACTCCTTACATCCTAAGCTGTCTGACAGTGTAAGTCCCGTTAAAATCCGTCCAGCTCTTTCGGAGATTACCTAGCGTGAACAAACAGATAGACAACAGACAAAAGAATTAAAATTGTGTTTTTGAAATGAAAACTTATTTAGTTAAACTCGCGTCAGGGTCACTGATCGAAAATTCTTAAGACAGAGGGAACAATGAAAAACTGCTACAATATCGTTAGAATACGAAGGGAAATTTCGCCACCATCTACAATGTTATTATAGTTCAGCTGGGAAATCAGGCGGTCCAGAAACCAGAACACCCCAGTTCGAGTCCGAGTAACGATTATTTTATCCCTTTTTTATTTTTATTTTTGATTTTGGTTATTTGATTTGTGATTTATTATTTCATATTTTTTATTGTTATGTCAGTAAAATCATAAAATATTATTCAAATTTCATCAGTATGTATTTTTTTCTGAGGGATAACTTTTTTAATTGTCATGTCGTTGTCATTATCATTTTTTAAATTTTCATGTTTGTGTACGATAGCGCAATAGATGAATATTGTATTTAACTTTATATATGACTAGCTGACCCGCGCAACTTCGTCTGCGTAAATTTTCCCTATTTTCATTTTTCTCCCTTTTTTTTTAAACATTTTTCATTGCTGCTCCGCTCCTATTAGTCGTAGCGTGATGTTATAAAACCTATAACCTTCCTCGATAAATGGGCCATCTAACAGTAAAATATTTTTTTATTTAGGACCCGTAGTTCCTGAGATTATAGCGTTCAAACAAACAAACAAACTCTTCAGCTTTAAAATATTATAGTATAGTTATAAATGTTAGCGCAACTTCGTTTGCGTAAATTGTCCCTTTTTTCTTCCTTTTTTTTTACAACATTTTTCATTGCTGCTCCGCTCCTATTGGTCGTAGCGTGATGTTATAACCTATAGCCTTCCTCGATAAATGGGCTATCCAACAATAAAATATTTTTTCAATGCGGCCCAGTAGTTCCTGAGATTATCGCGTTCAAACAAACAAACAAACTCTTAGGGGGATGAAAAATAGATGTTGTCCGATTCTCAGACCTACCCAATATGCACACAAAATTTCATCAAAATCGGTCAAGCCGTTTCGGAGGAGTATGGCAACGAAAACTGTGACACGAGAATTTTATATATTAGATAGTACTTTAATACTGATAAAAAAATACCTAATCATTGTAAAATATTAAAAAATGCACAACGTTAATGTTCAAGTTTTCACTTCTGCCGGCACTCCCGGAGTGCAAGTCGTTTTTTTTTATATGCGCCATTATATCTATACTGACTAATATTATAAAGCTGAAGAGTTTGTTTGTTGTTTGAAAGATAATCTTAGGAACTACTGATTCGAATTGAAAAAATATTTTAGTGTTGGACTATATAACATCACGCTACGACCAATAGGAGCGGAGCAACAATGAAAAATGTTGCAAAAACTGGGAAAATTCACGCAGACGAAGTTGTACGGGGCAGCTATTACTTTAATATTTTGACTGCCTCTGTGGCGCGGTGGGAGTGTATCCGACTGCTACGCAAGAGGTCGTCCGTTCGATTCCCACACGAGACACCACTTTGTGTGATCCACAAATTGTTGTTCCGGGTCTGGATGTAATTTGTGTCCGTGACTTGGATGTTTGTAAAGTCCCCCGTGACACAGGGCTTGTACCCTACTGCGGGAGTTGTCTTGTTCAAAAAAAAAAATATATACAGGGTGTAACAGAAAGGTGTGGTCAAATTTCAGCAGCGGATAGTGTATGTTGTCAGTATTGCACCTACCATGGTGCCATAGCTGATGGTATTATTATTACATAGTTATAGCATATTCTTTTTGACAAAATTCAGTAGTGAAATGCGTATGGCATAAGAATTATACCTCCCCTGGTACAAAATTCGATTAGATTATTATGGCATAGAACTTTTTAAGTCATACTGTTTTTAATTAACAACTTTTTCATTCACCAATATACGAATGAAAAAAATAAGAAATATTTTTTAGGGCACTCCGATTTTGATAAAATTTGGTGTGTGCACTCAGTATCATGGGCACATACCAACCCTTGAATATGACCACACCTTTCTGTTACACCCTGTATATGCCTCCAAACAGGCAATTCAATTTCATTTATTTGTATAGATAGATGCATACAGTAGGGTGATGTAAGCCGTATCTAGTAGTTGTCCGTGTGACACTTTAGCATAACGATCTAAGTCATAGGCTGACTTAGTTGGAACCACTATAGGGTCAGTCAATCTTCCGTGAAATAGTGATGTTAGAACATCACTGTGTTGCGGTTGAAAGGCACTGTACCTAGTAAAATGGGCTAGTTTCAAACTAGTCAAAACAAAAACTCTTTAAGAAATGTGTAAACGTAGGTTTTATATGGAGATCTCATACAAATAGCGGTCTATGACGTCACTGTTTTTCTCGTCAAATCACTTCTTTTATGGTATGATCAATGATAAAAAATCCAATTTAATACCAGAGGCAGGTGTGCTATTAATAGTTATGTTGCTATATTTTATGGTTTATGTTGCTATTTTAATGATTATTTTAATTTCATAATTTTAATATTATTTATACCATTTTATTAATTATAGCGGACGCCTCGTGGTTTCACACGCGTAGTTTGCGTTCCCATGGTAATACAGGGATAAAAATAGCCTATGTCACCCGGGGTTAGTGTAGCTTCACAACGATGAAAGAATTTTTCAAATCCGTGCAGTCGTTTCGGAGCCTATTCAATACAAACAAG
Source organism: Herminia tarsipennalis (assembly GCA_945859575.2). Taxonomy (NCBI): domain Eukaryota; kingdom Metazoa; phylum Arthropoda; class Insecta; order Lepidoptera; family Erebidae; genus Herminia; species Herminia tarsipennalis. The sequence goes on from OX243859.2 coordinate 3,517,836, forward strand.
CAATCAAACAAACAATCAAATCTTTCCTCTTTATAATATTATAGTAAAGATATAGATTTATATGATTTATTTTATTAATTAAATTATAATTTGTATATCAACTGTAATATGATCAAACATTAATGAAATAAATGGGTATGAGTATGAGAATACAAAATTTAATTGGGACTTAATTGTTGGAAGTTTAAATGCCAGGTTTATTAACTTTTGGATTTTTTTTTCAGGAAAAAAGCCTATTACTGGGCAAATAAGACTTTCGAAGTTACGTCTCAAATGAGAATGAGAATTGCATAAATGCGAAAGTTTGGATAGGCGGATGTTTATTAGATATATTTCGGGACTTAATCGCGTGAATTATTTAAAGGTAGAAAAACAATTAAGATAGTAACAATTAGTGGATCACACAAAGTCGACCCGTGACCATGGTCGGTGCAATTCGATCGAAACGTCGGGTAAATAAAACGTACCTTTAAATAATTCACGCGATTAAGTCCCGAAATATATCTAATATGTAGGAAAATCGCTAAAGTTTAAAAACAATATGGGCGGATGTTTGTTACTTAATAACACAAGAACGTCTGAAGGGATCCGAATGAAATTTGGCGCAGAGATAGATTACAATATAATAATAACAGCGGTAGCCAAATGGCTATGGCAGCGGTCTCGCAATCGTGAGGTGGCGGGTTCGAATCCTACCCATTGTATAATGAGTAGGATTCGGTAGTATTACCGGGGTAAACCCACTCCTAATAACAGCCATAGAGCTTAGCTAGAGGGGTTGTAAGGATTGCTAGTAATCGGGACCACAATTCCACATTGCCAGTTATCTTTAAAAATAGCACTTCATGTGCGCAATCACTCGTAGATCCAGGAAGAAGGGGTGGGGGGGGGGGGTTAGTGGGCTCAAGCCCTCCCCAAAATTATTTACCACTTACCCAATTGATTCGTGTCAGTGGTACAACAATGGCCCTATTTTGTAGTACCCGTTTAGTGATTTGAGCTGTGCTTTGATATATCGATCATTTACAGTTTTCTTTTATACATACAGACTAGGTTTTTCTTCGGTCTCGCAATCATAAGATCGCTGGTTCGAATCCTACACATTATACTACCGACGTGAACCCACTCTTAAGACAAGCCATTGAGCTTAGCTGGAGGGGTTAACAATAGTTATCTTTAAAAAAAACTGGAATAGCACATAGACGACGAAAAAAGACGACTCCCGCAGTTGGGTACAAGCCCTGTGTAGCGGGGGACTTTTCAAACATACAAGCCACAGACACAAAGTACACCCAGGCTCAGAACAACAATTTCTGGATCACACAAAGTGGTGTCCCGTGTGGGAATCGAACCCATAACTTTGCCGTGTATTTATATTCAGGAATGTGCAATTTTTGTTAAATTAAATGAAGAGCTCTTTATTAAGCGGACGCGTGTACGTCATGTTGATAAGATATGTGCTGTGCCTAGTAAAACGACACTTATGAATAAAAGCTTTTTCTGCATGGCACCTCGCATTTACAATAAATTACCTTCAGAAATCAGAAACATTAAAAATATAAGACTGTTTAAAAATAATCTCAAAGAAGGGTTAATAGATAAATGTTAATTATTCAGTACGCGAATTCTGGGAAGATTAGTTTAGGTAGTTGATAAATTATGCTGTCTTTGACATAATTCTTATTATAATAGATGTAATTATTATATTAATTTGATATTCCCTTATTAAATACTGCAATTACATATTAGTATAATAATAATTAATAATTTTCTTATTATTCTAATTTTTACCGACATTTTGATTATATTTAACATTTATTTTTATATACCTTCCTAACATATTATAAGTTTATATTTGCATGCCGTTATTGGTAATTGGTAATATAGCAGTACCTATACAACATGTAACATATTTTATACCTATATTATGCAAATAAATAAATAATTGAAATTGAAATTGAAACCTCTTGCGTAGCAGTCGGACACACTCCCACCGCGCCACAGAGGCATTCAAATATAAAATGTCTACGCAAACGAAGCCGCGGGATTGAGCTATCAATAAATCAATCCAATAAACTCCTAATTAATATTCCGTTATCGTATCAAACAATATGATTGCTGTTCTAATTTGTTTCTGTTATTGCTATATAATAGCAGTAAATAATAGTGACATAATTATATACATAGTATGACTAGCTACCTTGCACTTTGCATATACCTAAGTACATAGATACCAACATTAACTTGGTCCATAAGTGTGTCTAAAATAGCCTTGGTTTTATTAGGATTCCGTAGCCAAAATGGCAAAAACGGAACCCCTATAGTTTCGTCTTGTCCGTATGTCACAGGCATTTTACTCAAAGACTACTCAATGAATCTTTATGAAATTAAGTAAAAAGGGTGTCTTGTAGTAGCCGCTACTTAGTTTAATAGCTAAATATTAATAAGGGGGGCACTCCATACATGTAACAGAAGCTGAAAAACATCGCCGCATACTAGGTATCTCCGATTAAAAAAATATCGGAGCCGAAATCTGAGTTGGAGGTGTTAAATCAATCGGAAATTTCGACCTTTTGTAGTCGGAGTCGAAACTCCGTGACATCCTTGGTCTACACTGACATTTTTCAGCAAATATTTACCTTACCCCTTAACTTTTGAACCGTGTAACCAAAAACTATGGGAAAAATCACAAAGATAGCGCTTAATAAATACTTTAAACTAAAATTATTATTTTTTTAGGGTACTACGAATTTGATAAAATTGGGTATGTGCACTCAATATCATGAGCACATACCAACCCTTGAATATGACCACACCTTTCTGTTACACCTTATATAAATTATCTTAAAGGAGCGATCGCCGCATACTAGGTATCTCCGATTAAAAAAATATCGGAGCCGAAATCTGAGTTGGAGGTGTTAAATCAATCGGAAATTTCGACCTTTTGTAGTCGGAGTCGAAACTCCGTGACATCCTTGGTCTACACTGACATCTTTAGTATTAGTAGGCTGGACAGACGGACGGTCATTTTACAAAATCAAATGAAAGTCTTTTCATGTGTAACAAGGATAAAAACAACTGCCATTTGTCTTAAAAACCATTTTGCAAATTTGATATAACTGCTTCTGTGGCGCGGTGGGAGTGTGTCCGACTGTTACGCAAGAGGTTATGGGTTCGATTCCCAAACGGGACACCACTTTGTGTGATCCACAAATTGTTGTTTCGAGTATTGGTGTACTTTGTGTCCGTGACTTGTATGTGTGTAAAGTCCCCCGCGATACAGTGCTTGTACACAGGACTGTGAGAGTCATCTTATTAAAAAAAAAATATGTTTAACGTTTGTGTATCGTAATTTATTGAAATTCGAACCGATAATAATTATAATATCTTGGGACAATAATATCAAAACGTATTTTGTCATATAATTTTATGTGTACCTAGATAAGTTTTATTCAATACAAAAATTATTGTAAAATGGGAACATTTTCGCGACAATTGATGGCAGTTTTTATTTTTTAACAATTTATTGTAATAATGTTTAAAAAAAATGTGTACATTTCTCAAAATGGGGTGTGGGAAATTGATCACTACAAAATAAACAAAAGTGCCCAGCAGTGGGACATCGTATGTACTACGACACCAAGTATGTACGCTTGAAAGTCAGGGCTATTATCACCAATTCACAACTGGTTATGGCCGTTTTTAATAACATATTTATATCGACGGATTTGACTACCAGAGATATGCATTTGACATAAGCTCCATACAAAATTCCATCATTCTCTAACAGCCAAATCCATAGATAGATAGAGTATTGAAAACGGCCCATAGTAATATTAACAGAGGCTTACCTTTCACGCGAAACTCGGAGTGATCCATTGTAGTAGATGTTTGGTGGATATCTATAACAAAGAAAATTAAATAAGTAAATTAAGATCGCCTCTGTGGTGCGGTGGGAGTGTATCCGACTGCAACGCAAGTGGTCGTGGGTTCGATCCCTACCCAGGATAAAACTTTGTGTGATGAGCACGATGGTTTATTCTGTGTCAGGGTATTTAGAAATTTAAAAGTATGTTTATCGGTTGTTTGGTTTTCACAGTACAAGCTCCGCTTAGTTTGGGATCAGATAGCATTCTGTGAGTTGTCCCAAGATATTATTATATTATATTATTATAAGAATTCATAATTCTGTACTGATTTAAGCTATACACAGACCTCTCCTAATTCAAGCCTCGACACCTGGGAGCCTAGACATAGTCTCATTCGAATAGCGATGTCGTTAATGGAAAAGTAGGTACAAAATGTATGGAATTGAAATATGTCGCGTGGTCAATGCAAGTCGATGCGTAGATAAGCTGCACTATTGGCAGTATCTTAAAAACGGTGGGTTGATGATATAATACAGAGAGACGGATGCGACTGGATTATACTGGGCAAGGACAGGGAGTTATTGAAAAGGCTGGAGGAGGCCTATACCCAAAAAGGAATCCATATTTCACACAATGAAAACTAACAAAAATTAAACTAACCCTAAACTACTACATATATTTTTACTAACATTTGAAATGTATCTTGGAAATCCCTACTAATATATAAATGTGAATGTAAGTTTGTTTGTTACGCTTTCACGCGAAAACTACTCAACCGATCATCATAAAACTTTGTACACATATTCTTGGAGGTATTAGAAGTAACATAGGATTGTAAAAAAAGGGGGAAAATTTACGCAGACGAAGTTGCGCAGTATGGAATAAAGAGGCTTTATTATTATTGACAGTATCTTCGCTATTTTTTCCATTCGATTGTTCACTAATCTAGCTAACGAACGGTGAGACCATGTAGAAAACGAAATAAAATGGTGGACTTTATTTTTTAAGAATTTGACGTTTGGTGAAGACCATACACGTTTTTAGGGTTGGTAGCCAAAATGGCAAAAAACGGAACCGTTTCAGTTTCGTCATGTCTGTCCGTATGTCACAGGCATTTTACTCAAAGACTTCTAAATGAATAGACTTCTCAGTGTAAAGGTGTCTTGTAGTAGTCGATACTTAGTTTGATAGCTAAATAATAATAATAAATATTTTCAGGGCACTCCATACATGTAACAGAAGCTAAACCTTTTTTTTTTTTTCAGCAAACACCAACGTGTGGCACATCATTTGACAGGTCTTTCAAAAACATTTTAAGGTTTCTAATAAACTTTTTTAATTGAGTGAATATTATTAAATAATTGCTCCGAAAGTTGCAAAAATTGTGTCCTCTTAACTTTTGAACCGTGTGACCAAAAAATATGAAAAAAAAACACAAAAGTAGCGCTTAACAAATACTTTAAACTTTTGGACATAATCGGATATACCGTCATTGAGAAACTGTTTTTCTCAACAAAAGTGCCATGAGCATACACTCTTCTGCTGATACAACTGTTCGAAGCTGCGGAACCCTAAACTGAGCATGGTCCAACATGCTCTTGCCCGGTTATTTTTATTTTTTTGCGAACGATCGTTTGGAATTGACTTCTTAAACGCGTTAGCGAGTCGTCACGGAACGAATGTACCTTTTCTAAGCCCGCATTTTATTCATTCTTAATTAAAAAAACAAATTATATACACCAAATGTTTACTCTCAAATCTCTTATGTTTGAAATAATAATATTGTTACCTGTAAAAAACTGTAACAATAATCTAAGTTATTTAGCTATTTTCTTTTGTAATGTCATATGTTTTAACAACTGTTGGTGTTAACACATATAAAATCTTAACTAACATTATAAAGCTGAAGTGTTTGTTTGTTTGTTTGAAAGCGGCAATCTCAGGAACTACTGGTCCGAATTGAAAAAATATTTTTCTGTTGGGTACCCCATTTATCGAGGAAGGCTATAGGCTGTATAACATCACGCTACGACCAATAGGAGCGGAGCAGTAATGAAAATTGTTGCAAAAACGGGGAAAATGTACGCTTACGAAGTTGTGCGGGACAGCTAGTAAAAAATAAAATCCCAGCGATCAGTCTTGTTAGCTCTTCTGATTTAGCAGTAGATCTAACTGATTTTTAAAATACTCTACTGATATTATTGGCAAAAATAGTATACCAAAAATGTAATTTGTGAATAATTTAATGTAATCTGACTTGTCTTATGTCATTTGTGAATAATTTATTTTATTGAATATTACATGTGGAAATACAATTTTCAAATTAATTCGAAAATAAATATCTATACATCAGAAATGTTAGAATATTATGCACTGTAATTATAATAGTTATAATTACAGTGTTAAAATACAATGTTAAAAATTTTAACATAATAATAGCAACTGAAAACCAGCAAGGTATAAGCCAGTGCTAAAATGACTCCATCTTTAAGCTAATTTATGTTTACATTACAACAGTTATTTTTTCTCCTTTACGTTATCATCACATGATATCGATGGTTCATTTACGGTATAATGTATCTTTATCTTTGAAATACTTCTTTGTTTTGTTTATCTTGTTTTTATGCTTAATTATTAAAGTGAATGGCTTTAGCATTTTTCTATCTGAGGTCTAAAGGGGTATGACAATTTTATCTTAAAGTTGTAATTTTCCTAATTTTAAATCGCTATCGAATACATATTAAAAATAGACAAATCTTCAATATTGCCAGTTAATGTACTACATTTACAAATACTGTTTTAGAGTTATAAAAATGGCGGCAAACTGACGAGTTTCCCGCCATTTTTATAACTCCGAGTTTAACTTTGAAACAATGATTTGAATACGTGATAATTTAACAAGAACGGGACTTTGTGTATGTAATAAGCGCATTTAAACTTGACACTGGTAGAAATTTAAAATTAGACTGGTAGAAATTTAAAATCAGCCGTTAAAATGGCTAAATTGTTTTGAACTCAAAGAAGAAGAAGAAGAAATACTTTCTGTTTTGTTTCCTTTGTAGTAATCAATTTCCCACACCCATAAAGAAAGGACGTGTATACCTATTTTCAAACGGCTAATTCTTTCATTAAACCTCTTTATATAGATTGTAAAAAATTACTAAAACATCAGATATATAAATTTTTGAACATATAATGAACGAATTAGCCTAGCATTTTTATTAAATTTATTACATTTCCGTTTTTGCAACATTTCTCATTGCTGCTCCTATTGGTCGTAGTGTGATGTTATATAGCCTATAGCCTTCCTCGATAAATTAACTATGCAACAGTAAAAAACATCCAATTCGCACCAATAGTTCGCGTTCAAACAAACAAACTCTTCAGCTTTATAATATTAGTATAGATTTTATTATTTATTCGTCTAAAAACCAAGTAAAAATGTATCAGTAAGGTTTAAAACTGACGAATTTGTATTATAACGTCATCGTATTATGTTCACACTAATCCGAGCCGACAGGCGTTTACGAAGCCTTACGATTTACACATCGATACCTGAGTAGGTGACTACACTATACTTGCTTACATACAGATAAAAAAATGGTTGTCTGTGAAGTCGGTTTACAGACGATAATTTTACGTGATAATGTAATTCAGGGATTTTAATTATAAAGTTAATATTGACTGTAAAGCGTGAAAGAGAGTCGTGCGGCCTGATTTTTGGAAGATGGCCATTAAAAATTTTCAAAGTTATGTGTTTAATGTAGGGTTAACAGTATAAAATAACCAGGCACGGATCCAAGGGTTGGAGGGGACGAAATGTTTTTCGAAAGACGACTCCCGCAATAGGGTACAGCCCTGTATCGCTTGGAACTTTACAAACATACAAGTCACGGACACAAAGTACTCCCAGGCTCGGAACAACAATTTGTGAATCCAAGATGTACCTAGTGTACCCATGCTGAATTAAATGAACCCCTCCCCCCGCCCGACGTCATGCGATCGACTCACACTTGGCCGACTCTTGTCAGATAAGAATTCTTTCACATAATAAATAAATACCCGGTGAAAATAGTAGCATTTTGCTTGTGAAAATCTATACTAATATTATAAAGCTGAAGAGTTTGTTTTATCCCATTTTCCGAGGAAGGCTATAGTCTATATAACATTACGCTACGACCAATAGATAGATAATTAACGCTATCAAAGTTGCACGGATTAGCTATACATGATATACTGCCGTGTGGTGCCGGCTTAAGAATAGTACCACCCCATCTCTTCCCGTGGGTGTCGTCAAGGCGACTAAGGGATTTCACTCCGGAGGACGGGCAACAGCGTCCTCTGCGTACTTAAAGCCTTACTGCGATCGCCAACCCGCTCGCCAAGCGTGGCGATTATGGCAATTACCCCAGGATCTACATACCAGTAGGTTCTACTAGGGAGACCCATGCCCAGCAGTGGGCCATCATAAGAGTTGATATGATATACGTATAAAAGACTTAGACTGCCTCTGTGGCGGTGGGAGTGTATCCGACTGCTACGCAAGAAGTCGTGGGTTCGATCCCCACCCAGGATAAAACTTTGTGTGATAAGCACGATGGTTTATTATGTGTCTGGGTGTTATTTATCTATAATATGTATGTATTTAGAAATAGATAAGTATGTTCATCAGTTGTCTGGTTTCCAAAGTACAAGCTCTGCTTAGTTTGGGATCAGATAGCGTTGTGTGAGTTGTCCCCCAGATATTATTATTAAAATTCGAATATAAAACCAAGTATCTATGCAGTTAAAATCCCAGCTGTAACCAACTACCAACCGACTTCTACGCCATCAACTCAAAAATAAGAATAAGAATAATAATGACCTATTAACATAACAAGAATTTTGATAAATTGTATTTTTGAAAGAGAAAAATTTGAAGTCCAGACTAAGGAATCGAACCAAAGACTTCCGTATGCCAAACCGGAGCTGAAATCGAACCCCCTATCTGGATTATGTTACTAAACCTCAAAGTTTTCTTATCTTTTATGCACGCCAGTTGTTAGAGTAATTGGCAAGAAATGGCTATAAAAAATACTAAAATAATTTTGATAAACTTTCGCGATTTGTACACATTATGAAAATGTAAATATTACAGGTTATAATCTCGTGAATAAATTAAGGTAAAATATCTTGTTTATTGCCCGATGTTTCGACCGTATTGCAACGGCCGATAAATACATATTTTTTCAGAATAAAAACAATAACTGGGTCCTTATTCGCAATCTTTTTCGCGTTCCATGGCAAGCCCGTAGGCAGCCATTGCACGTTCAATCTAGATAGAGATCCCGTTTGATTTCCCCAGATTGTTTTTTTTTTATAGACAAAAATACGAAATTGTCATCTCTACATCACTTAAAGGTTGACCGGTAGAGAATGTTTTAGCATTAAGTCCTGTACAGTATTTGTGAAAAGTCTTTAAATAAATAAACAAAATAAATATTCTAATAGTACACAATCGATTTAACTCGATTCGATAAACAAAATAATCAGATATAAGTTGTATCACTCGTCACTCATATTTCATTTGATTTCTTCAATAAGCACAAAATTAAAGATTCCGAATGTTTAAGTGCCTGTGTTGGCGTTTTACGTTGGAATGGTGGCATTAACCTATAAAGTGATTGAAGTAAAAGAGGTGTATGGGTCCTATTCAATCATTTTCAGTAGATATGTAAAAAAGTAATATCTATTAAACAATAGGTTTGATTATTAATGACTAGCTGTCCCGCGCAACTTAGTCTGCGTAAATTTTACCCGTTTTTGCAACATTTCTCATTGCTGCTCCGCTCCTATCAATTGTAGCGCGATCTTAAATACCTTATAGCGTTCCTCGATAAATGAGCTATCAAACAGCGAAATATTTTTTCAATTTGGATCCGTAGTTTCTAAGATTACTACCGCATTCAAACAAACAAACTCTTGAGCTTTATAATATTAGTATAGATGGCGGTTATCTGTTATTACTACAGAGATTTTGATAAAATTGGATAAAGAGGTATAAATTGGCTTGCAGAACTGAGGCGTTAGTGAAAAACTGGGCAAAAGCATGTCAGACCATGCTCAATGCAGGGCCCCGCAGCCGTTATTACAAATAAATGCAACACATAGAAAAAAACAATTTGAATAATTGGACAAGCAGAAGAGCGTATGTCCATGGCACTTACGCCCTATTGACTTATGGCGAAAATAATTTTACTTATTTTAATAAACGCTACTTTTGTGATTTTTGGTCACACGGTTCAAAAGATAAAGGAAACAATAATTCAACTTTTGGAGCGATTATTTTCAAAAATATTTACTTATTCAAGAAAGTTTTATTAGGAATCTTAAAATGTCTTATATACCTATCGAATAATGTGTTACGCGTTGATATTTAAAAAAATAATTTATACCGTATATGTTCGTAAACTTTCGCGATTTGTACACATTATAGAATTTTATAAGCTACGGGTCTTAATCGCGTAAATATTTTATTTTAAGGCTAAATACCTTTGTTTATTTCCCGACGTTTCGTGACCACGGCCGTTGCAATACGGTCGAAACGTCGGGAAATAAACAAAGGTATTTAGCCTTAAAATAAAATATTTACGCGATTAAGACCCGTAGCTTATAAAATTCTATAATTTACACCGTGTTTAATTAATTGGACTAGAAACTATATTAAACTAATACTGACAGGGAACTGATCTAATTCCTTGCCATCTGATATGTTGAAGTTGAAGCAATTTCTCACCTACCCCATCGTATGGGGTATCATTAGATAGGTCTTTTAAAAACGTTTAGGGGTTGGTAAGACGATTTATAGATTTAGGGATCTGTTTGTAAAATATTAAGCTTTAAGTTGCAAATTTTTGTTAGAGTATCCCCTCCTCCCTGCCCGCTAAATGTTTGATGTTGGGTATGTCAAAAAAAATACCGTAGTGGTATATGTAGTGAAATTGAAAGGAAAACTATCACAGCTAAGTACCTACGCTTTACAAGCTTCAAAAAATTGTACAAATTCCATTGAAAAATATTCTTAAGTTGATATAACGTTGTAAGTATGAAACAAAAACAACAGAAAACCCACTTCATAAGCCACATTATTTGGATAAAGGGGGGGGGGGAGAACGGAACCCTACATTGTGCGTGGCCCGACATGCACTTGCCCGGTTTTTTGTTTTTTTATTAGATTTGTCCTCCTCACCACTTACATCAGTCACACATATCAGTTACCCATTATACTGACTGTATCCTTGTTTGACGTTTATCATTCTAAATCAATAGTCAAAGTAATAAAATTAAAACAACCGCTACATTACAACTATACTAATATTATAAAGCTGAAGAGTTTGTTTGTTTGTTTGTTTGAACGCGGTAATCCCAGGAACTACTGGTCCGAATTAAAAAAATCCTTTCACTGTTGGATAGCCCATTTATCGAGGAAGGCTATAGGCTATATAACATCGCGCTATGACTAATAGGAGCGGAGCAGCGACGAGAAATGTTGCAAAAACGGGGAAAATTGACGCAAACGAAGTTGTGCGGGTCAGCTAGTTTCTATAATAAAATGGTATATTAAAAGGTGATATAAAATAAATATAATGTCGTCTCTTCGTTTGATTTATTGTGATGTATTGCCAATAAGTCAACATGCAGGTTATATGGAGCAAACGTTTGTTCAAATGATGGCCAATATACAGGCTAGTGTTAGCCTAGGTATACCTTAAACTGACATTATAGTCTAGTCTATACTAATATTATAAAGCTGAAGAGTTTTTTTGTTTGAACGCGGTAATCTCAGAAACTACTGGTCCGAATTGAAAAAATATTTTTCTGTTGGGTAGCCCATTTATCGAGGAAGGCCATAGGCTATATAACATCACGCTACGACCAATAGGAGCGGAGCAGCAATGAAAAATGTTTCAAAAACGGGGAAAATTGACGCATACGAAGTTGCGCAGACAGCTAGTCAACAATAAGTGCTTTTATTTCAACTTTATCACTAGTCTCCAAAAAATATAAACGAAGTGTCATTCGATTCGGAATAGCATGTAGATGATTTTTGAAAATGAGTCGCTCGCATAAAAATTAGATAGGATTGTTTTTTTTTCTCTTTTGACAGTTCTGTAACACGGTGGCCTCTGTGGCGCGACGTGTGTCCGACTGCTACGCAAGAGAGGTCGCAGCTAAAACAAGTGGTAGGTGATGGGTTAATATATTAAATATTTTTCAAAACTGATAATAATAATAATATAATAATAATAATTTTATTGATCAATTATAATACATTTTTTACAAATTAGTGCTCGGGGTCCTCTTTTAAGCAATGAATGCCTGAATTTCCGTAGTATGTTGATACATTTTGTATTCATTGATACATTTTGGTTTGGATGGATAGACTAAACATAGGTTGTGTATGTGTGTGTGCGTGTGTAAGATAAACTAATGTTACAAAGTTATTTAGTGTTATGTAAAGAAGTCACGAGAGGGAAGGTATTAGTATTTTACAAATCACCCTGCATATTTACAATTAAGTACCATGTAATAATATGACTTTAAATGATCTTATACACTATTTTTTCCATATAAAAGTAAATGATTTGAGACCAGAAAATAATTAAGTCATATATTATATTGCATTCAAATCACCTCTACAAAACGAATCGTTCTAACGTTTCATAAAAATATACTGATTTGACTTCCTATTCAAATACTCAATTTGGCAAATTAAAGCTGTCTACCTACCTTTATGCTCAATTCCATCTAAATACTAGGCCTATTTAGATGAAATTGAGCATAAAGGTAGCGTGAAGCTTTAGGAGATTAAAGACGTATAGTTTTTTTTTTTTAAAGACGACTCCCGCATTTATGATACAAGCCCTGTGTCGCGGGGGACTTTACAAACATACAAATCACGGACACAAAGCACACCCAGACTAGGAACAACAATTTGTGGATCACACAAAGTGGTGTCCCGGGTGGGAATCGAACCCACGACCGTAGATACGTAGATACAAAGTATGAAGGTAGCTCATCTGGTTTTAACGACTAAACTAACCAATTTTGATGAATTTTGACATAGAGCTAGATTGAATCGAGGTTGACACAGGTTACTTTTTATAGACTTACTAGCGGACGCCTCGCGGTTTCACCCGCGTAATTCCCGTTTCCGTGGTAATACGGGGATAAAAAATAGCCTATGTCACCCGGGGTTAGTGTAGCTTCACAAAGATAAAAGATTTTTTCAAATCCGTCCAGTAGTTTCGGAGCCTATTCCATATAAACAAACAATCAAATCTTTCCTCTTTATAATATTAGTATATAAGTATAGATATAATATCTTGGGACAACTCACACAACGCTAAGCAAAGCTTGTATCATGGCAGCCAGACAACTGATAAACATACTTATATATTTCTAAATACATACATATTATTATATTTACTCACACACAGAATAAACCATCGTGCTCATCACACAAAGTTTTATCCTGGGTGGTGATCGAACCCATGACCTCCGGCTTAGCAGTCAGGGTCACTAACCACTAGACCAACAGGCCCAAAATATAACTTTGCAGAATTAGTCCTAACAAATTTCAAAGAAAGAGATATGGACCACTGATAAAAATATATCTTTTATGTAGAACATGTCAACCCAATTTTATTATATTTAAAATTATATTAAAACTCTTTTGATATTTTTTTTTTATACTTTTGGTATAAAAACTGTGAGATGAATGAAAGACATTCTTTATAATACTAAATGCCACTAGGGTGCGTGACGAAAATTTGTGGAGGTAAGCAACGTTGACGTTGTCAGATTTAGGATGGGTGATCATTTTTAGGGTTCAAACAAAACCCTTATAGTTTCTCCATGTCTGTCCGTTCGCAGCTTACCGACTGTTAGTGCTAGAAGGCTGTAATTCTGCATGGATACACATATTACTTAAGCCAACAAAGTGAAACAATAAAACCTTGAAAATCATTTTTATTTAGGGTAGGTTCCTTATATGTAACGGGATGTGATTTTTTTCCTCACCTAACCCATAGTGTGGGGTATCGTTAAAAAGGTTTTTTAAAAACGTTTAGGAGTTGTAAAGACCTGTTTGTGAAATATTAAGCTTTAAAGTGTATTTTTTATTAGAATCAAGTGCACTTGATTCTAATAAAAAATACATTTTAAAGCTTAATATCTGCTATCTAAATAGTTGATCCCCATCCTGCTATCTAAATAGTTGATGTTGGTTAATTGAAAAAAATCACAGTAGTAGTATATATAGTGAAATTAAAAAGAAAACTATAATAGGCTTTACAAATTTACGAGTAACAGCTGATCTAATGATAAGTAACAAAATTTCCGTAAGAATTTCATTGAAAATTATTATTAAGTATAACATTGTTAGTAGTAGGAACCAAAAACCACAGAAAACCAACTTCTTAAGTCGTTAATGCGTCTCGAGAGCGCATTAACGACATTCTAGTACGGTGCGCAAGCGTTTTTAAGATCGATCCCAAAGTTACAAGAATACGAAAAAGGCCTTTTTAATCGAAACTTAACTGCAACTGCACTGCTTTAAATATGAGAATTGACCCACTGTACGTCAAACGCTAAGGAATCCAGCTGACTGACGAAAGGATAATTCTATACTCCATTAATCTGACGTATTATCAAAACATCAGCCTTTATAAAATATTTTGTTTTAATATACACACATCAAAAGTGTCTAGGGATCAAGCATTTTTATGCGGATTTCTTGAGATTGAGATGTGGCTTTGTAATAAATTTATGATTTTATAAATTTATATGGATCCTTTTTGGTGCATTTCATAATTTGAATCAGGAACTGTGAATCAAATTCGAGTAAAAGATGAAAATCAGCTGTCAATATTTTCCCTATAAAAACATACAACGCATTGAAGACATTATTAGTGCTACTGTTTCCCTACTACTGATTAAAACCAACGTTATTATGGAGCGGCGACGTCATTTAAGCAGGGAAGAAATGCTCAGAGCCGTGGGAATGATAGAAGCTGGTTCCCGGCAACGTACTGTGGCTTTAGCTCTGAATACAAGTCAGAGTGTTATCAGTCGACTTTGGACACGTTACCGAAGCACTGGTACCGTGGCTGAGCGCCATGGAGGACGGTATCGCTGCACCACACGGAGACAAGACCGATACATTCAAATCTTAACTCGAAGAGGTCCAACAATAACCGCCATGATGTTAGCCGTGAGGCTTCATCACTCTTCAGGGAACTTAATTAGCGACCAAACAGTCAGAAACCGCTTGCATGAAGTGAACCTTCATTCCCGAAGACCGCTACGGGTACCACCTATAGCAATGCACAATCGTAGGATTCGATATCAATGGGCTCTTGAACACAGAAATTGGGCAGAAGAACAATGGCGTTTCGTGTGCTTTTCTGATGAGTCTCGTTTTGGTATGAGACCGGATACAAGACGTATACGACACTGGAGAACCCCTGGACGCCAACAGCGATTAAAATCCTGCCAGGAAGTCCATCCTTATAGTGGTGGAACCATCATGGTATGGGCGGGTATTTGGATCGGCGGAAGAACTGAGTTGATTTGGATCAGAGATACTGAGACGATTGTATCAGACGTCATCGTTCCTCTACAAGTGCAAATCGGTCCCTTATTTCAGTTAATGCATGATAATGCACGACCGCACACCGCAAGAGTTGTAAGACAGACTCTCGCCGCAGCTAACATCAATGTCCTGCCCTGGCCTGCTCAGTCGCCAGACTTGAACCCGATTGAGCATGCATGGGATATGCTACAGAGAAGAGCTCTGCCGAATATGGAGGGTATCCAGTCGCAAGAAGACCTTTTTTTGTTGTTGCAACGAACATGGGCGGCCATTCCACAGCGTGATTTGGATGAACTCATTTTGAGTATGCCAAACCGATGTTCTTGTGTTGTTAGTGTTCGCGGTAGAAACACGGATTATTAATTGTTTAAGTTACCCAATAAAATTTTAAAGAAAACTGTTATTTCAGTCTTTTTTTCGAACTTTAATGTTAGTGGTTCAAATGTCAAAAATCCCTTTATTAGGAAAATGGCAAATTTCTTTATTAATGCAAAGGTGACTTGGTTTATCGTTACTGTGACAAACGAAAACACTTTATTTGATGAATCCTTAAAGAAATAAAAAAAAAAAATCAATCAGGAGAAAAGTTATTGCAAAAATATATGTTGATCCCTAGACACTTTTGATGTGTGTAGTTATACCAATAACTAGGACAATAGAAGATTTGCATTTCAAAAAGATTTTTAGGAAATCGTCAATAATATATAATAATAATAATAATAATATCTTGGGACAACTTACACAACGCTATCTGATCCCAAACTAAGCATAGCTTGTACTATGGAAACCAGATAACTGATAAACATACTTATATATTTCTTAATATGATACATATTATAGATAAATAACACCCAGACACAGAATAAACCATCGTGCTCATCACACAAAGTTTTATCCTGGGTGGGGATCGAACCCACGACCTCTTGCGTAGCAGTCGGATACACTCCCACCGCGCCACAGAGGCAGTCATTATATAAATAATGTTAATAGTATGTATATAGTTCGTACGTAGGGTTATCTAGCTTGTAGTTATTAACATAGTAAATTTTAAATTTCGGACATACTCACACCGCGCCACAGAGGCAGTCTTAGTCTGTCAATATCTAGACCATAAACAGACGCACTTTATAAAATATCGTCTTTTTATAAAAAAACGGGCTAAGTGCATGTCGGGTCACGCATAATGTAAGGTTCTGTAGCCCCCATCTGAATAATGCAGCTTAAGAAGTTGGTTTTCTGTGGTTTTTGGTTCCTACTACTAACAATGTTATACTTAATAATAATTTTCAATGAAATTCTTACGGAAATTTTGTTACTTATCATTAGATCAGCTGTTAATCGAAACTTAACTGCAACTGCACTGCTTTAAATACGTGAATTGACCCCCGACTTTTATCGGCTACTGACGGCATCTGTTACAGAGTTATTCTGACTGACTGATGGTACGTGGTTTTAATAATATTCTCCACCGGTTATACTACACTAGCTGTCCCGCGCAACTTCGTATGCGTAAATTTTTCCCGTTTTTGCAACATTTCACGTCGCTACTCCGCTCCTATTAGTCGTAGCGCGATGTTATATAGCCTATAGCCTTCCTCGATAATATTTTTTCAAATCGGACCAGTAGTTCCTGAGATTAGCGCGTTTAAACAAACAAACAAACTCTTCCGCTTTATAATATTAGTATAGATTTCAAATCAGGGATTTGATAGCACGCGCAGATCAAGCAAGCTTAAAGAGTACAACTTTAATAACGAGCGACTCACGCGCCTGGCTTCAAGATTTAGCATGACAAACCTTTTAATGCAGTATTTTAAATATGTTAGAAAATTAATTTTCGAGTTTTAAAAAGCAAAAAAACTGCCTCTGTGGCACGGTGGGAGTGTTTCCGACTGCTACGCAATCGATTCCCGCATGGGACACCACTTTGTGTTCGTGAATTGTATGTTTCTAAAGTCCCCCGCGACAGAGAGCTTGTAACCTATTGTGGGGGACACTTTAAATAAAAATAGCAGTTTCATGATATATTAAGTTCATTTAAAAAATAAACCTACCTCGGCGCCAAACTCTAAGGAATTCAGCTGACTGATGAAATGGTATTTCTTTACTCCATTAATGTGACGTAATATTAAAAAATCAGTCTCTAATAAATGCTTGCAGTTTTTGACTTGGGTTCATTCCTATCTTTTACACTACCCTAATAACAATCATTTTATTTTTAGTTTTCACGCAATTTTAACTGGTGTCATATGTTTAAAATATATTTATTTAAAAATGATAAAATATTATTTTCAAAATTAAAAAATGATACAAATATTATTTTCTACCGTAAAATGTGTATATTTTAAACAGTTGGATAATATCAAAAGGTTCTCTAAAAATATTTTCCATAAACTAAATGAAAAAAATATATTTCCCGTTGTATAGATTTGTTTTTCAAAATGTCCACGTGAGCGAAGTCGCGGTTCGTCGTCGTCTCACGTCTACCATAATGCAATTCGATCGAAACGCCAGAATAAAATAAAAGGTATTGTAACGTTAAATATAAACGCAGTTAAGATCTAACACGACACCTAATATAATTAAATTTTTGGGATATTTCTTCGGGCAAAAAATATATTATTTTAATAAATTTATAAAACTTTGTAAGCTACAGTTCTTAATCGTGTAAATAGGTATTTGATTTTAAGGCTAAATATCTTTGTGTTAATCTACCCGTGACCACGGCCATGGCAAAACGGCCGAAACGTCGGGCAATAAAACAAAGGTATTTAGCCTTAAAATAAAATATTTACGCAATTAACACCCGTAGCTTTTAAAATTCTATAATGTGTACAAATTGCGTAAGCTTACATATATATTGTAATAAATTTAATTTTGAAAATAAGCACTGAATAATAAAAGTACCTAACTTCTTTAATTTGAGTTTCTATTGATTTGTTATTACTTAATGACAATTAATACTTATGTTTGGCTACGGAAGTCTCGGGTTCGATTCCCGGGTCTGGATTTCAAATTTTTCTATATTTCAAAAATGCAATTATTGTATTTGTAAAGTAATTGGCAAGAAATGCCTATAAAAATTACTTCAATTAATAGGTAGAAACTAATTTGAAAAATATAAGGAGTATTTAAAATTAGAGGGGAAATTATTTACTAGTTCACTGCAATTTTTAGATTACTTTTAAGAATAAATACTCCTACAATTTATTTCCTTAAATTTATAAAAGTCATTTATTTTCTAATGCTTACAATATTCTACAGCCTTAAAAATGATAAATATTATTAAAATGGGGACAATAAATTACTTAAATAAAAAAAAATCTTCAAATTTGCTATTTCATAAAAAAAAATGTTAGTTAGTACATTTTTGTCTGTACATTTTGCAGCCTTAAAATGATGATTATTATTAAAATGGTTATAATAAATTTCTTACTCAAATGATAAAAAAATAAATCTTCAAAATTTGCTGTTTCATACAAAAAATATCAAATTAAGTACATATTTTGAATTTTAAAATCGCAATAAATTGCATCTTTTGATAGAAAAATAAATATTCTTCATTATTATTTTATTCATTTTATATTATTCTAAGTTTAGTATTTTTATAATTATAAATACTTAAATATAAATACTCACAGATATGTAACAGCTGATCAGTTGACACAAATTACGAGATACCTACAACTCAATACACAGGGTGAGACTACACTGCGCCGAGAACTCGTAATGTTACGTTTATATAGGGGTGGTGTAGCGGCAAGACTATTAGGTTAACAGCTTAGCCATGAGCGGAGCGATTTTATTTTATACCTCCTAACTGATCGACGATAACTATCTACTAGGTGTGATTTTAAAATGGTTTTTAAATGCCGTCACCCATTCTATGATTTTAAAGGTTCTGCCATACGCCTATGGCATCCATAATGTTGTAGGCGTAGACGGGCCGTATGTTTTTTTTTACTTCAGCGCCGTCTAAAAATGCCCTGACTGTAGTAACTTTGCTTAATCCACTTAAATCTCGATATTCTCGGTGGATTCTAACAGATAGTCGTAATAACTTATCTACCGTTAAGTGTCTGTTATATTATTAACCGTCGATTTATAGAAAACATAAAAGGTTCACTATGCATTTATAATTATAGAGAATATTTATTATAGCTGAGGCGCGCAACTTCATCTGCGCCCATTTTTCCCGTTTTTGCAACATCAAAATGTTCATTGCTGCTCTGCTCTTATTGGTCGTAGCGCAATGTTATATAGCCTTCCTTGATAAATGATCTATCTAACAATATAATAATTTTTCAATTCGAACCAGTAGTTCCTGAGATTATTGCGTTTAAACATATAAACTTTTCAACTTTATAATATATATTTTAAACAAAAAAGTAATCAAAATGTTAATAGAGTTTTGCGAATAAATAAACAGAATTCAGCAACCGAGGATCTGACACAGCTACTTTACTATTTACCCGACTGTAAGGAAGTGTTATGTTTTTCGCGCTTATCTTGTATGTATGTACGTAAAATGTTTTATCTCACAACCCACATTTTACGGATTTTTACAATTAAGACGTCGTTAGATTTGTCTTTATCGCCCAAGTATTGTTAGATATGTGACGTTTGTAAAAAACTAACATGGCGGCTGTGAAATGTCAAAATAAAGAGGTGTGAAAAAAAATGCTGTTTTGAATACTACAATATGGGTATCAAATTAAAGGGCTCATCTTAAGCATTTCAAAAAGGTGTGAGTATGAGTGTGACTTTCATACTAAAAATTTAGTTAGCAACCATTATTTTTTCAATTTTCAATATTTGACAATAGCTGTGATAAAAGCTACTTGTTACATGGGTTACATCCTACAGCAACTAAAAAGTATTATATATTATTAAATTTGAAAATTCCAGATGTAAAAATGTAATGTGTAAAATAGGTCTAGTGGTTTCGAAGTAATTCAAAGCGAATACAAACAATCAATCAAATTATTTTTATAATATTTTTTAGAGTATGGATATAGATATTAGAAAAGTTGTACATGTTGATTCGCAGAGCGGCGTTAGTGTATCATTGTACGCCCTCCTAAGAAACCTTTGAAGAAATCGCTACCGCTTATGAATATGATCTATTCCTCTAGAGGATGTAAGAACTGGAATAAAAATCGTTTTGCTTATACTTTTAATAGATTTTCCGGACAAAGTTTAACATTCGATCTGTATCTGTATTTAAAGATCAAGCCTTGAAGTGATGTGGTTGATATTTATTGAAACTGCGTATGCAATTGAGTGCGGAGATAGTTCAGGAAATACTAAGACTTCCTGATTTAAAAAAAAAAAGGTGATGAGGAAAAATCGTGTACAGAGACTGACAGTGAACGTAGATTTTTGGTTTCTGAAAGTGAAAAATGTAAACAGAGTTTAGGCTGTTGTGACTAGTTGTGAAGTAAAATTAAATTCCATTTAATTCAAAATTCTTTATTCACTTAGGATGCAAAACAACTCTTGTGATACGTCGGAATTCTAAATGTACATGTAATGCCAAGTTCGCAAACAATAGGTAAAGCCGGAGAAAAGAACCTGGCAATAAAAACTTGCAGCCACTCTTTTTAAATTGCTAATTTTACAATATTTGAATGTTTATTAATTTGATATGGGGGTAAGGTGCTGCGACTAATATACTATACACCCTGTTAAAGGACTGATGCAAATTGTATTATCAAAAAGTTTACACATGAGATGAACCAAAATCAGCCTTAGTGGGTACAATATAGTAGGAGCATCTATTTACAACAAAGTTTAAAACTATTTGTGCTTAAATATTGGCCAAAATACTTGTAACGAATGATTAAATCTATACTAATATTATAAAGCGCAAGAGTTTGTTTGTTTGTTTGTTTAAACGCGCTAATCTCAAGAACTACTGGTCCGATTTGAAAAATTCTTTTTTTGTTGGATAGTAAATTTATCGAGGAAGGCTATAGGCTATATAACATCGCGCTACGGCTAATAGGAGCGGAGTAGCGACGAGAAATGTTGCTAAAACGGGGAAAATTTACGCATACGAAGTTGCGCGGGACAGCTAGTATAAAATATTAATTCTGATATCAAAAGAAAGAAAAGAATGACCTTTATTCGTCACGCAGAATATTTATCTACTTACAAAAGTCAAATCATGCTCTTAAGCAATCAAGTTTAGTATTAGTATTACTGTACAATAAAACATTTTTTTTTAAATTATAAGAAATAGTGTCCCATCGATAGCATCGCATACAGGGACCAAGCTATCGGTGGTTACGGCCCCAGAGAAAGGAACCTCCTCACAATGCAAACCCTGTCCAGAAGTACCGCCTCATGCATCAAGCCCTTGATCTAGCATCTCAACGCGAGTCTCTCTAGGTAGTTCAGACTCTTCGTAATCCCTCCATTGACAAAGATCATAGAATCCACATCCTCGTCCACATCCACATCGGCGGTAGCCTAACGGCTTAGGCATCGGTCTCGCAATCGTGAGGTCGCGGTTTCGAATCCTACCCATTACACTACCGACGTGAACCCACTCCTAACACAAGCCTTTGAGCTTAGCTGGAGGGGTTAACAAGATTGCTAGTAATATGGGACTCAATCACACAAAGCTAGTTTAAAAAAAAATTGTGTCTTTTGTTTTTCTCGTTGACCGTTAAAAGTGATGGCACGGGCCGAATCCAAATGACATCATGATGCCCATCACTGAGAAACGGGCCAATACCATAGTGCCAACATGGTGCCCATCAGTGAGAAGAGTATTGCTTACGGCAGTATATGATGTGAAGGGTATGATTGCGTTTGTTAATGAGTGTGTATTGTCGGATTAGTATTTTTATTTATTAGCAAAATTAAAATTTACAATGTTAATAACTACAAGCTAGATAACCCTACGTACCAACTATATACATACTATTAACATTATTTACAACTTACCTAGTAAACTACAAAAAAGAGTTAGGCGTCGAAGAATTCCTCCCCATCGATGTCTACCGGTTTAGTGCCCAGAAGGCTGGCTTTATATTGTCGGATTTATATTGTATCTAAACTAATATTACAAAGCTGAAGAGTTTGTTTGGTTGAACGTTATAATCTCAGGAACTATTGTTTCCAATTGAAAAATTATTTTAGCGTTGGATAACCCATATTTTAGCGTATATAACATCGCGCTACGACTAATAGGAGCGGAGTAGCGACGTGAAATGTTGCAAAAACGGGGAAAATTTACGCATACGAAGTTGCGCGGGACAGCTAGTGATTGAATAATTCATTAATTTATACTAGCAGTTTGTTTGTTTGAACGCGGTAATCTTAGGAACTACTGGTCCGATTTAAAAAAAATCTTATTTTGTTGTATAGCCCATGTATCGAGGAAGGCTATAGGCTATATAACATCGCGCTACGACTCATAGGAGCGGAGTAGCGACGTGAAATGTTGCAAAAACGGGGAGAAATTACGCATACGAAGTTGCGCGGGACAGCTAGTGATTGAATAATTCATTAATTTATACTAACAGTTTCTTTGTTTGAACGCATTGTCTTCTTAAGAACTACTGGTCCGAATTGAAAAATTATTTTACTGTTGGATAGCCCATTTATTGAGGAAGGCTATAGGCTATATAGCATCGCGCTACGACTAATACGAGCGGAGCAGCGACGAGAAATGTTGCAAAAACAGGAAAAATTTACGCATACGAAGTTGCGCGGGACAGCTAGTGATTGTTCATTAATTTATACTAACAGTTTGTTTGTTTGAACGCGGTAATCTTAGGAACTACTGAAATTTACGCATACGAAGTTGCGCAGGACAGCTAGTGATTGAATAATTCATTAATTTATACTAACAGTTTGTTTGTTTGAACGCCGTAATCTTAAGAACTACTGGTCCGAATTGAAAAATTATTTTACTGTTGGATAACCCATTTATCGAGTAAGGCTATAGGCTATATAGCACCGCGCTACGACTAATAGAAGCCGAGCAGCGACGAGAAATGTTGCAAAAACGGGAAAAAATTACGCATACGAAGTTGCGCGGGACAGCTAGTGATTGAATAGTTCATTAATTTATACTAACAGTTTGTTTGTTTGAACGCGGTAATCTTAGGAACTACTGGTCTGAATTGACAAATTATTTTATTGTTGGATAGCCCATTTATCGAGGAAGGCTATGGGCTATATAACATCATGCTACGAGCCATAGGAGCGGAGCAGCAATGAGATCTGTTGCAAAAACGGAGAAATTTACGCAGACGAAGTTGAGCGGGACAACTAGTTGTTAAATATAACATGGTTCAAAAACTATCCTATTGGATCATGTTACTGATTCTGAGTAAACTACTTTCAGGTTTGCACTATACCAAGAATAACGTTGTATAACTTCACGCCAGGACTAGTAGGAGCAGGGCATCAAAGGAAAATGTTGCAAGAAATGGGATAAATTGATTCATACGAAGTTGCGAGGGTCTGCTAGTAAATTATATAGCCAATCTACATCTATACTAATATTATAAAGCGGAAGAGTTTGTTTGTTTGTTTGTTTGCTTTGTTTGTTTGTTTGTTTGTTTGTTTAAACGCGCTAATCTCAGTAACTACTGGTCCGATTTGATAAATTATTTTTTTGTTGGATAGCCCATTTATTTATTTATTTATTTAAAACTTTATGCACAAAGTGGTACAAAGGTGGACTTAATGCTAAAAGCATTCTCTGCCAGTCTACCTTATATATTAATACTAGCTGTCCCGCGCAACTTCGTATGCGTAATTTCTCCCCGTTTTTGAAACATTTCTCGTCGCTTCTCCGCTCCTATTAGTCGTAGCGCGATGTTATATAGCCTATAGCCTTCCTCGATAAATGGGCTATCCAACAAAAAAATATTTTTTCAAATCGGACCAGTAGATCCTGAGATTAGCGCGTTTAAACAAACAAACAAACAAACTCTTCCGCTTTATAATATTAGTATAGATAGCAACTTTAAGCAAAATATATTATTATAATTTTGTTAAGCCCTTGCAGCTTCGTATTTTCTCTGGGGTAGAAGCAGGCTGCATCCTGCTCTTATGCCTAGTCCCTACTAGACTAGTAATTTAGTGAAGTAAAAAGTAATTTAGTGACTAACATACACTGCCCAAAAACCGTTCACATTACGGCCGTGTACAGTTTTTATTTTATACTAGCTGTCCCGCGCAACTTCGTCTGCGTAAATTTTCCCCGTTTTTGAAACATTTCTCATTGCTGCTCCGCTCCTAATAGTCGTAGCGCGATGTTATATAGCCTATAGCCTTCCTCGATAAATGAGCTATCCAACAAAAAAATATTTTTTCAAATAGGACCAGTAGTTTCTGAGATTAGTGCGTTTAAAGAAACAAACAAACAAACAAAGCAAACAAACAAACAAACTCTTCCGCTTTATAATATTAGTATAGATTATTTTAAAAAGATAACTAGCAATGTAGGATTGTGGTCCCACATTACTAGCAATCCTGTTAACCCCTCCAACTAAGCTCTATGGCTTGTGTTAGGAGTGGGTTCATGTCGATAAACTTTCGCGATTTGTACACATTATTAAAATATATATATATATAGACTCAGTCTTCCCGTGACCACGGCCGTTGCAATACGGTCGAAACGTCGGGCCATAAACAAGGTATTTTACCTTAAATTATTCACGCGATTAAGACCCGTAATATATATATATTTTAATAATGGGTTCATGTCGGTAGTACAATGGGTGGTCACGATTACGAGACCGATGCCTTAGCCAATAGGCTACCGCCGCTTAAACGCCACAGTAAACGAGTGGAGAGTGATTTGTATGATGAATAGACTGCAACATAATAAAATGAATACGCTGATAAAGCTTATGTTAATCGCTATTTGAGAAGACGAAATTGTTGTGTGAAGTAAAAAAAAAAAATGGTTGTCTGTGAAGTCGGTTTACGGACGATAATTTTACGTGATAAACCACTTCTTCGCTCTTCAAGATTAAGAACCTACCCAATGGGTTTCTTTCCGATATACCTTAAACATTCAATTAGATTTTACTAACTGTTGCCTAAACATTCAATTAGATTTTACTAACTGTTGCCTAAACATTCAATTAGATTTTACTAACTGTTGCCTAAACATTCAATTAGATTTTACTAACTGTTGCCTAAACATTCAATTACATTTTACTAACTGTTGCCCGCGAAAAGTTCGCGTGAAAATTTTGAAAAGAAAATTTATCCCACTGGAACATTTTTTGGGATAAAAAGCCTATGTGCTATTTATTAAGAGGTGATTGAGGCGAAACCAAAATTAACAAATGTTAATCTTGTCTTAGCCCTTAAGGATCCATACTAATATTATAAATGTGAAAGTAACTCTGTCTGTTACACTTTCACGCTCAAACAGCTAAACCGATTGAGATGAAATTTTGTATGGAGATAGTTTGAGTCCCGGGGAAGGACATAGAATAGTTTTTATCGCGATAACCGACATCCACGTCGCCCGAGCTGCGGTCGAAAGCTAGTAACTTAATATGTCCGTGCGAACCCTAAGGGTTCACACTGGAAATCAGCGCTGTGATGCACTGCAACACAGCAATAAGCTGAATATGGAACTATCTGTCACATTATAGAATTTTATAAGCTACGGGTCTTAATCGCGTAAACATTTTATTTTAAGGCTAAATTCCTTTGTTTATAAGGGTTGATATGAGATACTGTTATGGGTGACGCGTGATGAAATGAAGAGACGAGCAGTGACCCCCTGCTCGTCTCTTCATTTCATCACGCGTCGTTGGTGCAAGCGTATTTAAAAGGTAACTGCAAGTGAACTTCAACTGCACTGCTTTAAATACGTGAATTGACCCACTGGTCGTGCGCCTGATGGAAATTACGTTGTTTATTAAAAAATATATTTCCTTATCGATTACTGGCTAGGTTATAATTATAACCTAGCCAGTAATCGATAAGGAAATATATTTTTAAGTCACCTAAGTCACCTAAGTTACAGAAGAAATGTTGGAAATACTAATTAGAGGGGGGGGGGGGGGGAGGAATCAAGCGCCTCATAGCACTTGTAACCAGTCCGTTAGTCTTCTTTTACAAATGTTTTTCGTGAGAATTAAGATGGGTAGGACCTTGTTGATTTCATTATATAATATAGGAAGTCACCTAAGTTACAGAAGAAATGTTGGAATTCTCACGAAAAACATTTGTAAAAGAAGACTAACGGACTGGTTACAAGTGCTATGAGGCGCTTGATTCCTCCCCCCCCTCTTACGTACTCTCTCTCTGACCCACACAAACACACACACACAAACACAAACACACACACACACACACACACACACACACACACACACACACACACACACACACACACACGTACACGCACGCCCTCGCACACACATACTAATCGTTATTTATTAATGTAGTAATGTAACTGTAATATAGTAAAGCATATTCAGTGCCCATCTTAGAAAAGGTAAATGTAAAAATAAAGGGTGAAGACCCGGTGTCCTGAAAAACAGGACCCGAGCCTAGCTTAGGCACCAGTCTCCCACAATATGTTACAATATGTATTTATATGTATAAAAATGTAATGTAATGCTTTCCTACAATATGGTGAGAAAATAAATCATTATTATTAATCAACTTCCTCAAAATAAGACTAATTTAAAATCAGGAACAATTATCCAGTCATGACTGACGTCCGAAACAATTAGATACAGTGGCCGTTTGGTTTTTTTTTTAAGAAAAATCGTTTAAGAAATCTATACATCTTCTATACAAATAAATATAATTGTAGTGTCTGTTTGTAATGTCAAAATAACAGTTTTTTGCTTAATGCATATGAAAGTATAGATATATGGTACTTATAACAAATCACATGTTTTTGTCTGTCTGTTTGTTCCAGCTAATCTCCAGAACGGCTGGACGGATTTTGAAGGGACTTTCCGTGTTAGACAGCTGATGATATAACGAGTAATTTAGAATTGTGAATATTTTTATCATCACGCTAACGTCTAAAGGGAGAGAGCAGCACTGCAACTTCACGCGGACGAAGTCACGGGCACGGCTAGTTAGTTAAAATAATTTAAGTATGATTTGCGTTTTCAGATTGATCGATTTCTCCATGCGAAATGGCAAGTAAATAATTAAATACAAGCTGGGAATTCCCGCGATGTACCTAAAAATAAAGTGTGGTCAACTCCTAGGGTTGTTGTGTAGGTGTTGTGTTGTTGTAGGTGTACCTTTTTCTTTCTCTTTTTAGGGTTCCGTAGCAAAACTGGATCAAACGGAACCCTTATAGTTTCGCCATGTCCGTCTGTCTGCCTGTCGGTCGGGGCACTCCATACATGTAACAGAAGCTAAAAAACTTTTTTTAAGCAAACATTACGTGTTGTACATCATTCGACAGGTCTTTTAAAAAAAAAATTAAGGTTTCTAATAAACTTTTCTGATCTAGCCAATATTTTTGGAAATAATCACTCCGATACTTTGAACTGTGTGACTCAAATATCAAAAGCGCTTAATAAATACTTTAAACTAAAACTATTTCGGACATGATCGAATATACTTACTGTCATTGAGTATAGCCGAAAAATTGAGTTTCTCAGCAAATGGGCGTAAGTGCCATGAACATACGCTCTTCTGCTGGTAATTTCTTCGTACGGCAACGGCTCCGGAATACTACATTGAGCATGGTCCGACATGATCTTGCTTGGTTTCTTTTAATATAACTAGCAATGTAGAATTGTGGGTCCCACATTACTAGCAATCCTGTTAACCCCTCCAGCTAAACTCAATATATTTTTATTTTTATATATTTTTTATCAGTATAAAAGTACTATTATTTATGTGATACTAGCTGTGCGCCGCGGTGTTACCCGCCGTTTATTAGCCTATGTGTTAATCCAGGGTGTCAGCTAACTCCATACCAAATTATATTTAAATTTCTCCAGCCGTTTAGCCATGAAGAAGTAGCAAACATACACACTCACATACTCACAAACTTTCGCCTTTATAATATTACTAGCTGTACCCCGCGGTGTTACCCGCGGTTTATCAGCCTATGTGTTAATCCAGGGTGTCAGCTAATTCCATATCAAATTTTATTAAAATCGCTCCAGCCGTTTAGACGTGAAGAAGTAACAAACATACACACTCACATACTCACAAACTTTCGCCTTTATAATATTAGTGTGATTATATTATATTATATTATATAGTGTCATGTGATTGCGCTATCGTACACAAACATGACAATTTAAAAACTGACAATGACAACGGCATGACAATTAAAAAGTTCATCTCTTTAATTGATTTAATGTTGATGAATGAAGTTTGAATAATATTTTTCGAACTTACTGACATAAAAATAAAAAATATGAAATAATAAATCACAAATCAAAAAACCAAAATCAAAAATTAAAATAAAAAAGGAAAAAATAATCATTACTCGGACTCGAACTGGGGTTTTCTGGATTTTGGAACGCCCAATTTCCGACCTGGGCTATAATAACATTGTAAATGAAATTTACCTTCGTATTCAAATGATATAGTAGCAGTTTTTCATTTCCCTCCCTCCGTCTTACGGTCATTTTCAAACAGGGTCACGTGATCCTGATGCGAGTTTAACAATTATTACCGATACCAAAAAAAGTGTACAGCGCCGCTAAAGAAGATTTCACTTTAAAAAAACTGGAAAAAGGCCCTATATCAAGCCTTTTTCCAGATTTTTCTAAATGGTTTTTTAAATATTTTCGTTTGATTGTGTGTGCATCGTCAAATGATGATTTACTGCCTTAAGCGAGTAGCGACTTTATCGCTCAAGATACGTACAATAGATGTATTTTGTAGATTCCGTCCGTGTAAACAAAAGAGATGCAGTATAGAGCGAGTACTCGCCAGGAGTGTGATCCGTCAATCCAACACGATACACAGTCAATGGATCACTGATCACGATCACGGGTTCTCAGTCTATATTGAACGTGTAATGGCTGTCTATAACTGCTAAGGTAAAAAAACAATGCTATATTTTCACAAACAGAAAGGGCAGGCATTATGTTCAGAGTCCTTATTCACCATCTTTTTTTTCTTTTACGCCTTAAGCCCGCGTTTCTAACTGTCAAAATCTTGTCATAATGGTTTAGAAAGCTGCGCTTAGAAATGCATCGGGCATGCGTGCGGGCTATCCGCGAAAACGAAAAAAAACATAGTGAATAAAGACAATGAAGGATTTTTAAGGGACTACAAACCTCTAAATAATGATCTCTATTTACCGGTTTAACAAGATTATTTGTAGATAATTATCTTTATGTATCTTTATTAAAATCTTGTTGATTGAAGTAGATACCTACATTTTTATTAATACCACTACCAGATGTGGGTATTGACGAAATATATCTCTTTAAGTTCCAAGTACGTAATTTATATACGAAGTTATTGGCGGAATCATCACAATTATAGTAATCTATGGTTATATATGTAATAAGTATGTATTTGTATGGTTATGAGTATGTATTATGTATGTAAATGTATGTATTGGTATGTTGTGTGTGTATGTATACACACACAACATACCAATACATACATTTACATACATATGTGTATTTATGTATTTATATGTATGGTATTGTTTTTATAATTATTTATTTATTATTATTATTATTATTATTTTTAATCACTTTCTTGCTTATTTAGCATTAGAAATATAAGTCGATTAAGCACCCACCTCAAACAGTTCTCTGCATCACCCTAAGGTTGACTGGTAGATAATGCCTAAGGCATTAAGTCCGCCTTTGTACAATTTTTGTGAGCAAAAAGTTAAATAAATAAAAAATAAAAAAAAACAAAAATATCTCCTGTATTCATGACACTTTAGTAACAGCATTTTAACTAGCGAATGTTTGGTCTTATTCTATCTTTGGTTAGTGAATCTGACTGCTAAGAGGTCGTGGGTTCGATCCCTACCCAAGATAAAACTTTGTGTGATGAGCACGATGGTTTATACTGTGTCTGGGTGTTATTCATCTTTAATTTTATTTACAAATCAAAAGTCAATTGTCTGATTGCCGTAGTCTCTGCTTAGTTTGGGATCAGATGGCCTTGTGTGTGTTATTGTTTTTATGCTTTCGCGATTTTTATACATATCTATACTAATATTTTAAAGAGGAAAGATTTGATTGTTTGTTTGTATTGAATAGGCTCCGAAACTACTGGACGGATTTGAAAAATTCTTTCATCGTTGTGAAGCTACACTAACCCCGGGTGACATAGGCTATTTTTTATCCCTGTATTCCCACGGGAACGGGAACTACGCGGGTGAAACCGCGAGGCGTCCGCTTGTTAGAAATATTTGGGGACTTAATCGGTGAATTATTTAAAGGTAAGAACTTTTATTTACCCGACATTTTGATCAAATTTCACCGATCGTGGTCACGGGTCTTGTGTGTGTTGTTCCAAAAAGTAGATATATCCTGTATATATCTACTTTTTGGAACAACTCTGACTCTGAAATCAGTCGATAAATTGATAGGGGAGATTCAGTAGCTGTAATACAACCGTTTTACATTGAAAAAAAATACCAATAAAAATTGTAAAAAAAAACAGATTTCTTGGTCTATCAATAAAATGTTAATTCATTGAGGAGGTTAAATTTAATAAATAAACTGAAAATATCAATTATACTACTTTTGTCAGACAAAGTTTTTTTCAGTGTTCACATTTCAGCGGCGAACGAGCAGATCAAGATATCTTCAAGGTTAAACAACGTTACCTCTGTTAGTTCATAGATAGGTGACCGTTGACCAACATTGTCATAAACCCCTGTGCCTCAGAGAGTACGTTAAGCCGTCGATTCTGCGCCTAATCTTTCTCCGATCGTGTCGGATTTCCGTCCAATCGAACTATGAGAGTGAGGGAATAGAGAGTGCACTTGTGTATGCGCATACACTTATGCGAAATCTATGTTTTAATGGTTTCTACATCGAAACTGTCGCCAGTCGTGCAAGTTTCTTGGGAACGAGGTCTATGACGTCACGATTGCTATAAAAAAATCGTATCATATGAAGCCTATAGTTGACTTTGTCGAAGTTGGTAACGGCTTTGGCCTGATACCCCTAAGGTCGGCTCAAGCCCTGCCTGAGACATTTTTTCTCCATACATTTATTATGGAAAAAAATAGTATAAAAATGCTTTAAAAACGTAGTCAAACTTCCAATACAAGTCATATCACAGTGTAAAAACTATAAATAACGATTATTAAGCAATAATACATTAAATAGGTACATAATTTCAACCAAAACAACAAGACAGGATGTTTGACATAATATTACATCAATTAAAATTAATAATAATGCATAAAATATAAATACCTTAGTCATATACTTCTTTAGATGTCCTTTATTGATAAAGTATTGATGTTTTTAAAGGGGCCCATGACATGTGGGCTGAAGCATGATTCAGAAATCTTGTTATTATTTTAATTTTAGAAATATATAGTTTTTCGAGGGGACCTCCTATATGTAAAGTGGCCTCTCACCTAACCCATCGTGTAGGGTATCATTAGATAGGTCTTTTAAAAACGTTTAGGGGTTGTAAAAACCATTTCCAGATTTAGGGATCCGTTTGTAAAATATTAAGCTTTAAAGTGTATTTTTTGTTAGAGTCAAGTGTCCCCATGCCAGCTAAATGGTTGGTATATATAGGTCTAAGCCAAGATTGTTCAACTTTTTTGTGTCAGTTTGCATTGAGGAGCCACTGAGAGCAACAGTTGGGCCAAATGTACGGTCCGGATATGGTTGGCGGGCCTATCAGGCTGGCAGTCTTGCGTTCAAATGCAACTGCGGTCTTTTCTCAACGCGCTTACCCGTGAGCTTCGAACTTGTTTCGCTGACTCTATTGAGCTTTGAAAAACAACAGAGGATGCGCCTGTTACGTCCTATTTCATTTTGTTATTCATTTGATTTTATGTAAAATTGCGGCAAATGCGTGCCAATGGGATTGAGCAGCCTTTTTCTAAGCCTTAATCATCATGGTCGATACCATAATAGTGTTAGTTATTCTTTTGTGAAATAGTAATGTTAACCCATCACTGTGTTTCGGTTGAAGGGCACTGTAGCAAGTGTGATTACTGGGCAAATGAGACTTACGAACTAATGTCTCAAATGAGAAGCGCGGTGCGGTCACATTCAGATCTTTGCCAAACAAGGATTTGGGTCGCACTGATACTGTTATAGGCGACGCGTGACGCTTACCGTCAAGAGAACGACTTGCTCGTCGAAACATCTAATAAACTCTCGCCCGAATACAAACGTCACTCAATTTTGAGTCGTCGTTTAACTCAAGCTGCTATGATTAAAATAATAATGATAAAAATACTTTTGAGCATGACTCAAAGTTAAGTATTGTTTGAGTAAGTATTCGATATATCACAAATTCATAAGTACCATGCCTGTGTGAGTAAGATGAGTTAGATACCATTCACACTGATGTGCATCTGGAACGAGGGCCCATTTTTTAAATCCTTACCTAACGAAATAAGATTTACAGGGAAATCAGTTAAAAATAGTAAAAACCTAAAGCAAATGGTCATGAATTTCTTAAATGTGAATCAAAATTGTTATGATTAATTAACTTGGGCCCTCAATCCAGACGTATGCATAAAGTGGCATAGTCTAAATCTCAGAAAGTACTATCTCTGGGTTTATCGTTTTTATTTAAGAATTTAGTTAAGAATTTCTTAAATATTTTAAGAAATTCCCAAATCTGTAGAACACAACATTACAGATTTATGGCGATATATCTAGGTCCCTCAATTCATTAATGTATTCACTGAGGAATCTGCAAAACATGAATTTATTTGAAGAAATACATAAATACGTCGTTAATATATTTTACTTAGATACCTGTGTGAATTAGTAAAAAAGTAACAATGACACAAAAGGTAATTTTTAAAAAGTTATTGAAAGTCGAATTTTACGAAAACGTCTGAACTGAGAGCCCAAGATTTTCGGTTTTATTGACTAAGCTCAACCTCATAGATTAACGCAAATTAGAATGAGTTTTTTTACTATTCTTTAACTAAAATATAACATATCATCTGTTCCTATAAATGTCATACTTTAACAGAAAATTTATTTTAAATTTTTCAATAGAGATAATTTTGTAGGGTAGATATGATTTTGTAATATTTTTGACTAATCAGTATGTATCCTCATACAAGCTATTTTAGAAGCGATTAAATAAATATTTGTTGTATTATAAGTAAATATATGGAGCTGTAGGAAGCGAAGTAAATATCGTTATAACCAGCATAATATCATTATACCTAGTCCGGTCATAAGTTCTGTTACAAATGAATATGCATTTGTTTAATGAAGTAATGTAATATTACTAAATCTTATATATACATATTTATTAAAGTCTCAGCAAAAAATAAAAACAATATTCTATTCAAAATGGCCACCTTTGGCTTTTATACAGGCCTTTAATCTGTCTGGTCACGAATCTATGGAATTACGCACTGTTTCCATGGGAAATTTTGCCACTGCTTGCTCCAGAGATTTTTTAAGAGACTCAATGTCGCCGTCTCGTTTAGAGCAAGCCATGTCCTCTAAAACTGACCATAATTATAAAGTCCGGAACGTTGGTTCCAAGCCAGGCTTGGGTAGTTCGTGCCTTGTGACCAAGTGCAGAGTCCTGCTGGAAAGTCCACGGTACATTTATAAAAAGTGTATTGCTGAGAGGTTTCACAACACGATCCAAGGCTGTCTTTTGATACACTTTGGCTGAAGTTTTCACTCCTTTTTCACAAAAATGTAACTTTGTGACGCCTTGATACGCCACGCCCTACCAAACCATCACTGACGCAGGATGATGACCACGCTGTACCTTTCCAACCACTTGAGCAGCTTTATCAACACACAGCTTCCAACCCAATCTATTTAGAAGTGTATCTAAATGGATTGGGTTGATTTTTGGTACACAGATTACGCATCCACTAAAAATCCAAAAAAAAAAACTGTAAAGAAGTGAAATCGGGGTTGAAACTTAAATTAAATAAGTTTAAAGATATCGTAAAAAATTGCTTACATTAAACCCAGTAATCAGCAATTCCCGATGACGATGAATCAGCTACAACATTAACATTGGAAAATACATGACATATTAAAGTGATCTAGGTACTTACTTCGATATCACGAAACGGAAATACTGGTTATAATGATATTTACTGCACTTAATTATTGCTCCACACAAAACACAATCGCTTGAGACAGCTCAACAAATATTTACTTAGTCGCTTCTGAAATAGCTTGTAGGATACATACTGATTAGTCCAAAAAATTACAATATCATATCCAAGCTACAAAATTATCTCCTATGATAAATTGAAAATCAATTTTCTCTTAAAGTATAGCATTTATAGGAACAGATGATATGTTATATTTTAGTTAAAGAATAGTAATAAAACTTATTCTAATTTGCGTTAATCTATGAGGTTGAGCTTAGTCAATAAAACCGAAAATCTTGGGCTCTCAGTTCAGACGTTTTTGTAAAGTTCGACTTTCAATAACTTTTTAAAAATTAACTTTTGTGTCATTATTTCTTTTTTACTAATTCCCAGAGGTATCTAAGTAAAATATATTATAGACGTATTAATGTATTTCTTCAAATAAATTCAAATCTTGCAGATTCCTCAGTAAATACATTAATGAATTGAGGGACCTAGATATATCGCCATAAATCTGTAATGTTGTGTTCTACAGATTTGGGAATTTCTTAAAATATTTAAGAAATTATTAACTAAATTCTTAAATAAAAACGATAAACCCAGAGATAGTACTTTCTGAGATTTAGACTATGCCACTTTATGCATACGTCTGGATTAAGGGCCCAAGTTAATTAATCATAACAATTTTGATTCACGTTTAAGAAATTCATGACCATT
Organism: Herminia tarsipennalis; assembly: GCA_945859575.2. Lineage (NCBI taxonomy): Eukaryota > Metazoa > Arthropoda > Insecta > Lepidoptera > Erebidae > Herminia > Herminia tarsipennalis. Next base: position 3,553,297 of record OX243859.2, read on the forward strand.
TGCTTTATGTTTTTACTATTTTTAACTAATTTCCCTGTAAATCTTATTTCGTTATGTAAGGATTTAAAAAATGGGCCCTCGATCCAGATGCACATTTCACACTGTCGTCGTAGTAGTCCCTGGAACAACTTAACGAGATGCTGCACAGCTTAAATGGAGCCTCTAGACGCAATAGTCTCGGCATGAATTTGGAAAAAAACAAATACATGTTTATTGAACATGTCATGCCGAGACCAATTTACCCATGTCCAAGGGTTGATGCTCGAAGTGGTTCAAGAATCTACCTAGGGCAGTTAATCAGCTTAGTAGAAACAACTTCGAGAAAGAAGTCGACAGAAGGATTCGAATGGGTTGGGCAGCGTTTACATAGTATTTAATCAGTATAATAATATCTTGGGACAACTCACACAACGCTATCTGATCCCAAACTAAGCAGAGCTTGTACTATGGAAACCAGACAACTGATAAACACACTTATATATTTCTAAATACATACATACTCGTATTATAGAAAAATAACACCCAGACACAAAATAAACCATCGTGCTCATCACACAAAGTTTTATCCTGGGTGGGGATCGAACCCACCGCGCCACAGAGGCTGTCGTACCTGTGATGGCGCCGAGACGTGGACACTTACGGTTAGGCTATTCCACAAATTCAAAGTCGCGCAGCGGGCTATGGAACTAGCTAGGCTTGAAATCTCTTTGAAGGATAAAATTCGCAACGAGATCACCCGAAAAAAAAACCAAAGTTAAGGACTCGGCACGCAGAAGTGGCAATGGGCTGGCCATATTTGCCGAATGATCAATGGCCCATGGAGAATATGAGAGTAGGTCTACCCCCAGCCAGATGGACCGACGACGTCGTAGGCCAGTTGTCTAATTAATGTTCCTCCACCTCAATAATATTGCGAAGAAGAATGACATACGACAAAACGAAAAACATATTATCTATGTATTTTCGCTTGGGACAGTCTACTCTGGCGAGAGAATCGCAGTGATTCCGTTCTACTATCGTCGGGTAGTTTACACAAACGAGCGATTAATCCGCCAGCGTATCGTCACGAGTTCACGACTCGTAACGAAATCACTGCGTGTCCGCGACGATGATCGTCACTCTTTCGAGGCGGTAGGTCTGCGTTTGACAGCGCGCTCGCTGCGAGATCGCGTTTCTCTCGCACTCAGCCACTCGTCGTGACGCCGCGATAACATCGCTATATGGATACATGTTCTCAGAGAGTGTATAGAAATAGGTGGCACGGCAATAATATCGCTGCGATTCTCTCGCCTGTGGAGACGGTCCCTTATTAAGAGTAGGTTACGCGAAACAGGGTTTGGCTCTCTCAAAAAATTATATAGAAAACCTAAATATTAAGACACGAAAAAAATTGTATCACTAGTCAAAGAGTTTTTCTAGTAGATGAAATAAAAAAAATTGAGGATATGTCTTAATATGATCCCGCAAATAAATCTTGAAGTTGGGGAAAAATGCAAAAACTAGCATTATCGTATTGTCATAGTCATGGCGTTCTTAATCTAACATATGTACGAACGAATATTCTACTTTATTTTGACCTGCGCTCCTGCGCACCGTGAAGTAATGGCTGTGTGCGGAAGAGTGAGGCCGGCGATCGTTTCGCTGTGTACGTAGCGCTAAACAAATAATTCTGTCAGTGTAATGCCCCCTTAATCGCTCCTCTTTGTGTACAATTTCATGCATTTGCACAAAAATGTAACATAGAAAATACAACAAAAAACTGTTCCTTATTGATAAAATATCAAAATATTTTAGATCATATCACGATAAATAAACGCTACGCTTCAGGGTACTATTAGAGTAATTTAATGACTAAGTTATAGATGTATTTCATAGATCAAAACCTGTTGAATATTAGTTTTATTAATAGTTATGCATGTTGTTATTAATTTATAATATTACGTAGTATTATTGACATGACCTACGTTGTTAATATGTAGGTACTACGTAGTTTTTGGGTCCCTTATTTTTATAGGCATTTTTTTTATGTAACAAAGATAACTAGCAATGTAAGATTGACTCCCACATTACTAGCAATCTCGTTAACCCCTCCAGCTAAGCTCAAAGGCTTGTGTTAGGAGTGGGTTCACGTCAGTAATAGGTATAATGGGTAGGATTCGAAACCGCGACCTCACGATTGCGAGACCGATGCCTTAGCCATTAGGCTGCCGCCGCATTTGACGTGAAAACGATTGGTTGTTAAGCAGTCACGTAGCAACGGTCACGTTAATGATTGGTTGCTAAGTAGTCACATCATTGACTGGTTACGAAGCACCACGAATGAAATTCCGAATGCTGATAGGCTGAAGTATTGTGGTCATCCATTACCACCACACCGGTTCCACTAAAGCTGAACAAATGTTTTGGCGATTGCAGCGACATGCGATACAAGTGGAAATAAAGAAAAAACTGTCACAGGCATGGTTGTTTATTGTCATCAATGTTTTCTTATGACATTATCACGTAAAATTATCGTCCGTAAACTGACTTTACAGACAACCATTTTTGCCGATCACTTTATCTATACAATAAAAATAATATCTAAACAATAAAAAGAAAAAAATAAAGTTCATTGTTTTGACTACTACCAGTATCTATAAAACATTGTTAAACAATTATAACTTTTAAACTTACGCGTTGCATTATAAATACAATTTGACACGGGAATAAACGCGTTTAATCTAGGTAAAGTTATTTACCTTATGCTTGACGTTTCGATCGGGTTACACCGACCGTGGTCACAAGCTGACTGGGGGGGCAGGGCGGGCGTCACGACTCCGTGTGTGAGGCGGACGTTTCTTCATCCACCCTCACATTTTCTTGTTTCTTCCAAGTACCCACGCACACAACACTAACCGTGTCCCTATTCTGTAAGTCGACCGACGGGTGCCTATTCTGATAACTACACGATTGCGAACTAAAACGAGGTGGTGTTAATTTAATCACTGGATTCCACGTCGGAGATAGTTTAAATCCATCTTCTCGATTGAAATTTTTGTATTTTTTAATTTCAATCGCTTCTCGCACTAGGTACTCTGGAGTAAAAGTGGCGATCGGTGGAGAGGACTTCCGTGCGGTGAAATTCGATCCAGTGATTAGTGTCCGTTTGTAATATCTGTTCGCAGTCGGCATAGCTTTTATCGCGGGCTCGGGCTTTGAGCGCGGCGACCGAATCAAGAATTTCCGTAACGAAAATAAAACCTAACACACCCCACTCCGCTTACCATGTAGCTCGGCCGAGTGTTCGCTTAACGTATATGTATATGGTACGACTGTACGAAGCTCGCACGGATCGAAACGAGCTGCTCCGAAATGTAATGGAAAAAAAAATATTTTTTTTAATTGCATAAGTTTTTAAAAAATGCTAAGCAATAGCTTTACCGCGGCAGTCCCCGAAAGCCACACATTTTTTTTTGTACCACCTGCGTGTGTCAACCTGCTTGGCCAGCTGCTTGCCGTGCGTCTAAACGCACCATGAACCATAAATATTAACCAAATTAAATATTGCCTGATGAGTTAAAAATAATTAATTTTCATTAGGTATCTACCTAATTTATTGTACTAACAGTAAATACTTAAAAGTGAAATTAGAGGAAATGTTGATGTTACGATGTCTATTTTAATAGACTACTTTTGATATCGAAAACATTCAGAACTTGTGAAAAAAAGCTGATTAGCCATAAGTCTTTAAATCCTTTTTAGGAAGGACAGGATCCTTAGCTATGAGGAAACGGCGATAAAGAAGAAGATGAAAAAAAATAATCTTTTTGAGAAAGAGACATTTTGCGATCAAATTTTGCGTAAGAGACTAAGCTCTGGTTACGGTTAAGTCGCATAAGCGATTCGAGACATTATTGTCTCTTTCGCTATATGTCGCTTAGTCGCAGAATGTCTCTTTCGCAAAATGTATCTTTCACAGAAAGTCTCTTTCGCAATATGTCTCATTGTAACTTTAAATAAAATACCTACATTTTTTAAAGAAAAGTCATATAAGTTAGAAGGTTTTCTTTATAATTATAATTGATAAAATTCGATCAGTTATAATAAAAATATTAGATATAATAATACTAAAGATTTTTTTTAAATCTATGTTATTTATTTAAAATCTTATATTATATCCTTTGATTATACATTATATTATAATGTCTAGATTCCTAAGCCAGCAGCTAAAATGGAAGCAAAGAACTGATAAAAAGTAAGGTCAAATGGACGTACTTTTTGAGAGGTAAGAAGACTCCTATCAGATGTTCTAGCCATAGTTATTCTAGCGCGCCATTTTCAACGAGTGTGAAACGTCAAAAATAGTAGCTTCATTTTTTTTATAGGCTTACTGAGGAAATGCCTCATGTAGACATTATATAATCAAAGATTATATAATGTCTACATGAGACATTCTGCGAAAGAGACATTTTGCGACTAAGTGAAATTTTGCGTAAAACATTTTATTATGGTACGGAACCATTAGTTCGATTTACACTAAGCTAGTTTTTTATTGGCATTTAGTTGCAGACAAGGCATAGACTAATTGAATTATTCATCTGATTCGTAATTGCATCATTTAAAGTAGGTACGGTACTTAGCCAAAGTCCACGACAAGCTTAGATTTGGTACATACTAGCTTTTGCTCGCGGCTCCACCCGCGTATATGTCGGTTATCGCGATAAAAACAATACTATATCCTTCCTCGGGACTCAAACTATCTCTACACCAAATTTCATCGAAATCAGTTAAGCAGCGTGAAAAGGTAACAGACTGAGTAACTTTCACATCTATATTAATACTAGCTGAACCGCGCAACTTCGTCTGCGTAAATTTTCCCCGCTTTTGCAACATTTTTCCTTGCTACTGCAAGCTATGCTAAGCACGATGGTTTATGTGTCTGGGTGTAATTTATCTACAATGTGTATGTATTGAGAAATATATAAGTATGTTTATTAGTTGTCTGCCATAGTACCAGCTCTGCTTAGTTTGGGATCAGACAGCGTTGTGTGAGTTGTCCTAAGATATTATTATTATTAAAGTCGCTGGAATGAATTGGTTGCGGAAGGCGTAGGACCGGATGTTGTGGCGTAAGTTAGGGGAGGCCTATGTCCAGCAGTGGACCGATACAGGCTGATAGATTGATCATTGACTCTATCCATACAAATATTATTAACTAGCTGTCCCGCGCAACTTCGTCTGCGTAAACTTTCCCGTTTTTGAAATATTTCTCATTGCTGCTCCGCTCCTATTAGTCGTAGCGCAATGTTATATAGCCTATTGCCTTCCTCGATAAATGGGCTATCCAACAAATAAATATATTTTCAAATCGGACCAGTAGTTCCTGAGATTAGCGCGTTTAAACAAACAAACAAACTCTTCCGCTTTATAATATTAGTATTTATAAGCTAATAATATAAAGCTAAAGAGTTTGTTTGTTTGTTTGAACGTGATGATTTCAAGAACTACTAGTCCGAATTAAAAAAATCTTTCACTGTATAGGCTAAATAACATCACGCTACGACCATTAGGAGCGGAGCATCATTGAAAAATGTTGTAACAACGGGGAAGTTACTCGGCTCAGCTTGTAGTATAATATAAATAAGTCGCCTAGTCAGTAGTTACACTAAAAAAAACAATTATCTAGGTTCTTTTTTGAATTACACAAAGTCATTCATTTGTTTGTTTACGTTATTTTACTAAAAAAAATATAGGTAGGTAAGTACTTTGTCTATTTAATCGAAAACGGCACAGGTTTTCAAAAAATCACTTCAAACGTAAATGTGTTTCTAAATCAAAATTGAACATTAGCATCGTGTATTTAGAGATATACTAGCGCCCGCGTGGATGACTTTACCCCTTTAAGGGTTGATTTTCGCTTTAAATCAAAACGCTGACAACACGTGTTTCTTTATTTACAAATATAGATCTAACTTCAAAACTGACGGAGTTTCATACAACCATCCGACCCCTATTTCACCCATACACTCTTAGGGGTTGATTTTCGTTTGTTGTTTTGTTTGTTGACAACAAATATTGGAATTACATGATTTGACCATACAGAAGAATGACGTCATTGTTTTGTATTTCATATAAATTAGTACGAGGCGCATCGTTTTGACGTTTCCTAAAAAGATACTGATTTGACTTGACAGTCATCTACCCTATTCCTTGCGTGTTAAAAAATGACCGTTTGAAACGCCATAATAATATTCTTAGAATAACTCTTTATTCCGTGAGAAACGGTGGTATAACTACTATTCCCGAATAGGGCCACTATTCTTAGTGTTGTGCATGGTAGAACGTGAAATTGATTTACTCTCGAATAAGTGGCTACTTATTCTGGGAATAATCTTTACTCGCGTTTGGTCGAACCGGCCCATAAGAGATGAAACGGGGTTCCATTCGCTGAAATAATGCTACTGCAAAAATAAAATGTCAAACAGCGCCATCTATTGGTACACCGTACTTTTAATTTTTGTCGCTTTATCACGAGCACGAGCTGTATACGTTTTACAAGTTACATTGCAAGGTTATCTTTGCGTTTCTTACTTAAACACATAGATGGCGCTACCAGATCTGTCTTGATTGAAGAAATGTAAAGAGGGTACACTCAGTATGATATTGATGGCTTTAAATATAGAGAACTAATCCGATTATCACCAAATTTCACGTAGGGGAAGAGAGTCTTTACAAGTCTCATTTCTCTCTCTCTCTCTCATTGCTACCCCTCCCCCTCTGCCATGCGAGTGACTTTCACACTCGACCAGTGTGGACTCAAATGTGAAATCTACGTGATACTAGCCCCCCCCCCCCCCTAGTATCACGTAGATTTCGGGGGGGGGGAGTCAAGCCGATTCTTACGATATCTCACCAGAGAGGTCCAAAACATAATTTATGGATACTCCTTATCGCAAAAAAACCTATCAATCCTATGTCCTTCCCCGGGTCTTAAACTATCTTCATATCAAATTTCATCTAAATCGTCTCAGTGGTTCAAACGTGAAAAGGTAACAGACAGAGTTACTTTTACATCTATATTTTGAGTTTGTTTGTTTGAACGCGATAATATCAAGAACTAACGGTCTGAATTGAAATAATATGTTATTGTTAGATAGCTCATTTATCGAGGAAGGCTGTACAATAAAATTCATACTTATATTTTAAACTAGCTGACCCGCGCAACTTCGTCTGCGTAACTTTTCCCCGTTTTTGCAACATTTCTCATTGCTGCTCCGCTCCTGTTGGTCGTAGCGTAATGTTATATAGCCTATAGCCTTCCTCGATAAATGGGCTATCTAACAGTAGAAGAATTTTTCAATTCAGACCAGTAGTTCCAGAGATTACGCGTTCAAACAAACAAACAAACTCTTCAGCTTTATAATATTGGTATAAGTAGATATAGACAAGTAGAATTAGTAATCACTGTTTATTAATTTTATAACTTAGCAAATTAGTACTCGTACTGCAACTAAAGGTAAATAATGGAGCCTATTTTTTCACCATTCAAAAGTAACAAGTGGTATTGCTTGTCTTCTTAATTATAGTACGGGTTCCCTAGAACAAATTTTGAAATGATACGTATCAAGCTGGAATTGACATGGTAGCTTCGTTTTGTCGAGACGCCCAACTTTATGTATACAACAACTTTATATAGTGGTATAAAAAACAGGTGTTAAATGTTACAAACTTAACTTTGCTGTTGGAAAATTATTGTCCCCATACATCAATATAGGCCGCAGTTAGTTTACCAACCGCAAATAAAATTGTTATTAAAAAATGAATTTCAAATTGCAATGATTATGGCTTTTACTTGTACTAAGTGCCATGTAGCTTGTAGTAAAAGCCATAATCGTTGCATCACAAAAAATATTTTTTTATTACTAATTTATTTGCGTTTGGTAAATTAGTCGCGGCCTATGTTGATGTATGGGGATAACAGTTTTCCAACGGCCAAGTTAAGTTTGTAATATTTAACACAAAAAAAAACATTTTTCACTAACGTACCACTATATAAAGTTGTCGTATACATAAAGTTGGGCGTCTCTACAAAACGAAGCTACCATGTCAATTCCAGCTTGATATGTATCATTTTAAAATTTGTTCTAGGTAACCCGTACTATTACGGCCAGCTTTAGAAGAAAAAAACATTTCATTGTACACACTCCATACATGCAGGGTGCTGAAAGATAAATTTTGCCAGACATGATAAATTTGAATATTGTGTAGCATTAGCTGCTGATGTTCACATTCGCGAGCAAATCGCTCTGAATTTAGATAAAAATCAATCTCATATTTAACCTTTTGACGTGTATGGACGTCACGCCACTGACGGTATGACACGTCAAAACCCAACATTTACATAACGTGGCGTGGGGAACACGGATTGTTAAAGCGGCCGGATATCCGGCTATCTTACATATACATACATATCAACCCATATGATGTCCCACTACTGGGCACGGGTCTCCCCAGTACCCTGGGGGTAATTGCCATAATCGCCACGCTTGGCCAGCGGGTTGGCGATCGCAGTAAGGCTTTAAAATACACAGAGGACGCTGCTGCCCGCCCTCCGGTGGTAAATCCCTTAGTCGCCTTGACGACACCCACGGGAAGTGATGGGGTGGTACTATTATTAAGCCGGTATCTTATCGGGTGTATATTTGTTGTTAGGTATCATGTTCCCATTCGAATTACGCATTTTTTTTTCTTGACGGAAATCATATGGGAAAACATGCGGAGGCGGAAAATTTTGAAGATTGTTTTGATTTTCTCTGTAGCCCCTATACAATGTTGATAAAAAATCTTGAAAATTTTCAAAAAAATTATGAATTTTTAATATTCAACGAAAAAATCATTTAGACGTATATATTTATTTTTATTTATTTTAACATTGTTAATACAATACTTACACTATCCTTTCTTTTTTTTATTTATTTTAGCATTGTTAACAGAATGCTTACACGTTTCTTTCGGGTTGGACAGGGATTTAATTTACACGTTGTATAGCTTCGCCGAATATCCGGTATCCGGCCAAACAGTTATCCGTTTTATCTGTAAAGGTACTATAACGTAGACTTGGTCCTAGAGTGGGTACCAGGTCCGAAGAACAAGATTCAGAATTTTTATTTCAGAAATCGAAAAGCCAAATTCCCTTTACTAATTGTGTATTTACATTAAAACAATTTCTAGCTTTAAAAAATAATTTTATAAAAATAATAATATCTTGGGACAACTCACACAACGTCATCTGATCCCAAACTAAGCAGAGCTTGTACTATGGCAACCAGACAACTGATAAACATACTTATATATTTCTAAATACATACTTATTATAGATAAATTACACCCAGACACAGAATAAACCATCGTGCTCATCACTCAAAGTTTTATCCTGGGTGGGATCGAACCCACGACCTCTTGCGTAGCAGTCGGCTACATTCCCACCGCGCCACAGAGGCAGTCATTTTACAACAATTTGTTAAGGCGCTTCCCCAAACCCAGCGCTAGCCGTTTTTTGTGCACTTTTGTGGAGCTATCTGCTCTTTATACAAAAAGAAATATCAACTAAAATTATTTAAAGGTCACGGGTAATTAAAAGGTTCGTACCTTTAAATAATTCTCATAAATCGCGAAAGTATAAAAACAATAAGATATAATTCTATTCTACCAAGGTCCGAAAATTACCCCAATTTAGCGTGACTATGCCAAGGGTACCGGTGGTGTGGTAACATTTGGTTGTGGTTGACGGCTCTAAATGACGTTTGGGCAATGTTTGATGATGATTACTGTTATTATATTGTCACTTACGGCCGAGCGTGTTGATGTTTCTCACACCATTAAAAAAAACGTCAAATACGAATTGGACTATTTATTACATTCTAAAAAAATTACCAGCTACATGATCATTGTTTTCAAACTTTCGCGATTTTTATACATGTTAGATATATTTCGGGACTTAATCAAAGGTACGAACCTTTTATTTACCCGACGTTTCGATCGAATTGCACCGATCGTGGTCACGGGTCGACTCACGGTCACAGATCGTGGTCAAACATCGGGTAAATAGAAACCTTTAAATAATTTACGCGATTAAGTCCCGAACTATATCTAATAGCTACATAATCGTCTCCTAACCGACCTCCTAACTCAGTCAGCGGTGGCCAATCTGATTAGAGACTATCCAACTACGCAGCAGATATTATAGAGAACAAAGTGTATGCGCAGACACAAGTGCACTTTATTTCATCAGTCTCACTCTCATAGGAAATCCGACACGACCGGAGAGAGATTGGATGCAGGAGCGAAGGCTTAACATAAAAGCCGAGGCACGGAGTAGGTGATTGACAGTGGTAAAGCGCCATTCATTTATTACGTAAGACAATTTAGGGGGGATAAGACATGGTGGCACCCCCGGTCCATCATGTCTTATTTTTTCCCACGATGGGGTGGAATGAAGATGAAGTTTAACTCGAAGTCCTCTCTAAGATAAAAAATAGTCGTTCCCTTTCGTTAAAGTAAGTACCTAGTGTTTAAATAAACCACTATAAGCCCAAATTAGTAGAAGGGAACAAAGAAAAGAAAAGAAGCATCTTACGCAAAGTTGATTAAGTATTAAAAAAAAACGGGTTGCACTCCGGATGTGCCGGCAGAAGTGAAAACTTGAACATTATATTATATACTGATGAAATTTGAATATTAGTTTTCGATCTTACTGACATTATATTAAAAAAATATAAATAATAAATCACAAATCAAAAAACCAAAATCTAAAATTAAAATAAAAAGGGGAAAAAAATCGCTACACGGACTGAATTGTCTTCTGGTTTCTGAACCGCCCGATTTCCCACCTGAGCTATAACAACATTGTAGATGGTGGGGAAATTTACCTTCGTTTTCTAATGATATTGTAGCAATTTTTAATTGCTCTCCCTCCGTCTTACGAATTTTCGATCAGGTCACGTGTCCTGACGCGAGTTTAATATTTTTTACCCATTCCAAAAAGTGCACAACGATGCTAAAGAAGTTTTTATTTTAAAAATAATATTAGTAAACATTTATTAGGAATGTTTGTGTGTACACTACATAGGTACAAACGTAAAACTAAAAATTTATTCTTTGGAAAATAACAATTAAAACAAACTAAACGATCAATTTTTGGTCGGTTAGTTAGGCGGTCCGATATATTCTTATTTTTTCTTATATAGGGGAAGGAAGGGGTCATAAACTGGCCTAAATCGTCGTACGTAATAAATGAATGGCGCCTAACGTCGCCTAACCTCACATATTCGAGAGCCTAAGTCAGGGAACGGTTAACGGTGTAGAGACAGTAACTCTATGGTCACGCGTCTGACTCCCGCCTGAGCGATTTTCTCTTTAATTCTTTTCATAGTCACATAATTAGCATAATTAACACCTCACTTGGTCAAGGGCGAACGTAGCCATGCATGACTTAATTATTTGACAATAACTATGTGTTATGTTGTTATTAGCACTTATTAGTTCGAGCAAGATGTCTGTTTGTTTGTTTAACGTGATCTTTGCCACGAACACAACCAAAACAAATGCTAATAGCCAATATACAGAGTGATTTTTTGATATACCCTATTGTGCGTCTAGCGAACAAATTCATGACCAATCGCCCCACCATGTCGACCGGACACCTGGAGGTCTAGACAAAGTAATAATAATATCTAGGGACAACTCACACAACGTCATCTGATCCCAAACTTCGACTGCCTCTGTGGCGCGGTGGGAGTGTATCCGACTGCTACGCAAGAGGTCGTGGGTTCGATCCCCACCCAGGATAAAACTTTGTGTGATGAACACGATAGTTTATTCTGTGTCTCGGTGTTATTTATCTATAATATTTATGGATTTAGAAATATATAAGTATGTTTATCAGTTGTCTGGTTTCCATAGTACAGGCTATGCTTAGTTTGGGATCAGATGACGTTGTGTGAGTTGTCCCAAGATATATATAAAGGTTGGCTGGTAGAGAATGCTGTTAGCATTAAGCCCGCCTTTGTACAATATTTTGTGCATAAAGTCAATAAATAAATAAAATAAAATAAATATATATTAAACTAAGCAGAGCTTGTACTATGGAGACCAAACAACTGATAAACATACTTATATATTTCTAAATACATACATATTATAGATAAATAACACCAAGACAGAATAAACCATCGTGCTCATCATCCTGTAGCCTTCCTCGATAAATAAACTATTCAACAGTAGAAAAATGTTCAATTCGAACAAATCTGTTGGATAGTTGTTAGTTTGGTTTCTGAGATTATTGCGTTCAAACAAACAAACTCTTCAGCTTTATCATATTAAGTACCTATAGATGCGTAGGTGCTAAGTAGTTATGATAAATGGTTGACAACAAATACTTAAACGATTGACAAGGAGTATTATAATATGCAATATTTTATTCTTATTTGCATTACAAAATACAAAAAGTAAAAACGCATTGTGTGTGACAAATTATGAAATGTCTCGTGAATATTAATATACGGACAGGGATTTTCTATACAGTGTAGGTGTATCTCGGAAACAGATTAATAAATTGCGAATATCCTACGTAAATTTGAAGCGGCGGTAGCCTTATGGCTAAGGCATCTCGCAATCGTGAGGTCGCGGGTTCGAATCCTACCCATTACACTACCGACGTGAACCCACTCCTAACACAAGCCTTTGAGCTTAGCTGGAGGGGTTAACAAGATTGCTAGTTGTGGGACCCAATCCCACATTATTAGCAATCTTTTTATAAAAAAAAAAACAATGGAAATAAAAATACTAAGAGGATTAGGAAACTAAGAAATATTTTGACTGCCTCTGTGGCGCGGTGGGAGTGTATCCGACTGCTACGCAAGAGGTCGTGGGTTCGATCCCCACCCAGGATAAAACTTTGTGTGATGAGCACGATGGTTTATTCTGTGTCTGGGTGTTATTTATCTATAATATGTATGTATTTAGAAATATATAAGTATGTTTATCAGTAGTCTGGTTTCCATAGTACAAGCTCTGCTTAGTTTGGGATCAGATGGCGTTGTGTGAGTTGTCCCAAGATATTATTATTATTATTGTTATTTTTGCTATCATCTTAGCTTTTAACAATAATGTCAAGGAACATAACTATAGACACGATATAAGTATGACACTAATGCTATCATGACGATAAGTCATAAAATTAGAATTAACATGCAACTGTAATTTTAATAAGTAATTATAAGTATTAAGACATTGTTACGCAACCAATAAAAGTATTTGTATTTTGTAAGTAAAGATTCTGAGTGATGAATAAAGGCCATTCTTTTCTTCCTTTTGACATCAGAATTAATATTTTATATTTAATCATTCGTTACAAGTACTTTGGCCAATATTTAAGCACATATAGTTTTTACCTTTGTAGTAAGTAGATGCTCCTTCTATATTGTACCCACTAAGGCTGATTTTAGTTTATCTCATGTTTCAACTTTTTGATAATACAGTTTGCATCAGTCCTTTAATATGGTGTATAGTATATTAGTCGCAGCACCTTACTCCCATATCAAGTTTATAAACATTCAAACATTGTAAAATTGTCAAATTGAAAATAGTGGCCGCGAGTTTTTATTGCCAGGTTCTTTTGTCATTATATGTATGTACACCGACGTATCACAAAAGTTGTTTTGCATCTTAAGTGAATAAAATAAAACTATTTTATTTCGAAGTCTACTGCCTCTGTGGCGCGGTGGGAGTGTGTTCGACTGCTACGCAAGAGGTCGTGGGTTCGATTCCCACACGGGACACCACTTTGTGTGATCCACAAATTGTTGTTCCAAGTCTGGGTGTACTTTGTGTCCGTGGCTTGTGTGTTTGTAAAATCCCCCGCGACACAGGGCTTGTACAAGAGTCGTTTAAAAAAAAAGGTACCAACTACATTCGTAGGTGAAATCACATTTTTATTTTCATGTCCGTAGGTGTTTAGTGTTCTTTGAAGAACGCGAATATGATCATCTACGTATACAGTCGGCCAATAAAGTGTTCTATCAAGTTTACTCATTTAAAATTAGGTTAAAATAAAACCAAAATCAATCTTCAACATTGCATTTAATACTCAATCATTAAAATAACATGCCCATTAATTCTAAAAATAAATAATTTAAATATTTATTATAATGATAATATTATACTCATTCATAATTTGTTTGATGATTCTATAAATGTTCGATAATTTATAGTTTTAATATAAATATTATTATTACTTATGTCATGACTTGAGTTCATGACAAAATAATGTACATACATTACAAATAATAAATTAAAAAATATTTATTTTAGGTTAAACAGTTCATTTATAATTAAGTTTTGAATGGACACAATATGCTTTTGATGTGGAGAATAAAACTTAAATAAATACGTAAGTAAAAATTGTTATGGCATTTGTAAATTCTGGCTGAAATTTAATATTCTGACTCAAGAAAACAGGTAGTATTATCAAAAATGTCGATTTCACACAAAATATTCAAAAGCAATTTATTTTAATAATTACATTATGTACATTAATCATAGAGGCAGTGATTGCATTAATGGACCTTATAACAATGTCATTATTCACAATAATATGTACACACGAACCAAATATTTATACCAATATTCTAGCAATCAAACTGTGTTTAAAAAAATATTAATGTAGATTTTTTTGAAAACAATAGTAGCTATGGTAACGTAAAACGTCGCCCATCACGTGAAACTGTGAAACGTGTAGATAATAATGTATTGAGTAATAAACTAATAATAAATGAATAAAGAAAAAACGAAGATTTAAAGTCTCTACGATGAAATTAGGTTCATGCACTGCATTTCTGAATTTTACCACATTTCTCTATTACAAGATGTATATTATTAATAGAGCACAATACAATCTTATTTGTTAAATTCCTAATATAAATTAATATTATTGCTGCCCTTACGGAAACAACATTGTATCTAAACCTTCAAATTTCTAAAAAGTATTAATCAATTTCTTAATCATATCAACCGATTCATTCTGTCCTATAGTATCAATATATTCGGTAGCTTTCTTAGCGTGTTCTTCGTAAAGCATCTTTGTTTTATCCACAGCATCTGTTTTAAGAATATTAAACTTTAAATCTTCATAATCAACATCTTTCACATCATTCTTAGCTTGATCTATAATCTTATATAACTCCGGATTGTTATCTAAAGCAAAAAGTACAGGTGCACTTGCCAAACAAAATTGTTCTTTGCTGTCTGATGTTAGTTGCTGAATTTCCGTAGCAGCTTGCCAGGCTAAACCAACATGACAACCGAATTGGTAAGCATTATTTTGCGTCTCCCGATTTTGTTTATCAAGCACCATAGCTGATTGACAACCTCGTCCTAGGAGACTAACACCATTGTATACAGTTCTAGCTGTCCATTCTTTCCTAGGCTTCCCTAAGACATCATCAACAGCAATAGCATTAGTATCAAAAGTAATTTCGTAATCTTTTCCTGTTGGTTTAGGTTTCCCTGGCAATGGCATATTCTGTTCGTCACGTTCCCCAAAGAATTCTCCTTCCGACAAGTCTTTTAATGCTGTTGAAATAATGTAGGATACATCGGAGTTTCTAAGGTTTGCTAACATACCATTAGCTGTTACTAAAAGATAATCTCCAAGCAAAATAGCTATTTTGTTACCAAAGATAGCTGATTCTGTATCTTTTGATCGCTTAGCAAAAGGTACATTGACAATTCCTCGGTGAATCAAATGCCCTGTTCTCATCATTTCTGTTAGTTCTGCTAGAACTCTTGTGTCGTCTTCGATTTTCTTAATTTGAGGATTGTAGTTCGGGCTTTTAACAGATTTTGAGAGTAAGAGGATGATCAGGCCCCACGGTTGAAGGTTTTTGGAGTCGCCGTAGAGGACGTTCTTCGCTGTCTGCATCACCAAGTGGTTGCTACCAACCTGTAATAAAGTAAGCATATTTTAAAGGTCTTATAGTAAAATTAGTTTCTCATCCCACTCTTGCCAAACTATTGCTATTTAAATGGTGGTTTCATACTATTATAATCGTTCATCTTAATAATACTTAATAGGTTTTTTTTTAAGTCTTTTATTGTTATTGTTTATATAGGCTTTTTGATAATGCCAGCCTCATCATAACCTAATCTTAATTAACAAACTAATATCTAAAATTTACATTATTCTTTTAAACCTACTAATAAGTTATGGATAAATGAATATCTTATTGGGAAGTGGCACTCACTGCTGCAGCTACCATTTTGTACAACAATTTGGCTTCTAACGAGCCAGGTGTAGATACCTACATAGTTCAAAGAAAATAAATATTACGTCCGTTCCATTACCAAGTCGGGTAAAGTACGTATGTGTATTAACACATACGACCTAAGAGTTTTTGTTGCTAGCGGTACAATTTTGACAATTACAGAGTGAAGTTGTCGCGATCGCGATTATCTTCTCATTTGAAACGCATAGTACATCATCTTAAAGCGTTTTAACCGTGGTTTTAACTCGGTTGTAGCCCAAAGACTAAAAACTGTTTGACTCAAAATAAATAAAATAATTACCCAAATGGGACAGCTAGTTTCTAAATTCTTAATTATTTTAAAGGTAAGTAGATATTAGTTTAAATTTGTGTACCTATTCATTTATGGTGTGTTAAAGTTACATAAAGAGCCTAACCACGGTATTCCCAATGAGTTATGCCAATAAGCGATATAAAATTGAGCTAATGATTTATACAAACTCAGTATTTGTTTAAGTAGTTATATTAGTGGGTCTAATTACTGGTATATTAACTAATGACCTTGGATTATAAGGCTGGACACAGACCTCCGGTTTCCTGGTTAGGTTTCCTAATCAGGAATTCAGATTTGGGTACCTGAATTAACTTACGGAAAAAATAAAAACGTGTGCGTTTTGTTGAACATATTGTATGTAAGAAAGTGTTCAACAAAGCGGACTGGTTTTTATTTTTTGCAGAATAAAACCTAACCTTAGGGAGCGTACCCATACTACGTGACCCGTTTAGGGGGGGGGGGGGGAGCGGAGTCTTTAAAATACTACGGTCAGTCACAGGAGCGGGGGGGGGGGTGGCTCAGGTTTTTGTCACGTAGTCGATTTTACTGAGAGAAGTCTCGTATTTTTTCGACCTGTATTCGAATATAGCGCGCAGTGTTTAGCGCTTTTCAAACTCACAGTTGATGGCGTTTAAGTATGCATGCAGCCTTATGCAAGAAAGACGAGTATAAGCCAATTTTTTTTTTCACTTTTTGCCTTTGAAATGATTAAAAATCATAATTATGAATTACTACGTGAAAACTAAAGGGGGGAGGGGATTCGTCTACTACGAGTGGTCACCGAGGGGAGGGAGGGGTCAAAAAATCTAAACAAATAGGACACGTAGTATGGGTACGTCCCCTTACCTAGACCGGACGTATGCGCTAGTGTCACGGAATTCCGAATCTGAATTCCTGATTAGGAATCCTATTCAGGGAACCGAACGTCTGCGGTTAGTCCAAGAGTGTAGGATATCGGGCTTGCATCATCATCATCAGCTCGTATTGGTTCACTGCTGGGCATAGGCTTCTCCTAATTTTCACGTGCTTACATACGAATTTATACAAAAGAACATCTACACACATTCTATTATTATTATTATTATTTCTAACCTTATTGTAACAATAGCTGATAATATTTCTGAACATTTTCGCTTATAACTTTTTTATTCATAGTTCTACGACAAAAAGTTACTGGACCAAAGTTGTAGGGAATTTAATTTTCAACAATAAATAGTAATAACTTTTTTTTATCAGATAAATACTTTAACAGATATATCGTAAAAACCATTTCAACCCCTATTTTCAAGATGGCGGCCGTGGGACAAGGGTGGCGACCCCACAAACTTGGTTTTAGCTTTACATCGACCCCCCTACACATCAAAAAAATAAAATTGCGTCCTCTAAAAAACACAACCCCAAATGTAACTTTTCAATGGACTAACTGGATAAGGCATCGGTCTCGCAATCGTGAGGTCGCGGGTTCGAATCCTACCTATTATACTACCGACGAGTTAACAGTAGTAGTAGTAGTACTAGCTGAAGGAGTTAACAGTAGTAATGTGGGACCCACAACCCCATATTACTAATTATCTTTTTCTTTAAAACAATCAAACAATTTTTTTTAAGAAAAGTGAACAAGAACATAACCGAATGCAAATTTCGTTGACTCACTCCTATGTTTTAGTCTATATCTCGGGTGTTACATAAGCTAGGACAACGTTTTATACACTAATACCTTCCCTGAAAAATAGGCAGTCGAATATCGAAAACCCTATCTAAATCTGATTACTAACATTCGAGAAAATCGCGAACATACGGCTCAAAAAGAGAAGAACCTTTTTTAAAGGCGGAAAGAATAACAAACAAACTTTAAAATTACACCGGCAAAGCCATTTGTACAATATCATTATAAGAAAATAAATTAGTTATAGTGAAACTTAACGAACGGACGAACGGACAGCCGCACCTTTTTCAATGAATCATACTGACATTATAAACGTGAAAGTTTGCGAGTATGAACTGTTAAACAGAACAGATGTTTATTACTCTTTCACTCAATACTTACTAAACGAATTTTGATAAAAATATAGGTAGAGCCTATAGCATATACCTACCTATACATCGATGATAAATTCTTCCCGCTTTAAACTACCTTAAAAAAACCGGGCATGAGCATGTCGGACCACGCTCAGTGTAGGGTTCCGCAGCCTCAAATAAATGCATCATCAGTAAAGATACGCTTTTCTGCTTAATGGCACTTACGCCTTTTTGTTGAGAAACGCAGTTTTTCAGCAATAACTCAATGACGGTATATCCGATCATGTCCGAAATAATTTTAATTTAAAATAATTATTAAGTGCTACCTTTGTGATTTTTTCCATATTCTTTGGTCACACGGTTCAAAAGTTAGAGGGGGGACACAATTTATGCAAATTTCGGCGCGATTAATTCCAAAAATATTCACTTAATCAAAAATGTTTTAAAGACCTGTCAAATGACACGTTGATTTTTGCTGAATTTTTTTTTTAAGATTTTATTACATGTATTGAGTGCCCCCCCCTAAAAATGTTTATTTTTATTATTTAGCTATCAAACTAAGTAGCGGCTACTACAAGACACCGTTTCACTTAATTTCATAAAGATTCATTAGGTAGTCTTTGAGTAAAATACCTGTGACATACGAACAGACAGACAGACGGACATGATGAAACTATAAGGGTTCTGTTTTTGCCATTTTGGCTACGGAACCCTAAAAAGGTGATTCTCTGTTCGACCTGTTCGTATGGTCGGAATTTTAAACCAACTTCAAAAAGGAATAGGTTCCGACTTTGGATGTTTGTATTTTTTATATTTAACCTAATTTTATTAAACTGAAGAGTTTGTTCGTTTATTTGAACGCGGCAATCTCAGGAACTACTGATCCGAATTGATTTTTTTTTCATTGTTGGATAGCCCATTAATCGACGAAAGCTATAGGCTATACAACATCACGCTACAATCAATAGGCGCAGAGCAGTGTAGGGACACATATACGTACCCATGTACCTATATACTATATATACCTACCTAGAGGCGGTTGCACCGCCATGTAAGTTATGAGTCGCAATAAAATGATCAATCGGACCTGACGTGTGTGTATTATTCCTCGACCAATAAACCTTCTGATAGTAGGACAGTAAAAGTAACATTACAATACCTACAGTGGTGACCCCGACCGAACTTTGTTAACCGTTTAGTGTTTTTTCCTGGACTTTAACATTTTCTTTTAATCGATTTGGTGAGGAATATTATTACCCGATAAAATGAATCTGCAACAACCGTTAGTGCCCGGACAATTACCCGCCGCGGTACAGACTCCCGTGACCGTTGACGTGCAGCCCAAGATCGAAGGAGAGGCAGCGTTGGCGAGTATAACCGTGTCTTCGAGGACAGCTGAATTTTGGACGGACCAACCGCGACTCTGGTTTGTCCACTTTGAAGCCGCCACGAGTAACCAAAAGCTAAGTGATGCAGCAAAACAAAATTTAGTGGTCACTAAATTACGAAAAGCAGCCATTGAGCAGGTGAGCGATCTTTTATTATCACCGCCCGAAACCAACAAATATCAGGCTCTCAAAGACCGATTACTGCAAGTTTTTGAAGAGTCTGAGACCAGGCAGTTCCAAAAACTGTTGAGTGAGATGGAGCTTGGCAGCCAGAAACCCTCTCAGTTACTTAGGCGTATGAAGGACTTGGCGCGCGGAAAAATTCCTGACCCCACATTAAAAATCATGTGGAATAGTCATCTCCCAACGGCAGTTCAAGCAGTTTTAACGGTGACGGATATAAAGGAGCTAGAGAGTTTAGCTACCATAGCAGACAAAGTCATGGAGGCTACTAAACCTCCAGAAATTGCAACAGTTGTAAGTAGCAGTTTACCTAACGGAAGCTGTTCTATCAAGGAACTTACTACCTTGATGCAGAAGCTGAGCTGCGAGGTCGCTGAGCTACGGCGCGGACAAAGACCACAGCGTGGTAAAAGTTTTGATAGACAGGACCGCTCAAGGTCACGGTCAAGAGGCCCAACGAGTCGGCGTAACCCCGAGTGGTTATGTTTTTATCATTACAGGTATAAAAATAAAGCCACGAAATGTATTCCGCCTTGTAACTGGCAGAAGGATAAAAGCGTACCGCAATCGGAAAACTAAGCGAGGTACAAACTGAGGCGAAAGCTTGTATCGCGTCCCTAAATAATCGCCTATGTGTTACGGACAAAAACAGTAAGTTAAGGTTTTTAATAGATACAGGTGCAAATGTGTCCGTCATTCCCTTGGCGAGTGTTCGTAAAAGTGTATCGAGAAATAGCGTGTGCGACGAATACAAACTGTACGCAGCAAACGGAACCGAAATACAAACGTACGGTACACACAATTTAGTTTTAGATCTTAATTTAAGACGTGCTTTTAGATGGTCTTTCATTATAGCCGCTGTAAAACAACCTATAATAGGCGCCGATTTCCTGAGCCATTATAAGTTGTTAGTAGATTTAAGCGCGCGGAGGTTGAGAGATCAAGTTACCAATCTTAACGTATTAGCATCTGTAGTTACGTATGTCGATTAAATCTATAAATAGTTGTGATAAATGGCATGAGTTATTATTAAATTATCCAGATTTAACTCTGCCAGTATCCTATAAAAATATTGCTAAGCATTCGGTTAATCATTATATAGAAACTTCAGGCCCACCGATATATACAAAGGCTAGACCTTTACCGCCCGACAGATACGCTAAAGTAAAGGAGGAATTTCGAATAATGTCAGAATTGGGAATTTGCCGTCCATCCAAGTCCCCTTGGGCAAGCCCGTTACATGTGGTACCCAAGAAAGACGGAGGAATTAGGCCTTGCGGTGATTACAGACGCCTAAATGCAGTCACCAAACCTGATCGCTATCCGATTCCGCGTTTACAGGATTTCAAATATGTGTTAGCGGGAAAAAAGACGATATTTACTAGATTAGATTTAAATCGTGCTTATCATTTTATACCGGTAGCACCGGAGGATATCGAAAAGACTGCAATTATAACACCATTTGGTTTATTTGAATTTCCCCGAATGACCTTCGGCTTAAGGAATGCAGCACAGACTTTCCAACGTTTTATGGACACTGTGGTGTTGCAGGGCTTAGATTTTTTATTTAATTTCATCGATGATGTTATAATTGCAAGTGAAAACGAAATTCAGCACAAACAGCATTTAACGGCAGTTTTCCAGAGATTTAACGAGTATGGTGTTACTATAAATGTCGCTAAATGTGTTTTCGGTGTGTCCAAATTAGAATTTTTAGGTTTTGAGGTTTCAACGGAAGGCGTTCGACCGTTGGAAGACAAAGTACAAGCTATTGTAAATTTTCCGAAACCTGAAAACATCGAGCAGCTACGCCGTTTCTTAGGTATGGTTAATTTTTACCGTTCCCATATACCTAAAGCGGTAGAGTATCAAGTTGAATTAAATAAATACTTGCATAATTGTAAGAAACGCGACAAGACTCGTATAGATTGGACTGATAAGGCAAGTGAGGCATTCAAGAGGTGTAAGGAAAGCTTGCAAAGCGCCGCTACACTATCTTATCCTTTGCCCGACAGTAATTTAGCCCTTACGACAGACGCTTCAAACACTAGCGTTGGTGCAGTTTTGCAGCAGAAAGTCGGTAATGCATGGCAACCAATCGGTTACTTTTCCAAAAAATTATCGGACACCGAAACTAGGTATTCTACATACGATCGAGAATTACTCGCAGTATTTATAGCCGTCAAATATTTTAAACATTTAGTAGAAGGTAGAATTTTAACTATTTTTACAGATCATAAGCCATTAGAATATGCCTTCAGTAAAACAAATAATGATAAAGAAAGCCCAAGGCGAATACGCCAACTTTCTTATATTAGCGAATTTTGTACGGATATACGTCACATAAAAGGTTGTGATAACATGGTAGCGGATGCACTTTCGAGAATTGAAACTATAACCGCTCCCACGACGATTAATTTCGCAGAATTAGCCGATAAGCAATGCAACGACGAGTACCTAATGCAAGCGTTGCATGGATCAAATAGCAGCTTGCAATTTAAACAAATGTTATTACCTGACTGCGATAAGCAAATTTATTGTGAAATAGGCTCGAATAAAATTAGACCGTATTTAACAAATGAATTTAGAAAACTAGCATTTTATTCTGTACATAATCTTAGTCACCCAGGAGTTTAAACTAGCAAAAAATTAATGAAACAGAAATATTTTTGGCCTAATATGGATCGCGACATTGCGAAGTGGGCGAGAGCATGTCTCGAATGTCAAAAAGTCAAAATTACAAGACATACTGTATCAGGTGTAGGCGAGTTTGAAAGATCTGATCGCTTTCAACACATACACATAGATATAGTAGGTCCATTACCTATTACAAACGACGGGTATAGATACTGTGTAACTATTATAGATCGTTTCACAGGGTGGCCCGAAGCATACCCCGTTCAAAATATTACTGCTGAAACCGTAGCAAGGGTAGTGTTTGAAGGGTGGATAACGCGATTTGGATGTCCTTCGAAGCTTACAAGCGACATGGGCAAACAGTTCGAGAGCGATTTATTCTCTAGTTTAATGAAATACTTAGGTGTAAATAAGTTACGTACAACTCCTTACCATCCACAAAGTAATGGCATGGTGGAACGTTGGCATCGAGCACTGAAAGTGGCTTTGATGGCCCGTTTACAAGCCAACAACAGTGATTGGGTGAATGAACTTCCCATTGTATTACTGGGATTAAGAGCCGCTACTAGAAGTGACAGTGGAGTTAGCGCAGCCGAGTTGACTTACGGTAGGACAATTCGTTTGCCGGGAGATTTTTACGATAATGTAAATATTTGTTGTTCGGATTTGGAATATTTACAACAGCTTAAAGATAGCATAAGTAAATATAAACCACGACCCGGTATTCACAATAATTCGCGCTCATTATTCATTCCACAAGATTTAAAATCGTGTAGGAGTGTATTTGTTAGGAATGACATCTTACGCAAATCTCTACAACCTCCGTACGATGGTCCATATTTAGTAGTTGATAGGAAAAATAAGTATTTCATTGTAAAAATAGGTAATAGAGAAACATCCATTTCAATAGATAGACTTAAGCCAGCATTTTTTATAGATATAGAAACTCATTATAAGGATAATTTTAGTTCAAATTTAAATAAACAAAACGAGCAGAATATAAGTTTAGATAACACGGACACTTCCAGTAAAGTTTTAAATCATAAAACTACGCGAAGTGGTCGCGTTATCAAGACTCCGATACGTTTTGCGTAGTTTGCACATAGCAAGCTGGTAATATGATATAATGTATTGTAATGACACGATGTTTCAATAATTGTTTTATTATAATTTCAATGGGTAAAATAAGTATTAGCATTAATAATGTAGGTCATTTATTATTGTGTTAGTTTATAATATATACACATTTTTGTTTACACACTTATACACTTATTTTAGTATATAAACCTTTTACAAAATTTATACAATTCATTTACAATTTAATTTTTACCACGTTTTACTAAAAGTTTTATACATTACTGTACAATGGGTTACAACCAGAGCAAACCCCAGCAGAATAATGTGGCTATTGCCCAATCTGTATCAAACGAAGTTATGGGTCAAAGAGTGAATTTCCTAGAAATTGTTTTCATTGTAATTGCTGTGGCTCTTGGTCTTGTGTTGCTGTGCCTGATGAGAAGTCAGTTCAAAAAACGAGTGCGAGACTGGTTCCGGAAAGAAGCCACTATAGTTGGAATATCTCCACCAGTGGTAAAAGTACATACCATCCAACCACCGACTTCTCCACAGTCCACACACGGTTATAGTCAGTGAATAATGTTTCAAACTTGTAACGAATACATACGTGTGGTGTAAACCTTATGTTATAAGTAGTTATAATTAATGTATTTAGTGGTTAGTGTGTAAAAATTTTTTTTTCTGTGAAGGGGGGTGCTGTAGGGACACATATACGTACCCATGTACCTATATACTATATATACCTACCTAGAGGCGGTTGCACCGCCATGTAAGTTATGAGTCGCAATAAAATGATCAATCGGACCTGACGTGTGTGTATTATTCCTCGACCAATAAACCTTCTGATAGTAGGACAGTAAAAGTAACATTACAATACCTACAAGCAGCAATGAAAAATGTTACAAAACGGGGAAAATTGACGCAGACAAAATTACGCAGATCAGCTAGTGGAATATAATTATCATTAATATAACAAAAAGGCACATATTTTATCACGATATCTGACATCCACGCGGACGCAGCCGCAGGCAATACCATAATACCTACTTATGTGAAAGTTAATATAAACTCACCTACAAAATAACATTAAACTTATTTACTTTCAACTTCATTTGTAACAGTAATTTGTTTGTACTACATTTTTATAATGATGTGATTTTATCTCATTTATTTTATTACCCGACTGCGTAAGAAGAAGGGTTATGTTTTTCGAGTGTATGTATGTATGTATATTTCTTTGGCACGCCCTAGAGCCTAAACAGCTTAATGGATTTTAGCTTGACAGGTGTCGTTAGATTCGTCTTAGTTTTGAGAGTGACACTGGGTACTTTAAAATAAAAAAAAGTGAAATAGCGTAATTTTGGCGACATTATATACTTATGTTTAAAAAATATATTTAAAAGAAAGTCAAATATCATAATTTTGGCGCCATAATATACTTATGTTTAAAAAATATATCTTCAAAACCTATCGAGTGGGGTATCAAAACAAAGGATTTTAAGAGCTGATAATAAATATATATTGGACAGATATATTTAAATGTAATTTGGTCTAAGAAATGCTAAAAAAAACAATATAAATAAAAAAAAAAATCAATACTAATATTATAAAGCGGAAGAGTTTGTTTGTTTAAACGCGCTAATCTCAGGAACTAAGAAATGTTGCAAAAACGGGAAAAATTTACGCATACGAAGTTGCGCGGGACAGCTTGTTTAAATTTTAAAAAACCCACCTGCAAAAAGGCGGATATTAGATACCCTTCACATTTAATATCATGCAGTCGGAGGTACAATTTTTAAGTTCAACAGAATTCATTAATGCCTCCGTCTGCATGATATTAAATGTGCCGTCTTTTTACAGCCGAGTTTTTTAATGTTTTATTACTGGCTGTCCCGCGCAACTTCGTATGCGTAAATTTTTCCTGTATTTGCAACATTACTCATTGTTGCTCCGCTCCTATTGGTCGTAGCGTGATATTATATAGCCTATAACCTTCCTCGATAAATGGGCTATCCAACAGTAAAATAATTTTTCAATTCGGATCAGTAGTTCCTGAGATTACCGCGTTCAAACAAACAAACTCTTTGGCTTTATAATATTAGTATAGATTTAGTCGTGTACATATACACTTAAACAGTTTTGTAATTTCCTAATAATCTCCCGCTTGTGGCTTCTTTACATAACATTAAATAACTTTCTCCCTGTATCACTACAAAATTGATTCGATTTTATTCAGTATCAGAATTTTTACAATTTATTTGTAAGTAATTTACATTTATCTTTTATCTACATTGCTAGTTAATAATAACTAGCAATGTAGGATTGTGGTCGCACTTTACTAGCAATCTTGTTAACCCCTCCACCTAAGCTCAATGGCTTGTATTAGAAGTGGGTTCACGTCAATAGTATAATGGATAGGATTCGAACCCGTTACTATGTTAAAAATATAATGACAATGCAATCTAATCTATGTAAATGAAAATCGATTGCCAAATGTGTATAATAGGGTATTTGACTAAATTTAAATCACTGTTTATTATGAAACGTCTAAAACGATACGAGCCCTTCTAGTTTGTATGAAATACCAGCGCGACGTCATATTTTAAACTGACCCGCGCAACTTCGCCTGCGTAAATTTTGCCCGTTTTTGTAGTATTTTTCATTGCTGCTCCGATCCTATTGATTGTAGCGTGATGTTAAGAAGCTAACTGTATCGTGTAAACTATCGAATATAAAAATTAAGGGCTTGTTGTGAGCCTGTCAAATATTTTTTTAATTAATTTTATAATCTTTTTTTTAAAGATCTTAAGGAAAAACTATGTAAATAGACCCCCCTCCCCCTTATCTCCGAAGCTATCTTTATATATATATTTCTTGTGTGCGTGTGTATGTCACTGAACTCCTCCTAGACGGCTGGACCGATTTTGATGAATTTTTTTGTGTGAGTTCAAGGGGATTAGAGGCTGGTTTAGATTCACAATTGAACCCGATTTCCAAAAAAAAAGAGTCGAGACGAAGTTCGAACATTTGTGTGTGTTAATATAATAATAGATTTGATTATACATATAATGTCTAGATTCCTAATCCGGCATCTAAAAAATATCCTTATGGAATTGAGTATTTGACTGCTATCAAAATAAAATATTTTATACTAACCATGTAAAAATATGTCAATATCTGTTTTTAAAAAATATGTTCATCATTAAAAAGAAGCACTAAAAGTAAATGATTTGACCATAAAAAACGTGACGTCGTTTGCTAGCATTTCATTTCATAAAAAGAAAAAGTTTCTGACGTTTCATAAAAAGAGGCTGATTTGACTTTAGTCAAATACCCTATTCTGATAAACTTAATGCCGTGCCAAACTATCTTGTTTCTGTCTTATTGCGGGCGGGTTTTTGTTTTCAATTTTTATTTCCAATTTTTAGTTATGTAAGTACTTAAAATAAAAAGATAAAAACACGCTTTTTTTAAGATAACTAGTAATGTGGGATTGAGTCCCACATTACTAGCAATCTTGTTAACCCTTCCAGCTAAGCTCAAAGGCTTGTGTTAGAAGTGGGTTCACATCGGTAGTATAATGGGTAGGATTCAAACCCGCAACCCCACGGCCAACCAGCCTTAGCCAATAAGCTACATTATATCAAATATTTTACCTATTGAGGTAGGTTAGGAATATTAGAACGACGATTAAAAACTACACAATTACTTAACTTTTAAATATAATTGTCCATTGGCTACGTTATTGGTTCGGTTTAAAGAATTTATTCTCATAAAAAACATTACATTTTCTTAAAATGAGAAAAGAATTTTACAATTTTTTTTTTTTTACATTTTTGGTGCATGCAAAAGTTAAGTTACAATTTCTATAACATTGGTTTTAAGTTTATTTTTATACATATTAATATTTTAACATTCTTTTATGTCATTTGGCAGTTTGTTGAACAGCTGTGCTCTTTCATATAGTATTGTTTTTTACCATAGTTCGTGCGTGGTTTAGTTAACTGTTAATAATATCATTTCTTGGACAACTAACACACAGTCATCTGATTACAAACTAGGCAGAGCCTGCTATAACCAGACAACTGATGAACATACCTATTTATTTGTAAAAAAAACATACTTATTAGAGATATATTTTTTTACGTTAAACAAAAAAATTGTAAACACACCTACACTTGCATAACTATAACATTATTTGCGGTAACTTAAAGTCCACGCGTAAATGTTAGTATTTTTTTTTTAAATGAAAGATGACTCCCGCTGTAGGGTACAAGCCCTGTGTCGCGGGGGACTTTACAAACATACAAGTCACGGACACAAAGTACACCCAGACTCGGAACAATAACTTGTGGATCACACAATGTGGTGTCCCGTGTAGGAATCGAACCCACGACCTCTTGCGTAGCAGTCAGATACACACCCACCGCGCCACAGAGGCAGTCAATTACTACTTAATAAACAGACGTATTCATCCACAAATATTTATTTTGGGTGGGAATTGAACACACGACCTCTGGCTCAGCAGTTAGGATCACTAACCACTCGACCAACAGGCTAGTCAACATATATATACAGTTATCATAAGGCTGAATGTAATTTTGCTACCTTTCCTTTGCCTTTAAAAAAAAGTAAATAAAAAAAAACTTACCAATTTCCGTAAATACAGTGCCAAGTTTGCAAATTCATCGCTAAGCAAACACCGCAAATTCATAAAAGAAGTAGGATATCCGACCACTTTCTCCGCATCTCTTATAATATTACTCCAATTTGTAAAAGGAGGTCGCAATAATATTAATATTTCGTCTTTTGTTAAACTAGCAACAGTGGACTCCATTTTCTTTTGGAAAAAAAATGGTGACACTCTTCTTAGTGCGCGGGAAACCGCGTACGACGCCATGACAGTTTTTTTTTTCAGGCACAGGAAACACAAGTAAACTACCGCGCGGTTGTCGTTGTAATGAGTTGAGGATTGATAGTAGGGTGTGGAATGTTCTGTGTAAATTCAAATCTCCCTACTTTTTGCCTAATTAGGTTCTTAGTTTTGTTGTAAATCGAAGGTCTTGTGCAAATTATGAATATTTTTCTTGTCTATTTATAATTAATGAATATTTTTATTATGCTTAAAAACGTACTGTAATACCCAGAGAGATTCGTATTTTTACTATGTATGAAATTATGACCTTAGTTGATCGGAGCTATGAAATTTAAAAAAAATATAAGTAAAAATGTGACTTCACTGATTATGTCTGTGTATAATGGTCATGGTTTTTATACTGAAGTTCTTAAACGGATTAATTATACCTACATAGTTTAAAAGTTCTGATTTCGATACAATCAACATTATTACTAAATACTATGACTAATCAAAACATTTTTTTTCCTAATATCGCAGTATTGCTACTTTTTTGTTTCAGTCTTGCAATATTAAAACATTTTTATAATAAATTCGTTACCAACAGGAAAGTCTATTTCTAAACAGTATAAAAAACTCCCCACTTTCAAGGTAAAATTATACCAGAGCATCACTTATGCTCTTGGCCGTGAAGTGGAAAGTAGCGTTGAACTAGTCTCGAAAGCCATGCTTATTTACCGTTAATTTCATTCCACACATTCTAAAACACACTTTACGATCTTTGTAATAAGAACTAAATCAAATTCAATGAACTACAAACGTAAATTTGTAAAGAAATTTTCCAGTTTAAATCAGAGCTCTTGATTCCAAGTAAACGTTTGAAAAGATAGGCCAACGTATAATTGCTAACGGCTTCTTC
The DNA here is from genome assembly GCA_945859575.2 of Herminia tarsipennalis. Lineage (NCBI taxonomy): Eukaryota > Metazoa > Arthropoda > Insecta > Lepidoptera > Erebidae > Herminia > Herminia tarsipennalis. The sequence continues at coordinate 3,582,989 of OX243859.2, forward strand.
GAATGCATTCTTTTTATTGCAGTAGTGTTGAATGAATTTCTCCTTAACCAGTTTACCTTAACTTTGAAGTTATTAAACGAGTTTTTAAGGTTTAGGAACATACATTTTTGATATAGGATTGAATTTAATATAGAGACGTGACCCCAGGTGACCGATGTTTTACCCTATTACAGCAGAGGCCAAAAAAGAGGTTATGTTTTGGCAATCTTTGTATATTTTTTCTTTAACTATGAAAGACTATCCGACGAATCCGAATGGCTGTCTCTGTGGTGCGATGGGAGTGTGTCCGACTGCTACACAAGAGGTCGTGGGTTCGATTCCCACACGGGACACCACTTTGTGTAACCAACAAATTGTTGTCCCAAGTCTGGGTGTACTTTGTGTCCGTGACTTGTATGTTTGTAAAGTACCCCGCGACACAGGGCTTGTACCCTACTGCGGGAGTCGAATTAAAAAAAAAATAGAACTAGAAGCAATCGTGACGTCATACACTGAGTTCAGTATTGATATCCAATTATTCTGCCATGTTTTATACAAAAACTTAAGAATGTGTCCATTGCCACTTTTTCTTATTGTCTTTATTGAAAGGGATCACTTTGTTTTTGTGTCCTAATTAGAACACAATTGGTAGTGTTAGCTTTCCAAAAAATAATGTTTTAATTTTAAACAAATATTACGCATTATTAAATACTAGCTGTCCCGCGCAAACTTCGTATGCGTAATTTTCTTCCGTTTTTGAAACATTTCTCGTCCCTTCTCCGCTCCTATTAGTCGTAGCGCGATGTTATATAGCCTATAGCCTTCCTCAATAAATGGGCTATCCAACAAACAAAGATTTTTTCAAATCGGACCAGTAGATCCTGAGATTAGCGCGTTTAAACAAACAAACAAATTCTTCCGTATAGATTGTTTATCGTATAGATTTTACAATGTTCATTATAGTAAGTAGCAATTATATTCAAAAATAAACAATGATAACTGACGTTTTAGTTTAAGTTTGTTTAAAGTAAATTATTATTAGTTATTCGATGTACCATAATAAGTCTTGATTTATGATAATATTTTTAGAATATTATGTTTAGTTTTAAATTTATTTTATTGATTAATATTCGTTGTGGCTCAATTTTGAATTCCGCTTTGGAGAGTTGTTTAATGACGTTTAAAAAAGGCTTGTCAACGGTCGTTTACAGTTGGATCAACGTAACTAGGCCGGACTGAAGTAGGCGACAAGTGGTTGCGCAGATGCATTTTTTGTTAGTAAATGGTGACAGGCAGCGGGGGGCGGGGGCGGTAACTAAACCAAGAGGATTAGAGATGCGATTACGAATTACATTGTCATAATTAGTATTGCTTACTAGCTCATGTTTTTTGTGATTATTTTCGTAAAAAAAATATTTTTCAAAGTTTCTTTACTATTTATTGTAACTGTTCTAAATTTAAACTTTTATGAACTCATTTAAATAGTGTTTTTATATTTTTTAATTAGAATGTTGTTAGTATTTTTTATCGATTAAACATAATTAATCGTTTTCGTTAGTAATTTTAGGGTCGCATCTCTATGACATGCGCGAAAGTGATAAAAACCTAACTTCAATCCGGTCAAGATACGTTGATCGTACTGTGCCTTATGAGTGTGGAAAGAAATAAAGGCAGTTTTTATTGAGCTACGGTACGAATCGGTTGTGCAAGATTGATGTGATCGCGAGTACTTTAATGTAATAAAGTAAACTTGATAAAGAACAGTGTTTTAATTCGTCTGCATACTAAGTGTTTAAGTTCGAGTGAATCTAGTTGTGTGTATCTAACAGTAGTTATGAAAATATATATATTACGGGTCTTAATCGCGTGAATAATTTAAAGTAAAATACCTTGTTTATTACCCGACCTTTCGACCGTATTGGCCGTGGTCACGGGTAGACTGGTTCAACTCAGCGTCGCCTCCGTGAGCGCGGGTTTCAGAAACTACCCTCGCTTGATTTTTATTACTCACTATTACGGAAATGTCGGTACAGTACGATCAACGTAACTTGACCGGATTGAAGTTAGATTTTAATCACTTTCGCGCATGTCATAGAGATGCGACCCTAAAATTACTAACGAAAACGAATAATTATGTTTAATCGATAAAAAATACTAACAACATTTTAATTCAACAATATAAAAACACTATTTAAATGAGGTCATAAAAGTTTAAATTTAGAACAGTTACAGTAAATACTAAAGAAACTTTGAAAAACAATTTCTTTACGAAAATAATCACACAAAAACATGAGTTAGTAATACTAATTATGACAATGTGATGCGTAATCGTATCTCTAATTCTCTTGGTTTAGTTACCGCCCCCGCCCCCCGCTTCCTGTCATCATTTACTTCCAAAAAATGCATCTGCGCAACCACTTGTCGCCTACTTCAGTCCGGCCTAGTTACGTTGATCCTACTGTACTTCAACACACAACACTAAGGACATCAGCACACTGGCGTGTAATGTTTGTTCGAACATAACTTTTTTGAAATAATTAGTTTCCGAAACACACGCTTCACGGAGGTGACGCTGAGCTGCGAGTCAATTCACGTATTTAAAGCAGTGCAGTTGCAGTTAAGTTTCGATTAAAACGGCCATTTTCGTATTCTTGTAACTTTGGGATCAATCATAAAAATGCTTGTGCATCGTACTAGAATATCGTTATTGCGCTCTCGAGACGCATACTTGATGCAAGCGTATTTGAGATCGATCCCAAAGTTACAAGAATACAAAATGAATGAATTGACCCCCGGGACCAGTCTACCCGTGACCACGGCCGTTGCAATACGGTCGAAACGTTGAGCGATAAACAAGGTATTTTACCTTAAATTATTCACACGATTAAGACCCGCAGTATATTTAATTTTATAATTTGTACAAATCGTGAAAGTTTATCAACATTTAAAGTACCCTCGGTCCACAGACCAGTTTCTAAAAAGTCATAAGTAGCTTGGCAAAACGTTAGGCCGTTTAATTCTTTCTATCTATTCAGTAGTATCATTTTCCGTCCTATCAGATTATGGGAGTGAGAGAATAGAGAGTGCACTTGTGTTTGCGCATACACTTGTGCACTATAATATCGCCTGCGTAGTTGCCTAGTCTCTGATAAGATTAGTCGCCGTGCTATTGGTTAAGAGAACATTTACCTCTATAGTTTTCCATAGTGCCTGCTGCTTTTATTTGCTGATTATTATGATCTATAAAATGTGCTATAATAATTTTGACAGGCGCTTTATTTTCCTTCAAAAAGCATAGCGCCTGTTTAAAATATGTTATCTTATTATTATTTAAACAGGCGCTATGCTTAAATATTATTACACTAGCTGTCCCGCGCAACTTCGTCCTCGATAAATGGGCTATTCAACGGTGAAAGATTGTTTTAATTCGGATCAGTAGTTGTCGAGATTACCACGTTTAAACAAACAAACAAACTCTTCAGCTTTATAATATTAGTATAGATATAACTAGCTGCCCCGCGCAACTTCGTCTGCGTAAATTTTTTCTTACTTTTTTTACAACATTTTTCATTGCTGCTCCGCTCCTATTGGTCGTAGCGTGATGTTATAACCTATAGCCTTCCTCGATAAATGGGCTATCCAACAATAAAATATTTTTTCAATGCGGCCCAGTAGTTCCTGAGATTATCGCGTTCAAACAAACAAACAAACTCTTAGGGGGATGAAAAATAGATGTTGTCCGATTCTCAGACCTACACAATATGCACACAAAATTTCATCAAAATCGGTCAAGCCGTTTCGGAGGAGTATGGCAACGAAAACTGTGACACGAGAATTTTATATATTAGAATATTAATATAGATTACATTATTACATATATCTTTAAACTATAACATTACATTATTATATACCTATTTAAATAATCTGAATCTTGACAACGGGTCCAGCGATTTTCATAAAATTTAGTATGCAGGGGGTTTTGGGAGCCATAAATCGATCTAGGTAGGATTCATTTTTAGGAAATGTCGTTCTAAAAAAAATAACCGAGTGAAGCTCGGTCAGATGACCGAGCTTCACTCGGTTAGCTACCTAGATAGGTACCTACCTATTTTTTTTATAACTTTAAACGAGCAATTCTTGTACGCATTTGTATATTACGTCAGGCAAACTTGCAGGCCGGGCAATAGGGCCATCCCTCCCAATCGGTTAGGGAATACTCAAACCTCGAGTGAGCAGGACAATCATTATTTTGAAAAGTAATGGGCATATTTTCATTTAAAATTGGCGGCCCATCTAATAACTCTGGCAGATCGTTTTGTAAAAACTCCAGATAATTGTCACCATTAAGACGCTTAGGTAAGAAGTGTGGTCTAATAAAATGTCTTCCAATCACTCCCGCATAAACATTTACATTAAATTTTCTCTGGAATTACTCTTGCCTTTTAATGTGTGGGTTTTAAACAGAACTCGATGGATGACGTCACGATTGCTTCTGCTGTGCCCTGCTCAATTTTCTGGATTCGTCGAATCCTCTTTACTAGTTCAAAAAATTAGGATATAGGAGGAAAGTTGTTACAAATACTAGTAGTAAAGTTGTTACAAATACTAGTAGTAAAGTATCACTATGTTTCACCTTACAGGTACACAAACATTATTGTATTGTACTGGGTGGCGCAAAAGTAAAGACCCTATTTGGTTCAGCTATAACATTTTTTCTAAATTAGAAAACTAGATTTAGATTTTTTTAAATGTATATTTGTGCCATTAAATTTCGTACCATTAGGATTTAAAGATGATGTCTTTTAAATGGTGACCTCCAGAGTTGATACACATTTGAGCCCTATTTATGACATTTTGCATAACTTGCCGTAACACTTCCTGCGATATGTTCGTTATTTCTTGACGAATGTTTTCTTTTAGAGCTGCGAGAGTCTGTGGCTTGTTCACATACACCCGAGATTTCAAAAAACCCCAAAGAAAGAAGTCTGGACAGGTCAGATCGGGTGATCTTGCAGGCCAAGGCAAATCGCCAAAACGAGAGATAACTCGGCCTGGAAAAGCGTCCCTCACTAAGTCCATAGTGTCGCGCGCTGTGTGTGCCGTAGCGCCGTCTTGTTGAAACCAGATGTGCTCTAGCCCCAATTCGTCCAAACTGGGTTTTAAAAAACTCACGTAACATGGTTCTGTAGCGTTCTCCAGTGACAGTTATCGCATTGCCTCCAGCGTCTTCGAAAAAATAGGGTCCGATCACTCTGTCAACACAGATGCCACACCATACAGTAACTTTTAGTGGGTGTAGAGGTGTTTCTTGAATAATGCGCGGATTATCAGTGCCCCAGAACCGAGTATTCTGCTTATTGACATGCCCTGAGAGATGGAAATGCGCTTCGTCACTCATAACCAATTTTGAAGGAAAATCATCCTCTTCAAGGTTGAGGTTTATGACGCGCTGGCAGTAATCTAGACGAGCTCGGTGGTCAGCAGGCAGCAGCTGATGAGTCATTTGAGTTTTATACGGGAACATCTTTAAGTCTTTCACCAAAATACGCTGCAGGGTCCGTCTGGAAATGCCCAATTGCGTGGCACGTCGCCTCGTTGATGTTTCTGGACACTCTTCCACATCTTCGCGCACAGCATCGATATTTTCAGCTGAACGGCCTGTTCTTGGTCTCCCAGACTTAGGTCTATCCAATGTTGAGCCAGTTGCTTCAAGGCGTGTGGCAAAGCGTCGAATTGTGCGACCAATCGGTGCCGGACGGTGGGGAAATCGTCGACGAAATTCACGTTGTGTTCTTATCACTGATGAATTATTCCGTAAGAACATTGACACAATTATTCCACGTTCTTGGGGAGTAAAACGGTCCATGTTTATTTTCAGTGTATTTTACATTTGTTCACTACACAATTTTCAACAACAGAATGACTGAAAATGTCATATAAAAAAAAAAAAGAATTTTCTTTAGTGCCAGTACTTTTGCGCCACCCAGTATATAGGCCTCTCCAATTGCACGCTACTTTGTTCTATCTTCGGCTTCTCGCATCCAGCTCCTGCCAGCCGTTTTGCGTAAATCTTCACACCACCTGGCCTGAGGGCGTGCTACACTACGTTTGCCGAGACGCGATCTCCACTCAAGAACTCGTATACTCCAACGGTTGTCGGTTCTTCGGCTAATATGGCCACCCCACTGCCACTTCAGCTTGCTAATCTGGTGGGCTATATCGATAACTTTGGTTTTCATCACCTCATTTCTGATTTTGTCTCTCAGATAAACTCCGAGCATAGCCCTTTCCATAGCCCGCTGAGCGACTTTGAACTTGTGGATTCGAGAGGCCTAATGGATGGAAGGAAGACGACCCGACTCACACAAAAGCTTCTTTTTTTTAAAGAAAGAAGAAAGAAAAGAAAGAATAGTTTTATTTGTACCACGATACAAAAGAAAACATAACAAAATAAGTAGGTAGGTAGATTGGCGCGGAACAAATAAGGATCTACGTCAGCTATTGTTGTAGTCTGTGGACCACAGTCCACAACGCTGATATACTTGTAGGCCCTTTTTTTCTTTTGCTACCAATACTTTGAGTTATCAATAAACAATATTAGTTAACGGTTACTCCTCATATATAAAACTTAAATGTAGTAACTACATAATATAGAACATTAAGGAAGTAAACAACTAGAAAAAATAAAATTATTCTTTTCTTTTTAAAAAGACGACTCCCGCAGTAGGGTAGGTACAAACCCTGTGTCGCGGGGGACTTTACAAACATACAAGTCATGAACACAAAGTCCACCCAGACTCGGAACAACTATTTGTGGCTCACACAAAGTGATGTCCCGTGTGGGAATCGAACCCACGACCTCTTGCGTAGCAGTCGGATACACTCCCACCGCGCCACAAAGAGAGCTGCCTGGTATTTATTTATTTTTAAGGCAAAAAAAATCACTTCAAGCTTATTTTTCCAATAGGTACAAATGCACAACATACATAAAAAGAAACAAAACCACATTTCAAAATCTTTATTAAAAACCTTAACATTAATATCACTTAATTTTCTTATTTGAGCCCACAAAACCCAAAATCCATTTTTGAAAGTTACCTGCCGATATATTTTGAGAGAACCCCTTCTGAGTCTTGGAACCCCACATTATATCGTTAAGAACCCATTGAGAGTGGTATATCACCACCAGCAAGGCTGCTACCCCCACAAAGAATAGGGGGAAATATATGGTTCCTATGATGATGCCGAAGATAGGGTATACCCAGACGCCTTTGAAGATGTATACTCCAAGAACCCTGGAAAAAGACATTCAAATTTCTTTATTTTCTTAGGAAGCAAAAGCAACGCCTGCAATAAGTCATGATTAAACATGTTTATATATTATACACTGTACTCTAATTGTAATACGTGGAAACGCTGTGGATTGTGCATCGATTTAATTTGTAAGTTAGAATTAAAATTAAGGCTACATGTACAATTATTGTTTGTTTTCCCAAATAAAAAAAAAAAAATGTTCATGTACATAAGTTCACAAAACATTTTGTAAAGCCCGAGAAAAATACTCGAGGCATAGAAAGTACTAGCTGTCCCGCGCAACTTCGCATGCGTCAATTTTCCCCGTTATTGCAACATTTTTCATTGCTGCTCCGCTCCTATTGGTCGTAGCGTGATGTTATATAGCCTATAGCCTTCCTCTATAAATGGGCTATCCAACAGTAAAGATTTTTTTCAATTCGGATCAGTAGTTCCTGAGAATACCGCGTTTAAACAAACAAACAAACGTTGTAAAAACGGGGGAAATTTACGGCGACGAAGCGGCGGGTCTGCTAGTTCTTTATATAAACATTTTTTTTTTAGGTTAATATTAAGATGATGACTATATTAATAGGTTGAGGGAAATATACTACCTAATCAGTTGAGGCTCGAAAAGGAGGGAAAAATCACGAAAATATATCAAATATACACCACTAGTTGGCGCTACTGTGACAAGAGGTCCTGCGCGCTGTCTAAACGTAGTTTCTGCACAGTCCCACTAATGAAAATTTACGCCACTAGTTGGCGCTACTGTGACAAGAGGTCCTGCGCGCTGTCTAAACGTAGTTTCTGCACAGTCCCACTAATGAAAATTTACGCCACTAGTTGGCGCTACTGTGACAAGAGGACCTGTGCGCTGTCTAACCGTAGTTTCTGCACAGTTCCATTTATGAAAATATACACCACTCGTTGGCGCTACTGTGACAAGAGGACCTGCGCGCTGTCTGAACGTAGTTTCTGCACAGTTCCATTTATGAAAATACTAGCTGTGCCCCGCGGTGTTACCCGCGTTAAATTAGCCTATGTGTTAATCCAGGGTGTCAGCTAACACCAAACCAAATTTTATTAAAATCTCTCCAGCCATTTAGACGTGAAGAAGTAACAAACAAACACACTCACATACTCACAAACTTTCGCCTTTATAATATTAGTGTGATACACCACTAGTTGGCGCTACTGTGACAAGAGGACCTGCGCGCTGTCTGAACGTAGTTTCAGCACAGTTCCATTTATGAAAATATACACCACTAGTTGGCGCTACTGTGGCAAGAGGACCTGCGCGCTGTCTGAACGTAGTTTCTGCACAGTTCCATTTATGAAAATATACACCACTAGTTGGCGCTACTGTGACAAGAGGACCTGCGCGCTGTCTGAACGTAGTTTCTGCACAGTTCCATTTATGAAAATATACACCACTAGTTGGCGCTACTGTGACAAGAGGACTTGCGCGCTGTCTGAACGTAGTTTCTGCACAGTTCCATTTATGAAAATATACACCACTAGTTGGCGCTACTGTGACAAGAGGACCTGCGCGCTGTCTGAACGTAGTTTCAGCACAGTTCCATTTATGAAAATATACACCACTAGTTGGCGCTACTGTGACAAGAGGACCTGCGCGCTGTCTGAACGTAGTTTCTGCACAGTTCCATTTATGAAAATATACACCACTAGTTGGCGCTACTGTGACAAGTGGACCTGCGCGCTGTCTGAACGTAGTTTCTGCACAGTTCCATTTATGAAAATATACACCACTAGTTGGCTCTACTGTGACAAGAGGACCTGCGCGCTGTCTGAACGTAGTTTCTGCACAGTTCCATTTATGAAAATATACACCACTAGTTGGCGCTACTGTGACAAGAGGACCTGCGCGCTGTCTGAACGTAGTTTCTGCACAGTTCCATTTATGAAAATATACACCACTAGTAGGCGCTACTGTGACACGAGGACCTGCGCGCTGTCTAAACATAGTTTATGCACAGTTCCACTAATCGTTTTTCAGTGTTTAATTTAAAAACCTATCTAATATGTGTGAAAAATTGTGTATTTACAATCAAAAGTTATTTATAGGCGTAAACCGATCTCTACGAATGGCTACAAGTCACTGTTTTAAATGTATTTAATCCATAGGAAACTTAAGACATCCCATTTTTTTTTGAGCACATAGGAACTGCACAACATTATGGCATTTCGATTTTGAGAGAATATTTATTGTACTTATTTTATTTTATTTTATTAAAAAATGCGTTCTAACACTTTTGACAGGTTTCTAGACCTAACGTCTTAGTGCTGCCGCCTGGTGAGCGTCATTTCAGAACACTCTCATTGCTCGTCTCCCGTCGCGCGAGACTGACCCTAGTGGGAGAATTGTTAGGATAGTATTTGTACCAAAAATACACGTAGAAAGGGGAGGAGGGGTCAATAATTGCCAAAAAAGACTTCACATGATGTATGTAATCTAACTTCAAACCGACCAAGTAAGATTGCATAAATTGTACTTGCAAAGATACTTACGTGGCTATATAAGCGGCTTCCACTGCAAAGACTGCAATAAGATGCCACTTGTACCTTCCTGGAGAGGTTCTAGGCCTGAACAGCACCTCCCACAAGGATATTGGAACAATACAAGTGTGCATGATGTGGTTAGATGCTGAAGAGATGGCCAGGTCTATATCTGATGGATACAGAAGGTTGCGGTCGTAGGCGAAGAAGGCCCAGAAGCAGGTGAAAACCAGCTAGAAAGATAGAAAAAAAACTTTAACAGTTTTTGGTCACGCAAGCCAAGCCAATCTCTTTATCCACATTTTTCCAGTCCGCCTGCAGTCTGTCATCCTATCGGACCGCTTCTCGTCCTGGGTCTGCATAATCCACACACTATAGTGATTATTGGCTGTCGGTAATGGTTGAATCCTGCTTTGGGTCTACACACTAGCAGTCGACAGCCGGCAGCTCCAGAGCACGCACCGTGGCCTGTGAGGTTTTCATACTATCTGAACGGTTGCCAGCCGGCTTCTTGCTAGTGTGTGTTCGTCTATCACTGTCTGACCGGCCGATACTTGACGATTTACGATCTTTATTCTGTGTTAACGGCAAGCCCATGCGGAACTGTCAAAATCTTGTCATAATGGTAAATAGAGAGCTGCGCTTAGAAATGCATAAACGCTTTGTGAGCACACCTCCCCATTTCCATCTCTTTTCCCATTGCCAGTTCCGTATGGGCTTGCCGTGGACACGGAATAAAAATCGTGATTGTTGACCCAGATTGTAACGGCGGCGGCGAGCGCACACATTATGGAATGGATTGGCCATCAATCCAACACTTTTAATAGAAAATTGTTAGTCAGTGCTCTGTTGCTCTTAACTAAGAGCCTGATATCTGCCGGTGGACTGATAATGTGTGGGACCAGATCCTCCATTTACGCAGGAGATATTGTAATGGAAACACAAATGCATTTTCTTCCCTCTCACAGATTTGCAGAGTTTGTGATGTTTGACACGACCAGAAAGACATTAGGCGTAGATCTGAGGACTTTACATCCTCTGCAATAATACAGTTATAAATAGTAATAGTCAAGTAACTCGAGCACTCAGCGGGGGTACAATGAAAGTACGGTAAGCAGGAGCGCGGAGCTTCCAATGCCCGCGATGCCTGCAACAGTACCGGAATAGCTCGCTTGCGTTGTGGTACACTGAGTTAGGTATGTCCGGTACTCGAAATTATTGTTACGATTTTATAAAAAAAAAAAAAAAAAAATGTACTTAAACTGAACCAACTACGTTGTATAGTTTACCCTTGTTAATCTTATGTTATCAATGTAAAATTATATACCAAAATACACAATATAGACATCGGTTTCCGAAATTCCATGGATAATTGCTTAGGTTTAAGGTGGATACCATTCTGAGTTCCTTGTGCAGTGCAGTACAAACAATGGCCCATCCTACATCATGCCCTATGTGCCCGACCACCTGCACACGGGAGGACTTGATGACTGCCTCTGATAATCCTATTGACATGGCCACGTTTTGGGCGACATCCATTAATTATCTACTGTCAATGTTTACTGTCGAAACGCAAAGAAGGTTGTGGAATTCTTACCAAACTGGAGGGCCATACGAGTACAGAGAAGAATGCTTCACGACAATCAACCAGGATCTTCGGAAGCTGATAGTTAGATCCCTTGAAGTTCTTCAGGGTCATCACGTCACAGTACAACGACACTGCAGCATATACTGACTGGAAAAACTGAAATAAACAATTCAGAATTATAATTCTTTGCCGTGTGGCTAAAGAATAGTACCAAGCCATCTCATCCCGAGGGTGTCGTCAAGGTGACTGAGGGATTACACAATGGAGGACGGGCAGCAGCGTCCTCATTGAACTTTAAAGCCTTACTGCGATCGCCAACCCGCTCGCCAAGCGTGGTTATTATAGCAATATTACCCCCAAGATCTACAATAAGTAGGTTTTATTAGGGAGACCTGTGCCCAGCAGTGGGACTTCATGAATTTTTATGAAATTAGATGAAAAGGTGCCTTGTAGCGGCCGCTACTTAGTTTAATAGCTAAACAATAATATTAAATGTTTTTCACTCCATACATGTAACAGAAGCTGAAAAAAAAGCAAATTTTTTGTTCAGCAAATGTCAACGTGTGGCACATCATTCGACAGGTCTTTCAAAAACATTTTGAGGTTTCTAATAAGTTTATTAGAAACCTCAAAATGTTTTTGAAAGACCTGTTTTTGACTTAGCGAATATTTTTGAAAATAATCGCTCCGAAAGTTGCATAAGTCCCCCCCCCCCCTTAACTTTTGAACCATGTAACCAAAAAAAATGGAAAAAATCACAAAGATAGCGCTTAATAAATACTTTTAACTAAAATTATTTCAGTTAAGATCGAATTTACCGTCATTGAGTTATTGTCAAAAAACTACGTTTCTCAACAAAAGGACGCAACTGCCATGAACATGCGCTCTCTGCTGATGCAATAGTTCAAGGCTGCGGAACCCCTGAGCATGGCCCGACATGTTCTTGCCCGGTTTTTTGTATTCCTCGTGTTATTATATGTATAAACGGTGCAGTAAGTCTTTTAGAAATCTAAACGTTGTGCAATTTCTTATAAATGACTGTTTGTTTACCTAAATAATGATAAATAAAATAAAACGCAAATAAAGCAACTGGTGGTGATGCAGCGGTATTTCATTTCATTTCCAGTCTGAGTTTACTATGTCCGATGATTGTATGTCTGTATCAACGAGTCGCGGTCTCCTAGAGGCCAATTCACGTATTTAAAGCAGTACAGTTGCTGTTAAGTTTCGATTAAAACGGCCATTTAACTTTGGGATCGATCTCAAAAACGTTTGCGCAATGTACTAAAATGTCGCTATTTGTGTCAGTGACTTGTATGATTGTAAAGTCCCCCGCGACAGAGGGCTTGTACCCTACTGCGGGAGTCGTTTTCGGGATGGGATGACGTTATCCCGAGATATTATTGTTATTTAAAAAACTAACACTACTGAATATACTTACAAAAGTCCAGCAAGTGAAGAAATAAATTTGCATGTCTCTAAAATGGCTGACGTGGTGATTCTTCATGACAGGACCGTGGAAGCTGCTCATCATCACCACAGAGTTAGTGATGTGTAGTGCCATGGTTACCACGTAGCCAAAAATACGGTAGTAGATGAGGGACATCGTGCTGGAATTATAATAACTATGTTAAGTAAAATTATCAGACTTCAAAGGAAAAGGTACATCACTAAATAACGAGAGTACAGAATCTATACTAATATTATAAAGCTGAAGAGTTTGTTTGTTTGAATGCGGTAATCTCAGGAACTACTAGTCCGAATTGAAAAATTATTTTACTGTTGGATAGCCCATTTATCGAAGGATATGGAACCTTGGGGTGCCTTGCATACAATGTGGTCTGTAATTCCGTGTCCATGAAGAATATTTATTTATGTGTGCATTGGCTGAGCGAGGCACGTATGGAGTATACCTCCTATACTCTCGGTATTTTGTGGAACTTACGTGTTATAAAATCATGGGAAAATTCACCGACTAAAAGAGTTACAAAGACTGAACGAGTAGAACCAGCGAGTGAAGCCACCAAAAGTAATACCAAAAAGAAAATCATTTCGCTCGCATTCTCAGCTAGCCGCGAACGAATTTATTATAAAGCTGAAGAGTTTGTTTGATTGTTTGAACGCGATAATCTCAGAAACTACGGGTGTAAATTGAAAAATTATTTATTGTTGGATAGTTCATTTATCGAGGAAGGCTATAGGCTATATAACATCGCGCTACGACTAATAGGAGCGGAGTAGCGACGAGAAATGTTGCAAAAACGGGGAAAATTAACGCATACGAAGTTGCACGGGACAGCTAGTTTATTATAAAGCTGAAGAGTTTGTTTGTTTGTTTGAACGCGATAATCTCAGAAACTACGGGTGTGAATTGAAAAATTATTTATTGTTGGATAGTTCATTTATCGAGGAAGGCTATAAGGCTATGAAACATCCTGCTACGACCAATAGGAGACTATACTAACTATATAATGATCATGAGTGAAAAAGAGAAAAATGTAATCATCATCTGCTGCTTTCATCTGTTGACGCCGGCGATGCGGCACTGACATATATAGACCAAATCAATGAGGGCAATCTGATATGACGGTCACTAGGCGGCAGCACTAAGATGTCAAGTCCAGAAATCTGTCAAAAGCGCCTATTTTTCTTGATCACGTTTTTTTGCACTTTTTGGAACGAAGTTCCTTATCGCGCGTTGTGAAAGGGGGCTAGAAGGAAAAAAATCTCACGAGAAGTTGTAACGACGCTTTTTGACACACACAAGCCGTGCGGTGTGCGCGTAAGGTATGAACATCTAATTTGACGAAGAAGTCACCTGTCGATTTGGTCTAGAGGCATAAATTCGGTACACAGTATTGGGGACAATTGTGTAGTTGTGAGTTTGAGCCTTCGGTATACAATCGTCTTTTTGTAAGTTATTTTCGATTCGTCTTTCTTGAAAAGTGTGGTGTTGCGAAGATTATAAAAAAAAATATATTAAGATAAGAACTTCGTTTCATCCGGGTGTCCCTCTCAAGTTTTTAATAAAATTGAATAGGTACAATAAATATTCTCTCGAAATCTAAATGCCACAATGTTGTGCAGTTTCTATGTGCTCAAAACAAATGGTATGTCATAAGTTTCCTATGGATAAAATACGTCTAAAACAATAGCTAGTAGCCATTCGTAGAGATCGGTTTACGCTTAATAAATATTTTTTTTATTTTAAATACACAATTTTACACACACATTAGGTAGGTTTTTAAATTATACACTGAAAAACGATTAGTGGAACTGTGCAGAAACCATAGAAACTATGTTTAGACAGCGCACAGGATCAACATTTACGGCACTAGTTGGCGCTACTTTGACTAGATCAAAGTAGCGCCAACTAGTGGCGTAAATTTGCGTTAAAACCCCCACTGTATAGATTTTAAGGTAATTAAGGTGACGTTATATATGTGTACTGGGTCCTTAATCGCTATGTTTTTTTTCGATTTCGCGGCAAGCCCGCGTGAATTGACGCATGCGCGGTGCGCTCAAAGATGTCCGCGCGCATGCGCGATGGATTTCTAAGCGCAGCTCTCTATATACCATTATGTCAAGATTTTGACAGTTAAAAGCGCGGGCTTGACGTGAAAACGAAAAAAAAACATAGTAAATAAGGACCCAGATAAGGTGACGCTTTGTGAGCCCTTGTAATCTATCTACACCTTTTTACTTATAATATCATTGACCACTATAAAACAAAATACAATACAGATTTTTTTTTTCTTATTAAAAGACGACTCCCGTAGTAGGGTACATGCCCTGTATCGCGAGGGACTTCACAAACATACAAGTCACGGACACAAAGTACACCCAGATGTGGAACAACAATTTGTGGATCACACAAAGTGGTGTCCCGTGTGGGAATCGAACCTACGACCTATTGCGTAACATTAGGACACACTCCCACCACATACGTTGCGAAAAGACATTACTTTTCTTTTTGGTATTAGTTTTTTCGACTTTACACGCTGGTAGGTACTATCTGAAGTTTTAGTATATATATGTATAACACTAGCTGTCCCGCGCAACTTCGTATGCGTAAATTTTCCCCGTTTTTGCAACATTTCTCGTCGCTGCTCCGCTCCTATTAGTCGTATATTAGCCTATAGCCTTCCTCGATAAATGGGCTATCCAACAAAAAAAGATTTTTTCAAATCGGACCAGTAGTTTCTGAGATTAGCGCGTTTAAACAAACAAAATTTATAATATTAGTATAGATTACGTACGTAAATAAAAACTCAATTCAAATCCGATTAGTAGTTTGAAAAAATCACGATTCTGTTATGTTAGTTGTATAGATAGTTAATTAGCATTTAATGATTCCAGTAAACTAAAATGACAATGACTTTTGACCGTTTAATTGTACGTAAACCTATACAAAGAATAATAAGTAGGTAGGTATAGTAATAGTGTGTTTGGTAGATATTAGGGTCCTTAATCACTAAGTTTTTTTCGATTTCGCGGCAAGCAGCGCGATTTGGCGCATGCGCGATGCGCTCAAAGATGTCCGCGCGCATGTGCGATGCATTTCTAAGCGCAGCTCATGCCATTATTTGCATTATGCGCAGTTAAAAGAGCGGGCTTGACGCAAAAACGAAAAAAAAAATTGTGAATAAGGACCTAGATCATTCATAGTCTTTATTC
The DNA here is from genome assembly GCA_945859575.2 of Herminia tarsipennalis. Taxonomy (NCBI): domain Eukaryota; kingdom Metazoa; phylum Arthropoda; class Insecta; order Lepidoptera; family Erebidae; genus Herminia; species Herminia tarsipennalis. The sequence goes on from OX243859.2 coordinate 3,599,046, forward strand.
CGTGTTCGTGGCAAGCCCAATGCGAACAATATAAATATACTCTGAAAAACGATTACTGGAACTGTGCAGAAACCATAGAAACTATGTTTATACAGCGTGCAAGACCAAAATTTCCGGCACTAGTTGGCGCTACTTTGACAAGATCAAAGTAGCGCCAACTAGTGGCGTAAATTTGCGTTAAAACCCCCATTGTATAGATTTTAAGGTAATTAAGGTGACGTTATATATGTGTACTGGGTCCTTAATCGCTGTTTTTTTTTTCGATTTTGCGGCAAGCCCGCGCGAATTGACGCATTCGCGGTGCGCTCAAACATGTCCGCCGCGCATGCAAGTTGTTGCAATTCTGCGCTTTGAAATGCAACAACTCGCATGCGTGGCGGACATGTTTGAGAAGATTTTGACAGACGTGAATAAGGACCCAGTTCCTCGTCATATCAGTACCTACATTATTATATTAAAATTTTTTCAATTAGGTTTATGCACGCTAAAAATTAGGGGGGGGGGTGGTCAAGCCAAATCATACGATATCTCACATTCGCCAATCAAATCAAATTCGCCAAAATACCTCACGTAATTTATGGACGCCCTTATCGCGATTAAAACTATCCTATGTCCTTTCCCGGGGCTCAAACTATCTCCATGTCAAATTTCATTGAAATCGATTCAGTGGTTTAATTGTGAAAGGCAACACATTGAGTTACTTTTACATTTACAATATACTAGCTTTCAGCCGCGCCCCGCCCGCGTAGAAGGAACTTATAACCCAAATATAACATTTAACTGAAATAACTTTGAAAATCAGAGTACTTTCGTACTAACTTTGTACCCCCTTTCACCCCCTTAAGGGATGATTTTCAAAAAAATACTTTATACTTTCAATGTAGAACCTTCATACAGAATTTCATTCAAATAACTTCAAAATCGGCAAAATTTCATACTAACTTTGTACCCCCGTTTTACCTCCTTAGGGGGTGAATTTTCAAAAATCCTTTCATAGAGCTCCCCTACGTTATAAAACAACCCCTGTGCAAAAATTCAACAATTATTTCTTTTTAAGAATTAACATCACGAGGAGGATACCACAAAACAAGGACATGGAACCTCTGAACACCTTTATAATAATATCTTGGGACAACTCACACAACGCCATCTGATCCTAAATTAGGCAAAACCTGTGTACTATGGCAACCAGATGACTGATAAATATACTTACACATTTATATAAACCCATATGACGTCCCACTGCTGGGCACGGGTCTCCCCAGTAGAACCTACTTATTACAGATCCTGGGGGTAATTGCCATAATCGCCACGCTTGGCGAGTGGGTTGGCGATCGCAGTAAGGTTTTAAAAATACTCAGAGGACGCTAATGCCTGTTCTCCGGTGGTAAATAACTTAGTGGCCTTGACAACCCCCACAGTGTGATATTATTCTTAACAATAATACAATTAATATTATATACCTAATTGCATGAATGATTAATGAATAACTGAATATATGTAGGTACAATTATTAAATCATAATCACAACATATATTTGCACGCCATTTTATGGCAGAATATGTCCGAACCACAGATAATATAATACTATACTAGTATCCGAACTCAATCTAACTATAACACCAATGTACCACCATATTTTAGCAAATAAAGAAATATTATTATTATTATTATTATGTATGTCGTTTCCATATCACGGGACTATGGAGTCCCGGTCATTTGGGAGGCGTGCGTGGGGCCGAAGCCAACACGTAGAGGCCCGTTAGACACTTTAATCTAAAGGCTATGTGACACAAACCGGCGAATATCGTTGTATACACTATATAAATGTACCCAACGACATTCCCCGGTTAGTGTAAAAACTATTGTCAAAAAGTGGTAGCTAAGACACTGGATTATGGAGGTGATGTGTTAGTGGAATGGTTAGCTGGTACTATTGAAGGACTATGGCGCCTGCCCTGCAAACACATGGTAAAAACACACGGACAAATGGGCAGGCGGTGACTCGCCACTCACTAGATGGGCCCCCTTCTGGCCGCCACAGGCATACAGCCAAACAGGCGACAGGGAGCAACATGGGTGTGAGCAGCTTGGGGTGTCGAGCGGTGCGACGCCGGTTTCACCATCACGAAGAAGGCCCGTGAGCGGGTTTCCCCGTAGTTATGCCCTTGAAAATGACACTTCCACCCCCGAGCGTACAAGCTCTGGCGACCTCCCTCTGGCCGGCCGGTTAAGGCGAGCCAGAGTTGAGAGTCCTGCGGGCGCTCTTGGTGTTCCACTCCCGCCGGCCAGTGAAGGCAAGCGGGAGACGAGGCCCTGACCGACTCTCTGAGGCATCGGGACCGCAGTGTCGCCACGCACATTCAGCTCGCCACAAAGCTGCCCTGCGGTTTGTGTACTCTTATTTCACCCTCATGAGACATTTTTTATTGGTGTCATAAGGATTTCAAAAGCTGCTACTATGCCCTCAGAGTGTTGCGTTAATCTCATATAGGGAGACAACGACTAGCCCCGAGGGGTTATTATTATTATTATTATTATTATTATTATAAGCTGTTAAGTATCTATACTAGTATTATAAAGCTGAATAGTTTGTTTGTTTGAACGCGGTTATCTCGAGAACTACTGATCCTAATTGAAAAATTCTTTCACCTTTGGATAGCCCATTTATCGAGGAAGGCAATAGACTATACATATAACATTACGCTACGACCAATAGGAGCGGAGCAGTAATGAGAAATGTTGCATAAACGGGGAAAATTTACCCAGATGAAGTTGCTCGGGACAGCTAGTATACCAATAACCTCCCCCTCATAGTTTCTTTACATTAGGTACCTCAAAATAACTTTGTAATATTAGATTTGAAAAAAAAACTACATATTAAAAACACAAATAAAAAAATGGCCATGAGTTTTAATGACAAGTGCTTTCTCTTGGCTATAATCTTGCGAATAATAGAATTATCTATATTAATATTATAAAGCTGAAGAATTTGTTTGTTTGAACACGGCCATCTCAGAAACTACGAGTCTGAATTGAAAAAATATTTTTCGGTTGGGTAGCCCATTTATCGAGGAAAGATATAGGCTAACATCATATCACGCTACGATCAATAGGAGCGGAGCAGTAATGAGAAATGTTGCAAAAATGGGGAAAATTAACGCATACGAAGTTGCGCGGGTCATCTAGTTTTATAATATGTAGAATTAATCTATTCCAATTTTGTCTAACGTTCATAAACGTTGCATTTGTAACCTAAATAAATAAAGTACTAATTACTTTTGGCACAATGATTATACTCCGAGGTCTGTGAAACTCCGGAGTAAAATCATTGTGACAAAAGTTAAATCCTTGTTTTGTAAATGTTATTTGAATTTAATTCAGTCAATTAAGTACTAATTACAAACATACTTAATATATATTTTTTATAACTAACTAATTATTTACATATATTTACAAACTAACAAAACCAAGTAAAATAAAAAAAGTCAAGACCCGTTTAAATATTCTTCCCCAAATTGTTAATCCTTGTTTTAATATAAGTACAAATAACCCGCTCTTGTGTATTTTACACCAAATAACTTCATAAACTAATTTTTGAAAAAAATAAATTACAACTTAGCCCAAAGCACCACTTACTTTTGTCACACAACCATTTACCAAACACCTGTGAGGCTCCAGAGTTAAATCGATGTTTCTTTGTGAGGTTGAGGGCCTAAACATTACAATAAATTCTACAAGTAGATTTAACAGAGTATATAGAAGAGAGCTATAGAATAGGCAGAAAGAATAATAGAAATCGCCCCCTCGTAGTAGAACTATTAAGCAAACGTATGACCAAATATATCACAGGAAATAGTCACTATTTTCAAGGAACTGGAATCCATGTAGCCGAGTATCTAAATGAAAATCAACAAAAAGAACGCAAATTATTAGTTGAAAGAATGATAAATGCACGAAAAAACGGCCAACACTCTATAATAAGGAATAATCAACTCTATGTTGATGGAAAACGAATAAATATAAAAGAAGAAATAAGCAACAATGATATTGAACTGAGTACGGTTGACACATCAAGAAACGATAATATGAATAAACAAAATTCTGAAAATTTTCGTGATTTTCAAGACAGAACCAATTATTCATTTCGAAACTATTGATACACCGTTTAAAATTTTATTTCAAAATATCCAAAGCATTTTTAATAAACAACATATATTCGAGTCTTTTATCCAAGAAAAAACAATGTATAACGCTATATGCCTTTGTGAGACATGGTTGTCACAAAATAAGTTAGATTGTCTAGATTTTAGTTGCTATAAAATAGCAGCATCCTACTGCCGTCCTACGCGTACAGGAGGCGGTGTGATGATTTTGTTACAAGACTGTATAGATTTTAAAGAGATTTGTGATATTAGTAATATGTCTGTTGAGTATTGTATAGAAGCATGTGCAATTGAATTACCACAGGAAAATGTTGTAATATTAAATATATATTGGAATAATAAGCAGGAAGAAATATTTAATTTACAATTAAAACAAATGCTGCATTATATAAATAATAAGTATATTCGTTATAATGTTGTGTTAGGTGGAGATTTCAATATGGATATGTTGGAGAGAAACTTTAAAAATAATTTATTCTTAGACTTCATGTTAGAATATAGATTTAGACAACATATAAAAGAGCCTACACGCATTACACCTACTTCGTCTACATGTTTAGATTTAATATTTACCAACTTTACAAATAGGAAACATTACACAACTGTAGAAGAATTTGGTTTCTCAGATCACTCTGCCACCGTCTTACACATGACTACACTAAACAACAACATAAAACAAACTCATTGGTATACTAAAAAACGTATATTTAGTAAAATTAATATAGATAAATTTAAAAGTGAATTAAAAAAACTAAATTGGTACAAATTAATAACACCAAATAATAGTCTAGACGAAAATTATAAAACATTTGATAATTTATTACATAAAATCTTAAATACACATATCCCTAAAAAATGCATTAAATTAAAAAATAAAAACAAAAAATATTGGCTATCCAAAGGTATTAGAAAACCTGCAAAAATAAAAGATTACTCAAAACCCTTACGTTAAAAATAAACAACCCTATTTTTTCAAATTATTATAAAAAATATGAAAAGGTCTTAAAAAATACTGTAATATCTGCTAAAAAAATGGAATATATAAAGAAAATAAAAACGTCTGATAATAAGGTAAAAACTATGTGGAGAATAATAAACGAAAGAACCAATAAAATTAAACAAAGAAATGAAAAAAATAATTTAAATATAGAATCTAATAACAACATTATTAACAACCCAATGCAAATTGCTAACATTTTCAATATTTTTTTCGCGAATATAGGACAAGGAACATCTCAATCTAATAGCAGCACCGCAAAAGGAATACCTGTTATTAGTCCAACTGAAAACTCAATGTTTTTAAGTCCAGTGACGCCAAATAAGGTAAACAAAATAATAAAAAATCTGAAAAATAAAAATAGCTACGGAGTTGATGAGCTTCCCCCTACTCTAATTAAACAATGTGCAGACGAACTCACTATACCCTTCTACCTTTTAATAAATCAATCATTTGATGAGGGGTCTTTTCCTAAACTACTAAAAATATCCATTATAAAACCTATTCATAAGAAAAGTTCAAAAACAGATCCAAACAACTACCGCCCCATTGCATTATTACCCACGGCATCTAAAATCTTTGAAAAGGCAATGTGCGATCGTGTTTATTCATTTTGTGAAAAGTATAAAATATTAGATGACAGCCAAAATGGCTTTCGTAAAAATAAATCTACAACCTTAGCAGTTTACAAATACATACAAGAGGCAATAAACACTGTAAACAATAGAGATTATGCTGTAGGGTTGTTACTTGATATGTCTAAAGCATATGATAAAGTGCAATTTCATATTTTATTAGATAAATTACAGGCAATAGGTATAAGAGGAAATGCCCATAAATGGTTCACTTCATACTTACACGATAGGAAACAATTAGTTGAAATAGAACATTATAACACTACAAATGAAATAGTAAAAATTAGATCTGATACAAAATCGATAAATTCTTCAATACCCCAAGGGAGTGTAATAGGATGCCTCTTGTTCTTAATATATATAAACGATCTCCCAAAATCAATAAATGGACCTTGCATATTATTCGCTGACGATATATCTCTACTAACTTCATGCCAAAATAATGATAATATAAACGAAAAAATTAACTCTCTTCTTTCTTCAGCAATTACCTGGATGGATAGCCACAACTTAGAAATAAATTTTTCAAAAACAAAATTAATATCGTTCCATCCCTACCAAAAATCACCTTTAGAACTAAACTATTCCTATAACGACAAAAAAATAGAACAAGTTAAAGAATTTACTCTCCTCGGACTATCAATAGATACACACCTTAACTGGAAGTCTCATATACAAAAAGTCAGAGCTAAATTATCCCAATTTGTATATGCCTTATCAGAAATTAAAAAGACCACTGACATACAAACAGCCATCACCACATACTATGCATACGCCCATTCATGGCTCAGCTATGGTATTATACTATGGGGAAACAGTACAGACGCACACACAATTTTTACTACACAAAAAAAACTTATACGAATAATAACAAACATAGAACAAACCGATAGTTGCAAACCCTATTTTAAACAACATAAATTATTTATTAACTGTTACTTGCCTATACATCCTCGAGATATGTAAATTCGTCCGAAAGCACGCCCATTTCTATAGTACCCGTGAAGAACAACAATCAAAGTATAATTTAAGACACAAAGACAGATTAAATCTACCAACATCAAATTTAAAAATTCACTCAAACAGTCCATTAGTAATGTCAATAAAAATTTACAACAAATTACCAAAAAGTTTAAGAGATGAAAAAAATATAAATAAATTTAATAATCTATTAAAACAATTCCTCATAAATAAATGTTATTATACTATCCAAGAATTTTTTGAAGACAAAACTAAATAATTTTAGAAAATCCTACACCTAATAATAATAATATATAATATATATATTTTTTTTTTTTTTTTTCAATTTGTTTAAGTATCATATCATATACCGACAGTACTCTACCTAAAATACACACACCTCAGACGTGCAGACATGTCCTATTAACATTATTATCTACAATACTACTACTACTATAATGTATAATCTCCACACTACCTATAGATTAAATTTATTTTTATTTTTTTATATTATAATTAGTTTTTAGCTATTAACCTATATCTATATCGTCTGAAGAAGCAATCAGGCGCCTTCCTCTCAATAATATTATTGTTGTGCCCGACGGGGTCCATACTGTAACTAATGTACTCTGTACTAATTTATAACATCTATGTAACGTATGGTATGCAATAAATGATTTGATTTGATTTGATTTGATTTGATTTGATTTGATTTGATTTGATTTGATTTGATTTGATTTGATTTGATTTGATTTGATTTGATTTGATTTGATTTGATTTGATTTGATTTGATTTGATTTGATTTGATTTGATTTGATAAACAACGATTTTACTTCAGTACAATAGTCTGGAGGTGGTTAAGAGTTATCTAATATCACACTAATATTATAAAGGCGAAAGTTTGTGAGTGTGTATGTTTGTTACTTCTTAACATCTAAACGGCTGGAGCGATTTAAATAAAATTTGGTATGGAGTTAGCTGACACCCTGGATTAACACATAGGGTAATAAACCGCGGGTAATACCGCGGAGCACAGCTAGTATTACATATTTTTAACTCTTTTATTATGTACAAAGTTATTTAGTGTAATGTAAAGAAGACACGAGCTAGGTTACTAGTATATATCTGGTTTCCTTGTACAAGCTCTGCTTAGTTTGGGATCAGATAGCGTTGTGTGAGTTGTCCCAAGGTATATTTTGTAGATAAATTACAGCCAGACACAGAATAAACCATCGTGCTCATCATACCAAGTTTTATCCTAGGTGGGTATCGAACCCTCCAGCTTAGCAGCGAGGGTCACTAACCACTAGACCAACAGGCACACTTTTGGAACAAATTGGTCCGAGAATCCGTGTCATTGTCATGCTCAAGCGCGTTTGTATGATTGTTATTTTCTGTACCTACTCTTAAAAAAACAAAAAAAAACCGTTTTCATTTTTTCAAATTACGAAGTAGGTATTGTCACTCTCAAAACTGAGACGAATCCAACAATACCTCTCAATCTAAAATCCACCTAGCCATTTAGGGTCTACAGCGTGCCAAAGATACATACATACACTCGAAAAACATAATCCTCCTTCTTGCGCAGTCAGGTAAAAATAACAATCGTAGTTTTTTTTTAATCCGTACCAAAATGTTAACCCTAAAATAACGGTATATTTACTTCCACACTTCAAAATGTCCATTTCAGGTCTAATTGAATGACTTTATTTGTAAACTATATGACCCGCGCAACTTCGTATGCGTAAATTTTCCCCGTTTTTGCAACATTTTTCATTGCTACTCCGCTCCTATTGGTCGTAGCGTGATGTTATATAGCTTATAGCCTTCCTCGATAAATGGGCTATCCAACAGTGAAATAATTTTTCAATTCGGACCAGTAGTTCTTGAGATTACCGCGTTCAAACAAACAAACTCTTCAGCTTTATAATTTTAGTGTAGATAAGCTCTATACAAAATATGTCAAAATTCTATCCCTAGTAGCCATATACATGCGGCCGGTCTCAACAATCGAAGATAAAATTTGACAGGTAATTTTACTTGTGGTAGGTCTAAACCTACCACAAGTAAAATTACCTGTCCAATTTAATAATGACTGCCTCTGTGGCGCGGTGGGAGTGTATCCGACTGCTACGCAAGAGGTCGTGGGTTCGATCCCCACCCAGGATAAAACTTTGTGTGATGAGCACGATGGTTTATTCTGTGTCTGGGTGTTATTTATCTATAATATGTATATATTTAGAAATATATAAGTATGTTTATCAGTTGTCTGGTTTCCATAGTACAAGCTCTGCTTAGCTTGGGATCAGATGGCGTTGTGTGAGCTGTCCCAAGATATTATTATTATTAATAAGCATTTATTTGTCCTTTATACACCTACAATTACATTTGACATATTGTACACAAACAATAAATAAAAATAAAAGACCTGGACTCAGCATATAACAACAGCACAAAACATGCCGACCGCTGATATGTCCTAGCCTGTACTGTATAACATTTGACGTTTTCATCTTCTTCGATTATCTATACTAATATTATAAAGTGGAAGAGTTTGTTTGTTTGTTTGCTTTGTTTGTTTGTTTGTTTGTTTAAACGCGCTAATCTCAGGAACTACCGGTCCGATTTGAAAAAATCTTTTTTTGTTGGATAGCCCATTTATCGAGGAAGGCTATATGCTATATAACATCGCGCTACGACTAATAGGAGCGGAGTAGCGACGAGAAATGTTGCAAAAACGGGGAAAATTTACGCATACGAAGTTGCGCGGGACAGCTAGTAACTTATAAACTTACGTGTAGAATTATGTACACAATTCGACACGGGAATAAACGCGTTTAAACTAGGTCAAGTATTTACCTTATGCTTGACTTTTTGACCGGGTTACACCAGCCGTGGTCACAAGCTGATTGTCAGCTGACCAAGGTACCTAGTTTAAACGCGTTTATTCCCGTGTCAAATTGTGTTCATCTTCTTCCGTCAAGCACTTCGTTAAATTTCGATTTGATTCATCGAGTGAATGACCTCTCGCTTTTAAATATAAATAGGATACAAAAATATTTAATCGATTTATAATTAAGGCATACAGTATCCATGCACAAAAATTATGTCTTGAGACAAAGAGATACAAAAATACACGACCTTATACCACCAAAACAGATTTAATTTCCGTACATGTATATGTACAATTTACGATATAAAAAATCCCACTATCAAACTTCCTATTATCCCACTAATATTGTAATATATGTTCGTAAACTTTCGCGATTTGTACACATTATAGAATTTTATAAGCTACGGGTCTTAATCGCGTAAATATTTTAAGGCTAAATACCTTTGTTTATTTTTTTTTAATTTTATTTTTTTTTTAAATAAAGACGACTCCCGCAGTAGGGTACAAGCCCTGTGTCGCGGGGGACTTTACAAACATACAAGTCACGGACACAAAGTACACCCAGACCCGGAACAACAATTTGTGGATCACACAAAGTAGTGTCCCATGTGGGAATCGAACCCACGACCTCTTGCGTAGCAGTCGGACACACTCCCACTGCGCCACAGAGGCAGTCGCCCGACGTTTCGACTGTATTGCAACGGCCGTGGTCACGGGTAGACTGATTCAGCTCAGCGTCGCCTCCGAGAAGCGCGGGTTTCGGAAACTACCCTCGCTTGATTTTTATCACTCACTATGACGGAACCGTCGGTACTTCGACACACAACGCTAACGACATCTGCACACTGGGGCGTAATGTTTGTTTGGCGGTGTGTGCGCTTCTCGGAGACGACGCTGGTTGAATCAGCCTACCCGTGACCACGGCCGTTGCAATACGGTCGAAACGTCGGGCAATAAACAAAGGTATTTAGCCTTAAAATAAAATATTTACGCGATTAAGACCCGTAGCTTATAAAATTCTATAATATTGTAATAATAATAATAATATTTTGGGACAACTCACACAACGCTATCTGATCCCAAACTAAGCAGAGCTTGTACTATGGAAACCAGACAACTGATAAACATACTTATATATTTCTAAATACATACATATTAAAGACTAGCTGTCCCGCGCAACTTCGTATGCGTAAATTTTTCCCGTTTTTGCAACATTTCTCGTCGCTGCTCCGCTCCTATTAGTCGTAGCGCGATATTATATAGCCTATAGATACAAAAATACACGACCTTATGCTGCACCGAAA